>OY720198.1:0-629000 GCA_963082885.1 Parascotia fuliginaria | reverse complement strand
CTAGCTTCAGAAGCTAAAGATCTTTGTATAGAATATTTCATCCCTAAATTCACCCCTCTAAATCCACCCCTGTTAAAATAAAATTATAAGGATATTTTTTATTTAAATAGAAGTATTCCTTAATAAAATTTCAAAAAATGAAGAAGATTCATATAATCGATTTCATCCCTTTTCACACACTTAGGAATTAAATTTTAAAAAACCCTTTTTTAGTACAACCTCTAGACATTTAGACAAACACACCCTCCAAATTTCAAGTCGCTACGACCAACAGTTTAGGCTGTGCGTTGTCTGTTAGTCAGTCAGTCAGTCAGGACAAAGCCTTATATAATATGTATGGGTGTATGGATGTATGGATTAGACGTATAGCCATCGGGGATCAAAGCATACAGGCTGCTAGGAATGCTAACACGTGATGAGCCACATAAAGCTGACCGTGCGAAAAACAGCTAATACTTAGATCCACGCCCACAACTTTTAGTTGTGTCTGACCTTGGGCTTTATTAATTGTCATCGCGAAACATAGGCTCACTGGAAACTGGACTCATTTAAAACTAAACGGAAGATTGTTTAGAATGAGCGGAATCCGAAAAAATAAAAACGCTATCAGTTATTCCGTAACCTGTTAAAGTCTCTGTTTCTATCAGATTTCGTAGTAAATTAACAAATGTTCGACGTGATTCTTTAAATTGGCATAACTTTTTTATTTATGAACCGATTGACATGAAACAAACACTAAATGTTAAGTGAAGCTTACCACAATGTATTAGTGAAAACCATATCTAAATCGGATAAGCCGTTTCTGAGATTAGCGTGAACAAACGCACAGACAAACAGACAAACAGACAAACAGACAAACAGACAAACAGACTAACAGACAAACAGACAAAAATTGTAACAATCATTGTTTTGGGTTCTATTTGCGTTGATAAAGGCCCCAATAATTTTTTTTCTCATATATCTTCCATGTACAGACAGCGATCGGTTACATTTTTATTATATGTATAGATATTGACTGGCCTGTTGGTCTAGGTCTAGTGGTTAGTGATCCTGACTGCTAAGTTGGAGGTCGTGGGTTCGATTCCCACCCAGGACAAACATTTGTGTGATGAGCATGATTGTTTGTTCTGCGTCTGGGTGTAATTTATCTATAATATGTATGTATTTACAAAAAAAAATGTATATTAGTAGTTTATCATTTGTTTAGTACCCATAACACAAGCAAATATAATTACTTAATTTGGGGCTAGATGGCGCTGTGTGATTGTGGTAGAATATTATTATTATTATTATTATTATTGTTATTATATATTTTTTCTCAACTATAACTTCGGCAAACAATAAAGAACTGTCTATTTAATGCTTCACCCTCCCTAAACCCACCATTATCAAAAAAATAAAAACAGCATATTTAAGCATTCCAATACTTAATTATATTTAAAACAATAATATTGCCATACAACTTTCATCCCTAATTTCACCCTTTTAAAGTTACCCTCTGTCAAAAATATAGATAAGAGTATTTTTTTTACTCTGATAGTAGTATCCCAATACAAATTAGGAAAATATAAATTAAAAAACAAAGAAGTTCCATTCAATAATTTTTATCCCTTTTCACACACTTAGAAGATGAATTAAAACAAATCCTTTCTAAGCAAACCTCTAGACTTCAAAACAACACATCCTCCAAATTTCAAGTCGTGAACTTCAAAAGCAAAGATCTTTCCATATAATATTTCATCCCTAATTTCGCCCTTTAAACAAAACCCCTATTAAAAATATCCTGTCCTGTACTGTAAGTACCTACTATGGTACATTGTAGGTACTATTTACACCGTATTTTGACAATTATTAAAAACCCTCCTAATAAGTGAAATGGGATACTTGAAACCTAGTCCTAATGCTCATTAACATAATTTATACATGGGTACATAAAATCAATCCCTAGCGATGAGATAGGGTTAAGTCCGGTACACACACACGACACACTCGACACTTGCATGCTAATACAATAAAATACTTTAAATACCAACCCAGTTAAATGAAACACAGACTGAATGCTGAAATGATTTATTACATTATCTAATATTGAAGCAGCAGTTTGTCAAGTTGGAGGTTTCATCCAATAAGGCGCTGTTGTCGTCATTATTTCTTGCCTAGAAGCTCGGTGAGTATCTTCTCTACCAGATCCACTGTAACAAAATAATACAATTAAAATATATACATAAATATGTAGATGCTTACATAGCTATATTTTAAACATTAATAATCGAAATTTGAGCAAGAACACTTATTCTCTAAAGAATTCTAAAGAATTAAGTACTTAGGTAATTAAATCAACTGTAACATTAAGTAGGTACTTACCTAACTCTTGTAGAAGATTACTATCTACACACGCACAGCTCGACGAAGTCTGCATGCTCTGTATTTAAAACAAATGCAGATGTTAGTTGAGTGACAGTGTCGGGTGTCGTTGTTCAAATAGATGAATCATCAGTAAAGTGGTGAACAAGCACATGTTCCACCTGAACATAAACAAACATCGAGTGACGTCAGAGACAAGTTGACTTAATCTACTTGGAAGCTGAGAGGTAAAGTTACATAGAGAGACACGGAGCGATGTGTGTGGCCATTTAGTATTTACTATAGGTACTGTCAGTTTTGTAACTCACCAGACCGACGAGAGCGAAGAGCAGAAACATAAAGAGAGTGAACCACTGCATGTTGTTGGATAGTTCGTCTTGTGACAACTGGTACTGAACTGTATCATTTTGTACTATTTATACCAGTTTACTATCAATGCATTATAATGTTAACCTGACACGTGTATGCCTCACGTTCATTACCACTACATCCCACTTCGGGCTTATTTTAACCCCAAACTATGAATTGTTTACTGACCGAGACAATCAAGCGGAAGATGCGTTGGAAGACGCTTTTAAGCTCCTCCACTGCTAAATATGAACGGCGAGTACCTACATCACTCACCTTCAGTTTTCCAACGATATCGTATTCATGGCTGAGACCATGGAAGACTTACTATAAGTAGACCCTTTACAAGTGAGCCAAATGATCATGATCAACACCAAGATGATGGGCAATGTCCTTGTTGCACTCCTATTAACACTGGGCTTTAATATGTTGTTGTTGTTGACGTGTACCTACGTATACCTGTTACAAATAGTCCAGTTAGGTAAGCCACTCAAGAGTAACAGCTCACTCGCTCTAAAAGCTACAACATAGGTTCACATTGACAGTACCGCAGTGTCTCAACTTAAGCTCTTTGTACCTATATTCACTACTATTATATTCATATTTGTGACCCATTCTTTTAACTATAAAAAATTATAATAACTATATTGTTTTGATTAATATTTTACGTATAGGTATGTATATTATAGTTGAGTCATTATATTGTACAGGTGAGACGTTTCTCATCTCGTATGCCAACAGGTTAAGCCGATAAGCATATTTTTTTACCTATTTACAAGCAAGCGCAAGATAGCCGCGACATTTAAATATTCATATTTAGTACCTAGTTTAATTAAAAAGATACTACAAATAAATTAGTTGGTACGTGAACATGAAAAAGAGAATTACACAGATAGTACCTACTGCGGGGCCACTGATTAATATTGTTGTAGCTTTGTTCAACACTGAAGTTGCGCTTTTGGAATGACTTATGCAATAATATTCAAAGATGGCCGTCCTATCTGATATGAATAAGATCCTATCAACATTACAAATTTTTGCTTGTATTACACACGTTAGGGGCCTGTAACCCGGGGACCCCGTATCATTGATATGGCTGATACAAAGGCTATTTATTTTCATTGTGTGGCGCGATTTAAAAAGTAGCATATGATTATCACAATGGATTAAACTCTAGAAAATTTTCGTGCTATAGTATAATGATTTTCTAACTAACACAGCAGTGCATCGATCAACCCAGTTTGACTTTTGAGAATCAAGCCAAGCCCATGACTGGATTTGTTTCGTCCATCATTGGTGAAAAAAATTAACGTTTTTAATCAGTAATAAGTATAAATAACATTAAAACCAATTGCAATGTTCTACATCAAATATAGCAGATATGAAGAAAAACACAGGATCTTGAATTTTCAAATGTATTGCAACAATCACTATCCTCTTAATTAAATTATATAAGTGGGAACTACAAATTTGCGCTTACAGTGTCCATTACTGGTGCCGTTCCTATACTTTCTTGCAGTTATATAATTTGTAACTGTAACCTATGTTCTCTAAGCAACGCAGAAGCAATACTATGATATGTAACACAACCAGCATGTTTCGACCGTGTACCAAGATGATGAAGGAAAAGGACTAAAGAGGTAATTGGACATCCGGTGCTCTTACTCACCGAAGCTCGAAAGAAAGGCATTATGCCAGGTATGTAGTCTACCTGGGAAAGTAGTCAATGATGGGAAGTGGTCGTTTTGGGAAGTGGACACTATGGTCTTTAGAACCATAATGTCCACTTATCCCCGGTCGATACGGGGCTGACACTAGCTACGTATATTGTTTACCTTACTTTTAGTACCTACATAAAGTTTAAAATGAAAACACCACGAAACAAGATATGTAAGTAAAGCATTTAAAATGTAAAGAAGTACCTACCTACATAAATTAGATAATTCGTAATAAGTAAACTATTTAGATATGCCTAGCACAAGTACCTAGCGCTATACTTTTTAATAAAATTTGTAGATAATTGTACTTTATTACATAACTTATCTATTTATTTACTAGTAAATTCTTTTTTCGGTTTTTTATTTTATTGTTGACTGAAGTTAAATGACGAAATTCCAGGTGTAGGTAATTACATTATCAGATAGAATAAATTGATGATTGAAATTTTGTCGCTAGATGCCACACACCTTGATCCACAGGTTAGTCCACGAGGGGAAACTACAGAAAGGTTCATAAACAGATATCGCTGATCCATTAATAGCAATGAATTATTAAGGTGCAGCGCTGACGACGAACTTTTTGTGCAATCGAGTCTGCGGCTGCCAATTCTTATATTCTAAACTATGATTAATTTTAAAAATGCCCAATAATATCACACCTACCGGAAGGCAGCAGAAGATTGTGGGATCAATCTTCTGCTACCCTAATACTTTTTAAAAACATGAAATTTAATATTGGTTGTTATATTAGGTGCGCCACAGACTCGATCGCACAAAAAGTCCGTCGTCAGCGCTGCACCTAAGAAGTACCTAAAAAAGTTAATAAGTACGGCAGTAGATTCACCGGGATAGTACTACCCTCTCATAGAAGATCGACGTAAGAGTCCATAGTAGTATCCGTAATATTGGGCTAATCTCAATAGTCGTACCGAGTAGACTTACCAGTAGAACTACTGGGACTTTTCTTCCCAACAGACTTACTGATAGAATAGTAAGCTCGCTGATGTTATTTCTCACATTAACTTTTTAATTTTAGATTTTTATTCTAAGTAAAGAAAAACAACTCAAACCTGGAAAAATAATAGATTGCAAGTGGCATAGTCTCATTGAGCATGATCAAGAATCACTTAAAGAGCAGCTCCAACCAGGCCGAAGTGACTACTCCAATATTCATCGAATAAGTAAATGTATGTCTCGGAGAGAGTGGACAATCGTGATAGGATCTTTAAATGTTATCCGGCAGCAGTAGGACGGCCATCTTTGAATATATTAATACTTGTCATTCCAGAAGCGCAACTTCGCTCTTTGTTAATGAATGAAGTTAGAACAATATTCAGTGCCCCCGCAGTGCTATCTGTCTAATTATATTTTTCATGTTTACGCGTACTTACCTATTTGTAATTATCTTATTATTTGAATATTTAAATATTGCGACTATCTTGCAATTGCTTGTAAATAGGTAGAACAATAATAATTATGCGTACTTATCGGCTTAACCTGTCGGCATACGAGATGAAAAAGGTCCCACCTGTACAATATAATAGGCTTCAAATAACCCCATCGCAAATTGTTTCAACAATAATACGAAACATACCTACTTATATATGTGAAATATTAATGAAAGCAATAAAATGTATTATCTTATTATTATAATAGAAAAGAATAGTGTGTCATGCATATAATATTAGTGAATATTAACTAAGTATATACAAAGAGCTTTATGTTGAGACACTGCAGTCAATGTGAACATTGTGAACCTATTAGCTCTTAGAACGAGCGAGCTGTTTCTCTTGAGTGGCTTACCTAACTGGACTATTGTAACAGGTATACGTAGGTACACGTCAACAACAACAACATATTAGAGCCCAGTGTTAATGGGAGTGCAACAAGGACATTGTCCATCATCTTGGTTTTTTTTTTTTGTGTGGTGTCGGTTGTTAGCCTCTGATGGCTTTCACAACCTAACGCGGACTGTCGGTGAGCAGAAGGCTCTCAACCGTTAATCACCATCATCTAGGTGTTGACCATGGTCATTTGGCTCACTTGTAGAGAGACTTTAATAAGTCTTCCATGGTCTCGGCCATGAGTACGATATCGTCGAAAAACTGAAGGTGAGTGATGTATGTACTCGCCGTTAATAATTAGCAGTGGAGGAGCTTAAAAGCGTATTCCAGTGCGTCTTCTGCTTGATTGATACTTGGTCAGTGAACAATTTATAGTTTGGGGTTAAAATAAGCCCGAGGTGCGATATAGTGGTAATGAACGTGAGGCATACACGTGTCAGGTTAACATTATAATGCATTGATAGTAAACTGGTATAAATAGTACAAAATGATACAGTTCAGTACCAGTTGTCACAAGACGAACTATCCAACAACATGCAGTGGTTCACTCTCTATATGTTTGTGCTCTTCGCTCTCGTCGGTCTGGTGAGTAGCAAAACTGACAGTACCTATAGTAAATACTAAATGGCCACACACATCGCTCCGTGTCTCTCTATGTAACTTTACCTCTTAGCTTCCAAGTAGATTAAGTCAACTTGTCTCTGACGTCACTCGATGTTTGTTTATGTTCAGGTGGAACATGTGCTTGTTCACCACTTTAGTGATCTCTCATCTATTTGAACAACGACACCCGACACTGTCACTCAACTAACATCTGCATTTGTTTTATATGTATACAGAGCATGCAGTCTAGTTCGTGTCCAGATAATGACATTATTCAAAGCTTATGTAAGTACTTAATGTTACATTTATATATATTTGATTTAATTATAGGTAGGTACATCATAATCACCATTTTCTTGCCCAAGTTTCGGGTACCTACATCCCGTTAGGACAACGTCTGGTTTCGTAATCCTAATAAAATATCTACACAAGAGTCGCGTTTGGAAAAATATTTATCTGTAATACGTTTTGTTTCGTTTGGACAACTATTTTTTTAATAATTATTTTTTGAGATACAGTCAGATACAACTTATTTTGACTGCCTCCGTGGTGCAGTGGAAGCGCAAGTGACTCCTGTACATGAGAATTTGGCTTCGATCCCCACACGGTACAAAACTTTGCGTGATCCTTACATATTTATTCTGAGTCTGGGTGTACTTTGTGTCCGTTATATGTTTGTAAAGTCCCTCGCGACACAGGGGTTGTGATCTAGTGCGAAAGTCGACCTTAAAAAAATATTTCTTAGTAAAATCTTATTATGAGTAAGTACCTACCTACTCTATCTTTGATAATAATAATAATAATATGTAGAGATGTGCCGATTAGTCACTGACTTAGTCGGTAAAGCCGACTATTCGGCGATTATTTGGCCAAGAACGCCGACTATCCGACTTCTTATTTTGTATGTATTTCTCAATAATACGTATTTTCTTTTTGACACAATTTAATATCAATTGAGTTCTTTCACTTAAATTAACACTGTATCTATCTACCCGAAACTATGATCGGTTTGGCCGACTAGTCGGCTTCTTTACAACCGACTAATAGGCTAGTCGGCTAGTCGGCCAAATTCATAATCGGCACATCTCTAATAATATGTATAAGCTATGCCCGCAACTCCGTCCGCGACTCCGCTTTGACTTTCGGTAAGGGTGTAAATATTCTAACTTTATTTCTGCAGCCTTAATAAAAATTACAGTGCTCAGAAATTTAAAATATTCAACTGGATGGTTAATATATCCTTTTAGATCCATAAAGGAATTGAGGTAAAACAACTTCTCGCTGGGCTTGACGACTCATTTCTAGATGGGGTTTTGAGAACTTGGTCAAACTCAAACTCAAAGCATTTATTTCATTTTGATCATAAAGTATGATTCTTGTGAAAAGTCAAAATTACATCTATTCAGCTAATAAACCTACAGCCAGTTCGCTGACGAGGTAGCGCTGTGAGAAAAACTGACAAGAAACTCACGCCACTCTTTTCAATCGCCAGATAATTACAGTTTTTGTTTGAGTTACAACTTTAACACATCAACGCAACCAAAGAACCATACAAAGTAATTATTACAAATCAACTAATTAATTTATTTACCAAGATTAAAAAAAGAAAAGAGAGAATTTCTCTTATTTATTTTCATCTAGTATGGTAATTTGACTACGTATTTTAATTAAAATGGTATATGCGTCTACCGATCGAGTTTAATGTCTAAAAAAACACAGAAAAATCTAAAAATACTTTTGTCGCTCAATTAAAGCCTGGAACTCTTTGCCAGCGCATGTGTTCCCATCTAATTTTGATCCTGGGTCTTTTAAGCGGGGCGTGAAAAAGCATCTCACTAAGCCGCCATAGTGGAGGCCACCATACCAGTAGTTTGGCTTTTGGAATGGTGTCCGCCACTTCTGGATTCCACTTACTGCTTACCATCAGGCAGAGTGGAGTCACTTTGGTAGGCGAATATTAAAAAAAAAAAAAAAAAAAAGGTGTGCTCGTTCTTTACCAAAAAATCTCTCTTCCTCCTTCTGTCTTTCTACAGAACACAATGTTATCAATGTTTCACTTGAAAGGTCCCAGCCCGCGAGCAGAAGTTCGAATCCTTTACCAAGGCATGTGTCCTTCTAATTTCGATTCTAAGTCACTATGCCAGCAGTTTGTGACAATTTCTTTTAGAATATTGTATTCCACTTCTGGACTCCACTGACTGCTTACCATCAAGCAGTCACATTGCTAGACCAGTATGAATAAAATAACTGTACCAATAGAGCCCTATATCTTTCAAATCAAGACAAAAAATTTCAATCTTTATTATGCCCGTCTGATTGTTACGTACTTAGAATTAGCTCTTTTAGAAAGCCAAAAAATTTCATAACTTTCTAACTCCATTACGTCTTCATGGACAGATGATATGAGGTCCTGCATCAATAATAAAAAGCATCTCATAAAGCCGCAATAGTGGAAACCACCTAGCCAGCAGTTCGAAACGATGACCATTGGAATAACGAGGACCACTTTGGCAGGCACGGTTATATTGATTTATGTAAAGTAAAGTTTTGTGTCAGATAACTTTTCTTGGTTCTGTAGAAGATTCGTAAAGTTACCAATAAATCAGATATCACTTGTGCATTGTCGATGCTTTCATTGAATGGCAAATCTTGCGGGGTGTATAGGCTTGGATAATTTATGTTAGTTAAGTATAGTAAGTAGGTAAGTAAATATATCAAAGTCATAGTTGGTTAATAAATCATTAATAAGTATTAAATTCTACATGTCAGTCTTATATTAGTTATATCACATACATTCATATCAAATATATTCATTAAATTATTTAAAATATTATTCATTATTTCGTAACGAGACTGATGTTTTCCTAACGGGATGTAGCCCAAATTGCCATTAATAATGTTTAAAAGAACCTAAGTATATAAGTACCTATATACCTAAGTATATATACAAGTATATTTAATTGTATTATTTTGTTACAGTGGACGACTTAGGGAAGGTACTCAACGAGGTTCTAGGCGATCTTAAGTAATAATGACAGACAACAACAGCACCATACTGGAAGATACCTCCAACTGGACGAACTCTTGCTTCAATATTAAATAGATAATGTAATAAATCATTTCAGCATTCAGTCCTTGTTTTATTTAACTGGGTTTTATTTAACTCTGACGATCTGCGCCTGAAACTGCTTTTATCAAAATTCTAAATTAATAACACCGATTATTTATAAAATAACAATATCCTTTTAATTATACTTTTAATATTTACGCCGACCTCGATTTTAAAAATCTGTAATCTATACACTATTTGTATGAAGCGGAACCGAAAGAGTTTGTTTGTATGTTTGAACGTGTTAATCTCTGGAACTACCAGGCGGATTTGAAAAATTCTTTTAGCGTATGATAACCAAGTTCTCGAGGTTTTACTGTGCTCTATTCTGGTTAAGGTAGTAGATCTTCGCTGGTTTCAGCATGGATGGGCTGGATTGACCGGGCAAGTAGGGTAAGGTACCAAAGTCATACCTCTCTAATGAAAAAAAAATAGTAATAAAATAAAATATTTTCTTTATTTAGTTGTCTTTATATCTTTTTATTAGCTTGTAAGGGTGTCCCACTACAAGGTCTCACGTCAACGTTACAATTGCGCGACCATAACTTTCAATCTTAAATATTTTGTAACATATTTATGTA
Organism: Parascotia fuliginaria; assembly: GCA_963082885.1. Taxonomy (NCBI): domain Eukaryota; kingdom Metazoa; phylum Arthropoda; class Insecta; order Lepidoptera; family Erebidae; genus Parascotia; species Parascotia fuliginaria. Next base: position 618,433 of record OY720198.1, on the reverse strand, counting down.
GAACTTCTAATTCTTTTTTCGACAATTTTCGACAAATTCAGTCTTCCATAAACAAAAAGAATTAGATCTCTAACCCAAGTAGTTGCTGAGATCTCCATGGCCGCGCCATCGTAAACGTTACGTTGGCGCGGCCAACTTAAAACCCTTATAACTTCTTTATTTCTACTTCGACAACATTTTTGTTTGTACCCTTCGGTTTTGACAAATTCTGACAAAATATTGGGCAAAGTTTTTTTTTTTATTGGATAACTTGGCGGAGCAATCGTAACGCACACTTGTTTTGATTTGATAATTGGGTGGAAGATGTTGCTTTCCTTTCATAGGGAGGGAAGTATATAGGTACTTATATACTTAGGTTCTTTTAAACATTATTAATGGAAATTTGGGCTACATCCCGTTAGACAACATCAGTCTTGTTACAGAATAATGAATAATATTTTAAATAATTAAGATTATCGGAAAACCTGAGACTGGAAATGCCTCAACATTCTACAGTCTTCTATGACAAATCCTTCACAGTAACTGCGACTCGACTGTGGAATGCGGTACCTGTGTCTATACGAAAGGCTAGCAGCTTAGCATCATTAAAAACCCTGGTTAAGGAATACTATCTGTCACTGTAATTTTAGTTTAACGTTATCAAATTTCCTTCTTACGATTTCAATTATTATTCTTATCACATATATATTTATTTATTTTTTATTAATTTTATTTTACAGAAGGCTTACGGACTAATATAACATTATAAAAAAAACACATAAATATTAAAAATCGCCAATTACAAGCCTCCACACGTAGGTATACATATATCGATTTTGCATGCATGATATAATCTATTACCTATTTATAAAACATAAAAGAAAACAAAAACAAAGCTATACATTTTAATTTCTTCATCTAGGTCAAATCTGTACTAACTGTGCTAAGCATTTTTAAAGTAAGAATCAGCCAAAAGCCGTCTCAAGGTCGTCACACTAGTACAGAACAAGTCGATATCATTGTCCCGTAGCAGCCTATTAAAACTAATTGCACTTCTTATAGAAAAGGCATTACATCTGTAGTTGGTGGAAGCGAATGGAACATGTAGCATATGTCGTTGGCGATAACTTAATAGATCTGTGCGTATTGATACGTTAGCTACGAGCTCAGGACAGTCAGTGTGGCCATTTGCGATATTCAAAAGTAAACTCAAGTCACTAATTTGGCGTCTTATTTCTAAAGGTAGGAAATGGTACCGTTTACAACGATAGTCATAGTCAACAGAACATTGTTGTGCCTTATAGTCAAGATAGCAAAGAAATTTTTTTTGGACCATCTCGATGCGAGACCTATGCAAGTCGTCTTGCAATTGATGTGCGTCAGATATGTCCCTAACTACTTTGTGAATCTTTAAATGTTATCCGACAGCAGTAGGACGGCCATTTTTGAATTAATTATTAACTACTTGTCATTCCAAAAGCACAACTTCGGTCTTCGATAGTGAATACATTTAAAACAATATTCAATGGCCCCGCAGTGCCATCTGTCTAATTCAATTTTTCATGTTCTCGCGTACTTAGCTATTTGTAATTATCTTTTTAGTTGAATATTTAAGTATCGCGGCTATCTTGCAATTGCTTGTAAATGGTTAGAACAATATGCATATCGGCTTAACCTGCCGGCATACGAGATGAGAAACGTCTCACCTGTACAATATAATAGGGTTCAAATAATCCCACCGCAAATTATCTCAACTATAATATACATACCTATACGTAAAATATTATTATTTTTTATAGATAAAACAATTTGTCACAAATATTAATATGTTATTAATGAATATACAAAGAGCTTGTTGTTCAGACACTGCGGTACTGTCAATGTGAACCTATTTTGTAGCTTTTAAAACGAGTGTACAGTACAATAGTCCAGTTAGGAAAGCCACTCAAGTGAAACAGTCACTTGAGTGGCTTTCCTAACTGGACTATTGTAACAGGTATACGTAGGTACCTACAATAACATATTAGAGCCCAGTGTTAATAGGAGTGCAGCAAGGACATTGCCTATCATCTTGGTGTTGATCATGGTCATTTGGCTCACTTGTAAAGAGACTACTTATAGTAAGTCTTCCATGATCTCAGCCATGAGTAGGATATCGTCGGAAAACTGAAGGTGAGTGATGTAGGTACTCACCGTTTATATTTAGCAGTGGAGGAGCTTAAAAGCGTCTTCCAGCGCTTCTTCCGCTTGATTGTATACACACTTGGTCTGTGAACAATTTATAGTTGGGGTTTAAAATAAGCCCGAGGTGCGATATAGTAGTAGTGAACGTGAGGCATACACGTGTCAGGTTAACATTATATTGCATTGATAGTAAACTGGTATAATTAGTACAAAATGATACAGTTCAGTACTAGTTGTCACAAGACGAACTATCCAACAACATGCAGTGGTTCACTTTCTTTATGTTTGTGCTCTTCGCTCTCGTCGGTCTGGTGAGTTACAAAACTGACAGTACCTATAGTAAATACTAAATGGCCACACACATCGCTGCGTGTCTCTCTATGTAACTTTACCTCTCAGCTTCCAAGTAGATTAAGTCAACTTGTCTCTGACGTCACTCGATGTTTGTTAATATTCAGGTGGAACATGTGCTTGTTCACCACTTTAGTGATCTCTCATCTATTTGAACAACGACACCCGACACTGTCACTCAACTAACATCTCCATTTGTTTTAAATACAGAGCATGCAGTCCAAGTCTGAGGAAGTAGTTCCTAACTTTGTAACAAAAGAAATAAGTAAGTACCTAATGTAGAAATAGGTAAATACATGTAGTATTTGATTTAATTACCGTAAAACGGGGTGAATAGGGACGATTTCAAAGTTTGGAGTAGGTTTTAACTATTTTGTTCGTTAATGTATTATTCGAAAGTACTTTAATATCTGTTCCGGTGACTAAAACTGCTCTTAAATCTACTTTTTACAGAGTTATAACGAGATACACGAGAAAAAATAAAAAATATGGCCGATTTATAGTCATTTCGTGGTTGGGGTCAATAGGGACAGAAGTTACGAGTTTTGGCAGCGCCGTTAAACCGCGCGCGTTCGGGAGATGTATGAGGTAGTACTTGCGATAGTCACGCGCTTGAGCAGCGCTACCACCGTTCGGTAATCGCTCAAGTAGGTACTACCCTCTAATGTCACAGTAATACGTCTATGCTTTAGTCTTTGATCTGAGGTACTACCTCATCCATCTCAGAACGCGCGCGCTTCAATGGTAATGACGTAACGATAAAACCAGCCTTAATTGTCATTATTTTGTTATAGTGGATGCGGTAGAGAAGTTACTCAGAGAGCTTCTTCGCAGGAAGTACTTAATGACGACAACAGCGCGTTAATGGATGAACTCGACGAACTCCTGCTTCAATTTTACATGTAATAAATCATTTCAGCATTTAGTCCTTGTTTTATTTAACTGAGTTGGCATTTAAGTATTTTATTATATTAGCATGCAAGTGTCGAGTGTGTCGTAGTCATGTGTACCGGATCCTATCTCACTGCTAGGTTTATGTTTATGAGCATTACGTAAGTAGAAACAACCTTCAAGTACAAACTCGTATAACTAACATTCGTGCAAACATAGCAACCCCACTTCACTCATTATGAGAGAGTTTTTAATAGTCAAAGTCAAAGTCAAAGTATTTATTTCATTTTGATCATAAAGAATGATACTTATGAAAAGTCAAATTACATGAAGTCAGCTAATTAACCTACAGCCAGTTCGCTGACGAGGTAGAGCTGTGAGAAGAACTGGCATGAAACTCACGCCACTCTTTTCCATCGCCAGATAATTTCAATTTTTTGTATGAGTTAACAATTTTAACACATCAAAGCAACCAAAGAACCATAAAAAGTAATTATTCCAAAACAACTAATAATTTAATAACATTTTTAAAAAAAGAAAAGAAAAGAAAATAGACGATTTCAATTATTTAGTTTCATCTAGTATGGTAATTTGACTACGTATTTAAATTAAAATTAAAAAAAGTCAAAAAAAGTAAATGCATTTCCCAGTCATATTGAACTACAAGGTAATACTGAATTAAGTATTAAATGTATGCCATGCCAAGATTGACCAGTCATCCCATGTAGCACCCGTTCACGAGCATGACGCACAGACCAGCCATCATCACGTAATAATGTCAAAATTCACAAATATAAAATTATTTTTAGAAAAAAAAATGAAAACCGACTTCAAACAACACCTACATGTTCAATCCTTAACTAAAAAGTAGAAAATAATATTTCAATTACTTCATAGCAAAGAACATTAAAGGGGGATCAACGCAATCCTTGATACCTATAATACTTTACTATTTATATTTTTTAATCAGTTATTTTGGAGTCGGTGCCAGCCAAGAAGGATCTTTAATTCTGTCTTTGCAACCAACTTTTGTAATGCACAGGGCGGTAATTGCACGCGTGGGGGATATGCCTGAGTGCACTACCCGAACGCGGTCATACTCGTGAACGCAGACGTCATTGATAGTTGTGTTCAGATATACATTAAAAATTTGACGCGCACTTATCAGATTCCGTTCGATTTCTTGTATTAAATCTATATTTTTCATTAATATATTAATAGATTAATCAAGAAGGTTTTTTTTGCTAGTAGGTAGGTTATTTTTATGAAGGTCATTATGATCCTTCTTGGCTGGCACCGACTCCAAAATAACTGATTAAAAACTATAAATAGTAAAGTGTTATAGCTATCAAGGATTGCGTTGATTCCCCTTTAATGTTCTTTGCTATGAAGTAATTAAAATATTATTTTCTACTTTTTAGTTAAGGATTGAACATGTAGGTGTTGTTTGAACTCGGTTTTCATTTTTTTTCTAAAAATAATTTTATTTTTAACTTTTAGTGGGAATTAATTGTGTATAAATATATTCAATATGGGTACTACTACTAAACGTGCTGCGCAAATGAGACAGCGCCGCGCCGTTTGAAAGAAAGTAGAGACGAGAGGTAAGATTGTAAATAGAGATATAAGGTCCTTGTCAACACTTTCTCGATCGCTAAACCCTGAATCCCAGAAACCACAAATCAAAACAAAAAGTGATGATCTATCAACAATAAAGAATCATCAAAAATCATAATTTAACTGACCGAGCAATCGCTTAGATATACAAAAAATAAACAGTGGTGCTGTAAAGGCAGGTTTAAATTATAGTGATAATCATAGTCTACTGCTTCTAAAGAATGAAGACGCTGAAAATGAAATGACGCAAATGGTCACTCATCCAGGGCCACTTCGTTTCTAACAAAAAATGAATTTTGTAAATCACTTCGCACTTGTAGCATGGACATGTCAATGTCAGATAATTCGTCGCAAAAGACATCGACGTGTTGCTTTACCCGTCTTCACTTCTTGCTAAGGTTTTGTTACAAAATATTAAATTGAAGCCAAACTACTAAATCATTCTTTATAAAAAAAACATAGGACCCCATTTCGGAGTATACCCTTTCAAATAAAAGAAATATTTTCCAAATTGGTTTATAAATGACGGAGTTAAGTTGTAACAAACATACAACCACTGAACTATTTCTTATAATAAAAAAATAGGACCAATTTCAGAGTATACCCTCTCAAATAAAAAAAAAATTTTTCAAATCGGCTCTTAAGTGACCGAGATATGAGGTAACAAACATACAAAAAAAAAAAAAAAAAACACGACCCGAATTGATAACCTCCTCCTTTTTGAAGTCGGTTAAAAATACGAGTAGGGGAGATCGAGGAGTATTGTGACAATGTTTACATAAAATAACATATTGCAATATACTTACCTACCATGATTCTAAACTTTGTGTTAAAGTAGCTTAATCCTTACTCTTCTGAAAACACTCAGCAAACTCAACCATTCAGTTTTCGTGGAATGTATGGTTTCTGTAAAAATCCACGAAAACTGAACCTACTTATTTTGGCACAAGTACCTTTACGGTAGTAGATCCACGCTGATTTCAGCATGAATGGGCCGGATCGTCCGGGGAAGTACTACCCTCTTATAGAAGATCGACGTAAGAGTAGTAGTATCCGTACTACTGCGTTTCGTTCGGTGAGTGAGAGCGCCGGAGGCCCAATTTCCCCCCTTTCCTCTTTTCTCACCTTCCTTATTCCCTTCCCTTAACCCCATTCCCAGCCGCCATAATGGAGGCTACCATACCAGCAGTTTAAGACGATGCCTTTTGGTATAGTGTCCGCTACTTCTGGATTCTACTGACTGCTTACCATCAGGCGGGGTGAAGTCACTTTGGTAGGCTATAATATAAAAAAAAAATCCTAACGCCGAGACAATTCGTGTCTACACTATATAAGAGATATTACTTTTATATGTAACTAGCTTCACGGGGCGCGGTTTCATCCGCGTCTGTGCTTACTGCTTTGCTCCCGTCACCAGTAGCGTGATGTTACATAGCTTATAACCTTCCTCGAGAACTAGGCTATCATACGCAAAAAGAATTATTCAAATTTATTTAGCTCAAAACATGGTAACAGGATGTTACAAGTTGTATACAGTAAAGCATGTCTTACCGCAATATTACGCAAAAATATACACAGCAGCTATAGAATCGCAATTATTTTAATGTGTATTAATTTAATTTATTTGAAATTTATTGATTTAAATAGTATATATTTCTAAATATATACAGTGATGCTAAAGTAAGAAGTTTTAACTTTCTAAAAGAATCTAATAGGGAGGCACCACATATAGCTCTGACACAATTTTCCTGCGTTATAAACGCTTTGTTAATATCGGTCGAGTTCCCCCATAACAGTAGCCCATACCTAAGTATTGATCCTACATACCCATGATATGCTAATAGTGCAGTCCTTTCACAAGCTAATTTTCTCATTCTCCTAAGGGCATATACAAATCTATTTACACGTGTACATATGTTTTATTTGGGCTTTCCAGTTACAGTGGTTATCCAGTGTAATACCAAGGAACTTTGTTTCGCTTGATTAAGCAATCGCTTGGCCGCAGTAACTTATTTATTTATTTATTTATTCAAGCTTTTTACACACATAAATGCATAAAGGCGGACTTAATGCCAAAGGCATTATCTACCAGTCAACCTATCGGGTGATGCAGAGTTGAAACGCAGTAGGTGCATGACAGTTTAATATAGAAAACTAACGTTTGCTAAATCTAATAATTATTTTACCAAATAGATATAAATATATCATATAACTTATAACAAAAAAAAAAAAAAAAGAAAACAATAAACATACACAAAATATCATAATAAATATACATATTATTATACAATAATAAATGTACATACATATACATATAGATATATATTATTAGACATAGTTATTTAGCTGATTCTGCCAATTTATTCATGAAAAGAGTTCGAACCTTTGCCTTAAACGAGTTCTGGTTAGCGGCCATCCTGATTTCTAGAGGGAGGGCATTCCAGAGTAGAATAGATTGTATAGGAAAAGAGGAGTGGATGAAATCAGAGCTATGAGAGGGACATGTTAGAAGTAAATTGTTAGAAGATCGAAGAGTTCTTTGATGTGTAGAACAGAGATACTTGAATTGTGAGGTCAAATAGGTGGGAGCATTGGGATTCTTAATGATGGAATAAAGTGTTGTGAGTGCGCGTAAACTACGACGCTGACGAATGGGAAGCCAATTCAACTGAGAGCGATAAGCAGATACATGATCATACTTGCGAAGACAGAATATGAATCGAATGCAGTTATTGAGAAGACGATCAAGTTTGTTGAGGAGATCTGCATTCAGGTCAAAATAACATACATCACCATAGTCGATTAAAGGAAAGATCAAAGTCTGCACAAGCATTGTCTTAGTCTTACAAGGAAGAAAGTTTTTAAGCTTATAAAGAGCACGTAGGGTACCTGTGACTTTTTGGCAGACTTGGGCGACTTGGGCTCTCCAATTTAAGGTGGAGTCAATGTGTAGCCCTAAGTCTTTGATGTTTACAGATATATTTATGGTATTGCCTTTAAATTTTATAGGTGGAATGGTATTCGTGTCTAATTTGTTCATTAGGCGTTGGCTGCCAACGATAGTAGCTTGGCACTTAGCAGGATTAACCGTCAATCCGAATCTGTCGGACCAATCCCTGATACAGTCTAGGTCTTTGTGCACCATGTCCACCGCAGATGAAACACAGTCGATACTTGCTTGAGAGTAAATCTGCAAGTCATCAGCATACAGGTGATACGCACACTGAAGATTAGGTGTAATGAGATTAATGAAAATTGAAAATAACAGAGGAGATAAAATACCGCCTTGGGGAACGCCAGAGTCAATGTCAGCCCAACTTGACGATAAATCGTCAAAGCGGACAGACTGCTTACGATCCCGAATGTAGCTTGAGAACCATTCCAGAGCTTCAGACGAGACCATGAAGTGGGAGAGGATAGCCAGAAGGATATCGTGACTGACGGTATTGAAGGCGTTCGAGAAATCAACCAAAGCCAGCACAGTGACTTTGGTGTTTTCCATACCCTCCCTGATATCGCCAGTCACTTTAAGGAGCGCGGATACAGTGCTATGCCCGGGTCTAAACCCAGACTGCAAAGGACTTAGTAAGTGGTTACGGTAAATATAAAGAGAGAGTTGCTTGTGCACGCAGGCTTCAAGCACTTTGGATAAGAAAGGAAGAATGGATATCGGACGGAAATGATCGGGTAGTGATGGATTTTGGATTTTGGGTAGAGGGATAACGTAAGCTTTACGCCACAAGGATGGGAAAATGCCAGAAGAAAGGGAATCATTAATGATATGGGCAATCGGAAGCAGGAGTTGATCAAGGATCGCTATGATCATGCGACGACTGACATTATCACAGCCCATAGCATTAGATTTGATGGATAGGATAACTTTTCTAACCTCATCCAAAGCTACTGGAGAAAAATTAAAAGAATCAATATTGGGATGGGGTATACCAGCTAAGTAATCAACGGTTTGACACTTGGTTTGGTGATCTAGCGGAATAATAGTGGTGAAATGTCGATTCATATCTTCCAAACCAAGTGTCATCCGCAAATCGTTACGACGCTGCTTGCCGATACCTAAAGTTCCAAGGAATTTCCAGATTTCGGCAGGGGACGAGGAACTAATGTTATTCAGAATATGTTGGCGTTTGGCATTACGTATCATCTGGTTGCATCGATTTCTTGCAGATTTAAACAGTGTCCAATTTTCATCACAACGGTCCCTTTTAAATTTACGAAATGCCTTGTCCCTGTTTCTCATGGCCATTCGAACGCCCCTAGTAATCCATGGAGCAGGTAGACGCTTCACCTTCACCTTCCTCACTGGTGCATGCACATCATACAGTTGTAGAATTTTAAGGTTTAGCAAATCAACCTTGGCATCAACGGAAGAAGCTGTGTATAATTCATTCCAGTTAGTTTTCGAGGCGTCTTCTCGAAGTTTCTCCACGTTGATACGACCAAAACAGCGTCTGTGCAGAACTTTAGGTTTGGACTTGGGAGGTTTCAGGTTGTATGAAAGAAAAATGAGGTCATGATGGGAAAATCCGGGAGCAGGAAGTTGACCATGGGAAGCGACCAAATTTGGGGAGGAGGTGAGAATAAGGTCAAGCCATGTGTCCTGCCCCTGAACGTTGTGGTGGGTGGCTTGAAGGGGTAGTACATGGAGGCAGGCAGACTCGACTATCTCAAGGAGCTTACAGGATCGATGGGAACGGCTACAAAGGAGATCGGTATTGAAATCGCCCATGATGACGTGATGTGAATATTCTGACCCTAAAGATTCCAGAATCAGTTCGAGAATAGAGAAGTAATCAACACACGGAGGGCAATAAACTACGCCAAGTAACGTTTTCGAACCCTTGATGTTAACCTCAAAAAAGAGATACTCGGCAGACGAAGAAATGTTAGGAGAGGAAGAAGAAAGGATTTTGTAAGGAAAGTCACTACGGAGATAGATTGCAACTCCACCTCCCCTTCGTTCCATTCGATCATTACGAATCAAGATGAAACCGGGGAGCGAGTAGGAAGTAGACAGGAGACTAGGCTTGAGCCAACTCTCCGAGACCAGGATGGCGTGAACGTTAACGTCAAAGAACGTATCCAGTAACTCACTGTGGTGACAAGGTATACTTTGCGCGTTGATGTGACATACGTTGAAGAATAAGTGGGAGCGTTGGTTAAAGTAATGTCGCAGAGAATCGCGTAAACAGTCATCATCACTTATAGAACAAAAGCTCTCGTCAGTTAAAAGATTCACTGAATCATTGGCAGAATGAAAAGAATCATTAATATCCATAATTAGGCAAAAATAAAATATATAATAAATAAAATAAAAATAATAAAATAGTAAAATTAGCTATTTAAATTATGATAAAGTAAAAATATAAATACGTACATACAGAGTTCTATGCAAAATTTCCAATTCTGCACCACCCACCAGCAGGATACAAACACACTACAAGAATAAAAAGTCGAACAAACTATTACATCGAAGTAAGTAACAAAAATAAAAGGTAAAACGAAACGTAAACTTGAAACTACCAGATTTACATAGTCTATGGTTTGCTACATAAACGTCAAAACAAAGTGCGACAAATTTGACAATTAAAATGTAACCATTGTGGGTAAATTATGTAAATATGTGTAATATTAAGAAGATATTGTAAACAACGCACTGTTTTTAAGCACTTTGCGGCTACACTCGTTATTAACCGACTAAAATGAATAAAACCACTAAAATCGCTTAAAATTTACGCGGTTTATGACTCGTATTAATAGTGATAGCGTTGCCACTGCCCCCACTTGACGCTGAAGAGGATCCATCTGACGCCTTCGGGTACTTCTTTGTCAAGGAATCTAGCTCATCCATGCGAACAATCTTTCGGCGGCTACCATCTGAAGTCTTAACTATAATAGTACCGTCCTGCGTCCAACACGCGCGCATGCCGAAATGTTGTCGTGCTCTGCCGAATACAGCCTGCCGAGGCTTGGTCAAGAACTCCTTGATTGATATCGAAGATCCTTTAAGCCTCGACTTTGCCTTCCACACAGTTGACTTTGAATCTGCACTGGCAAACCACACGAGAAGCGGCCGGCGACGGTCTTTATTCGGAACTCCGATTCTATGGCACACACTAATAGATGCCCGAGTTTCTTTAAGCGACATCTTCGCCATAATGTCATTTATAACAGAAACACAGTTCTCGTTATCTACTTCTTCAACCCCAACAAAGATGAGTGCTTTTCTTCGATGCCTGGTCTCCATGACATCTAGGACGTTGGAACATTCGGCAATTTGTTGCTGAAGCAGTTGCAATATGCTAATCATCAGCTCCCGGAAAGTGCGAAACTCCTCAGCGACCTTCGCAACAGTGTCCTTGGCGGGACCACCAGTGTGTAGCTCAGTTTCAAGTTCCGTCATTCGCTTTGAAAAGGCCTCCTCCAGCTTGTGTTGTGTTTCCTGGATTGCTGCCAGTTGTGCCATTGTAGTGTAAAAGTGTAGTGTATTTTCGTTCTTCAAATGTTTCCAAATATGATTTGCTGGTAGGTGGTGTTTGTTAGATTACCATCCAATCACATTAATGACTTCGGTAATGTAAGTAATTCAATGAAATAATTATTAAACATGTAAATATTAATTTAAATAAATTTTAGCTACACAAAAAACGTTTATACTTTTTTAGCGCCTACCTCCTTTTTCTTATGTTTAAATCACTGGTGGTGGAATTGTAATTTCTAAATTGTTTATTAACTGTAAGATTATTTTGATTTAGCCAGTTTGATATGTTTACTATTGTATTATTTAAAGATTGTTTAAACACATCATCATATTTTTTCTGAGGAACTACTACCGTGATATCATCTGCAAACAATGTACACTGGTAATTTGTGATCTTTGGTAAATCATTTATATAGATTAAAAATAGAAAGGGTCTCAGAACACTCCCCTGTGGAACACCATACCTATTGTTCATCTAAGGCCGGTATTACATTATCATATAAATATGATTTCATATCTGTCAAATTCTATGATCATAGTTCAACGACCCTCAAACTATGATCATAGATAATCACATGTAGTTATTATACCGTCGTATGTTCTTCATTTAAAAATGACTTACACATCTTTGATCACATTTCTACGATAGTCTAATAGCGGCCTAAAATCTAACTGCATCAGTCCTTTGACGATGTCCTTTCGGATACTTTTAATATTGAGTCTGGTGTTCGACAGGGATGTATTCTGTCACCTTTATTTTTTAACACCTACACTGAATATATTATGCGTACAGTCTTGGACGGATGGGATGAAGGCATTTCAGTTGGTGGTCTGATGATAAATAACCTACGAGATGCTGATGTTACTACACTTCTTGCACAATCTAAAGAAGATCTAGAGGTACTTTTGACTCGTCTAAAAACAACTAGCCTCAAGTTCAAATTGACTCTCAATCGAGACAAGACGAAAGTAATGGTACTCGATCGGGCTGGGCACCATACTGAGGAGTACTGAGTATAGGAAAATGCGAAGTTGTACAATGCTATATATAACTCGGCTCTACTACCACCAACTTTGGAGGATGCGAAGACGAGATCAAACGTCGATTTGCTATCGCTAGGTCGGCAGTGGAGCGATTGGGTAAGATTTGTAAAGATAGGCTTAAACCAAGAAAACAAAGGTTCGACTAATGAAGTGTCTAGTATTTCCAATCTTCCTATATAGAGCTCGTGGTCGCTGAAACAGCATGACCGCAGAAAATTCGATGCACTAGAGATGTGGTGCTGGAGACGGCTACTACAACTACCATGGACAGCGTTCCGCACTAACAATTATATCCTCAAAGAACTTCACATTCAAGAAGGACTTTCGTCGATTGTGCAGCTGCGGATACTGAAGTTCTTTGAGCACATCTCGAAGAAAAAAGACTCGATGGAAAAGCTCATTGTGCAGGGTCATGTAGAAGGCAGGCAAGCACGTGGTCGGTCACCAACTCGCTGGATAGACTCCATCACCAAAGCCACGCAATTCACCATCACGCAATGTGCTCACAATGCAGCAAGCCACCACAATTGGAGTGACATCGCGCGCCGTGCAACCTACACATCAACCACGACCACTATGACAAGAGTACCCAATTAAGAAGAAGTTAATTGTTTTGTGTACACGCAATTTATCTCTACACATTGTTTGCGATCAATTAAATAATTTTCAATCCTCTGAAGAGCTGTGCCTCTAATATCATAGAGCTCACATTTATGCAGAAGGACTCGATGATCAACAAAGTCAAAAGCGTTCGACATATCAAAGAATACTGCCGACACACGCATCCTTTTATCTAAACACTCTGATATATTCTTAACTAGCTTTTGCCCGCGACTTCGTCCGCGTTGTAGCGAAAATGATTCTAAAAGGTCTTTTAATTGTTTCACTACGATATTATTTTTTGTTAAAAACATGTAAATTATTATGTTTGAACGTTTGAATACATATTACATAACAATCTTTACTATAGTGTTGAGATTTAAAGGTTAAATATCGCTATTATTAATATAAATAATTAATATATAGATATTAATCCGCTCTTAGCACAGTAGGACCATGGGTACATAGTGGTATACCCTAGTGCCACCAAACAAATTACCTGTAGAACAAATTGGTAGGACCACGGGCCCTTACCCAATTTAGGTATTTTGTTTTACTGTCGGGTGCTACAATTACCAGACTACTCTGTGCGCTTAGTCTGAGCATGCCACATTAAACGGGCCGTGGGAGAAGCAGCTTTCTCTTAAGTCTTCGCCTGCTAGCTTATGAGTTTGACCCTGAGCTTTGTTTATGGTCATTGCGAAGCAGACTTTGATAGGAGAGTGCACTCTCTTGAATTTGAAGGGGTATTTGATGGTGTTAGGGAAATCCTATGAATATCCACAGATTCCCCTGGGGAACAACCGGTCAGTATAGTTGCCTCGATTATCTACATTTGTTTTCAATTGCAATCTGGTTCGTTCCATTGCATAATTTTGGTGGATTTACTTATATTGCGCAGCAACATATCATAATACATAAACGCGCCGTAGGTACCTGCCTAACAAACACTGTAGTTAAGTATTTAAGTATGTATAACCGCATTTCTAGAACCCATAACACAAACTATAATATATGGTTACTTTGATTCTAGATGGCGTTGTGTGTAGTTGGTTGATATATATCATATTATATTACTGTTACTTATCATATAGCGTACCCCCCCCCCCCCTCTCTCTCATAGGCAGCACCACCTAAAATAGTAAAATAGACAGGTCAAAAAATAGGCAGCACCACCTTCTGACCCAGCTGATCAGCATCAACGTCCTGTGTCCCTATCGCACCTTGCAAGTCTATTAAAACTGTTCGCTCTAAGCTGCGTCTGATTGTTCATAATATAACAAACTCAACTTACGGGCAAAGTTTTCAAACATGACGTGTATCAGGTGTCAAAATATTTTTTTTAATCAAAAGCACTAAGGAGTATTAATATGCACTTCAAAGTAAATCATCCCAAAATAATTTTGAATCCTTTTTTCACCCCGTTAGGAGATGAATTTCAATAAAATACGAAACACATCTATTAATTCTAATAAAGAATGTACCTATATGCAAAATTTGAAATTTGAAATATATTGTACCAAGGAATCACATTGTCCCATACAAACTTTGCCCCCCTTTTTCATCCCCTTAAAGGTCGAATTTTGAAAAATCCTTTCTTATCTTCTAGTAAATGCCCGTATGTAAGGTAGATATCATCTATCCTTATGAAAATATAAGCAACATGAACAGTTTACAAAAGTAGGCGCATTGTACCAACATTTTCAGTGATTTAGATGAAACGTGAAAATTTTTTTTTTTTTTTTTATATTATAGCCTACCAAAGTGACTCCACCCCGCCTGATGGTAAGCAGTCAGTGGAATCCAGAAGTGGCGGCCACCATACCAAAAGCCATCGTCTTAAACTGCTGGTATGGTGGCCTCCACTATGGCGGCTGGGAATGAGGTTAGGGGAAGGGAATGAGGGAGATGAGGAAAGAGGAAAGGAGGGAAATTGGGCCTCCGGCGCTCTCACTCACCGAACGAAACGCTGTAGTACGGATACTACTACTCTTAAGTCGATCTTCTATGAGAGGGTAGTACTTCCCCGGACGATCCGGCCCATTCATGCTGAAATCAGCGTGGATCTACTACCGTACTAATTATTTCATTAATTGTTTTAAAACATCTAACTGGTTTACCATTCACAGCTGGTCCACGTGTTTTACGATTATTACTACCCTATTGTTTAATAATGATATAATTAAAAGAGTTTTACAAATGCATCTGTTTCACAAAGTTGAAAGAATACAGAGTAAGTAGTTTGACTTACATTTTCTGAACATTCATGGTGTCAGGGTTGTAGTACATCCTTTGTTCACCTTTAAGATGTACTTACGTACATCCAGATGTACTTTTTATCAGTAATATGGTCCCTAATTAATATGGTCTACCATATTGATGAGAGTTCAACTTAAATTGGACATATTTATGTCTCGAAAACTATACATTAAGCGAATGGAACATGTAGCAAAGGTCGTTGGCGATAACATAATAGATCTGTGCGTATTGATACGTTAGCTACGAGCTCAGGACAGTCAGTGTGGCCATTTGCGATATTCAAAAGTAAACTCAAGTCACTAATTTGGCGTCTTATTTCTAAAGGTAGGAAATGGTACCGTTTACAACGATAGTCATAGTCAACAGAACATTGTTGTGCCTTATAGTCAAGATAGCGAAGAAATTATTTTTGGACGATCTCGATACGAGACCTATGCAAGTCGTCTTGCAATTGATGTGCGTCAGATATGTCCCTAACTACTTTGTGAATCTTTAAATGTTATCCGACAGCAGTAGGACGGCCATTTTTGAATTAATTATTAACTACCTGTCATTCCAAAAGCACAACTTCGGTCTTCGATAGTGAATACATTTAAAACAATATTCAATGGCCCTGCAGTGCCATTGTTGCAGTGTAATGAAACGTGTTAACAAATAAAAAATAAAATAAATCCAGAAAATATAAATCTAACTTGTATTTACATTTTAACTAATAAAGTATTTACATTTTAATTTACATTTTAATAAAGAAATAAGACGTCTTATTTCTTTATTAAAATGTAAATTAACCTAACTTAAAAATAAACTAAGCTAAGCTAAATACATACCACATTTATGACGTGATTATTTAAATTAGCATAACTTTTTTATTTATAAACCGATTGACATGAAACAAACACTTAATGTTAAGTGATGCTGACCACAATGTATCAGCGAAAACCATATTTAAATCTGATAAGCCGTTTTTGAGATTAGCGTGAACAAACGACAGACAAACAGACAAACAGACAAAAATTGTAACAATCATTGTTTTGGGTTCTATTTGCGTTGATAAAGGTCCCAATAATATTTTTCTCATATATCTTCCATGTACAGACAGCGACCGGTTACAGTTTTATTATATATAGCTGTTGCCCGCGACTTCGTTCGCGTGAAAATTCAGATGTGTGCCTGTATGAGAATATTTCTTACCTAATCTTACGGCAATCGTACATTGTATATTAGTAATAAATATCAGTATAATCCGTCTCTAAGGCGAATCCGATTTAAATCTATTCACCAGCTACCCCTAAAACAGACGAAATTTTGCGATATTTTAAAAACTATAGAAGCTCCATACAAATTTTGTTCCCCTTTATACTCCAGGGAAATAAATTTCGCAAAATCCCGTCTTAGAGAGCACCTATTTCCAAAATTTGAAACTCCTAGCACTTGTAGTTTTTGAGATTTCGGGATGAGATGAGTGAGTGAGTGAGTGACCTTTCGTTTTTATATATGTATAGCTTTTGCCCGCGGCTTCGCTCGCATGAATATCGTTTTTCAATAGACATTTTTATATTGTTTAAATACTGTTTTGCATACTATTTCTAATCTCATCATCATCACCATTCGTACAAACCCTCTTTCACCTACCTAAAGATATCCCCCGTAAAACAACATACAATACACAAAGGCAAATTTTCACTACAATAACTTTTCCCTTCCCCATCCTTCCCCTCCCCTCCCCTTCCTTCCCCTCCCGTCTCCCTCCCATCTCCCTCACTTCCCACTCACTCACCACCACTTCTGACTCCTCACTTTCCCTCAATTCCCTCACTTTCCCTTACGTCCCCTTCACTTGCCCTTCACTTGCCCCTCACTTGCCCTTCACTGCCTCCTCACACCCCCTAAGTTCCCTCTTCCTTTTTTATTTTTACACAACGCCATCTAGACCCAAAGTAAGCATATTATATGCTTGTATTATGGGTTCTAGAATACGGATAAACTTACTTAAATACTTTTATTTTTGTAAATAGATACATATTATACATATAAACACCCAGACCAATGCAAATAGATATGTGTATGCTAAAAATATTTGCACTGAGCGGGAATCGAACACGCGACCTCACAGTCCATACACAGTACCACCGAAATACAGAGGCAGTCGATTTCCCCCTGACTTTCCCCTCCCTTTCCCCTGACTTCTCCCTCACTACCCCCGCACTTTCCCCTCACTTCTCCCTTCCTTTCCTCTTCCTCCCCCTCCCTTCCCCCTCCCTCCAAATTTCAAGTCGCCAACTTCAAAAGCAAAAATCTTTCCATACAATATTTCATCCCTTATTTCACTCTTAAAAATCCACCCCAGTAAAAAAAAAAATATGAGCGTATTTTTTATTTAAATAAAAGTATTCCAAAACAAAATTTCAAAGCTGTAACTTAAAAAATGAAGACGTTTCATACAATCGATTTCATCCCTTTTCATACACTTAAGGGTTGAATTTTTAATAACCCTTTCTTTGTACACTTCTAGACATTAAGACAAACACACCCTCCAAATTTCAAGTCGCTACCAGCGGCTTAGGCTTTACGTTTTCTGTCAGTCAGTCAGGACAAAGCCTTTTATAATATGTATGGATGTATGGATTAGACGTATAGCCATCAGATAAGATAAGATAAGATAAGATAAGATAAGATAAACTTTATTTGCAGTAGAAAGGGTTTTTTACATAGGCGGTACAATAATTTTAGTTCAGGCCTATTTAACTATAAATTAATAGCATGCAAATTGTTACATTTTTATCAGTAATATAAGTAGTCAGTAGTATAAGTAGGTAGGTACAATACATTACATCAGGGATCAAAGCATACAGGCTGCTAGTAATGTTAACACGTGATAGAGTCACATAAAGCTGACCGAAAAACAGCTAATACTTAGATCTACACCCACAACTTTTAGTGTCTTACCTTTACTTTAATTACTTAATTAATAAATTACTTTAATTAGTCATCGCAAACATAGGCTCACTGGAAACTGGACTCGTTTAAAACTAAATGAAAGACTGTTTAGAATGACAGGAATCCGAGGAATAAAAACACTATCAGCTATTCCGCAACCTGTTAAAATATCTGCTTCTATAAGATTTCGTAGTAAATTAACGAATGTTCGATGTGATTCTTTAAATTGGCATAACTTTTTTATTTATGAACCGATTGACATGAAACAAACACTAAATGTTAAGTGAAGCTTACCACAATATATTAGTGAAAACCATATTTAAATCGGATAAGCCGTTTCTGAGATTAGCGTGCACAAACGCACAGACAAACAGACAAACAGACAAAAATTTTAAAAATCATTGTTTTGGGTTCTATTTGCGTTGATATAGGTCCCAATAGTATTTTTTCGCGAGCGGCGATTGCCCAATCGCCGCTCGCAGGCATCCTCCTTTGGTGGCTGGAGATCCCGGAGCGCCCCACGGCGACGTCCGGGGCGGGCGCGACGGGCGATAATGACTGACCTAGAGGAACATTTATTAATCCTTCTTCGCGCCCGCTCAACATCTAAGGGAGCCAGGAGTAACTGAAAATCAGCGCTGCCTGATATATATATTTTATTTTATGTTTGGCAGCATCGGCTGAGTTATCAACTTTTGCCATACTTACCGTTAACCTAATTTTAAGGTCATATTTACTATATTTTAGATTTTAGGCAATAAAAAGATTTTTATTTTATTTTTTATTTCTTAACCCTTCCGTTTCCAAGGACTCGCCTGCAGAAGCATCGCTTACGACTACGAAGGGTCAAGAATCCGTCATGCAAGTCCACAATGTATGAAAAATTAGAGTGCTGGCCCCTCACATGACGCCTAGTGACAATGACAGCAGGCAACGAAAGTGATACAGTGATACCAAGACACTCTCAGTATATAGTGTATGATCTATGCAAGACACTGTTTTATATGAATTGTGC
This sequence comes from Parascotia fuliginaria, assembly GCA_963082885.1. Taxonomy (NCBI): domain Eukaryota; kingdom Metazoa; phylum Arthropoda; class Insecta; order Lepidoptera; family Erebidae; genus Parascotia; species Parascotia fuliginaria. The sequence goes on along the minus strand of OY720198.1, from coordinate 599,060 downwards.
TCTACTATCCTACTTATATTTTACCAGTAGTTACTACTCAGCGCCTAACCGGCTGCACCAATTCTGATATAAATTGGTAAGTATGTAAGTACATACTTACCAATAACGTTTAATGGCATAGTAATTCCGATTAGTAACGACATCAGAGACCTTGGACTTCAAATTGACGCCACACTCAATTGGCAAGCGCAAGTCACCAATGTTTGCCGGAAGGTCACGAGCGCTCTGCGATCCCTTTATCGTCTAAAGAATTTCCTACCGTCATCAACCAAGACAATGCTCGTGCAAACCTTAATTTTCCCTATGATTGACTATGGTGATGTATGCTATCTTGACCTGAATGCAGATCTACTCAATAAACTCGACCGACTTCTCAACAATTGCATTCGATTCGTTTTTAATCTCCGTAAGTATGATCATGTATCTACTTATCGATCCCAACTGCGTTGGCTACCTATTCGTCAACGTCGTAGTCTTCATGCGTTGACTACTCTTTACACATTACTTAATTCTCCTAATGCACCCTCTTATTTAACCCCTCATTTTCAATACCTCTGTTCAAGCCATAATAGGCATCTTCGCTCTACTAACAATCTTTTACTTCTTTGTCCCCCTCATAGCTCTAGTCTTGTTCATTCTTCTTTCAACATTCAAGCTATTCTTCTCTGGAATGCTCTCCCTCTCGAAATCAGGACGTCCACAAACCGTGAGATATTTAAGACAAGAGTGCGACAGCTTTATGGCAAATTCCTGGCGAAATCATCTTAACTTTTTTACTTTTTATTTAAATATATTATTAAGTTTATGTAATTATTTATGTTTACTTATAAGTCATGTATGTATATTGATATATTTATATACTTATTTACGTATAATATGTTGATATATATATATATATATATATATATATATATATACATATATATTTATCTTTTATTTTTCTTTCTTTTTTTTCTTTTATTCGAATGCACCTACCTAGTTTGTCTCTGCATCACCCAAAGGTTGACTGGTAGAGAATGCCGATGGCATTAAGTCCGCCTTTGTACATTTACATTGTATTTTGTGCAAGAAGATTAAATAAATAAATAAATAAATACATAGATTCGGTGAAGGCGACGAAACTTTAAATTGTGAAATTCGGTATGGTTCAAAAGTTACTTTAATTAAACACGTCATACTATTTTCCGCGCGGGAAAGCCACAGCCACAGGGCGCAGCTAGTTTTAACAATTTTTAGGCTTTCAATAGGTATTTGTAAATTTGCAATACAGTACCTACACACCAAAAGTAAATTTGCAGTATATTTCGCAAACAATATTGCTATCGTATGTTATGTAGGCGCTTGTTGTAAAGTTGTAAATATAGGTACCTACTTACTTTGACACTGAAGCCAAGCGAGGGCGCGGCGCGGGGGCGGCTACTTTAATAATAATCATTGAAAAAATAATAATAATAATAATAAATGTTAAGTTCCTTGCACAGGTTCCTTGCTTTGACACTGACCTCGATAAGATCTGTCTTTTTTTTTCTTTTTATTGTCGCATTAAAAGTACCAATGTACTCTGTGATAAGTGCCTTCATATCTATGTTTAGTTTTTATGACATTTCACAAATTTATAGATAATTTTTCTAAACGTTGTATTTGCGTATATAAATAATAATGACTGAATTATTAAAATGAATGCTTCGTGCATACTAATTGTTTTACTTGTTTTCCTTGTATTTGCGTTTTTTTGTGTTATGCTAAAGAAAGGCGCTGCCAGTCATAAAGAAGTGAGTTTAGAATGATTTTCTGTTACAATACATGTAAATAAACATAATTATTTGTTAGACGTTAGCGTTGGCTGATCTCTCACAAGGCAGGCCGACCATTGGCGGATCCAGAGGAAGGCTAGGAGGGCTCTTCCAAACGCATCTGCATGCTCTAAAAATATATGTGCTTCGCTAGTTCTAACTTCTAACCCTCCCTCCCTCGCGCTCATCACTGGGTTCCAATGATCAAGTTGCCCCCAAACTTCTTTTGTCTTTTTCTTTTGTACCCTTAAAAACAAGGATAGAGACTAAAGTGAGGTTAAAATAAGATTGTTCTATGGGGTTGTGGTAGGATCAGGACCAACGAACTGTTATGGGTGAGCAACCGATGGAAGAGGGCGGCAAAAAATAGTGGGTTTTAACTAAGGTAGACTTTTATAATAAGCTATAAGTGAAAGAAAGATTTCCCTCTTAAAATTTGTTACTTATATTTATTTATTAAACAAAATCTTGTGTAAATATAGTAACTACTAGTTTCCCGCGACGTGGTTTCATCCGCCTCTTTGCTTACTACTCTGCTCCTGTCGCCAGTAGCGTGATGTTACACAGCCTATAACCTTTCTTAAGAACTGGGCTATCAAACGCAAAAAGAATTTTTCAAATCCGTCCGGTAGATTCAGAGATTAGCACGATCAAACAAACAAACTCTTCCGCTTTATATGTAACTATTGCCGCTGTCCTATTTGTAACTTTCTAAAGGTTACGAAGATCTTGACTTAAATCGAAACAAACAAGCAAACAAAAATACAAAAAATCAAATCTTTTCTCTTTATGCTATAATTAATAATAATAATAAAAACTTTATTTCGAAAAGTAAGTACATAACATAGTTTTAACATTGACCCTAAACAAGGCAAGCCTGTATCTTGGGTGCCAAGGATTTACCAATAGATTTGTAACAAGATTAACACTGTCAAGTAAAATCAATTCAAGTAAATTGTGTACGTGTGCGTGTGCGTGTGTGTGCGTGTGCGTGTGCGTGTGCGTGTGCGTGTGCGTGTGCGTGTGCGTGTGCGTGTGCGTGTGCGTGTGCGTGTGCGTGTGCGTGTGCGTGTGCGTGTGCGTGTGCGTGTGCGTGTGTGTGTGTGTGTGTGTATGTGTGTCAGAGTGGTGCATGCAAAAACTTATTTCACAATCACTTTTTTCCGCTTCATCATAAGATAATATTAATTAATAGCCAGAGCCATTTTTAATGTTACACTGAATAATTACCATATTATACCAGATGTAAGGATGCAAATAGTGTGGGAGCCTTTGCGCATAGAATGATTTAACTGCGGGTGTAGGAACTCTGAATTTTCGTTTGGCTAGTAAGTTGCTTAGATCTTTTTTGAAGTATTTATGTGGATTGGTGCATCTTATCAGTTACGGTTAAAATGTACGTTTCTTTACGCTCATTATGGAGATTTCTGAGTAAAGACGTTCTGTAGGGAAACGATAAGGTTTTTGCAGTAATGTTTTAAGGACTGCACGTTGTGCTCTGTGTGAGTTTTTGTCGCGCCTCCAAACACTTAGGCTGGTATTAGGTACATTAACATATTTAAATCAAATAAATATGATTTCATAACTGTCAAATTCTATGAGATGACTTTCTTCATTTTTACATTATACATATTGATCGTATAAATGTCATATACCATCAAAACGTGTTTGCCGTTGCTATGCGTTGTATATGCTACGTTTATGCTAGTGTCACAGTCTAGTTATGGGATCCTTTTTGACTGCTAGCGTACAAGTAGGATCATAACAACACACTAGCACATTCTATTTACATTTATTTAGTCTTTGCTAGGATCCTTTTGACAGCTAGTGTCAAAAAGGATTCCCCCCCTAACTATGATCATAGACAATATGAATCACATGTAGTTATTTATACCGTCTTAAGTTATTCATTTAAAAATGACTCACACATCTACGATCATATTTCTATGAAAGTGTATTAACGGCCTAACATCAGCAGGTGCGCAGTCTCGTGGGTATCAGTTTCATAACATATATTTGCCTGCGAACACGTTTTACTAGTTCCCCAATGTGAGATCTGAATGATAGGTGCTGATCGAGTAGCACTCCTAGCTATCTTAATTCATCTACTCTATCAAGCTTAGGTACTGTTATGTTTAGGGGTACGTCAATAAGACACGACAGCTCAACGCAGACTAGTTTATTCGATTACCTGCTAATACATTATTATTATTGTACACCAATGCATAGTAACAGATACACATCACTTTTCCCTCTCAAATTATTACTAAGGTTATCGGTTATAAGTATATAGTATTGTATAGTTAAACACAACAGTTGTGTAGGTATACAGGTAAACCCTATTTTATAAATAGATCAATTTATTTCTATTTAAAAACAACAACATTTTTATAATAGATAGATTTCTTACATTTTTCGAAGAATCTCCTGGCATCGCAAAGCAGCCTTCCTGCGTACTCGGGTATTGTTCTCAGTAGGTGACGGGGGCGGCGAGTTTAGCGGTAATAATTGCGAAACGTTGGCATTACCTACATTTTCCCCCACACTATCAAAGAACTCCTCCCGCTCTGCTCTAATAGCTGCAGACTCGGTTTCTTTTTCATTGTTTACCTTACTATCTAACGAAGTGGCGTCTATCGCCCTACTTAGAGAATGACGCGATTTGCGCGATTTAAGTTGATCAATGTGGCGTTTGTGACACTGGCCATCATTAGTCTTAACTGTATAAGACACAGGCCCCAGACGGTCTGTCACTACCCCCTCAGTCCACCTGCGAGCCGACTTAGTGTAGTTGCGTAGCATAACAGGTTCGTCTCGTTCTAACACACGGACCGGACGAGTGCCACCGAGTTCGCATCTCAACTGTTGGCTGCGCACACGCTCGGCTGTGTCTGGCCTCAGTAGGTCGAGACGTCCGCGCAGCCGCCTGCCTAAAAGAGCAACTGCAGGTTCACGACCGGTCGTACTTTGTTCAGTGTTTCTATAAGTAAATAGAAATCTATTCAACGCCGTATTATAGTCTACTTTTTCTAACTGTGCCTTTTTAAGTACACGTTTGATAGATCGCACCGCATTTTCAGCCGCCCCATTGCTGGCGGGGTGATACGGTGGTATTAAGGTATGTTTAATACCATTACGCTCCAAATATTGAGCGAACTGAAATGATGAAAAAGGCGGTCCATTATCGCTGACTAATCGCTTAGGTAAACCGAATCGCGCAAATAACCGTCTTAAGCAGTCTATGACAATGACTGCCGATGTAGTGCTGATTTTTTCTACCTCTATCCATTTAGAATGAGCGTCAATAATAACCAAAAAATATGTATTATCAAAAGGTCCCAGAAAATCTAAATGCAGGCGTGACCACGGCTCGTTTGGCCAGGGCCACGAGTGCAGCGGCGCGATGGGTGGTGTGGGCTGCAGCTGACTGCATGCGCCACACTCCCGCGCCACGCGCTCGATGTCAGCGTCTATGTCCTCCCACCAAACATAATTACGTGCTATTTGTTTCATTTTAACGATTCCCGGGTGACCGTCATGAATTTCTTTCAAAATTGTATCCCTTAACGATTTTGGAATAACAATTCGGTAACCCCAAATTATACAACCTTGATCGATGTGTAAGCTATCTCTTTTAGTATAATACCTATTCTCTAAATTTCCTAACAGTTTCCCAGCCGGCCACCCATACATTATAAATCCGTATATTTTACTTAATAGCGCGTCTCGTCCGGTTTCAGTTTTAATGTTTTTAAAACTGATTGGAAAGTTCTCCTGTGCATAATTTAAATAACTGCATTCTCCGTCTTTACTGCATCGTTGACCCTTGGTCCAGTCTAAGGGTAGACGAGAAAGAGCGTCAGCAAAACAATTTTTTGAAGATGATACGAACTCAATGTCAAAGTCGTAAGCGGCCAACTTAACAGCATAACGTTGCAAACGACTGGCAGCGGTCACCGGAATTCCTTTATTTTTACCTAAAATATAACTTAAGGGTCGGTGATCACTGCGCAGTGTAAAATGTCTCCCGTATAGATATTGGTGGTGTTTCGTGACCCCGTAAACAATTGCCAACGCTTCTTTATCTAACTGTGAGTAATTTAGTTCTGCCGAATTGAGTGTTCTTGACGCGCAACAAACTGGCCGTTCGCAGCCGTCCGCATAACGCTGAGTTAACACGGCGCCCACGCCATATGCACTACTATCTACAGATAAAATCAACGGTAGGCTGGGATTATAATGCGCTAACACAGGAGCACTGCTTAAAACCTTTTTTATTTTAATAAAGGCACTTTTACATATATCAGTCCATTCCCACTTTACATTTTTCTTCAGCAAGCTATATAGTGGTTTTAATATATCACTCATATTAACACAAAACTTTGCATAAAAATTCACGAGTCCCATGAAGCTTTTCAACTGTGTTATGTTTGAAGGTTCCGGCGCTGCTACAATGGCATCAATTTTCTTTTGATCAGTATGCAAGCCGAACTTATCAATCGTGTAACCTAAATAAGTGACACTATTTTGAAAAAACTTACACTTAGAAAAATTAATTCTTAAGCCATTTTGACTGAGCCTTTGTAGCACCGCTTTTAAATTTGACAAATGTGAAGTTCTGTCTTTGCCCGTAATACATATATCGTCCGCAAAAACAGCAGTTGACGGCAATCCACTCAAAGTTTCCTCCATTATTTTCTGAAAGTTCTCGGGTATACATTTAATTCCAAAAGGTACTCTTTTATAAACAAAGGTACCAATATGAGTAGTGATCGCTGTCATCGGCTGAGAGTCTTTATGCAGAATACACTGTTGGAATGCATTAGATAAATCTAGTTTGGTGTATTGTTCACCCCCTCCTAACGCAGTAAACAAGTCCTCGATCCGTGGCAACGGGTAATGATAATCTTTTAATAAAGGATTTATTGTTATTTTATAATCACCGCATAATCTTATTTTACCATTCGCTTTGACTACCGGAACTATAGGGGTACCATAGTCTGACCTCTCGACTTTGTAGATCACCCCCTCCTTCTGCAACCGATCGAGCTCTTGCTCCACAGATTGACGCAATGCCAAGGGTAAGGATCGCGCTTTAACAAATACTGGTGTATTGTCTTGTAAATAAAGACGAAATTTAGTTTTAAACGTACCTAAACCTTCAGCAAATACTTCTGGGAACTCGTTACGTAAAGATGTCGCCATTGAGTCTGTGTCGGTCAAATTGTAGCACTCCACAACCGCTAGTTTTAAATGTTTTATCCAATTGCGACCCATTAACGGAGGTCCACCTTTCTCAATAATATATAACTTTAGCTTAGAGTAATGTTTACTGCAAGTAACATTAACAACAATATAACCGACTGTCTCAATGACGTCACCAGTGTATGATTTTAAAGTTAGGCTTTTATTTTCTATTGGTATATTTGAAAAGTGGTTGTCATAGTAGTGTTTTGAAATAACCGAAATTTTACTTCCTGTATCAATTTCAAATCTACATTTAATATTCTCCACCGTTAAATTAGCATAATACGGCCCATCACCGTCATTATTAATAACTAAATTATAAAAATTGCAGCTATCTTCGTCGGTATCAGAATCATTTAAAAAAAACTGACCTTTATGTCCTTTTTCACTTTGATTTTTCTTGCACATCACTTTTAAATGACCTTTATCACCACAAGAATCACAACTATATTGCTTGAACCGACACTTGGCTCCCGTATGACCCGATTTACCACACCGTGAGCACGTGCTCGGTACACGGCCGGAGCGCGCGGAACCTGTGCTCGCGCGGCTCCGCCAGCCGCCAGCGCCCGCGTCGATCCGGTGCAAACCATCGTCGTCCTGCGCCCCCTGCGGCGCCGCAGCGGGCCGCGCGCTCGCCGGGCTGCTCGAAGCGCACGCCGTAGCCGCATGCCGCTCCGCCGCCTCCAGCGCCAGCGCCAATTCCACTGCGCGCTTGTAATCTATTCCGCGTTCAGCGAAGATCCTAGATCTCATGTCCTCGTCGTTCAACCCCGAGACGAACTGGTCACGCAGGCAAATCTCTAAGCAAGCGCCGAAATTACAAGTTTTTGCTAAATGTTTCAACGCTTGAAGGTATTCGCGAATATTTTCACCCTGGCGTTGGACTCTCTGGCGGAAGATATGCCTTTCCGCTATTTCAGACCTATCAGGTTCTAAGTGTTCTTTAACTAAAGTGACCACCTCGTCAAACGTTTTGGATTCGGGAGTATCTGGAGCGCACAAATCGCACATTAATTCGTAACATTCCGCGCCAACTACCGTCACTAACGTCGCGATTTTTAACGCGTCGTCGATTTTATTAAGTGTAATGAATTGATTAACTCGTCGAATATAAGCGTCCCAATTATTATGAGCTAGATTATATGGTTCTATGCTTCCGATTGGCATTTTTACAACAAAAAGAAAACAAATATCACACGCGTTAATATCGGATAACACCTCGTCGCCAGTGTTATGTTTAGGGGTACGTCAATAAGACACGACAGCTCAACGCAGACTAGTTTATTCGATTACCTGCTAATACATTATTATTATTGTACACCAATGCATAGTAACAGATACACATCAGGTACTACATGAACAAACAATGTCGGTACTTATTAAATGTGTTTTGGCATAAGTCTCCGTGAATCTACATAAATTATATTATGTAGTTTAGATAACAAAACTAATAACGTAAGAATCAATAAATAATCTTGTTTGAACCATTCTGAACTTCTAGGTACGCGGACGAAGTAGCAGACAAAAGCTAGTTGTTAAATAACGTATTGTCTTGTTCTTCTTTCTTTCTTATATCATTATCATATCAGCCAAAAGAGGTCCACTGCTGGACATCACCACTACCCACTTTTTGTTGCTTAAACCTGGCTGGATTGATCCAAATTTCTTGCTTCTCATTATGTATAATTAATAATTTCCCATGAGTAAAGTTTGCCCTTTTATTATTTCAGGTACCTCATTACCATGGCCAATTGTATTGACTCATCCTGCTAAGTAGTAGGTACTGAATTTATATGTTACCAAAACTTAAGAAACAAGATCTGCTTTTTTCCGCGTAATTAAACATCACGTTTTATAAGTTTATCTTTCAATTCCTTGATCCGCCAGTGAAAATACAAAATGTAAACAATTCAAAACGTGCGTAGGTCCCGTCGTACCGTATGCACCGTGGCTGCCATAGAAGTGTACCTACCATCTATGCTGGCGCCATCTGCGATTAGCTTTCACTGACCAACTCCATTCTACTCTTACGTCAATAAAAGAGTAAATACTTATAGACATTATAATAATTACCCTTAAATTCAACTATTAGATATTTATTCTCTTTACTGTCCATGTAAAGGTTGTTTGAAATAAACCTTGAAAACCTTGTATCTACTGTATATTGGTTTTTTATTATTTTTCTATTAGTAAGCTTTTTAATTACTGTATAAAAATTAGATAATAAACTTACTATGAAAAGTTTTCTACTCACATCCATTCCATCCATCCATTTATGCTGGAACCAGCAAAGATCTTCATACTCCAATTTTTGTGGTTGATTTGTTAGCAATTAAACTGTAATTGAATTAGTATAGATATTTTTATTTAACATGAAGACAGCAAGCTTAAACATAGAAATCAAACTGAGAATGTTCAAGGTAAGAATATTTCAAGCAAAGTCATGCTTTAAATTAATTGGGATAAAGTTCATTTTCATATCTTTACTATTATATAAAGTGAATGAGTTTTTTTGTTTGTTTGATAGCCCAATTCCTGAAGAAGGTTAAAGGCTATGTAACATCACGCTACTGGCGACGGGAGCAGAGCAATACCTAAGCAAAGACGCGGGTAAAACCGCGCCGGAGAGAGCTAGTACAACATATTTCATTAAAATATAGTTTTGACCAAGTACCAAGTCCTCTTCTTATACAAAGCAGGCAAGTATCTACCATTCTTGCATGAACCGGATAGCCATTTTAGAGCCATACTTATTTAGTAAGTAAATGTTTCCTTTGAGTTTAGAATTTTAGAAATAACTCGATGACTTTTGTTTATGGTCAAATAATATTGCTAACACATGTAAAAACTCGTTTCTACTCTTATTCTACAATATATGTCCATCACTGGGTCCTTGTCCATGAATTGTGCATTTTTTTTATGGCCTGCAATGTGAGACGAACCAATCGCCCGATGGGAAGTGGTAAGTTACCACTGGTAACTGTCGTTCATTTACCTTAATAGTTTTAAATTTAATTATATAAGTAGGTATAATTTAAGTGACTCCTCATTCCTAATTGTATGTTATATACACTTATCTATTCACATTTGCCTAATTCGGTGTGTGTAGGTATTTGAAGGTAATGTAAATTTATTGAACTTAATCTATATATTAAATAGAACACATTATCAGCTATTAACTCACAATTATATTCCAAAACATATTCGGTTCACTAAGGGAACAAGGATCACTTTTTCTATGCTTTTGCTTATTTTCATTACGGGGAAAATTATTCAGCGTGACTGATGAGTGGGGTCACATTTATTGAGTTACCTACAAGAAATAAATAAATACTTTTTAAGATTATTAATAAGTATAGAAAACTATGAGACACAACAAAATCTGGTGTTTTTAGAGAACTAAAACAGTAGTTACCTACATATTCTTCAATGTGTGTTATTTAGGTAATACCCAATTTCCTTCTTTCCTTTTTTCTCACCTCCCTCAGTTCTTTCAACAACCCCGCTCCTTTCATGGTCAAAAAAAATTACTGAACTTTGCTGCGATGTTGTTTGGTGCGGGTGCTACTTGGGATGACTGGTCAATCTTGGCATGGCATAACTTTAATTCTTAATCGTATTACCTTGTCGTTCAATATGACCGGGAAATGCATCTACTTTTTTAATTAAAATACGTTGTTCGCGACAGCTGTGAAAATAGTATTAAATAGTGCTTAAAATAGTGCATACTGATAGACAGTACCTAGATAACTTAAAAAGCTAAAAAACATAGTGCACATGTGCTAGCATAACATTTAATGACAGTGATTTTAAGTGACACTCGTTTTTATATGTGAGCGAGAACGAAAACGTCGTTCGTCTACCGCCATTACAAAAAGTTAGTGTCGTACGTAGCGAACTATTTTTTGTTTACCCTACAGTGAAATTATTTAGTGCTAATTTAAAATCTAGATTAATAATGTTTAGAATCACTTTTTATTGTGCTCCTCAGTGTTCTAATCACGAATATGTACCTATTTACCTTTTTGATAAAACAAATATTTCATAAGTTATAGGCAGCAGAAACAAAATTATATTTTTTTATTTAGGTCACAGTTTGGTCTATAACTTGGGTTTTATTCAATAAAGAATAGTTACTTTGGTGTTTTATTTTAGAGAATAGTGTCCCCTAGATTTACGTGAAAACTTATCAAAATAGGTTCAGTAGTTTAGATAGTATAAACAGATAAAGTTCATAGTACATCTAGGAGGCACTAGAATTTCAGTTTTATACTAGGATGTCTAGGTAACCGTAAAGTTTAGATTTATAGTATAGATATTTCATGTTAGACCCAATTTAGGTATCATCGATAATGAAATGAAATGAAATGAAATGAAATATATGTTTATTCATTTAAGTTAATTAAATTAACACCTATGAACGTCAAAGTTTACAAAATGTCAGCAAATTAACCTACAGCCAGTTCGCTGACGAAGTAGAGCCATGAGAAGAACTGGCAAGAAACTTAGGCTACTCTTTTTAATCGCCAGGTTTTGTAAGTTACAGTTTCAAGTAGCATGCAAAATGACGCAGGCAATACACTTAACTCTATAGATACTTAATTACTTACAGCTTTCTATGTTGTAAAGAAAAATTAAAAAGTAAAATGTGTGCTTTACAGGCTGCCTCAATTTGCATATTGCTACAAAAGGTAAAGGCAACATGTGAACTGTGATAAATGTTTCTATGTAGATATTATATAAACTGTTAATTTTTACCTACCTAACGGTACCTAGTAATTACTGTATTGCTAAAAATGACGTAGTTATAGCCAAAACTGTAATGTTTTGATAATGAAAATAAAACTTGTACGAGATGTTTTGCAAACGGCTCTCGTTATGTAAAGTTTCGAGGTAGCTAAACGCGCGCGCGCAGGCACAGAAAGAATGTTCACCGATAATTGGTAACCCATAGAAGACTCTTCAAGCCTCAACATCTAATGGCCTAAGCAGAACACGTCAAGCATTGAACCGAAGACCGTTCGTTTTACTTCAGTATGCCCCTATAGTCAAGCAAGCCCTACACGACGTCTCCGAAGAGCAGCGCTGTATCCGGAACCTATATTTTCACGATCCAATCCAGTGCAATTGACATTAGATAAATTAAGACACAACGAAAAATTGTTAGATAACGCTCAAAATGATAATTTTTTTCGTCCCCAAAACTGAATACAATCTGACAATACTTCACCAAAACATTGCAGGTGCGATAAATAAAACTGAAAACATTTTACTAGCACTGTCGGCTTTCTCTGAAAATCATAAAGAAATTAGTATTTTATGCCTTACAGAAACATTTATAGAGAGAGGTAATGAGCATTTATTAAAACTCCCAGGATTTAAATTAGTGTCATCATACAGCCGCAAAGCAAAAAAGGGAGGTTCGTGTATACTTGTTAAGCATTGTATAGACTGTAAACCTTTAACTTCCATTACTGACTTAGCTTGCTGTTATAATTTTGAATGTACAGGCATAGAATTGCCTTCACAAAAAACTACAATCATTTGTATTTACAGGACGCCAAACAGCAACCCCACATTTTTATCGATAAACTTGAACAAATGTTATTGAGAATTACACACCATTCCAAGAAAGTTATTATATGCGGAGACTGGAATCTGGATACATTAAAACCGAACAAGAGTTGTCTAGACCTCATAAGTCTACTCAAAAATTTCAAAATGGTTCTACATATAAAGTCACCCACGCGAGCTTTAGCCTGTATAGATAATTTTGCCAGCAATATAAAAAAAAATGTTAGAGGTGACGTTCACTATTTAGCACTTTCAGATCATGAAACAGGTCAAACTTTAACCATAACATCCCACATTAAAAGTGAAATAAAAATTTGGTACGAACAAATAAAGGATTACAGTAAAGAAAATGTTATGAAATTTTGTACATTTTTGTATCTCGTCCCTTAATTTTTCGGACATATTAAATAAACGTAATTTAGATGAGACATTTGAAAATTTTCACGAATTATTGCTATTATTTTACAACTTACACTTTCCGATAATAAAAATTAAGAGAAATAATAAAACAAAGACTACTGCATGGTTTACAAAAGGAACATTCCAATTCAAATAAAAAACTAAATAAAAAAATCTATAAAAACTATGATACAATACTAAAAACATGTATTCATAAGACACAAAAATAAAAAAAATAAATGTAAAGCAGTATGGGAAATCATAAATGAAAATGTAGGACATGATAATATAGTTACAGAAATAAATACAGTTAAAAGCGGAAAATATATACTTAATAATCCTACTGACATAAGCGAAGCATTCAATAACTATTATATTAATTTGACACACGATAGTAACTATGACTACAAAGCTAATGACATTAATAAAAATATGGACGATATTAATTTGAATACAATATTCTTGAAACCAACTGACGCTATGGAAATTTACAGAATTATAAACAGTCTAAATAACACATCATCAGTGGGTATAGATGGGATTGACACAAAAATAATCAAGACTTGCTCGAAATACATATGTCAACCTTTGAGCCACATAATTAATATCTCCTTTGAAGAAGGTTCATTTCCATTTATTCTAAAAAAATCGATTGTCAAGCCATTATTCAAAAAAGGGGATAAATGTGACTTAAGCAATTACAGGCCAATTACTCTGAAACCTATTATCTCTAAAATATTTGAAAAGGCTATGCTAAAACGACTTTATGACTTTGTTAACTTTGAAATTTTAAGAAGGGAACAATTTGGATTTCGAAAAAACAGTACCACTACACTAGCGTGCTTCGAGCTTACTGAAGCAATCAATCAAAGGAAACCAGTAACTGCAATATTTTTAGATATGAGCAAGGCCTTTGACTTTGTATATTACGAACTACTACTACATAAATTAGACAGATATGGAATTAGAGGCAAAGCAAATGACTAGCTGAAAAGTTATCTATCGAACTGATATCAATGTTTAGAAGTAGCAAAGCTCCAAAGTAACACTAAAATCAACTATAGATCTAATTTTAAAAACAATAACTTTGGAGTTCCTCAAGGGAGCGTCTTGGGACCATTTTTATTCCTATTGTATATCAACGATCTTCCCAATGTTACCAGTCATAAAACTATATTATTTGCCGACGATACAACCATAATTATCAAATGTAGAAAATAAAAACACATATGAAAATGAAAAAAACGTATCTCTAAGTAAAGTTATTATTTGGCTTAATATGAACAACCTAAGAATTAACTTAAGCAAAACTAAATTGGTGCAATTTCAATCCTACAAACGCCAGCAAACAGAACTAAACATAGTACACAATGACACAAAAATAGAAAAAGTAGATACGGCAAAGTTTCTGGGTATTGTCTTGGACAAACATTGCAGTTGGAAGGCTCATATAGAACATGTCTGTAACAAATTAAATAAATTTGTATATGCCATTAAGAGACTTCGAATAACAGTGTCCACAGAAGCAGCACTAAGTGCGTATCACGGTTACGTATCGTCTCAGTTGAATTTGAGAGAGTATTTCGCGTACAAAAAAAGTGTGTAAGAGCAATAATCGGAGCATGGTTTATGGAAAGCTGTAAACCTATTTTTAAAAGATTTCAGATCTTATCATTAGCATGCATGTACATTAAGGAAGTTTGTATATTTGTGAAGAAACATCCTGAGCACTTCGAACTCAAATCAGAAAAAATAAAAAGAAATGTAATACCTCGACATAAATACAAACTCTATCAACCTAAGTGTAATCTAGATATATATATAACGGAGGACAGGCAGCACTCTCGTTATCATTCTCCATAGCTAGGTACAGTTAATACCGTGGGCGTATATGGGAAGGTGTCGGATCAAATAATAAAGTCAATATAGGGTAGATGAGCACAGTTTAATTATAATTCACAAGAAATCACAATCAGCTATTACTAATCTGATCACTTCACTATGTCACCATGGAACGCGAGACAGTCTTTACGCACACACACAAACACACACCGCACTACACTTTTTAGAGATGTTATTCGTACACTTTATCGCAAGCAACTGACTGCAGCCCGCGCGTCGACCGTTATTTATTCAATCGTCACTTCCGATGGCGGCCGCAATGTGTAGCGTAGATTCTGTCGAACGTCAATAGATGGCGTTGGCATTCCAATTTAAAAATCAATTCGATGACGACATATAAAAGAAATTCTTATATCAATGCCATTATAGTATAATATAATAAATTGCCAAATGTATTCAAGGATTTACCACTAACAATTTTTAAAAATAGGTTATTGAAATGGCTGTTAGAAAAGTGTTTTTATAGTTTACATGAATACATGACTTATAAAGAGTGACGATATAATATGTAATTAAATTTATTAGAAACTAGCTGTTGCCCGCGACTTCGTTCGCGTGAAAATTCATATGGGTGCCTCTATGAGAATATTGCGTGCCTGATTTTATGGCAATCGTTAATTGTATCAGTATTATCCGTCTCTATGGCGAATCCAGTTTAATCCCGCTACCGCTAAAACTGAAACCACTTTCACACAAACTTGCGACTCTTATTTGCCCATTTAATAAGGGTGGTTTCTGAATATTAAAAAAAGAGTATTTTCTAGTAATTTGGTAATCCTACTATAAAAACTATAGAAGTTTCATACAAACTTTGCCACCCCTTTATACCCCCTTAGGGGATGGATTTCGCAAAATTCCGTGAGCACCTATATTCTAATAGGAATGACAATGCAAAGTTTGAGATTCCTAGCACTTGTTGTTTCTGAGATTTCGTGATAAGTGAGTGAGTGACCTTTTGGGCTTCGCTCGCGTGAATGTCGTTTTTTCCAATAGACATTTTTATATCGTTTAAATACTGTTTTTCATACTATTTTTTATCTCCCCCTCACTCCCCCTCACTTCCCCATCACTTCCCCCTCACTTCCCCTCACTTCCCCGTTACTTCTCCGTCACTTTCCTCTCACTTCCCCTCACTTTCCCCTCACTACTCCCTCACTTCTCCCTGGCTTTCCCCTTACTTCCCTCTGACTTCTCCCTGACTTTCCCTTCACTTCTCCCGCATTTCCCCCACACTTCCTCTTAACTTCCCCCTCACTTCTCCATCACTTTCCTCTCACTTCCCCATCACTTCCCTCTCACTTTCCCCTCCCTTCCTCCTTATCCTTAGTTCCTCCTTTTCCTCCCTCCTTTCCCTCCCTCCCCCTCCCTGTAAATTTCGAGTCGCTAGCTTCAGAAGCTAAAGATCTTTGTATAGAATATTTCATCCCTAATTTCAACCCTCTAAATCCACCCCTGTTAAAATAAAATTATAAGGATATTTTTTATTTAAATAGAAGTATTCCAAAATAAAATTTCAAAACTGTAAGTTAAAAAATGAAGAAGATTCATATAATCGATTACATCCCTTTTCACACACTTAGGAATTAAATTTTAAAAACTCTTTTTGAGTACAACCTCTAGACATTTAGACAAACACACCCTCCAAATTTCAAGTCGCTACGACCAGCAGTTTAGGCTGTGCGTTGTCTGTTAGTCAGTCAGTCAGTCAGGATAAAGCCTTATATAATATGTATGGGTGTATGGATGTATGGATTAGACGTATAGCCATCGGGGATCAAAGCATACAGGCTGCTAGGAATGCTAACACGTGAGCCACATAAAGCTGACCGTGCGAAAAACAGCTAATACTTAGATCCACGCCCACAACTTTTAGTTGTGTCTGACTTTGGGCTTTATTAATTGTCATCGCGAAACATAGGCTCACTGGAAACTGGACTCATTTAAAACTAAACGGAAGATTGTTTAGAATGAGCGGAATCCGAAAAATAAAAACGCTATCAGCTATTCCGTAACCTGTTAAAGTCTCTGTTTCTATCAGATTTCGTAGTAAATTAACAAATGTTCGACGTGATTCTTTAAATTGGCATAACTTTTTTATTTATGAACCGATTGACATGAAACAAACACTAAATGTTAAGTGAAGCTTACCACAATGTATTAGTGAAAACCATATCTAAATCGGATAAGCCGTTTCTGAGATTAGCGTGAACAAACGCACAGACAAACAGACAAACAGACAAACAGACTAACAGACAAACAGACAAACAGACAAAAATTGTAACAATCATTGTTTTGGGTTCTATTTGCGTTGATAAAGGCCCCAATAATTTTTTTTCTCATATATCTTCCATGTACAGACAGCGATCGGTTACATTTTTATTATATGTATAGATAATTATGACATGTAATTGAATTAATACTTACAATAATTTACTTACTTTTATACAGACATAGTAACTTTGTACCTAATTTATTGACTTTTTGCACACCATTGTGATGGTAGAATGTACTGGAATAATCTATATTATTGTCATCTGGCTTACACTACATTCTTGCAAATAAATATATTATCGTTTAGATACTCAATAACAGTGTAGTAACCCTAAAGTATTAAATGTTTTTTTGACAATTTGTTTAAATTTGTCTAAGGGCTTATCCACTATGTCGAGAGGTAATTTATTAAATAAACGTACACCAAGTCCCAACGAATTATAGACTTTATGTAAGCGATAGTGTGAGCCAACCATTTTTTGCTTACCCCTGAAAATTTTATACATTTAGTTAGTAGATCTTCGCTGGTTTCAGCATGGATGGGAACAATCGACCGGTGAAGTAAGGGTAAGGTTTCCTAAATTTAGTGATGGGTAATCCGAAGAACAAAACCAAAATCTAATTTCTTCGTTACAATGTTTCTATAATGCTTCATCTATCCTCCTACTTCTAACAATGAGGGTGTTTAAAAAAATTTTCGCCACTAGTTGGCGCTACTTCAACTTTCACATTGGGCCAATCAGGGGTTAACTTTCAAAAAGCGCTTGACAGCTAGACCTGACGCATCGGTGCTGCCCTCTTGTGGGTGTCATTTTAGAAAATCTTCTCAGCAATTTTCTTTTGTCCTTATACGTAAGTAGGTAAGTAGAATTTTTCCTGCTATAAAAAGCTTACAAATGAGTCAAGGATTTTACAGAAAACTTGTAATTGTTTTTTAATTAATTTTGCTTCACATGGTCGGCCAGCCCTCCTGTTGTTTACGTGTGCTTGCTCGACTAAATAGTTCCATTTACAGAAGGTGCAATATAATATATACTTACCTAGTAATCACTTACGTAGACTGTATGATCCACAGCCCTTAAGGCATATCACAACGAAAAGGGAGATTCTTTGCTGACAGGCTGTATGATCGTGCCTGATCGGTCACTGCCCGACTGTTGGTACCTAGTCCCCACTGCAAGGCGAAAGCCCTCTTCTCATATAGAGAAGGCATGAGCATTAATCACCACGTGCGCTCAAGGCGCATTGGCAATTTCAGATATTAAGTTCTGTTCAGGTTTCCTCACGATGCTTTTCTTACTTTGATTGATGCTAATAAAACGAACGTTAATTATGCTTTTGCTCGTGACACCACAGGTAGATAAAGAAAAATAAACATTTATGACGACAACAAATTCTCAAACAAGTTAGTACTTATCTCTTCCATAGATGTAACTACCAAGAAGTAACAGCCGTGGAGTTGCGGCAAATAGCTCGTTCAAATTATTATCATACTAAATACCTACTATCTACCCAGAACGGTCTAATAGACCGTTCTGGGTAGATAGTAGGTATTACACACTTTAATCACCTGTTTGTTCATAGGCAAACCTAATAAATATTACTACCCAAAGTCTATGATCTCTTCGCAACCACCGCACCGGCGCGAGCCGTGGCATTGCGGCTAGAATTTTAAAAGGCGCTTAAAATTATTTAATTATAAATAATAATCTGTGATAAAACTTGATAATATTAAAACTATAATATGCGTTGATATTCTAAGTAAGTTTTATCAGCCTGTAGGGGTCACTGCTGGGCAAAAGCCTCTTCCAAAAATTTCCATTTTTACCTATTTTTGGTATACTTCTGCCAGTCCTTTGTATTATTTTTTATATTAGTTTTCATGCTAATGTGTTTCGCTCGGTGAATGAGAGCGCTGGCAGTCCAAATACCCCCTTCCTCCTTCCTTTTCTCTTTTCCTTCCTCATTCCCTTCTCCGTGGTCGGCGACGGTTTGGTTGTGTTTTCTAAGTATTACTACTTCGCAATGCTTGGGAAACACAGCCATCTCTATAGGTTACAGTTACCACTTACCATCAGGTGGACCGTATGCTTGTTTGCCACAAAAGTCGTATGAAAAAAAGTCACTGGAACGCATCCAGATCATCACGACATCTCCGTCTGGGCCGTCCCCGTCTCACTTGTCATGTGGCCCTTTGTTAAGTGACACATCAGTAGACATACTGTAGGTATGAGATTAGACTTATCGATGCACACGTTTTTTTGAATATCAATGACCAGCTTTCCGCAGCGTTGTTTTACTCGCGTCTTTGCCTACTGCTTTGCTCCCGTCGCCAGTAGCTTAATGTTTTATAGCCTATAACTTTTCTCGAGAACTGGGCTATCATACGCAAAATAATTTTTCAAATCCAACCGGCAGTTCTAGAGATTAGCGCGTTCAAACAAACAAACTCTTCCGCTTTATATAATAGTATAGACTATAGATTAAATAAAATAAAAACATGAAATTTAATAACTCTGGAAAAACGATATCAACGCGAGCAAAAGCTAATCTTCTATATATAAAAATTTTACAGACATAATGCAGTTAGCCCTCAGAGCAAAGTTCGCGAGACCAGTCATTGAACCCACTTCTCATTTTTGATTCTAACTCAGCGGCACGTAAAAAAGCATCCCATAAAGCCGCCACAGTGAAGGCCACCATGTCAGCAGTGTTGCCAGCACTCGTGGCTTCACTGACTGCTTACCATCAGAGCGGCGCGGGAGCTCTCTGGTAGGTTAATAGAATAAAAAAGCTAATAACAATATCGACTTTAACAGCTTGTTTGTTATCTATCTATACATATAATAAAAATGTAACCGATCGCTGTCTGTACATGGAAGATACATGAGAAAAAATTATTGGGGCCTTTATCAACGCAAATAGAACCCAAAACAATGATTGTTACAATTTTTGTCTGTTTGTCTGTTTGTCTGTGCGTTTGTTCACGCTAATCTCAGAAACGGCTTATCCGATTTAGATATGGTTTTCACTAATACATTGTGGTAAGCTTCACTTAACATTTAGTGTTTGTTTCATGTCAATCGGTTTATAAATAAAAAAGTTATGCCAATTTAAAGAATCACGTCGAACATTTGTTAATTTACTACGAAATCTGATAGAACAGAGACTTTAACAGGTTACGGAATAGCTGATAGCGTTTTTATTTTTCGGATTCCTCTCATTCTAAACAATCTTCCGTTTAGTTTTAAATTAGTCCAGTTTCGAGTGAGCCTATGTTTTGCGATGACAATTAATAAAGCCCAAGGTCAGACACAACTAAAAGTTTTGGGCGTGGATCTAAGTATTAGCTGTATTTCGCACGGTCAGCTGTATGTGGCTCTATCACGTGTTAGCATTCCTAGCAGCCTGTATGCTTTGATCCCCGATGGCTATACGTCTAATCCATACATCCATACACCAATACATATTATATAAGGCTTTGTCCTGACTGACTGACTGACTAACAGACAACGCACAGCCCAAACTGCTGGTCGTAATGACTTGAAATTTGGAGGGTGTGTTTGTCTAAATGTCTAGAGGTTGTACTAAAAAAGGGTTTTTTGAAATTTAATTCCTAAGTGTGTGAAAAGGGATGAAATCGATTGTATGAATTTTCTTCATTTTTTAACTTACAGTTTTAAAATTTTGTTTTTGAATACTTCTATTTAAATAATAAAATAATTTTTAACAAAAAGAAAACCGACTTCAAACAGGAAGGAAACTAAAAAAAAAAAAAATTTACATAGCACATAGTAATTTGTATTTTGCGTCAATTAATCAAAAATATTTAAATAAGTATTTTATAATTTTGAAGTTGGTGCCTATTATCAATCTTAATTTGCTATTGTAGTAAGATTTTTATAGTATTTAGTTATTGAGTATTTACTTGGGATATCTCCTTTCTAACAAAAAAAGAATCATCAAAATCGGTTCATAAATGACGGAGTTATCCGAGAACACACATAAAAAAATATATATATACACGGTCGAATTGAGAAACCTCCTCCTTTTTTTGAAGTCGGTTAAAAAATATCATTATAATTTTATTTTGACAGGGGTGGACTTAGAGGGGTGAAATTAGGGATGAAATATTCCATACAAAGATCTTTAGCTTTTGAAGCTAGCGACTTGAAAAGGAGGAATTGAGGAGAAGGAGGAAGGGAGGGGAAAGTGAGAGGGAAATGATGGCGAAGTGAGAGGAAAGTGGTGGGGAAGTGAAGAGGAAGCTTGGGGGAAATGCGGGAGAAGTGAAGGGAAAGTTAGGGAGAAGTCAGAGGGAAGTAAGGGGGATAGAGAGAAGTGAGGGAGGAGTGAGGAGAAAGTGAGGGGAATGTTAGAGGAAAGTAAGAGGAAAGTGAGGGGAAGTGAGGGGAAAGTGACGGAGAAGTAACGGGGAAGTGAGGGGGAAGTGAGGGGAAACTGAGGGGGAAGTGAGGAAGAGTGAGGCGGAAGTGAGGGAGGGAGTGAGGGGAAGTGAGGGGGAGTGAGGGGGAAATATGGGGTGAATGAGGGGAAAATGAGAGGAAAGTGAGAGAGACGGTAGAGGAAGGGAGGGGGAAGGAACGCGGAAAGAAAGGAGTTCTCGAATGGTGGAAAAAGGGAGGGGAAGGGATAGGAAGCGATAGGAAGGGAGAGGAAAGGAGGAAAAGGAACGAGAAGGAAGAGGGAAGAGAGGAGAAAGCGAGGAGGTAAGGTAGAGGGAAGTGGAGGAAAGGGCAAGAGATGCTGGAGGAGAGGCAAGGGATGCTGAAGGAGGTGAAGAGGAGAAGGGGGAGGGGAGGAGAGCAAGGAGGAAACTTTGGAGAGTGGAGAAAAAGTGTAATGGGAAAGAAGGGGAAGGGGAAAGTTGTTGTAGTGAAAATTTGCCTTTGTGTATTGTATATTGATTTACGAGGGATATCTTTAGGTAGGTGAAAGAGGATTTGTATGAATGGGAGATTAAAAATTGTATGAAAAACAGTATTTAAACAATATAAAAATGTGTATTGGGAAAAACGACATTCACGCGAGTGAAGCCCAAAAGGTCCCTCACTCACTTATCACGAAATCTCAGAAACAACAACTGCTAGGAATCTCAAACTTTGCATTGTCATTCCTATTAGAATATAGGTGCTCACTTAGACGGAATTTTGCGAAATCCATCCCCTAAAGGAGTATAAAGGGGTGGCAAAGTTTGTATGAAACTTCTATAGTTTTTATAATACGATTAACAAATTCCTAGAAAATACTCTTTTTTTAATATTCAGAAACCACCCTTATTAAATGGGCAAATAAGAGTCGCAAGTTTGTGTGAAAGTGGTTTGTCAGTTTTAGCGGTAGCGGGATTAAACTGGATTCGCCATAGAGACGGATAATACTGATACAATGTACGATTGCCATAAAATCAGGCACGCAATATTCTCATAGAGGCACCCATCTGAATTTTCACGCGAACGAAGTCGCGGGCAACAGCTAGTTTAGTAAATAGTCACATTTATTGCAACATTTCGAATAGAGGGCGATGGCTGTTTACGTGTGTGTGACACAACTATACCTAGATATACCTACTTAGTATTATATATCATCATATTAAGTGACTGCTCATTGCTAATTGTATGTTTTGAACACTTATCTATTTACACTTATCTAATTCGTTTTGTGTTTTGAGCCTAGAGAAAGTTTCTAATGTAAATTGAATTGTAAGTAGGTTTTTTTAATTGATCTGTTTACTGAACAGAACACAGTATTATATTATTGCCTATCAAATATATTCAAATAGGTACCTATTAGGGGAACATGAGGCTCAATGGAAGAATTTTTCTATGCTTATTTTGAGTTAATTTTTTGCTCTATTTTCATTACAAGAAAAATTATCCACCGTGATTGATGAATGGGTCACATTTATTGAGTTACAGTCAATCAAATACTTTTTACGATTATTAATATAGAAAATTATGAGAAACAACCAAAGTTATGTTTAAAGAACTAAATAATTTAAAAAGTATCACAAAATACACATTCTTCATCGTGTGTTATTTATTTAACTTCAATGAACTTTGCTGCGGTATCGAGTTGTGCGATAGTAGAAAAGAGACGATAGCACCAGGCTAAACATGGAGTGGGCGATGGGGAGAGACTCACCATTGGTAGAATTAACACATGACCTCTTCTCTCCGCTTTGGTAGAAACCGGGCCCCACTCACAAGTTGTAACCGTCTCTCGTGCACGGCGCTCCGGCGAACACGACGACCGTTTGTTTCATTACTACGCCAAGGTGACGGTAGCAAATCGACCAAGTTATATATTTTTGACTAAGATGTAGATAGAGGTGAAGGGGCGCACAGATCTGATAACTTTTTGACAGTGTGAGCCATGGTCTCGTCTTGGCAACATTTTACATGAAAATCTCCCAACCGATCCCTGGTCACACCAAAATGCCATACTCAACAGTCAGTCAGTCACTAGTGTCTACTTACTTAGTCTACTTAGTCTACTTACTCAAAATATTAATCCCAAAACTCGTGTGACTAACCCCCAGTTTTTGAAAGACTGATCGACGAAAAATTTACTAATCAAAATCAACATTTTCAGATTGCGATCAGTTAGGTACAATGTAATTGTGATTGAGTTATCACCCGACTTCTTCGAGATATGATATCCGACAGGACGGTCATCTTTGACTATGTCATTCCAAAAGCGCAATTTCAAGATAAAAACAATAAAATGGTTCTGTCAGGGAGCATGACACTACTCACTCTATTCAGTGTCCTCGCATTGCTATCTGTCTAATTTTATTTATTATGTTCACGTATCTTTTTAATTTAAATAATAGAAATGAATATTTAAATGTCGCGGCTATCTTGCGTTTGTTTGTAAACAGATATAACAATACGCATATTGGCTTAACCTGCCGGCATACGTAATGGGAAACGTGTCACCCTGTACAATGTAATAGGGTTCACATAATCCCACCGCCAATTGTCATCTACATACATATCTCGTATACAAGTATGTAAAATATAAATTAAACAACACTACGTGAAACCGCGCTGCGGAAAGCTTACTGCTCTGATCCCGTCGCCAGTAGCGCACCTTCCTCAAGAACTGGGCTATCATACGCAAAAAGAGTTATTCAAACCCCACTGGTACCTAGTTCCAGAGATTAGCACGTTCAAACAAACAAAATCTTCCGCTTAATTTATAGTATAGACTAGCTGTTGCCCGCGACTTCGTTCGCGTGAAAATTCAGATGGGCTCTATGAGAATATTGCGTGCCTGATTTTATGGCAATCGTACATTTTATCAGTATTATCAGTCTCTATGGCGAATCCAGTTTAAACCCGCTACCGCTAAAACTGACAAACCACTTTCACACAAACTTGCGACTCTTATTTGCCCATTTAATAAGGGTGGTTTCTGAATATTAAAAAAAGAGTATTTTCTAGGAATTTGGTAATCCTACTATAAAAACTATAGAAGTTTCATACAAACTTTGCCACCCCTTTATACCCCTTTAGGGGATGGATTTCGCAAAATTCCGTCTAAGTGAGCACCTATATCCTAATAGTAATGACAATGCAAGGTTTGACTTGTTGTTTCTGAGATTTCGTGATAAGTGAGTGTGTGACCTTTTGCTTTTATGTATATAGATAGCTTTTGCCCGTGGCTTTGTTCGCGTGAATGTCGTTTTTTCCAATAGACATTTTTATATTGTTTAAATACTGTTTTTCATACTATTTTTAATCTCCCATTCATACAAATCCTCTTTCACCTACCTAAAGATATCCCTCGTAAAAACAATATACAATACACAAAGGCAAATTTTCACTACAATAACTTTCCCTTTCCCCTTCTTCCCTATTGCACGTTTTCTCCACTCTCCACAGTTTCCTCCTTCCTCTCCTCCCCTCCCCCTTCTCCTCTTCGCCTCCTTCAGCATCCCTTGCCCCTCCTCCAGCATCTCTTGCCCTTTCCTCCACTTACCTCTACCTTGCCTCCTCGCTTTCCCCTCTCTTTCCCCTTCCTTCTCCTACCATTTCCTCCTTTCCTCTCCCTTCTTATCGCTTCCTATCCCTTCTCCTCAATTTTTCCACCATTCGAGAACTCCTTTCTTTCCGCGTTCCTTCCCCTCCCTTCCTCTACCATCTCCCTCACTTCCCCCTCACTTTCCTCACATTTTCCCCTCATTTACACCTCACTTCCCCCTCACTCCCCCTCAATTCCCCTCACTCCCCCCCTCACTTCCCTCTCACTTCCCCCTCACTCTCCCTCGCTTCCCCTTCAATTTCCCCTCACTTCCCCTCACTTTTCTTTTACTTTCCTCTAACATTCCCCTCACTTTTCCCTCACTTCTCCCTCACTTCTCCCTGGCTTTCCCCTGACTTCTCTCTGACTTCTCTCTGACTTTCCCTTCACTTCTCCCGCATTTCCCCCACATTTCATCTTCACTTCCCCCTCACTTTCCCATCACTTTCCTCTCACTTCCCCATCACTTCCCTCTCACTTTCCCCACCCTACCTCCTTCTCCTCATATCCTCCTTTTCCTCCCTCCCCCTCTCTGTAAATTTCAAGTCGCTAGCTTCAAAAGCTAAAGATCTTTGTATAGAATATTTCATCCCTAATTTCACCCCTCTAAACCCACCCCTGTTCAAATAAAATTATAAGGATATTTTTTAATTAAATAGAAGTATTCCAAAACAAAATTTCAAAACTGTAAGTTAAAAAATGAAGAAGATTCATACAATCGATTTCATCCCTTTTCACACACTTAGGAATTAAATTTTAAAAAACCCTTTTTTAGTACAACCTCTAGACATTTAGACAAACACACCCTCCAAATTTCAAGTCACTACGACCAGCAGTTTAGGCTGTGCGTTGTCTGTTAGTCAGTCAGTCAGTCAGGACAAAGCCTTATATAATATGTATGGGTGTATGGATGTATGGATTAGACGTATAGCCATCGGGGATCAAAGCATACAGGCTGCTAGGAATGCTAACACGTGATAGAGTCACATAAAGGTGACCGTGCGAAAAACAGCTAATACTTAGATCCACGCCCACAACTTTTAGTTGTGTCTGACCTTGGGCTTTATTAATTGTCATCGCGAAACATAGACTCACTGGAAACTGGACTCATTTAAAACTAAACGGAAGATTGTTTAGAATGAGAGGAATCCGAAAAATAAAAACGCTATCAGCTATTCCGTAACCTGTTAAAGTCTCTGTTTCTATCAGATTTCGTAGTAAATTAACAAATGTTCGACGTGATTCTTTAAATTGGCATAACTTTTTTATTTATGAACCGATTGACATAAAACAAACACTAAATGTTAAGTGAAGCTTACCACAATGTATTAGTGAAAACTATATCTAAATCGGATAAGCCGTTTTTGAGATTAGCGTGAACAAACGCACAGACAAACAGACAAAAATTGTAACAATCATTGTTTTGGGTTCTATTTGCGTTGACAAAGGCCCCAATAATTTTTTTCTCATATATCTTCCATGTACAGACAGCGATCTGTTACATTTTCATTATATGTATAGATAGATAGAAGATAATAGATACCTAAAACAATTGTGTTAAAAATATGAATATAATGAATATAATATTAGTGAATATACAAAGAGCTTGTTGTTGAGACACTGCGGTACTGTCAATGTAAACCTATGTTGTAGCTTTTAGAGCGAGTGAGCTGTTTCTCTTGAGTTGCTTACCTAACTGGACTATTTGTAACAGATATACTCGTACGTAGGTACACGTCAACAACAACAACATATTAGAGCCCAGTGTTAATAGGAGTGCAACAAGAACATTGCCCATCATCTTGGTGTTGACCATGGTCATTTGGCTCACTTGTAGAGGGACTTCATTATGTCTTCCAAGGCCTCAGCCATGAGTACGATATCGTTGGAAAACTGAAGGTGAGTGATGTAGGTACTCGCCATTTATATTTGGCAATGAAGGAGCTTAAAAGCGTCTTCCAGTGAGTCTTCCACTTAATTGTAGATACTTGGTCAGTTAACAATTTATAGTTTGGGGTTAAAATAAGCCCGAGGTGCGATATAGTGGTAGTGAACGTGAGGCATACACGTGTCAGGTTAACATTATAATGCATTGATAGTAAACTGGTATAAATAGTACAAAATGATACAGTTCAGTACCAGTTGTCACAAGACGAACTATCCAACAACATGCAGTGGTTCACTTTCTTTATGTTTGTGCTCTTCGCTCTCGTCGGTCTGGTGAGTTACAAAACTGACAGTACCTATAGTAAATACTAAATGGCCACACACATCGCTCCGTGTCTCTCTATGTAACTTTACCTCTCAGCTTCCAAGTAGATTAAGTCAACTTGTCTCTGACGTCACTCGATGTTTGTTTATGTTCAGGTGGAACATGTGCTTGTTCACCACTTTAGTGATCTCTCATCTATTTGAACAACGACACCCGACACTGTCACTCTACTAACATCTGCATTTGTTTTATAAATACAGAGCATGCAGTCCGAGTCCAAGTACAACGACGAATATTTGAAAAAAATATGTAAGTATCTACGTAATATTACATTTGATTTATTCACATAAGTACTCCATTCTAAAAATATACATTTTGTTAACATAGTTTAAGTAGTCTCTCGTATGCTAAGTATATCAGACACAATAGAAACAATATTGTGTAAGGTAGTATCGGATTATAAAATCAGTCATCGTAAGTCTACAGAATGCTGTAATTTTAAATTAATAAACTAAGACAATCAATAATTTTTTCTTAAATCACAATTTGCGCTTTGTCAAGTGCACTCGTAATTTTTAAATATAACGCTTAAAATCACGGAATATGTATAACGTAACTTTATTATCAGAACTAGATTGTTACGGCGATCCCGACATTGCAAAGATTTTGCAAATTGAGTAGGTGCTTCCGAGTGACCGAGTCCGTGCTGACCGAGTGAAACACATTACTTAGTAGTTATGAAAGTTGGAAATTAGTATTAGTTAAGTTTAACAAAGCAAACAGCGTTGCTACACATTCATTATATTAAAGTTATAGTAGGTAAGTACCTACTCATCTTTTTAATGAGAATAAGTTCTATTCAAACTCAAAATTAGTTATATCCGACTGTACCTCATAAAATAATTATAAAAAAACGATACAAAACGTATTACAGATAAAAAGTTTACCAAACGCTACTCTTGTGTAGATACTTTATTGGGGTTACGAAACAATATGTTTTCCTAACGGGATGTAGTCCAAATTTCGACTTATTAATATACAAGTATATATTATGTCACCGTAAAATTGTAAATACCGTTAGACTATAATCAGCTATCTCGCGAGATTGTGAACTGTCGAAAGATTGTGAACCGTAAGATACTCTGCTTAGTGATGGGTAATCACCCGGGTAATAACCTACGAGTGGGTTAAAACCCAGTTATCACCCATTTTCACCCAGTTATAACCCATTTGAGCGGGTGAAAACTAATTCTGTTAAATTTTGACGAACGGCAACGAAAGGGCTATGGATGCGCGGAGGCAGGGCGTCCTTGCAATAAATCACCAATTTAGAATATTTAAGGCCAGAATCTGACACGAATTTGTCACTTGAGAGTAGTGCATCTTCGTCTAAGATACATATTTATCGGAAAGTGGTAAAGAAAACCTATATTCTCTACTGGCCAAGGCTATTTATGTATCGGACACACCTCTGTCAATTCTTAAACACCCCCTTTGGATAAAAATTTTCAATCAACTACTGCCTTTTGGGCAAAACTTATACATATGTACCGGGATTTGAAAGAAGATTTACTATCGCAAATATGTTTTACACTTAATATTAGATGGTTGGTGAAACTGCCGTAATGATGGAATTATTAATATTTAGCTGCGCCCCACCTCGCGCCTAAAATGTGTTTTGTCTCCCTCGGGAACCAGACCGATTTTCGGGATAAAAAGTAGCCTATGTCGTCTCCAGTACCCAATCTATCTAGATAAAATTTTTATCGACATTGGCGCTGTGTGGTAACAAATACACACACACATACACACACGCTTTCGCATGGTATAAAATTAATAAGAATAATTTCAAAAACCATAATCGC
Source organism: Parascotia fuliginaria (assembly GCA_963082885.1). Classification (NCBI taxonomy): domain Eukaryota; kingdom Metazoa; phylum Arthropoda; class Insecta; order Lepidoptera; family Erebidae; genus Parascotia; species Parascotia fuliginaria. Next base: position 569,748 of record OY720198.1, on the reverse strand, counting down.
CAGAAAATCGACACTCAGGTCAAATTTTCAATGTTTTGTCGGAATATGGTTCAAACAAGCTTGCGACGATGTTTGGAGACAATAAAAATAACGTACAAAGAGCTTTTCCACTATTGATTGAGGTATATCCAAATGTAAATTGCCTTAATTGTGTGGCACATACTTTCCATTTGCTATGCAAAGACATAATTAAAATAGAAGTAATTTATGCTTGTAAGAAAATGAACACAAACTTTATTAAAACCAAAGAAGATAAGTTTTAACATCTTAACTTGCGAAAATTTCAAAGGAAAATAACACTGGTAAAAGCTTAAAGTTACCGTGCGATATACGAAGGGCAGTTGTTACGTAAGTTTTAAAAGCGTAGAAAACACAAAGGTTGCCTTAAAGATTTTGGCAGTGCATAAAAATGCCACATTTATTACCTGCAGAGGAAAAATCGGCGCTTCTAGGTCACAGTTTTTTTGAAGATGGTGCGGCAATGCAAATTATTTCTTAAACCAATAACTGACGCAATATTTAAATTAGAATCAAATAATAATAGTATGCCAAAGGTATTCATGACACTTAAAAACATGAAATCCATATTACTGTTTATTTTACCAGATTTAACTTTAATAGAAAATAATAAATTATTTTACCAGATTTTTGTGGGCAAATATAAGCGCAACAATACGGTGGAATGGTATTTGTGGTTCCACTGCATTAAGCAAAGTCGCGATCCGAATTTTAACTGCACCTTGCACTTCTGCTGTTGTGGAGCGTTCTTTTAGTGCTCTTAGCAATGTCTACAGCATAAAAAGAAATATGCTCTCAACAGAAAGGGCAGCTAAACTGACATTTATAACTTATAACTGGAATTTATTAAATAAATAAGACTACAAATCAGACGTATAATTTTGAGGATTGTGATTCATCACCACTAATTCAAATCCCAGAAGATACCATGGTACTACATACTGCTTGTCTTGAACCATCCACATAGCGCGCGAAAAATTTAGAATTTTTTAGATTGCGATCGGCTACCTATCTAACTCAAGTGATTACGATGATTAAACTACCAAGATGTTTATATTTACTCATTTATTTTTGTAAATTATGAAATAAATGACTTGATTTAAACTTGGTTTGTGTTTGGACTTTCATTTCATGTTAATTACTACTTCACTACCTTAAAATATATAAAAATGTATTAATTTTCACCTACTATTCATTTTCACCCACCATAACGGGTGATAATGGGTTAAAACCGGGTTAAAACCCAAAACACCCAGTTATAACCCAAATGGGTGGAATGGGTAATAAATAACCCATTACCCATCTCTAAGTCTCTGCTTACAATTTAACGTATTATGTTTTGATAGATTAGGTATAATGTCCACCCTCACAAGGTGGACCGACGTCCTTATTAGAGTGGTGGGCAACGACTAGCCTACGTAGCGAAAATTGAAGGAGGCCTATGTCCAGCAGTGGACTTCTTTAGACTGATATGGTGATGATGAAGTATATACTTAAGTATATATACAATATATTATAATTGTATTATTTTGTTACAGTGGAGGAGTTAGGGAAGTTACTCGATGAGGTTACAGGCCTACGCAAGTAATAGTGAGAGAACAACAACAGCGCCATACTGGATGATACCTCCAACTCGACGAACTCCTGCTTCAATATAATTACCTATAGGTAATATAATGTAATAAATCATTTCAGCATTCAGTCCTTGTTTTATTTAACTGAGTTGGTATTTAAGTATTTTATTGCATCAGCATGCAAGTGTCCAACTGTGACGATCTGCGTCTTAAACTACTTTTATCAAAATTTAAAATTAATAACACCGATCTTTTATAAAATGACAATATCCTTTTAATATTCCTTTTAATTATACTTTTTATACTTACATTGAACCCGATTTTAAAATCTGTTATTTATATACTATTATAAAAAACGGAATCGAAAGAGTTTGTTTGTTTGTTTGAACGCGCTAATCTCTGGAACTACCTGTAGGATTTGAAAATTCTTTTTTGCGTTTGATAGCCCAGTTCTCGAGGAAAGTTATAGGCTATGTAACATCACGCTACTGGTGACGGGAGCAGAGCAGTAAGCATAGACGCAGGTAAAACCGCGCCGCGGAAAGCTACTGAAAGTAGATATATAAGACTAAGGCTCGTATTTATAAACGCATCTCAGGTATTGAGTTGAGTACGGGCACTTGAATCATACCCCTGTATCTAACTAGGGGCCCGAGACCATAGTTAGAAAGAGACGGTATTGAGTACGCGTACTCAATACCTGAACTTCGTTTATAAATACTACCCTAGGTAATCTGTGTGATCGAAACAGTCGCGTGTTTAAAATTTGTTTAACTCGGCTGTTTATAGCAATAGAGTACCTAGACAATGCCACGTAATTTATTAAAAAAATACATTTATTGGGCTAAGAACCGTTTTGGGCATCGCCAGAACACCCTACTAAAGTTTCATTACATCTGTGGTTTCGACACGCATAGAAGCCATATATACAAACATTGATTTTTATTTGTAAGATACATAATATTATGTTTCCTTTAAACCGTACAAACGTGTCCACAGGTTACATTAACCACTTACAAAAACTTACTTAACTCGCCCAATGAATAAAGCCACTGTGCTCTATTCCGATTAACATACGTTAGTAGATCTTCGCTGGTTTCAGCATGGATGGGCCGAATCGACCGGGGAAGTGGGGTAAGGTTTCCTAAGTCGTAACCTCTAATGATAAAAATTGAAAATTTATTACAATTTAAAAAAAATAAAATATTTACATACTTATTTGTCTTTTTTTATTTAATTTTTATTAGCCTGTAGGGGTGTTCCACTACAAGGCCTCACCCTAACATTTACAATTATTTATTATATCCATTTATATTTTCGGTGTACTCCTGCCAGTTACGCTGGTCTCAGTTGTCTTTTATTCAACAAATTTAAAAAATTGTTTTTTTTTTAAATTAGGTATATTAACGTTTTCAAAAATGTACCTTCGCAGTACTATTAAAGCTCATGTATGCCTAATTCGTACCCCCTATAACCTTAGTCGTAAGGTCGTCGTTAAGGTTTCTGTAATGCTTCATCTATATCCTCCTACTTCCAACAATGAGGGTGTTTAGGAAAATTTTCACCACTAGTTCAACTTTCACATTGGGCCAATCAGGGGTTAACTTTCAAAAAGCGCTTGACAGCTAGACCTTACGCATCGGTGCTGCCCCCTCGTGGGTGCTATTTTAGAAAACCCTCTCAGTAATTTTCTTTTGTCCTTATACACGTAAATTATCGTTTTTGTAAATGAAAAATTAAAATTGCCGAAATGAACACTGAAAAATATTTGTTATGATAGCGCTGTCAAAATGGAAGACTTTTTACCAAAGTGGCGCTAACTCTTTGCTTACTACCTGAAAAAAAGTTAGACAAATGCCTAGAATTTTGCACAGATTATAGATACAACTTAAGCAGTTGGTTCTTCAAAATTTTAAACTAAAACCACAAGCAGAACGGCATAATATAGGGAAAGGCATAAGCATTAATCACCACGCTTGCAAGGCGGTTTGGAAATTTCAGATATTAAGTCCAGGTTTCCTCACGATGCTTTCCTTACTTTGATTTATGCTAATAAAACGAACGTTAATTATGCTTTTGCTCGTGACACCACAGGTAGATAAAGAAAAATAAACATTTATGACGACAACAAATTCTCAAACAAGTTAGTACTTATCTCTTCCATAGATGTAACTACAAGAAGTAACAGCCGTGGAGTTGCGGCAAATAGCTCGTTCATATTATTATCATACTACATACCTACCATCTACCCAGAACGGTCCATTACACTTTAATCACCTGTTTGTTCATAGGCAAACCTAATAAATATTACTACCCAAAGTCTATGATCTCTTCGCAACCACCGGCGCGAGCCGTGGCATTGCGGCTAGAATTTTAAAAGGCGCTTAAAATTATTTAATTATAAATAATAATCTGTGATAAAACTTGATAATATTAAAACTATAATATGCGTTGATATTCTAAGTAAGTTTTATCAGCCTGTAGGGGTCACTGCTGGGCAAAAGCCTCTTCCAAAAATTTCCATTTTCACATATTTTTGGTATTCTTCTGCCAGTCCTTTGTATTATTTTTTTATTAGTTTTCATGCTAATGTGTTTCGCTCGGTGAATGAGAGCGCTGGCAGTCCAAATACCCCCTTCCTCCTTCCTTTTCTCTTTTCCTTCCTCATTCCCTTCTCCGTGGTCGGCGACGGTTTGGTTGTGTTTTCTAAGTGTTACTACTTTCGCAATGCTTGGGAAACACAGCCATCTCTATAGGTTACAGTTACCACTTACCATCAGGTGGACCGTATGCTTGTTTGCCACAAAAGTCGTATGAAAAAAAGTCACTGGAACGCATCCAGATCATCACGACATCTCCGTCTGGGCCGTCCCCGTCTCACTTGTCATGTGGCCCTTTGTTAAGTGACACATCAGTAGACATACTGTAGGTATAAGATTAGACTTATCGATGCACACGTTTTTTTGAATATCAATGACCAGCTTTCCGCAGCGTTGTTTTACTCGCGTCTTTGCCTACTGCTTTGCTCCCGTCGCCAGTAGCGTGATGTTTTATAGCCTATAACCTTTCTCGAGAACTGGGCTATCATATGCAAAATAATTTTTCAAATCCAACCGGCATCGGCAGTTCTAGAGATTAGCGCGTTCAAACAAACAAACACTTCCGCTTTATCTAATAGTATAGACTACTCTGGAAAAACGATATTAACGCGAGCAAAAGCTAATCTTCTATATATAATTTTACAGACATAATGCAGTTAGCCCTCAGAGCAAAGTTCGCGAGACCAGTCATTGAACCCACTTCTCATTTTTGATTCTAACTCAGCGGCACGTAAAAAAGCATCCCATAAAGCCGCCATAGTGAAGGCCACCATGTCAGCAGTGTTGCCAGCACTCGTGGCTTCACTGACTGCTTACCATCAGAGCGGCGCGGGAGCTCTCTGGTAGGTTAATAGAATAAAAAAGCTAATAACAATATCGACTTTAACAGCTTGTTTGTTATCTATCTATACATATAATAAAAATGTAACCGATCGCTGTCTGTACATGGAAGATACATGAGAAAAAAATTATTGAGGCCTTTATCAACGCAAATACAACCCAAAACAATGATTGTTACAATTTTTGTCTGTTTGTCTGTGCGTTTGTTCACGCTAATCTCAGAAACGGCTTATCCGATTTAGATATAGTTTTCACTAATACATTGTGGTAAGCTTCACTTAACATTTAGTGTTTGTTTCATGTCAATCGGTTTATAAATAAAAAAGTTATGCCAATTTAAAGAATCACGTCGAACATTTGTTAATTTACTACGAAATCTGATAGAACAGAGACTTATACAGGTTACGGAATAGCTGATAGCGTTTTTATTTTTCGGATTCCTCTCATTCTAAACAATCTTTCGTTTAGTTTTAAATGAGTCCAGTTTCCAGTGAGTCTATGTTTCGCGATGACAATTAATAAAGCCCAAGGTCAGACACAACTAAAAGTTTTGGGCGTGGATCTAAGTATTAGCTGTTTTTCGCACGGTCAGCTGTGTGTGGCTCTATCACGGTTAGCATTCCTAGCAGCCTGTATGCTTTGATCCCCGATGGCTATACGTCTAATCCATACATCCATACACCAATACATATTATATAAGGCTTTGTCCTGACTGACTGACTGACTAACAGACAACGCACAGCTTAAACTGCTGGTCGTAATGACTTGAAATTTGGAGGGTATGTTTGTCTAAATGTCTAGAGGTTGTACTAAAAAAGGGTTTTTTGAAATTTAATTCCTAAGTGTGTGAAAAGGGATGAAATCGATTGTATGAATTTTCTTCATTTTTTAACTTACAGTTTTAAAATTTTGTTTTGGAATACTTCTATTTAAATAATAAAATAATTTTTAACAAAAAGAAAACCGACTTCAACCAGGAAGGAAACTAAAAAAAAAAAAAATTTACATAGCACATAGTAATTCGTATTTTGCGTCAATTAATCAAAAATATTTAAATAAGTATTTTATAATTTTGAAGTTGGTGCCTATTATCAATCTTAATTTGCTATTGTAGTAAGATTTTAATAGTATTTAGTTATTGAGTATTTACTTGGCACCAACTTCAAAATTATAAAATACTTATTTCAGTGCCGCGTGAGCCGCTGAGACGAGCGCACACATTACAACTAGATTCCGTATCGTGTGTTTCTAAATTTAGAACTACCCACTTTATTATTTTTGTTATCTAAATGTTTTTTAATAATGGCTGGCGTGCCGGGCCATGATGGTGAGTCGAGTGGCAGTGATATAATAGAGGAAGAATTATTTAACTCAAATGAGCAACAATTACATTTACATGCAATGAAGAGTGTCAGTGAGTCAATCGAGTTACAGAAAGTTCCAGAGAAAAGAATGAGAGATAATAGTGAGGAAATTATAGAAGATGAAGATGGTTTTATTACGGTGAGAAATAGTAAAAAGAAGGCTGCAAGAAGAATATCTATGGTATCTGATGATATTGTTAATAAGAATGTAGAAATTTTAGAAGAAAATTTGCCGTTTATTCTTGTTAGTATTACCGGAAAAGAGAGTATACTACCTAAACAATTTGGTTTGGCAAAATTACTTAAAGCGGAAAACATAGTAAACATCAATAAAATTAATTACAAAAATGCGTACAAAGCTATTCTACAATTTGAAGACAGAGAGAATGCCGAAAAGTTAATTCAAAGCAGTAAATTTCTCAATATGGGATATAGATGTCAATTTGTAGACGAAGTACAATTATCTTATGGTGTTGTTAAACAAATAGATTTAGACGTGGATGTGACTGAAATACTACAAACTTTGGAATGCACATACGAGATAATTAGCGCCAGAAGATTAAAACGGCTTAATTCTTCAAGAGAGTGGGTCGATAGCGAGAGCTTACGTCTGTGCTTTAAAAGTTCCACTTTGTCCCCCTACGTGTCTATGTATGGGTGTAGATTCAAGGTGGAACCATATATGTTCCCTGGTACACAATGCAGTGGCTGCTGGCGTTTTGGTCATTTAATTAGATCATGTCCAATAAAAATAATACGTTGTCCTAAATGTGGAGAAAATCATAACAATTGTGAGATTGTTAACTTCAAGTGTATAAATTGCAAAGGATCGCACATCGCATTAGATAAATCATGCCCAGTATTTATAAAAGAAAAAAAGTTAAGAAAAATCATGTGTGACCTGAACGTGACCTATAGAAAGGCATTATCAATATATCTGAAGGAAAATACGGTTATAACAAACAATCATAATACTATTGAAAATATTCATACTACAAATATTGAAGTGATCCGGGAAAAAACATACAAGGACGTATTATTAACTAATACTTCAAAAAACCAAGTGATGCCGGATATTGAAATGGAAATAGAGGACAAAGAAGACGAAAGCGCTAGAGAATCAGAAAGCTCAATTATTTTAAATAAACCTAAAAGAAAAAAAAATAAAAAGAAGGGTAAATCTAAACTGGGTCGTTGTTCTGTAATAAATGATTATGAAGACATACAGTCGGTACAAGAAGAAACAGTAGAAAATAAAGAAGAGAGACGCAAATTCAATTTAAAAAAAATTGTACATAAATAAAAGATATATGGTTGTCGAACTGTAGTTTTGATCTCATAGTTAAGTTAGTATTCAGTTTAATCTGTGAAGAATTTTTTTGTTTTATCAGGAGCTTAATAAAAGCAGGTGATTTTTTCAATTTAATTTTAACAACTCTTAAAGATGGCCTGTTCACGTAAAAACATTGATAATAAAATACTACAATGGAATGCACAAAGCTTGCAACCCAAAAAGGAAGAGTTTAATTGTTTACTATTACAAGAAAAAATTCAAATAGCATTGATTAGTGAAACTTGGCTGGGAGAGGAGGTATGTATAAATTTCAATCAGTATAATGTCTATAGATGCGATAGAAGTGATGGGTACGGGGGTATTGCTGTAGTAGCACATAATTCATTAAGTGCGCAAAAAATTAACGTTAATTTGATTAATTCAGGAATTGAACTGTTATGTTTAAAGTTAAATAACTGTGGCTACATTCATCATTTAATTTTAATCTACTGTCCTAACTACGTACGTACTGCTCAATCTGATTGGGATACAATATTTTCAATGCTTCCTAAAAACTGTTTGATAGCGGGTGATTTTAATGCCCACCACACGACCTGGTCACATAAAAACGATTGTAGAGGACAACAAATTTTTGATTCAGTATTGGAATTTGGTTATACTTCTCTTAATAATGGTCAACCTACCAGAATTAAATCAGTAAATAATATTCTTCAAAGCTCATCTCCAGATATTACTTTCGCCTCCATCGATATAGCTTTTCATTTTCGCTGGTCTGTTATGAGCGAAAATTTGGGTAGCGACCACTTGTTTATTAAATTTAGCATTGAATATAATGAAGCGTTAGAGATAAATAAAAAACGTAACTACAAATTATCCAACTGGGATGGCTATAAAGACTGTCTTTTAAATTCCTTTTCCGTAGTTTTTGCTGACAACAATGTGCAAACTATGTACGATTATTTCATCCTTCAAATAAATAAAGCAGCTGAGAAAAACATACCTTTTATTAAAATATGCTATAATCCAAACAATAAATTTAGGCCAAAAGGATATTGGAGTCCAGATCTTTCAAAATTGGTGGGTGAACGGAGGTTAGCGTTAAGTAGATTTCGAAGAAATCCAACACCAGCTAATTTCTCCTCATTTAAAGTAAAAAGTTTAGAAGCTAAACATGCTATTCAAAAAGCGAAATTCAATGATTATAAAAAGTTTTGTAATAGTATAGATCATAAAATATCTGCCCCAGAGATGTGGCAACACTTAAGGTGGGTGAAAGGTTACAAAAAATCCAGACCTCAATTCACTCAAGAGTTGATTACCGAAATGTTGTGTGATCTTACTCCAGATTATGTTGCACCGGCTACACCGCTTTTTACATCAAGAAATACACTACTAGAATCGGAATTTACGTTACAAGAAATGAAGCATTGCTTAAAAAAAAAAAGATACAGCTCCAGGAGAAGATGAAATTACTTATTCCATGATTTCACATTTACCAACAGAAGGCGAAATTTTTTTACTTAAAATTTATAATGCTATAATTGGCTCAGGTAGTGTACCATCACAGTGGCGTAATATAAGGGTGATTCCCATACTAAAGTCAGGTGGCGACGGTTTGAACGTAAATAATAAACCAAGACCTATATCTTTGATGTCATGCACTTGCAAAATTTTTCATACTATGATTACGAAAAGATTGGAGTGGTATGTAGAGAAGTTACAGATATTGTCGCCTTTAACAACCGGTTTTAGGAGGGGACAATCTTGCCTTGATTGCTTAACGCGTTTAGTTACCCAAATTCAAATAGGTTTTTCTCAGAAATATCAGACTTTAGCTTGCTTTCTTGACATCAAAAGTGCATATAATAATATACTGATCGACAAATTAATGATTATCTTAGACAATTTAAACATTGGTAAACGTATTTGTTACTATTTATGGAACTTTCTTAGGGAACGACATCTGAAAGTTACTATAAGAGGGACAACCGATATTATAAGACATGCACGACAAGGCCTTGCTCAAGGTGACCCAATGTCTCCTTTGTTGTTTAACATAGCCACAAGTAACTTTTGTCGTAATATTTTAGATGTGTACGTCTGTCAGTATGCCGACGATTTTGTGTTGTACACAACTGTCAACAATATACAAGAGGGTCAGGATAGAATTCAAAATGGATTAGATGTTCTTAGTGCTTTATTGGATAATTTAGGTTTAGAAATATCGGTTAGTAAATCTAAGTATTGTGTCTTTACTAGGAGTTATAAACAGCAACGAATTCGACTTCTAATAAATAGCTGTGAACTTGCTCTAGTAGATACTTATAAATATTTAGGATTTTGGTTAGATAAGGCCTTACGCTGGGGTAAACATATAAACGAGGTCATTATTAAGGCTCAGCGACTTATAAATTTGTTGAAAATTCTTACCGGTTCATCGTGGGGTATATATCAGATGCATTTACGAAGCCTTTATATTAGTTTAATTAGGAGTAGGTTAGACTATGGTTCCTTTTTGTTCACCTGTCACGGGTGCTTCGGCACGTACCTGTGTCTCATAGGCCGGGAGCAGACGTCCGTCTGCCACCATTGCGGGGTCTGCCCGCGCGACACGGCGCTCCACACGCTCGTGGAGTGTCCAGCGTGGGCGGACCAGCGCCGCGACCTAGTTGCGGCGCTCGCGACGGCCCAACTCTCGCTGCCGGCCGTGGTTCTGTCCATGGGCCGCAGCGAGAGGGCTTGGGAGGGGGTCGCCTCCTTTTGCGAGCAGGTAATGCTCGCCAAGGAGGCGGCCGAGCGGGAGAGGGAGCTGACCACCTTGCTCCCCGCCCGTCGCGTCCGCCCCGGACGTCGCCGTGGGGCGCTCCGGGATCTCCAGCCACCGTAGGAGGATGCCTGCGGGCGGCGATTGGGCAATCGCCGCTCGAACAGCACAGGCCCGAGAAGGCGGCGTACGTGTTCCACGAACGCCTCTCGATGGAGCAAGGGGGGCTAGGCCCCCCAAATCAGACGGGGCCCGCTCACGTTGAGCGGGCCGTGGCCCGTCGGGGTCGCGGATGAATGCGCGAGCGTCTCCCGTGACCCCGGCACTCTGGCCGTCTGGAGGAACACCGTGGGTTTTAGTCGGTATGCCGGCCGCTGTCTCATTGTGGCCGGAGAGTCCGACATAACCCCCGCCTCGCCCAGGCGGGTGCGTACTCGTAATGAGTTTCCCACGAAAAAACAAAAAAAAAAAAAAAAAAAAAAATGGTTCCTTTTTGTACGACAATAGCGCAAATGCAAACATTTCTAAGCTAGTTAAGTTTCAAAATCAAGCTTTAAGAATAATAGGCAGTTTCATAAGAAGCACGCCGATCCATGTTATGGAATGCGAGCTTTGTGTTCCTCCACTGCATTTGAGAAGACGATGGTTGGCCATTAAATTTTGTATTAAGTCACGATCCATAACTGATCTGTTTCACTAAGAGAGATTTTTAAAGAAATAGGTATTCTGACGGTGGCGTCTCAGTATATCTTCGCCAATATTATGTTTATCAAGAAAAATATAGACTTGTATTCCAGAAACTGTGACATGCACTCTGTGAATACTCGAGGTAAACATAAATTAGTTGGTACATATTATCGCCTACATAAAGTAAACAACTCATTTGCGGGTCTAGGTGTACGTTTCTATAACAAATTACCCATTGACATTATGAATCTACCCCTACAAAAATTCAAACAAACTGTTAAAAACCGCCTTATTCTAAAGGGTTATTATACTATTAATGATTATTTAAATGATAAAGCAGCATGGGTATAGTTGCTCGTTTAATGCAAGATTAATGTTATATTGATTATTATTGTTGTAGCTTTATTGACTATTATTATCATTAAGTATATTGATATTTTTATTATTGTACTTATATTGACTATTATTATCATTCAATATATTGATTATTATTATAGTAATTATATTGACTATTATTGTAATTATGTTGACTATTGTAGTAAAAGTTTAATGTGAAGTAGATGCATAACATGATCATTACGAGTTCGTAAGGCATAATACATTTTATTAGGGTTCTTTTACCACCCATGCCCTGCATTGTCATGCTCACTAAAATGTCATTGCTTGTGGTGTCGTATTGGCCGGGTCATCACCTTCCCTCTAATATGGCGAGGGTGATGATGGCTGGCCCGTGCGTCATGCTCGTGAACGGGTGCTACTTGGGATGACTGGTCAATCTTGGCATGGCTTACATTTAATATTCAATCCAGTATTACCTTGTCGTTCAATGTGACCAGGGGGTGCATTTACCAGTTTAATTAAAATACGTAGTCAAATTACCATACTAGTTGAAACTAAATAATTGAATTCCTTGTTTTCTTTCTTTAATCTTAGTATTATATTAATTAGTTAATTTAAAATAATTACTTTGTATGGTTCTTTGGTTGCGTTGAGTGTTTAAATTGTAACTCATTCAAATAACTGTAATTATCTGGCGATTGAAAAGAGTGGCGTGAGTTTCTTGCCAGTTCTTCTCACAGCTCTACCTCGTCAGCGAACTGGCTGTAGGTCAATTGGCTGACAAAATGTAATGTTGACTTTTCATAAGCATCATACTTTATGATCTAAATGAAATAAATGCTTTGACTTTGACTTTGACTTTGATAATATAACAATACAACTGTTGTCAGAACTTAGCGCTCTGAGACACACTAGTTTTTGGTCAAACAAAAAACTTCCACTACTTGTTGATGTTTATGAAGAAGTTAAAAACGAACAAATAAAATCGTCACCAATTCAGGGAATGTTTACGTTAGATACATGGGTATCTAATATTGATATAGAAAAAACCATTAGATGTAATTTGAAATCAGTTTTAGAAAGTAAAAATTCATATAACAATCATTTATTAAAATCCAATATCTTAAACGAACTTGGGACAAAATATGACGGCTTTTACCCAATATTTACTGATGGGTCAAGGAACGCTAATGGCAACGGTGCTGCTTACTATGATATGTTTAATTTAGATATTAACTCGAATATTTTTAAAATTAATAACTCTATTTCTGTGATGTCGTTGGAACTCTTTGCGGTTTCAGAGGCTCTGAATTATGTACAAAATTTTAATAATAAAAAAATATTAATATGTGTTGATAGTAAGAGTGCATTACAATATATTGCTCGATGCACCTCTGATGGCAGAGGCACATCGATAGCATATGAAATAATAGCTAATATACTAAATTTAATTAAAATGGGTTCGATCTGAAACTGCAATGGGTTCCTTCGCACATAGGCATAAAAGGGAATGAGGAGGCCGACCGCTTAGCGAAATTAGGAAGTGCTATGGGTATAGAAGCAAACATTGAATATCATTTTACAAAACTATTGCCTAAATACAAAAATAAATGTTACAAATTATGGAAGGAATACTTTAACAGAAGATCGAAAGAAATAGGAATTTAGTACAGGTCTATTGTGTCGGAGCCTCCTCATGTACCTTGGTTTTGTAACACCAAACTCAACAGGAAACTTGTTGTAATCGCTCACAGACTGAGGTCTGGGCACATGCCGCTGAATAGGTTTGGATATCTAATGAAAAAAAGTAATACACCAAACTGTGAAGTGTGTGGGACAATAGAAGATGTATTACATTTGTTGGCGGAACGTGTTAGATTTCAGTCTGCACGGGAAAAATTAATTCGAGACCTTAGTTTGAATATTTACAATGTGGGTATGTTCCACAGTATATTATCTGCACATAATTCTAGGGATGCCTATTGTTTATTTATGTTTGTCAAGTTGCGTTTTAGTTAAATAAGTAATCGTTAGAAGGTACGATGGGACTGTCATATACTGTTGTGTAAAAGTCCCTTGTATTAAATAAAGAGAAAAAAAAAAAAAAAAAAACTTATTTAAATATTTTTGATTAATTGAATCAAAATACGAATTACTATATGCTATGTAAATTTATTTTTTATTTTTTAGTTTAATCCTGGTTGAAGTCGGTTTTCTTTTTGTTAAAAATTATTTTATTTTACAATTTTTAGTGATGGGTAGACCTAAATCTTACTTAGGTATTATTTTTGTAAACACTAAACATTTTGCCATATTGAACCGTATGAAGTAAGCCCGACATGACTGCTGTTGAGGAATTCCCTCGACTGTCTATTGTCACCTGTAATGGCACATATAACCCATATGGGAGCAAAGTTCTCATCATTAGAAATGAATTAAGTCAAAACACCAAGTAATTGCTTTAAATCGTTGAGGAGATCCCTCGACTGTCTTTATGGTCCATCATCAGATCGACTCCAAACCTTCACTAAATAGTAGTGCCTTGTAATACATCCGGTGCGGCGGCTGGCGGCCGGCACGGCATAGTCGTGAACCGAGTTGTAGCCAGGAAACGTGTAAACTTTGATACAATATTAGTACTTCTGGCTTTTAATTATAATAATAATAATAATAATAAAATAATATGTGGACACTATCACACACTGTCGTCTAGTCCCAAGCTAAGCAGAGCTTGTGTTATGGGTACTAGATAACTGAAATATAATACATATACATACTTTTTTTTTGTAAATACATACTTATAATACATAGAAAACACCCAGACTAAAGACAAATACAAATGTTCATCACACAAATATTTGCCTTCCGCGGGAATCGAACCCACGACACCCGGCGTCGCAGTCAGTTACACTAACCACTAGACCAACGGTGCAGTCGTTTTTTAATTAAATTTACTGTTAAATCTGTATTAATTATTGTTAAATTGTACTCTAATAAATTATTTTTCTTTCTTTCTTTCTTTACATAATGAAAAACATAACAAATGCACTAGACGTCAGTACGATTTTCGAAAGTTCCCCTCGATTTCTCTAGGATGCCATCATCAGATCCTGATTTCCTTATCATGGTACCACCCTTGGGATATCTCCTTTCTAACAAAAAATGAATCATCAAAATCGGTTCATAAATGACGGAGTTATCCGAGAACACACATAAAAAAAAATATATATATACACGGTCGAATTGAGAAACCTCCTCCTTTTTTTGAAGTCGGTTAAAAAATATCATTATAATTTTATTTTGACAGGGGTGGATTTAGAGGGGTGAAATTAGGGATGAAATATTCTATACAAAGATCTTTAGCTTTTGAAGCTAGCGACTTGAAAAGGAGGAATTGAGGAGAAGGAGGAAGGGAGGGGAAAGTGAGAGGGAAATGATGGGGAAGTGAGAGGAAAGTGGTGGGGAAGTGAAGAGGAAGCTTGGGGGAAATGCGGGAGAAGTGAAGGGAAAGTTAGGGAGAAGTCAGAGGGAAGTAAGGGGATAGAGAGAAGTGAGGGAGGAGTGAGGGGAAAGTGAGGGGAATGTTAGAGGAAAGTAAGAGGAAAGTGAGGGAGGAGTGAGGGGAATGTTAGAGGAAAGTAAGAGGAAAGTGAGGGGAAGTGAGGGGAAACTGAGGGGGAAGTGAGGAAGAGTGAGGCGGAAGTGAGGGAGGGAGTGAGGGGAAGTGAGGGGGAGTGAGGGGGAAGTATGGGGTGAATGAGGGGAAAATGAGAGGAAAGTGAGAGAGACGGTAGAGGAAGGGAGGGGGAAGGAACGCGGAAAGAAAGGAGTTCTCGAATGGTGGAAAAAGGGAGGGGAAGGGATAGGAAGCGATAGGAAGGGAGAGGAAAGGAGGAAAAGGAAAGAGAAGGAAGAGGGAAGAGAGGAGAAAGCGAGGAGGTAAGGTAGAGGGAAGTGGAGGAAAGGGCAAGAGATGCTGGAGGAGAGGCAAGGGATGCTGAAGGAGGTGAAGAGGAGAAGGGGGAGGGGAGGAGAGCAAGGAGGAAACTTTGGAGAGTGGAGAAAAAGTGTAATGGGAAAGAAGGGGAAGGGGAAAGTTATTGTAGTGAAAACTTGCCTTTGTGTATTGTATATTGATTTACGAGGGATATCTTTAGGTAGGTGAAAGAGGATTTGTATGAATTGGAGATTAAAAATAGTATGAAAAACAGTATTTAAACAATATAAAAATGTGTATTAGGAAAAACGACATTCACGCGAGTGAAGCCCAAAAGGTCCCTCACTCACTTATCACGAAATCTCAGAAACAACAACTGCTAGGAATCTCAAACTTTGCATTGTCATTCCTATTAGAATATAGGTGCTCACTTAGACGGAATTTTGCGAAATCCATCCCCTAAAGGGGTATAAAGGGGTGGCAAAGTTTGTATGAAACTTCTATAGTTTTTATAGTACGATTACCAAATTCCTAGAAAATACTCTTTTTTTAATATTCAGAAACCACCCTTATTAAATGGGCAAATAAGAGTCGCAAGTTTGTGTGAAAGTGGTTTGTCAGTTTTAGCGGTAGCGGGATTAAACTGGATTCGCCATAGAGACGGATAATACTGATACAATGTACGATTGCCATAAAATCAGGCACGCAATATTCTCATAGAGGCACCCATCTGAATTTTCACGCGAACGAAGTCGCGGGCAACAGCTAGTTTAGTAAATAGTCACATTTATTGCAACATTTGGAATAGAGGGCGATGGCTGTTTACTTGGATGTGACACAACTATACCTAGATATACCTACTTAGTATAATATATCATCATATTAAGTGACTGCTCATTGCTAATTGTATGTTTTGAACACTTATCTATTTACACTTATCTAATTCGTTTTGTGTTTTGAGCCTAGAGAAAGTTTCTAATGTAAATTGAATTGTAAGTAGATTTTTTTAATTGATCTGTTTACTGAACAGAACATAGTATTATATTATTGCCTCACAAATATATTCAAATAGGTACCTATTAGGGGAACATGAGGCTCAATGGAAGAATTTTTCTATGCTTATTTTGAGTTAATTTTTTGCTCTATTTTCATTACGAGAAAAATTATCCACCGTGATTGATGAATGGGTCACATTTATTGAGTTACAGTCAATCAAATACTTTTTACGATTATTAATATAGAAAATTATGAGAAACAACCAAAGTTATGTTTAAAGAACTAAATAATTTAAAAAGTATCACAAAATACACATTCTTCATCGTGTGTTATTTATTTAACTTCAATGAACTTTGCTGCGGTATCGAGTTGTGCGATAGTAGAAAAGAGACGATAGCACCAGGCTAAACATGGGGTGGGCGATGGGGAGAGACTCACCATTGGTAGAATTAACACATGACCTCTTCTCTCCGCTTTGGTAGAAACCGGGCCCCACTCACAAGTTGTAACCGTCTCTCGTGCACGGCGCTCTGGCGAACACGACGACCGTTTGTTTCATTACTACGCCAAGGTGACGGTAGCAAATCGGCCAAGTTATATATTTTTGACTAAGATGTAGATAGAGGTGAAGGGGCGCACAGATCTGATAACTTTTTGACAGTGTGAGCCATGTTCTCGTCTTGGCAACATTTTACATGAAAATCTCTCAACCGATCCGTGGTCACACCAAAATGCCACACTCAACAGTCAGTCAGTCACTAGTGTCTACTTACTTAGTCTACTTAGTCTACTTACTCAAAATATTGATCCCAAAACTCGTGTGACTAACCCCCAGTTTCTGAAAGACTGATCGACGAAAAATTTACTAATCAAAATCAACATTTTCAGATTGCGATCAGTTAGGTACAATGTAATTGTGATTGAGTTATCACCCGACTCCTTCGAGATATGATATCCGACAGGACGGTCATCTTTGACTATGTCATTCCAAAAGCGCAATTTCAAGATAAAAACAATAAAGTGGTTCTGTCAGGGAGCATGACACTACTCACTCTATTCAGTGTCCTCGCATTGCTATCTGTCTAATTTTATTTATTATGTTCACGTATCTTTTTAATTTAAATAATAGAAATGAATATTTAAACGTCGCGGCTATCTTGCGTTTGTTTGTAAACAGATAGAACAATACGCATATTGGCTTAACCTGCCGGCATACGTAATGGGAAACGTGTCACCCTGTACAATGTAATAGGGTTCACATAATCCCACCGCCAATTGTCATCTACATGCATATCTCGTATACAAGTATGTAAAATATAAATTAAACAACATTACGTGAAACCGCGCTGCGGAAAGCTTACTGCTCTGATCCCGTCGCCAGTAGCGCACCTTCCTCAAGAACTGGGCTATCATACGCAAAAAGAGTTATTCAAACCCCACCGGTACCTAGTTCCAGAGATTAGCGCGTTCAAACAAACAAACTCTGCCGCTTATAAAACATTTATAGTATAGACTAGCTGTTGCCCGCGACTTCGTTCGCGTGAAAATTCAGATGGGCTCTATGAGAATATTGCGTGCCTGATTTTATGGCAATCGTACATTGTATCAGTATTATCCGTCTCTATGGCGAATCCAGTTTAAACCCGCTACCGCTAAAACTGACAAACCACTTTCACACAAACTTGCGACTCTTATTTGCCCATTTAATAAGGGTGGTTTCTGAATATTAAAAAAAGAGTATTTTCTAGGAATTTGGTAATCCTACTATAAAAACTATAGAAGTTTCATACAAACTTTGCCACCCCTTTATACCCCTTTAGGGGATGGATTTCGCAAAATTCCGTCTAAGTGAGCACCTATATCCTAATAGTAATGACAATGCAAAGTTTGACTTGTTGTTTCTGAGATTTCGTGATAAGTGAGTGTGTGACCTTTTGCTTTTATGTATATAGATAGCTTTTGCCCGTGGCTTTGTTCGCGTGAATGTCGTTTTTTCCAATAGACATTTTTATATTGTTTAAATACTGTTTTTCATACTATTTTTAATCTCCCATTCATACAAATCCTCTTTCACCTACCTAAAGATATCCCTCGTAAAAACAATATACAATACACAAAGGCAAATTTTCACTACAATAACTTTCCCTTTCCCCTTCTTCCCTATTGCACTTTTTCTCCACTCTCCACAGTTTCCTCCTTCCTCTCCTCCCCTCCCCCTTCTCCTCTTCACCTCCTTCAGCATCCCTTGCCCCTCCTCCAGCATCTCTTGCCCTTTCCTCCACTTACCTCTACCTTGCCTCCTCTGTGGCTGTTGGATAATTGTTTTTATGACCTAAATGAATATATGTCGTATAAAGAATAATAAATAATATTATATAATAATTTAATTAATATATTTGGTATGAATGTGTGTGATATAAAACTGACATGTAGAATTTAATAATAATGATTTATATAAATATATAATAAGCAACACTGACTATAGTTACATATACTAACATAATTACTACATAATATTATCTAAATTTTGCACACCATTGTTATGGTAGAATGTACAGGGTCTATGAGTTATGTCATCTTTATTATTAACTACATTCTTGCAAATAAAGAATTTCATTTCATTTCCTCGCTTTCCCCTCTCTTTCCCCTTCCTTCTTCTACCTTTTCCTCCTTTCCTCTCCCTTCTTATCGCTTCCTATCCCTTCCCCTCAATTTTTCCACCATTCGAAAACTCCTTTCTTTCCGCGTTCCTTCCCCTCCCTTCCTCTACCATCTCCCTCACTTCCCCCTCACTTTCCTCACATTTTCCCCTCATTTACACCTCACTTCCCCCTCACTCCCCCTCAATTCCCCTCACTCCCCCCCTCACTTCCTTCTTACTTCCCCCTCACTCTCCCTCGCTTCCCCTTCAATTTCCCCTCACTTTCCCCTCACTTCCCCGCTACTTCTCCGTCACTTTCCCCTCACTTTTCTCTTACTTTCCTCTAACATTCCCCTCACTTTTCCCTCACTTCTCCCTCACTTCTCCCTGGCTTTCCCCTGACTTCCCTCTGACTTCTCTCTGACTTTCCCTTCACTTCTCCCGCATTTCCCCCACATTTCATCTTCACTTCCACCTCACTTTCCCATCACTTCCCTCTCACTTGCCCCTCCCTACCTCCTTCTCCTCATATCCTCCTTTTCCTCCCTCCCCCTCTCTGTAAATTTCAAGTCGCTAGCTTCAAAAGCTAAAGATCTTTGTATAGAATATTTCATCCCTAATTTCACCCCTCTAAACCCACTTCTGTTCAAATAAAATTATAAGGATATTTTTTAATTAAATAGAAGTATTCCAAAACAAAATTTCAAAACTGTAAGTTAAAAAATGAAGACGATTCATACAATCGATTTCATCCCTTTTCACACACTTAGGAATTAAATTTTAAAAAACCCTTTTTTAGTACAACCTCTAGACATTTAGACAAACACACCCTCCAAATTTCAAGTCACTACGACCAGCAGTTTAGGCTGTGCGTTGTCTGTTAGTCAGTCAGTCAGTCAGGACAAAGCCTTATATAATATGTATGGGTGTATGGATGTATGGATTAGACTAGTATTAGACAGATTAGATTAGTATAGCCATCGGGGATCAAAGCATACAGGCTGCTAGGAATGCTAACACGTGATAGAGCCACATAAAGCTGACCGTGCGAAAAACAGCTAATACTTAGATCCACGCCCACAACTTTTAGTTGTGTCTGACCTTGGGCTTTATTAATTGTCATCGCGAAACATAGACTCACTGGAAACTGGACTCATTTAAAACTAAACGGAAGATTGTTTAGAATGAGAGGAATCCGAAAAATAAAAACGCTATCAGCTATTCCGTAACCTGTTAAAGTCTCTGTTTCTATCAGATTTTGTAGTAAATTAACAAATGTTCGACGTGATTCTTTAAATTGGCATAACTTTTTTATTTATGAACCGATTGACATAAAACAAACACTAAATGTTAAGTGAAGCTTACCACAATGTATTAGTGAAAACTATATCTAAATCGGATAAGCCGTTTTTGAGATTAGCGTGAACAAACGCACAGACAAACAGACAAACAGACAAAAATTGTAACAATCATTGTTTTGGGTTCTATTTGCGTTGACAAAGGCCCCAATAATTTTTTTTCTCATATATCTTCCATGTACAGACAGCGATCGGTTACATTTTCATTATATGTATAGATAGATAGAAGATAATAGATACCTAAAACAATTGTGTTAAAAATATGAATATAATGAATATAATATTAGTGAATATACAAAGAGCTTGTTGTTGAGACACTGCGGTACTGTCAATGTAAACCTATGTTGTAGCTTTTAGAGCGAGTGAGCTGTTTCTCTTGAGTGGCTTACTTAACTGGACTATTTGTAACAGATATACTCGTACGTAGGTACACGTCAACAACAACAACATATTAGAGCCCAGTGTTAATAGGAGTGCAACAAGAACATTGCCCATCATCTTGGTGTTGACCATGGTCATTTGGCTCACTTGTAGAGGGACTTCATTATGTCTTCCAAGGCCTCAGCCATGAGTACGATATCGTTGGAAAACTGAAGGTGAGTGATGTAGGTACTCGCCATTTATATTTGGCAATGAAGGAGCTTAAAAGCGTCTTCCAGTGAGTCTTCCACTTAATTGTAGATACTTGGTCAGTTAACAATTTATAGTTTGGGGTTAAAATAAGCCCGAGGTGCGATATAGTGGTAGTGAACGTGAGGCATACACGTGTCAGGTTAACATTATAATGCATTGATAGTAAACTGGTATAAATAGTACAAAATGATACAGTTCAGTACCAGTTGTCACAAGACGAACTATCCAACAACATGCAGTGGTTCACTTTCTTTATGTTTGTGCTCTTCGCTCTCGTCGGTCTGGTGAGTTACAAAACTGACAGTACCTATAGTAAATACTAAATGGCCACACACATCGCTCCGTGTCTCTCTATGTAACTTTACCTCTCAGCTTCCAAGTAGATTAAGTCAACTTGTCTCTGACGTCACTCGATGTTTGTTTATGTTCAGGTGGAACATGTGCTTGTTCACCACTTTAGTGATCTCTCATCTATTTGAACAACGACACCCGACACTGTCACTCTACTAACATCTGCATTTTGCAGACCAATTACGTTACTACCATCATTAGGAAAATTGTTAGAACGTCTCGTAGTTCCTAGGCTTATACCGGGAGGGGTAAAATTTAGTGATAACCAATTTGGCTTTACAATAGGTAGATCAACAGTCGATGCAGTTATATCTGTTAGGGAAACTGTTACTAAATCTGTTTGTCAATACGTGATAGGTATTTTCTTAGATATTTCTGGTGCCTTCGATAACGCATGGTGGCCAATATTACTTATCTGTTAGAAATGAATATATGTATAAGTGTCGCGGCTATCTTGCGCCTGCTTGTAAATAGGTAGGTCGATTAATAATATGCGTATCGGCTTAACCTGCCGGTGTATGTGATGGAAAACGCCTTACCCTGTACAATATACCTAATAGGATTCAAATAATCCCACTGCAAATTGTCTCCATAACATATAATATACATACCTATTATTACCTATACGTAAAATATAATATAAACATTAAATACCTATCATACTTAATAATAATAATATTAATTGATAAAAATGTAATTATAATATTGAAAGTGAGCTGTTTCTCTTGAGTGGCTTGGTCTACAGATTTGTAACAGGTATACGTAGGTACACTTCAACAACAACAATATATTAGAACCCAGTGTTAATAGGAGTGCAACAAGGACATTGCCCATCATCTTGGCGTTGACCATGGTCATTTGTGTCACTTCACTATGTCGTCCATGGACTCAGCCATGAGTACGATATCGTCGGTAAAGTAAAGGTGAGTGATGTAGGTATTCGTCGTTTATATTTAAAAACGTCTTCCAGTGCGCCTTCCGCTTAATTGTATATACTTGGTCAGTGAACAATTTATAGTTTGGGGTTAAATAAGCCCGTTCAGTACCAGTTGTCACAAGACGAACTATCCAACAACATGCAGTAGTTCACTTTCTTTATGTTTGTACTCTTCGCTCTCGTCGGTCTGGTGAGTTACAAAACTGACAGTACCTATAGTAAATACTAAATGGCCACACACATCGCTCCGTGTCTCTCTATGTAACTTTACCTCTCAGCTTCCAAGTAGATTAAGTCAACTTGTCTCTGACGTCACTCGATGTTTGTTTATGTTCAGGTGGAACATGTGCTTCTCCACCACTTTAGTGATCTCTTATCTATTTGAACAACGACATCCGACATTGTCACTCGACTAACATCTGCATTTGTTTTATATGTATACAGAGCATGCAGTCCGAGTCCGAGTCCAAGCACAAGTACGAGTATGATGCCGAAGTAGTTCCTACCCTTCTAAAAAAAATAGGTAAGTACCTAATGTAGAAATAGGTAAATACATGTAGTATTTGATTTAATTACCGTAAAACGGGGTGAATAGGGACGATTTCAAAGTTTGGAGTAGATTTTAACTATTTTATTCGTTAATGTATTATTCGAAAGTACTTTAATATCTGTTCCGGTGACTATTGCTCTTAAATCTACTTTTTACAGCGATATAACGCAGATTTCACGAGAAAAACAAAAAAATATGGCCGATTTATAGTCATTTCGAGGTTGGGGTCAATAAGGACAGAAGTTACGCGTTACGGCAGCGCCGTTAAGTCGCGCGCGTTCGGGAGATGTATGAGGTAGTACTTGCGATAGTCACGCGCTTGAGCAGCGCCACCGCCGCCGTTCGGTAATCGCTCAAGTAGGTACTACCCTCTAATGTCACAGTAATACATCTATGCTTTAGTCTTTGATCTGAGGTACTACCTCATCCATCTCAGAACGCGCGCGCTCCACTGGTGACGACGTAACGATAAAACCAGCCTTAATTGTCATTATTTTGTTACAGTGGACGTGGTAAAGAATGTACTCGAAGAGACTCTACGCAGGAAGTAATGACGACAACAGCGCCATAATGGATAAACTCGACGAACTCCTGCTTCAATAATAAATAGATAATGTAATAAATCCATACAGCATTCAGTCCTTGTTTTATTTAACTGGGTTAGCTTTTAAGTATTTTATTATATTAACATGCAAGTGTCGAGTGTGTCGTAGTCGAGTGTACCGGATCCTATCTCACCGCTAGGTTTATATTTATGAGCATTACTTAAGTAGAAACAACCTTCAAGTACATACTCGTATAACTAACATTCGTGCAAACATAGCAACCCCACTTCACTCATTAAGAGAGTGTTTTTAATAATGTCAAAATTCACAAATAAAATATGAGTAGGGGAGATCGAGGAGTATTGTGACAATGTTTACATAAAACAACATATTGCAATAAATATACTTACCTACCATGATTCTGAACTTTGTGTTAAAGTAGTTTAATCCTTACTCTTCTGAAAACACTCAGCAAACTCAACCATACAATGTATGGTTTCTGTAAAAATCCACGAAAACTGAACCTACTTCTTTTGTCACAAGTACCTTTACGGTAGTAGATCCACGCTGATTTCACCATGAATGGGCCGGATCGTCCGGGGAAGTACTACCCTCTCATAGAAGATCCGTACTACTACGTTTCATTCGGTGAGTGAGAGCACCGGAGGCCCAATTTCCCCCCTTTACTCTTGCATCACCTCCCTCATACCTTTCCCCTAACCCCATTCCCAGCCGCCATAGTGGAGGCCACCATACCAGCAGTTTAAGACGATGCCTTTTGGTATAGTGGCCGCCATTTCTGGATTCCACTGACTGCTTACCATCAGGCGGGCTGGAGTCACTTTGGCAGGCTAAAATATAAAAAAAAATCCTAACACCGAGACAAGTCGTGACAGCTGTGTGTCTACACTATAAAAGAGATATTACTTTTATATGTAACTAGTTTCACGCGGTGCGGTTTTATCTGCGTCTGTGCTTACTGCTTTGCTTCAGTCGCCAGTAGCGTGATGTTACATAACTTATAACCTTCCTCAAGAACAGGGCTATCATACGCAAAAAGAATTATTCAAATCCGAATAAAGAATATTTATTTTGCTCAAAACATGGTAACAGGATGTTTACAAGTTGTATACAGTAAAGCATGTCTTACCGCAATATTACGGTATGCAAAAATATACACAGCAGCTATAGAATCGAAATTAATTTAATTAGTATTCATTTAATTTGAGTGTGAAGTGCTTTTTGACAAATATACTGATTATTCCCATCTGTCCCACTAGTTTGTGCCGCTAGGGTGACAGATGGGAAAAAAGTTTCATCGGTCCCCCCGTTATGAACAAGGAGACAGATGAAACATTTGAAGAGTGATTGGAGTGGATTGAACTATTTTTCCCATCTGTCACCTATACAATTAAAAATAATTATTCTTGAAAGTAAATTGTAATTACACATTTATTTAAATTGTAGTATTGTAATTGAGTATCATGAAAATAAAAAACACTGCACTAACTCTAAACAAATTGTATTAATTTTATTATAATAAAAATATAGACAACTATTAATGAATCTATCAACATCACTATCTATTTCGCACTTTAATCACAATATTTCCCCTTTCCTACGCCATTGACTTCTACGACTAGTTACGGGAAAACAAGGTAATGAGTTCTTATTTCATTGTTACAAAATCAATATTTATACAGGCATATAAATTATACTTAATAACGTACTTTGATTATCAGTAAAACTTCAAAGGTATGGGCATTATTTTATTTGAAACCATGCACAAGCAAAATGTATCGATGTTTTATTAACTATTTACTTTTTGCGTCATTACTGTTTTGTAGTTAGAATACAGGGAATTTATTGCTTGGCGTAGAGAACACACTTTTTCATTATTAGCGTGGCGGTCAAAGGGTTAAAAAGGTCTACAAAAACGTCTGTGATGGATAACTCACAATAACCATTTTGTATCCTTTACTTTTTATGAGAAATAATGTCTTATTTACGAAGCGATTTTAAGCAATACAGCATTAATCCGTAGCCAATTAATGAAATGAAATGAAAGTATATTTATTCATGTAAGTTAATTAAAATAATACTTAGGAACGTTAAAATTTACAAAATGTCAGCCAATTAACTTACAGCCAGTTCGCTGACGAAGTAGAGCCATGAGAACAACTGGCAAGAAACTCAGGCCACTCTTTTTAATCGCCAGGTTATTACAGTTTTTTAAGTTACAATTTCAAGTAGCTTGCAAAGTGACACAGGCAATACACTTAACTCTAGGTAATTAATTACAGCTTTCAATGTTGTGAAGAAAATAAAAAATAAAATGTGTGCTATACCTACAGGCTGCCTCAATTTGCATATTGCTAAAAAAAGGTAAGTACCTTAGATACATTGTGGACGTTTACAGCATATAATTTAAAGGAATATTTGCGAATATAAAAACAGTTAACTACTTTCCAGGACAGTAAACAGATACGACCGTGATGACAATACGAGACAAGCCTTTTAAGTATTGTCGTTTGAAGAAAAAAACACAACTAGAACCTTATAGTACTTTTTATTGTTTTTGTTAGGGCTAAACACCCAGCAACAACCCACCAAACTTGACAAAGTCCACCAACCTTTTGTTTTTTTTTCTTTTTCTTAATTCAATTCAAAAAAAGAAAACACAAAAAAGTTTTAATTAAAAATGAATCTAACAATCCACAAATAAGTATTCAATCTATATATTTTTACACATACATATTTTTTGTATACTATGTTCTGAGAAATAAATTATTCTTTCTTTCTTTCTTTCTTTCTTTCTTTATACATATAATAAAAATGTAACCGATCGTTGTC
Organism: Parascotia fuliginaria; assembly: GCA_963082885.1. NCBI lineage: Eukaryota > Metazoa > Arthropoda > Insecta > Lepidoptera > Erebidae > Parascotia > Parascotia fuliginaria. The sequence goes on along the minus strand of OY720198.1, from coordinate 543,467 downwards.
TGTACGGTTAGCTTTATGTGGCTCTATCACATGTTAGCATTCCTAGCAACCTATATGCTTTGACCCCCGATGGCTATACGTCTAATCTATACATCCATGCAATTATAAAAAACTTTGTCCTGACTGACTGACTGACAGATAACGCACAGCCTAAATCGCTGGTCGTAGGGACTTGAAATTTGAAGGTGTATTCGTTTTAATGTATAGAGGTGTACTAAGAAAAGGTTTTTAAATTCAATCTCTAAGTGTGTAAAAAGGGATGAAAACGATTGTATGAAACTTCTTCATTTTTTAACTTACAGTTTTGAAATTTTTTTTTAGAATACTTCTATTTAAATAAAAAATACCATAATAATTTTGTTTTAGGGATGAAATTAGAGATGAAATATTGTATGGAAAGATCTTTGCTTTTGAAGTTAGTGACTTGAAATTTGGAGGAAGGGAGAAGGGAGGTGGACGGAGAAGGAGGGATAGGGAAGGAAGGGGGAAGTCAGGGGAAAGTCAGGAGGAAGTGAGGAGGCAGTGAGAGTGACGTGAGTGGCAAGTGAGGGGAAAGTCAGGGGCAAGTGAGGGGAAAGTGAGGGAGAAGTGAAGGGAAAGTGAGCCGGAAGGGTGGAGAAAGTGAGGGAGAAGTGACTTCCCCCTCACTTCTCCCTTAAAATATGGGAAATGAGGGGAAAGTGAAAGAGAAGTGAGGGAAAGTGAGGGGGAAAAGAGAGAGAAATGAGGGGTAAGTGAGGGGAAAGTGAGGAAAACGGGAGGGGGGAAGAGACGGAAAAAGAAGGGAGTTCCCGAATGGAGAGAAATCGACGGGGAAGGAAGGAAAAAGAATAGAAAGCGATAGGAAGGAAGGGAAAAAGAGGGGAAGGTCTTAGGAAGAGAGAATGAATCGAGTAGACAAGTTAGAGAGAAGTGGAGGAAGGGGCAAGGGATGCTGGAGGAGTGGGTAAGGGATGCTGAAGGAGGTGGAGGAGAGAAGGGAGAAGGGAGGAGAGATTATTATTAATTTACTTAACACCAAAATTTAAATAAATTAAATTAAACAACTTACTTTCAAGAATAATTATTTTTAAAGTCAAAGTCAAAGTATTTATTTCATTTTGATCATAAAGAATGATACTTATGAAAAGTCAAATTACATGAAGTCAGCTAATTAACCTACAGCCAGTCCGCTGACAAGGTAGAGCTGTGAGAAGACTTACGCCACTCTTTTCAATCGCCAGATAATTACATTTTTGTTGCGTTCATGTGTTAAAATTGTTAACTCATTAACAATTTTAACACATGAACGCAACCAAAGAACCATACAAAGTAATTATTACAAAACAATTATTAAATAACATTTTTGAAAAAAGAAAAGAAACGAAAATAGAGGATTTCAATTATTTAGTTTCATCTAGTATGGTAATTTGACTACGTATTTTAATTAAAATTAAAAAAAGGTAAATTCTCTAAATTCGTTAGGTAAGCTGTTAACAGAGTTGTGCTCCAAACAAAATGTTCCTTTTCCCATATTTTGAGGTGCGCGGTTGTATAAGTAATAATTTGTTTCTGTTGCGTAAGTAGTAGTGTTTGCAAGTCTTGTGTGTGAACGTTATGCTTGTGTGTATTTTGTTTGTCACGATTTTTTTTAATAAGAATGCAAGTCCCGAATGTATATAACTGTGAAATGTCGAATAGTTTGGTTTTATTGTATAGATCTTTTGTTGGTGTGAAGTAATCGTAATGAAATAAAACTTTGATTATTTTATTTTGTGTTGTTTGCAATCGCTTCAAACCGGTTTTCGCAGCGGCTCGCAGTTTTCGCAGTTACCTTAATGAGATACTCCAGGTGGGGCTTTATTAATGAATTGTACTATTGTACTCTAGCAGCTCTATTGAAGTAGTGGCCACAGCCGAACTTCAGAGATGGATGTCGGCCATCGAGTCGCATTTAAATGAGGTTTGCTCCATTGCTACTGATGGTAAGCTAAATTCCGACCAAAAAATGAAAATTTCAAATTTGTGTCGTAAAATTGGTCATGGAACATCACAAATGGCAGTTTTATATCAGTCGCTGAAGCAGAAAGCCATCGAAGCATCAAACTCTATTGACCTTCTTCAAGAAAAATCGGATCTGACAGCACATATCTCGGAACTGAAAAGCACTATCGAGAAGTCATGTACTCCTAGTAATGTCACTTATTCGGATATGGTCAAGAAGGGCCCGAATAATTTCATTAGACCAAGCAATTTGAGCTCTGTGGTAATTTATCCCAATGACAAATTAAAAACAAGTGACGACACAAAAAACCTTGTACAAAATTGTATTCGCCCAGAGGAAATGAAACTTCAGGTCCGTGGTGTACGTAAGACGAAAAACGGAGGCGTTATTATTAGCACAGAAACAAAATTGGACGCTGAAAAACTAAAACACGCAGTACAGGCATCTTCTGTTCTCACAGCTGACGAATCTCACAAACGTAGACTTCGTATTGTGGTTGTGGAAGTGCCCGCCGCTATTGCAGAAAGGGAGGTGTTCAAATACATATACGAACAAAATATAGCCGAGAAATTTCCAGCAATGACATTAGAATCTTTCCTACCCAAATAAAATTGAGTCATAAATCTGGTAAGAAAGACGCACCAACCTGCAACTATATAATAGAATTGCCAGCTTATATAAGAAAAGTTCTAATTACTCAAACTAGGCTTTTTATAAATTGGACATCGTGTCCTGTGCGAGACTTTACATTAGTAACCAGATGTTACAACTGCCACCAGTATGGACACGCGGCGAAATCATGTCGAGAAGCTACGCCTACCTGTGCTCACTGTGGAGAAATAGGACACTCCGTACAAGATTGCACAAACAAAGATAACTCGCCAAAATGCGCAACATGCTCAAGATTTAAGAAGTCCAATAACCATAAGACGGGCGATAATGAGTGCCCAGCTAAGAAATTTGCCGAGCTCAAATATATCAACTCTGTTGATTATGATGATTTACAATAATTGGATTAATTCTATTTATTATTTTAGATAGAATTAAATACAACACACTTGTTCATGTTTTTTCATAGCATCTGTCATGTCATCATTTTATTAGTACATAAGCATTTTACTTGTCCCTAATAAATTAGCCTCGAACGTTTACGTAAAATTACCTAAACTAACACATATTTTGTATTTTTGTTATTAAATTAGTTATAACATAGTAGGTTAAGTATTTCATGTTTCATTGTATAAGTCTTTTATTTAAAATCTAGAGAATCATAGATATTTATATATATAATAAAATTCTAGCGCTATTTTCGCCTGTGATACAGAAACTATATCCTAGTACAGGCATCTAAATTGTAATACGTATAGTTACACAACTGTCTTATTTTAATTTGTATCTAAGTAAGTTATGAAAAAATGATATGATTTGATTTGATTTGATTTGATTTGTACATTATAATGCGGACTGTGCTCGGAATGCAGTTTACAACTTTACGAAGTGCTCCTAGAGTTGCAATTAGCTTTGTTCTGACATGCTCAATGTGTGCGTTCCATGTTAATTTGTCATCGAGATATAAACCAAGATATTTTTCTACATGTGAACGGCGTATTATATTGCTATTGATTTTTAGCGGCGTGTAGTCTGGAATCTTTTTATTTTTTGCTGCAAAAATAAGATGTTTTGGATACGTTTGTGGCGTCATCTATCTGGCCAATGATGACACACAGAGAAAAATCTAAGTGAAGACGACTGACTACGAGTTTACAGCATAGAAGTCAAAAGATGGCGCTATCATTAAATATAGACCTCCCCATAGAAGCCTGAATCGCGATCAACATTGCACATACGGTTTTCTCCCTCTCACACTGGACTTTGGACTTCGCCGTGCATTCACTTGGAGATTCATAGTGGCTGATGTCACCAAGCCAATAATCGGAGTCGATTTTTTAGCTTACTACAACCTGATTGTCGACTGCCGAAACCAGCGCCTCATAGATAACCTGACGTCGCTTACAGTCCAGACCCCACAGTTCGAATCTGCCGAAGTCATATCATCTGTCCGCACAATAGCTGAAGATAGCAACTACCATCGCATTTTGAAGGAATACCCTGACCTCACCCGCCCCGCCGGTAAGCCAGGCGTACCAAAACACAATACGGTGCACCATATACGCACCACGCCTGGTCCTCCGGTCTCTAGCCGTCCCCGCCGTCTGGAACCTCAACGTCTCAAGATAGCGAAGCATGAGTTTGAAGAGATGCTGCGAAATGGTACAGCGCGCCCATCGGAAAGCGCCTGGTCCTCGCCTCTACACTTAGCACCCAAGAAGAATGACGGGTGGCGTCCTTGTGGCGACTACCGATCTTTGAACGCTCGAACCGTCCCGGACGTCTACCCTATTAAGCATCTGCAGGACTTCACTCACGAGTTGGCAGGCAGTTCCATCTTCTCCACCATAGATCTGGTGAAGGCTGTTGGGTCTCTCTATTGACCCAATCTATTCTTTACATATATGTGTTCGTCAATGTTACGACGCGTAGGAATTCTCAAATAAAATACTTAATATTGGTACACTATTTACTTCTTACTTTTACATTGAATCACGGTACAAACAAATACAAAGGAACGACTTACTAAGTACAGTATTAGGGAACGACTTACTATGGATAGTATTAGGGAGCGACTGAGGGCGCTGCGCTTGCGTTACATACGCGTCCCATGCAAAACACTTAAAACTAAAGGTTAACTGACGTGACCCCACATACATCCCCTTCCAAAAAAAAATATTTTTTTAATAAAAAAAGTAAATAATGTCTTAAAATCTATCTAACAAATACAATGTTTGGTAGGCACACAATAGGTGCAATATGTAAATACATAGAAAAATTTTGTTTTATTTTAACCCAATACAATACTCTTTTAATTTCTAATTAAAGGTAACAAATACATTACAAGTAGTATAAAATGTATTTACGACAGGTTACATACTCGCAAGTAATCATCTACTTATGCATATACATATACCTACTGCACATACTGTGGCTGAGTAATAACTGTAATTGGTTGACCGGCTTTATCTGCCTGGTTCGACATAATCGCTAATACATACTTACTCCTTTCTTGGCCACTATTTTACTACACTTTTAGTCACTTTTCTATTTTTTACTTTACTATGGCATCTTTTATTCAACACTAAAATGCCTGATAATACAAAACACAATAACATTTAATACGACCATTCTTTACTAATATTCTCTACTCAGTTCAATAATCATATACTTATTTATAGCTTATGTTATAAATACAATGTAAGGCATGTGTTATACGCACAAGATTCCTTATTATGAATCAACTTTTATTACTAACTCTTACTTTTATTACATCTCTACATTATAGCAAGCGTAGTTTCGCTTTCTTGTAATATAACAATTCCTTTACACTAAAAATCGTACTGGTTGTCGTATTACGCGACCTGTTCGCGTTGTACGAATGTTTGCTTTCTTCTGGTCACTTAACAGTTTATCCTTATCTAAGACATCTTTCTCATTACTAACTCGTATGTCTAAATTACAACTGTCGTCTGAATTACTTTCCTTTAACGTATAAGCAGGCTTTAATCTATCTATTGATATGAAAGCTTTCCGGTTAGGATACTGAATTTCATATACCTTATTATACTTACCTTATTATATTATACTTATTATACTTACCTTATATTACTACTTAATACACGGTAAGGTCCATCATAAGTTGGGCAAAGCGACTTTTTTAACATATAATTTCTTACAAAAACATATTCACAGTCTTTCAAATCTTTATGTACAAATATTTTACGAGAATCTCTATCAATTCGAGATTTAGGTCGTAAACTATTTATTATATTTCTTAACTTTTCAACATAGGTATAAACGTTAGTAGACTTTAAACCTGTTTCTCTATAAAAATCTCCTGGTAATCTTAATGACTGGCCGAAAGTTACTTCTGCTGTACTAATTCCGCTGTCGCTTCTGCACGCTGCTCTTAGACCTAACAAAACAGTTGGGACTTCATCTAACCACGATGCATTTTCTGATAAACGACATGTAATAGCACTCTTCATCGATCTATGCCATCTTTCTACCATACCATTATTGCACGGGTGGTACGGAGTAGTTCTAATTTTATTAATACCTAACATTTTAACTAAACTATTAAATAATTCAGACTCAAATTGTCGTCCCATATCGCTAGTAATATTGCTTGGACATCCATATCTACATATCCAATTTTCATAAAAATATTTAGCTACTGAATCAGCTGTTATGTCTAATAACGGAATAGCTTCGGGCCATCGTGTAAAACGATCTATCATCGTGAGGCAGTAACGATATCCTTCCTGACTAGGTGGTAAAGGACCTACGATGTCTATATGGACGTGAGAAAATTTTTGTGATTCCGGAAAAGATTGTGGACTTGTTATAGTATGTCTATTAACTTTAACTTTTTGACATTGTAAACATGTCTTTACCCAATTGTTTACATCTTTGTTCATACCGGGCCAAAAAAATCTTTGTGAAATCATTTTTCTCGATGCGCGTTTGCCGGGATGACTAATATCATGTACGGAATCAAATGCTGGTTTACGAAACACTTTTGGTAAGTACGGTCTCAAATTATCTGAAGAGCTTTCACAAATTATACTAATATTACTATTTGGTAATAAAATTGTTTTAAAATTTAAGTTATTGCTCTTATCGCTTCTTAATGAAGTGAGTTGACTATCGGTTTCTTGCGCGCGCGCCACTTCTGTGAAATTTATGACCGTGGGACACTGTATAACTTCTACGCGTGAGAGTGCGTCCGCAATAATATTCTCCGAACCTTCGATGTGTTGTATGTCGCTTGTAAACTCGCTAATGTACAACATTTGCCTAGTTCTTCTCGGAGTTTCTTTATCAGAACCTAATTTAGTAAATGCGTACGTTAATGGTTTATGGTCCGTGTAAATAGTTAACGGGCGTCCTTCAACCATATTTCTAAAGTGTACTAATGTCATATAAATTCCTAAGAGTTCCCTAGCATAAGTGCTATACTTTTGTTGCGCCTCCGATAACCTTTTCGAATAATACCCTAAAGGTTTCCATTGATTACCTACTTTTTGCTGTAATACTCCGCCAACACAAGTGTTACTCGCGTCTGTCATTAGCGATAACGGTGCGCCTGAAATAGGATGCGATAACTCAACTGCGCTCTTCAGACTTTGCTTACACTGCTCGAATGCGTTATCGGCTTCGGCACTCCACTTAATTTTAGTTTTGTCCCTTTTCTTAGAATTATGTAAATATTTATTGAGTTCAACTTGATAACTAGCTGCTTTTTCTATGTGAGATCTATAAAAATTAACCATACCCAAAAATCGCCTTAACTGCTCAACGGTTTCCGGTTTGGGGTACTCGCTGATAGCTTTTACTTTGTCTTCTAAGGGTTGTATTCCTTCTGGTGTAACTCTGTAACCCAAAAAAATGATTTTAGATTGACCAAACTCACACTTACTTAAGTTTATAGTTACGCCATATTCCTGAAAACGTTTAAAAAGTTCATTTAAATGCTTCTTTCCCAATATTTCTGTATCGGAAGCTAAAATAATATCATCTATGTAACACGATAAAAATGATTCCTGTCCATTTTCTCTTATATACTCTAAATCTTTTAATACATGACAACTCATAAATCTTTGGAATGTCTGAGCTGCGTTTCGTAGTCCAAAGCTCATTTTGGTAAATTCAAATAAACCAAATGGACAAATTATAGCTGTTTTAGGTATGTCGTCTGGAAAAATAGGTATTAAGTGGTAAGCTCTATTTATATCAATTTTACTGAAGTATTTCTTACCTGATAATCCATATGTGAAGTCTTGCAAACGCGGTACAGGATACCTATCGGGCTTAGTGATCGCGTTTAATTGCCTATAGTCTCCACAAGGCCGTATCCCACCGTCCTTTTTATCTACGACGTGTAGTGGGCTGGCCCATGGGCTCATAGATGGCCTACATATACCTAATTCATGCATATACTTGAACTCTTCCTTGACTTTCTTGTACCTGTCGGGATGTAAAGGTCTAACCCTAGCATGAACAGGTGGACCTGTTGTTTCAATGTGATGAAATATAGAATGCGACGGGCCGTTTTTGTAAGACATAGGTAAAGTTATTTCGGAATATTTTTCTAACAAATCTTTGTAGGGATTATTATATTGTATACTAGAAATTGATGGTTCGTCATACCTTATGATGGATCCATACGTGCGTAAATTTGTAAAAGTATCTGTGTTGGTTAAATTTCACTTAAAGGCCTATAACCAAATCCCGGTCTTCAAAGAAGATATACCCAAGACGGCGATAACAACACCATTTGGTCTCTACGAGTTCCCTTACATGACCTTCGGCCTTAGGAATGCTGCCCAGACTTTTCAGAGGTTCATAGATGAAGTTCTGCGAGACCTAACCTTCTGCTACGGGTATCTCGATGATATTCTAGTCTTCAGCAAAGATACCCATCAGCACCAACAACATCTTAGACAACTGTTCGAGAGATTAGCCAAATACGGCGTGCTGTTAAACACCAGTAAATGTCTTTTTGGCCAGACAGAAGTGAAGTTCTTGGGATACAAAGTCTCCGGTTCAGGTATTCAGCCTCTTGACTGCAAAGTTCAGGCCATTCAAGACTTTCCTGTACCTAAGACGGTCAAGGAGCTGAGGCGATTTCTGGGAATGCTGAACTTTTATCGCCGATTTATTCCAGATGCAGCTTCTAAACAGACACCTCTCAACAGTTTGCTCGCAGGTCCTAAAGTCAAGGGATCGCATCCAGTCGTCATGACACCAGAACTGCTAGAAGCTTTCAACAGCTGCAAACAAAGCCTTTCAGAAGCCACACTCCTGGTGCATCCAGACCCGTGCGCAGAACTGAACATCTTAACGGATGCTTCCGATACCGCTATAGGTGCTGTACTGCAGCAGCGGAGCAGGATGAAATGGCAACCGCTGGCATTCTTCTCAAAAAAGCTCAGCCCTTCGCAGAAAAAGTACAGCCCGTACGACCGAGAGCTGTTGGCAATATATGAGGCGATCAGATACTTCCGCTTCATGGTAGAGGCACGCGTATTCCACGTCACAACAGACCACAAGCCATTGACGTATTTATTCACAAGTCCACGCTCAAACTGCACTCCACGTCAATTTAGGTACCAAGATTATATAGGTCAATTTACGACCGACATCAGGTACATAGCCGGTAAAGACAATGTCGTCGCAGACACACTTTCGCGCATTAATGAACTTCATCTGCCCTTAGATTACCAGTCTCTGGCCAAAGAACAGCAAACCGACCCCGAACTACAAAACTTGCTGAAAGGTGGATCATCTTTAAAGCTGAGGAAGGTGAAACTGGCCGAGCCGAACGTCGAGATCTATTGCGACGTAACGGGTACACCACGCCCATTTGTCACAAAGTCATTCCGCAAGCAGGTATTCACCTCCCTTCATAACCTCAGCCACCCTGGGCGAAAGGCAAGTGTTCGGTTGGTCACTGAAAGGTTTGTTTGGCCAGGAGTTAGAAATGACTGTAGACAAATGGCAAAGGAATGTGAAGCGTGCCAGAAGAGTAAGGTGACGCGACATACCTCAGCTCCATTACAGGCTTTCAAACTACCATCGGCACGTTTTAGCCACATACATATAGATTTGATTGGTCCCTTACCATTATCCTCTAACTACAGGTACTGCCTCACGATCGTCGACCGCGCAACACGTTGGCCTGAGGCATACCCACTACAGGACATCACCGCAGAAACCTGCGCCGCTGCCCTAACCACTGGATGGATTGCCCGGTTCGGCTGTCCCGAACATATCACCACGGATCGCGGGAGGCAATTCGAATCCCAAACCTTCAAAAGCCTAGCCACCCTCATAGGCGCCACTCACCACGTAACCACTTCTTACCATCCCGCAGCTAATGGCCTCGTCGAAAGGCTGCATCGCCAGTTGAAAGCCGCGATCATGTGCCATGCAAATCCAGGCTGGACAGAGGTTCTCCCATGGGTGCTGCTAGGAATCCGCAGCGCTTGGAAGGAGGACCTAGATGCAACAACCGCTGAACTCGTCTACGGTGAGCCACTTCGTTTACCCGGACAGTTTCTCACAGAAGGCTCAAAGGACGTCATGGACATGAGTGACCTGGTCAGCAGGTTGCGAGTACACATGGCCAAACTGACGTCACAACCAACGTCGTGGCATACGAGCGCCAGCCGTACCTTCTACATCCCGAAAGACCTGAACACGGCGACCCACATCTTTCTGCGCGTAGGCCCAGACCGAAGATCTCTGCAGGCCCCATATTCAGGTCCACACAAAGTCCTCGCTCGTGACCAGAAGACGATGGACATCGAAGTGCATGGGAAGAGACAGAAGGTGACAATTGATCGTGTCAAACCTGCGTACATGGCGAGAGAGGATCAGGATCCAGGTCAAGGTCAAACTCATACTCCGAATCTAACGCAATCGGATAGCACGGTCAAAAAGACAAGAAGCGGCAGGACAGTGAGGTTCCCCGACTACTATCGCCCGTAGTCACGGTCTCACCGGGGGAGTGGTGTAGCGAGTGGGCCAGTTCACTCGCACAACTAAACGCAGCACAGGATCATACGATTCTACGTCAGAGCGAGCCGCGTGCAAAACAAGTTCGTAAGGATAAGCCTACTGTAGCGTGCCGTGTGCAAAGTAATCCGGACTAGACCCCGCCTTCCGAACATGGCGCCTGCTCATCCTTTGTTCAAGCACTACCGAAACAAGATGGCTACGAACTCGCCTATTGTCTACGTTGTGAGGGGGCGTCAACTCCTGCGCAAAACGGTTAAGCACGAACCTTTATTATTATTAATTGTATATAAACAGTTACTATAAATACCCGTGTATTAAGTATGCTTATTGATTACTGCTTCTTACTTTGTAACTGCAAGTAAACTCTGTGGTTTCTCTTACGAATTTTATTTCACTACTTGGATTCCTTCGACAGCTACTTAGCCATAGCATCCTAATATTGCAAGTAGTATATAACCAACCAGCTATACTACTTCACGTTTATTGTAAGCAAGTTATATAAAAACCACCCATTGAGCATGTCAAGATCGTTCTGAGCTTGTTTTATCAATTCATGGATGGAATGTCCATAATAGAACAGGCACGTGTCATCCGCGTATACCGTTAGATGACCTTTTAGCTCGAGATTTTTTATATTATTTATATAAATAAGGAAAAGCAGCGTTCCAAGAACTGAGCCCTGCGGTATTCCGAATGGGATTTTTTGGAAGCCGCTTTGGAATGGGCCTATTTTTACACATTGGTACCGATTCTGAAAGTATGAGACAAACATTTGCAATGCATTACCCGTTATTCCTATGTTGTTTAGCTTCTGAAGTAACTTAACATGACTTACTGTATCGAATGCTTTTTTTATGTCAATAAAAATGCCCACAGCTAATTGTTTTTGATCAATTCTCGTTTTGATATTAGTAACTAGGCAGCTGGCAAGATTTTGTAATATACTACTTTTGACACATTTTATTGCTTTGGCAGTAATACCATCGATACCAGAATTGGTTTTATTGTTTAGTCCGTCAATTATTTTCTGTAATTCATCTGCGGTGCAGGGAGGAAATTCGTGTAATGTAATGTTGTGTGAATAGTTAGGTTTGTACATAAGTGTGTTATCACTTATCACAATTAGCATGATATTTAACGGGTATCTTGTTCGCGAGGTCAGCACCAATAGAAGAAAAGAAATTATTGAAAGCTTCACATACCTCATTACCCTCCGTTATGATACGGGAATCAGACAAGAGCCTAGGGAGAACACAACTATCTTTTACCTTATTTCTCACTAAATTATTTATTAAGTTCCACATTTGTTTAGGTTTACACGCTGTATCACTGAAAGCTTGATGAAAATATTTCTTCTTACAAGTATTTATCAAATAGTGCACATTACGTTGCTCATTTTTAACCAACTTCAAAAAGGAGGAGGTTATCAATTCGGGTCGTATGTTTTTTTTAAATTCTTTTTTCAACTCATCCTTTTTGCTGTTTTGCTTCATTTCTTTGTATAACAGGTTCCGTTTAGTAATTACATTAATAATGTTCTTGTTTATCCAATCTGTACGGGGCGGGTTTAATATTTTGATTTTTTTTACCTTATTACTGGCAACGTTTTGCTTGAGAAATTCATGTAAATATTCATAGCTGCAGAATTCATTTGTATATGGCGCCACTGCAATGCACTTAATATGCAGTTTATCGTAGTCAAGAGCTTCGTATGTAATTCGCTGTCTAGGTAGGGGTGGTATTTTCTGTAGTTCGAAGTTTATCTGCTTATGATCGGATAGCGATGATTCGAGTATTGACATACTGAAGCAATGATTTTCTAAATTGGTGCATATGTGATCCAGGATGGTATTTGTTTACGAGGTTTGTCGTGTGCTATAATCTTTGTCGATCTTATTCAATATGACGTAACCAGCCTCTTGCAAGATGTACAAATATTGTGAAATATGATTACCAGTGCTCAACAAATCGATATTAAAGTCTCCAAACACGATCGACCTCTTTCTTGTCTCTAATTGGACTGAAAATGTTTCCAAAAACTGTTTTACGTCTGTGTGACCAGGTCTGTAGACTCCGCCAATGTTCAACGCCAGTTTGTTTATATAAACCCATAGCTAGTGGTTATCTTTATCATATAGGTGCATTGTTATAAGGTGCGATATTATTAAGGCAATAAAAAATTGCAGATATCATATAAATGCTGACGATTTACAAATTTATTTATCTTTTAAACCTCAAGAGTATGAATCAGCAGTTAACGCTATAAATCAAGATCTCGAGAGGATAGTAGACTGGTCTAATCAAAAATCATTGATCCTTAATCCAGCCAAAACAAAATTTATGATATTTGGATCTCCTGGGCAGCTGGAAAAGATACCACAAACAAACAATAACATAAATGTGATGGGTCAAAATATTGAACGAGTGAGCGAGGCCCGAAACCTGGGTTTAGTGATGGATGAGGGTCTTAGGTACGAAAAATATATTTCTAACTGTGTGAAAAACTGTTTTTATCGCCTAAAGATATTATATAGAATGCGTCAATATTTAAGTGAAGATTTGCGGATACAGTTAGTCGAAAGTCTAGTGCTGTCTAGATTAAACTATGCGGATACGGTTATAGGTCCCCGATTATTAGCGCGCACTGAACGTTTAATACAAGGAGTGCAGAATGCCTGTGCACGATTTTGTTTTGATATACCATCAAGGAGCCACATAACACCGTACCTTAACAAAAACAACATCTTAAAGATGAAATATCGTCGTAATATTCATCTGGCTTGTCTTCTCTTTGGTATAGTGAAGCATAAGTGTCCGCCGTATTTGCACTCTAAACTTGCTTGTTTGAAAAGCCAGCGGCAGCGCGAGGGTAGACAGTGTTCACAACAATTGGCTATACCGCAACACAAGACTCAGAGCAAAGTTCGCGAGATCCTTAGTCTTAAGCGGCGCGTAAAAAAGCATCCCATAAAGCCGCCATAGTGGAGGCCACCATGTCAGCAGTGTTGCCAGCACTCGTGGCTTCACTGACTGCTTACCATCAGAGCGGCGCGGGAGCTCTCTGGTAGGTTAATAGAATAAAAAAGCTAATAACAATATCGACTTTAACAGCTTGTTTGTTATCTATCTATACATATAATAAAAATGTAACCGATCGCTGTCTGTACATGGAAGATACATGAGAAAAAAATTATTGGGGCCTTTATCAACGCAAATAGAACCCACAACAATGATTGTTACAATTTTTGTCTGTTTGTCTGTTTGTCTGTGCGTTTGTTCACGCTAATCTCAGAAACGGCTTATCCGATTTAGATATGGTTACTAATACATTGTGGTAAGCTTCACTTAACATTTAGTGTTTGTTTCATGTCAATCGGTTTATAAATAAAAAAGTTATGCCAATTTAAAGAATCACGTCGAACATTTGTTAATTTACTACGAAATCTGATAGAACAGAGACTTTAACAGGTTACGGAATAGCTGATAGCGTTTTTATTTTTCGGATTACTCTCATTCTAAACAATCTTCCGTTTAGTTTTAAATTAGTCCAGTTTCGAGTGAGCCTATGTTTCGCGATGACAATTAATAAAGCCCAAGGTCAGACACAACTAAAAGTTTTGGGCGTGGATCTAAGTATTAGCCGTTTTTCGCACGGTCAGCTGTATGTGGCTCTATCACGTGTTAGCATTCCTAGCAGCCTGTATGCTTTGATCCCCGATGGCTATACGTCTAATCCATACATCCATACACCAATACATATTATATAAGGCTTTGTCCTGACTGACTGACTGACTAACAGACAACGCACAGCCTAAACTGCTGGTCGTAATGACTTGAAATTTGGAGGGTGTGTTTGTCTAAATGTCTAGAGGTTGTACTAAAAAAGGGTTTTTTGAAATTTAATTCCTAAGTGTGTGAAAAGGGATGAAATCGATTGTATGAATTTTCTTCATTTTTTAACTTACAGTTTTAAAATTTTGTTTTGGAATACTTCTATTTAAGTAATAAAATAATTTTTAACATAAAGAAAACCGACTTCAACCAGGAAGGAAACTAAAAAAAAAAAAAATTACATAGCACATAGTAATTCGTATTTTGCGTCAATTAATCAAAAATATTTAAATAAGTATTTTATAATTTTGAAGTTGGTGCCTATTATCAATCTTAATTTGCTATTGTAGTAAGATTTTTATAGTATTTAGTTATTGAGTATTTACTTGGCACCAACTTCAAAATTATAAAATACTTATTTAAATATTTTTGAATAATTGAATCAAAATACGAATTACTATATGCTATGTAAATTTATTTTTTATTTTTTAGTATATTCCTGGTTGAAGTCGGTTTTCTTTTTGTTAAAAATTATTTTATTTTACAATTTTTAGTGATGGGTAGACCTAAATCTTACTTAGGTATTATTTTTGTAAACACTAAACATTTTGGCATATTGAACCGTATGAAGTAAGCCCGACATGACTGCTGTTGAGGAATTCCCTCGACTGTCTATGGTCACCTGTAATGGCACATAGAACCCATATGGGAGCAAAGTTCTCATCATTAGAAATGAATTAAGTCAAAACACCAAGTAATTGCTTTAAATCGTTGAGGAGTTCCCTCGACTGTCTTTATGGTCCATCATCAGATCGACGCCAAACCTTCACTAAATAGTAGTGCCTTGTAATACATCCGGCGCGGCAGCTGGCGGCCGGCACCGCATAGTCGTGAACCGAGTTGTCGACAGCGTCATTATTTTGTTTTTGTGTCAAAAAAAAAAATGTAGGTATAATTGTTTAAATAAGTGTTTTTTTTTTTTTTATACAATACGTAATATGTAATTTATATAATAAGTAATAATGATGTAGACAGGTAACGTGTAAACTTTGATAAAATATTAGTACTTCTGGCTTTTAATTAAATTTACTGTTAAATCTGTATTAATTATTGTTAAATTGTACTCTAATAAATTATTTTTCTTTCTTTCTTTCTTTCTTTACATAATGAAAAACATAACAAATGCACTAGACGTCAGTACGATTTTCGAAAGTTCCCCTCGATTTCTCTAGGGTGCCATCATCAGATCCTGATTTCCTTATCATGGTACCACCCTTGGGATATCTCCTTTCTAACAAAAAAAGAATCATCAAAATCGGTTCATAAATGACGGAGTTATCCGAGAACACACATAAAAAAAAATATATATATATATATACGGTCGAATTGAGAAACCTCCTCCTTTTTTTGAAGTCGGTTAAAAAATATCATTATAATTTTATTTTGACAGGGGTGGATTTAGGGGGGTGAAATTAGGGATGAAATATTCTATACAAAGATCTTTAGCTGTTGAAGCTAGCGACTTGAAAAGGAGGAATTGAGGAGAAGGAGGAAGGGAGGGGAAAGTGAGAGGGAAATGATGGGGAAGTGAGAGGAAAGTGGTGGGGAAGTGAAGAGGAAGCTTGGGGGAAATGCGGGAGAAGTGAAGGGAAAGTTAGGGAGAAGTCAGAGGGAAGTAAGGGGATAGAGAGAAGTGAGGGCGGAGTGAGGGGAAAGTGAGGGGAATGTTAGAGGAAAGTAAGAGGAAAGTGAGGGGAAGTGAGGGGAAAGTGACGGAGAAGT
This sequence comes from Parascotia fuliginaria, assembly GCA_963082885.1. Classification (NCBI taxonomy): domain Eukaryota; kingdom Metazoa; phylum Arthropoda; class Insecta; order Lepidoptera; family Erebidae; genus Parascotia; species Parascotia fuliginaria. The sequence goes on along the minus strand of OY720198.1, from coordinate 527,233 downwards.
AACGGGGAAGTGAGGGGGAAGTGAGGGGAAACTGAGGGGGAAGTGAGGAAGAGTGAGGCGGAAGTGAGGGAGGGAGTGAGGGGAAGTGAGGGGGAGTGAGGGGGAAGTATGGGGTGAATGAGGGGATGATTTACGAGGGATATCTTTAGGTAGGTGAAAGAGGATTTGTATGATTGGGAGATTAAAAATAGTATGAAAAACAGTATTTAAACAATATAAAAATGTGTATTAGGAAAAACGACATTCACGCGAGTGAAGGAAGCCCAAAAGGTCCCTCACTCACTTATCACGAAATCTCAGAAACAACAACTGCTAGGAATCTCAAACTTTGCATTGTCATTCCTATTAGAATATAGGTGCTCACTTAGACGGAATTTTGCGAAATCCATCCCCTAAAGGGGTATAAAGGGGTGGCAAAGTTTGTATGAAACTTCTATAGTTTTTATAGTACGATTACCAAATTCCTAGAAAATACTTTTTTTTTAATATTCAGAAATCACCCTTATTAAATGGGCAAATAAGTGTCGCAAGTTTGTGTGAAAGTGGTTTGTCAGTTTTAGCGGTAGCGGGATTAAACTGGATTCGCCATAGAGACGGATAATACTGATACAATGTACGATTGCCATAAAATCAGGCACGCAATATTCTCATAGAGGCACCCATCTGAATTTTCACGCGAACGAAGTCGCGGGCAACAGCTAGTTTAGTAAATAGTCACATTTATTGCAACATTTGGAATAGAGGGCGATGGCTGTTTACTTGGATGTGACACAACTATACCTAGATATACCTACTTAGTATTATATATCATCATATTAAGTGACTGCTCATTGCTAATTGTATGTTTTGAACACTTATCTATTTACACTTATCTAATTCGTTTTGTGTTTTGAGCCTAGAGAAAGTTTCTAATGTAAATTGAATTGTAAGTAGATTTTTTTAATTGATCTGTTTACTGAACAGAACACAGTATTATATTATTGCCTCACAAATATATTCAAATAGGTACCTATTAGGGGAACATGAGGCTCAATGGAAGAATTTTTCTATGCTTATTTTGAGTTAATTTTTTGCTCTATTTTCATTACGAGAAAAATTATCCACCGTGATTGATGAATGGGTCACATTTATTGAGTTACAGTCAATCAAATACTTTTTACGATTATTAATATAGAAAATTATGAGAAACAACCAAAGTTATGTTTAAAGAACTAAATAATTTAAAAAGTATCACAAAATACACATTCTTCATCGTGTGTTATTTATTTAACTTCAATGAACTTTGCTGCGGTATCGAGTTGTGCGATAGTAGAAAAGAGACGATAGCACCAGGCTAAACGTGGAGTGCGCGATGGGGAGAGACTCACCATTGGTAGAATTAACACATGACCTCTTCTCTTTGGTAGAAACCGGGCCCCACTCACAAGTTGTAACCGTCTCTCGTGCACGGCGCTCCGGCTAACACGACGACCGTTTGTTTCATTACTACGCCAAGGTGACGGTAGCAAATCGACCAAGTTATATATTTTTGACTAAGATGTAGATAGAGGCGAAGGGGCGCACAGATCTGATAACTTTTTGACAGTGTGAGCCATGGTCTCGTCTTGGCAACATTTTACATGAAAATCTCTCAACCGATCCGTGGTCACACCAAAATGCCACACTCAACAGTCAGTCAGTCACTAGTGTCTACTTACTTAGTCTACTTAGTCTACTTACTCAAAATATTAATCCCAAAACTCGTGTGACTAACCCCCAGTTTCTGAAAGACTGATCGACGAAAAATTTACTAAGCAAAATCAACATTTTCAGATTGCGATCAGTTAGGTACAATGTAATTGTGATTGAGTTATCACCCGACTTCTTCGAGATATGATATCCGACAGGACGGTCATCTTTGACTATGTCATTCCAAAAGCGCAATTTCAAGATAAAAACAATAAAGTGGTTCTGTCAGGGAGCATGACACTACTCACTCTATTCAGTGTCCTCGCATTGCTATCTGTCTAATTTTATTTATTATGTTCACGTATCTTTTTAATTTAAATAATATAAATGAATACTTAAATGTCGCGGCTATCTTGCGTTTGTTTGTAAACAGATAGAACAATACGCATATTGGCTTAACCTGCCGGCATACGTAATGGGAAACGTGTCACCCTGTACAATGTAATAGGGTTCACATAATCCCACCGCCAATTGTCATCTACATACATATCTCGTATACAAGTATGTAAAATATAAATTAAACAACACTAAGTGAAACCGCGCTGCGGAAAGCTTACTGCTCTGATCCCGTCGCCAGTAGCGCACCTTCCTCAAGAACTGGGCTATCATACGCAAAAAGAGTTATTCAAACCCCACTGGTACCTAGTTCCAGAGATTAGCACGTTCAAACAAACAAACTCTTCCGCTTTATTTATAGTATAGACTAGCTGTTGCCCGCGACTTCGTTCGCGTGAAAATTCAGATGGGCTCTATGAGAATATTGCGTGTCTGATTTTATGGCAAATCAAATCAAATCAAATCAAATCAGTTTATTGTTAAACATAGGTACAAAGGTACAAAGGTACAATCGTACATTGTATCAGTATTATCAGTCTCTATGGCGAATCCAGTTTAAACCCGCTACCGCTAAAACTGACAAACCACTTTCACACAAACTTGCGACTCTTATTTGCCCATTTAATAAGGGTGGTTTCTGAATATTAAAAAAAGAGTATTTTCTAGGAATTTGGTAATCGTACTATAAAAACTATAGAAGTTTCATACAAACTTTGCCACCCCTTTATACCCCTTTAGGGGATGGATTTCGCAAAATTCCGTCTAAGTGAGCACCTATATCCTAATAGTAATGACAATGCAAAGTTTGACTTGTTGTTTCTGAGATTTCGTGATAAGTGAGTGTGTGACCTTTTGCTTTTATGTATATAGATAGCTTTTGCCCGTGGCTTTGTTCGCGTGAATGTCGTTTTTTCCAATAGACATTTTTATATTGTTTAAATACTGTTTTTCATACTGTTTTTAATCTCCTATTCATACAAATCCTCTTTCACCTACCTAAAGATATCCCTCGTAAAAACCATATACAATACACAAAGGCAAATTTTCACTACAATAACTTTCCCTTTCCCCTTCTTCCCTATTGCACTTTTTCTCCACTCTCCACAGTTTCCTCCTTCCTCTCCTCCCCTCCCCCTTCTCCTCTTCACCTCCTTCAGCATCCCTTGCCCCTCCTCCAGCAACTCTTGCCCTTTCCTCCACTTACCTTTACCTTGCCTCCTCTTTTTCCTTCTCTTTCCCCTTCCTTCTGCTACCGTTTCCTCCTTTCCTCTCCCTTCTTATCGCTTCCTATCCCTTCCCCTCAATTTTTCCACAATTCGAGAACTCCTTTCTTTCCGCGTTCCTTCCCCTCCCTTCCTCTACCATCTCCCTCACTTCCCCCTCACTTCCCCCTCACTTCCCCCTCACTTTCCTCACATTTTCCCCTCATTTACACCTCACTTCCCCCTCACTCCCCCTCAATTCCCCTGACCCCCCCCCTCACTTCCCTCTCACTTCCCCCTCACTCTCCCTCGCTTCCCCTTCAATTTCCCCTCACTTCCCCTCACTTTTCTCTTACTTTCCTCTAACATTCCCCTCACTTTCCCCTCACTTCTCCCTCACTTCTCCCTGGCTTTCCCCTGACTTCCCTCTGACTTCTCTCTGACTTTCGCTTCACTTCTCCAGAATTTCCCCCACATTTCATCTTCACTTCCGCCTCACTTTCCCATCACTTTCCTCTCACTTCCCCATCACTTCCCTCTCACTTTCCCCTCCCTACCTCCTTCTCCTCAAATCCTCCTTTTCCTCCCTCCCCCTCTCTGTAAATTTCAAGTCGCTAGCTTCAAAAGCTAAAGATCTTTGTATAGAATATTTCATCCCTAATTTCATCCCTCTAAACCCACCCCTGTTCAAATAAAATTATAAGGATATTTTTTAATTAAATAGAAGTATTCCAAAACAAAATTTCAAAACTGTAAGTCAAAAAATGAAGAAGATTCATACAATCGATTTCATCCCTTTTCACACACTTAGGAATTAAATTTTAAAAAACCCTTTTTTAGTACAACCTCTAGACATTTAGACAAATTTCAAGTCACTACGACCAGCAGTTTAGGCTGTGCGTTGTCTGTTAGTCAGTCAGTCAGTCAAGACAAAGCCTTATATAATATGTATGGGTGTATGGATGTATGGATTAGACGTATAGCCATCGGGGATCAAAGCATACAGGCTGCTAGGAATGCTAACACGTGATAGAGCCACATAAAGCTGACCGTGCGAAAAACAGCTAATACTTAGATCCACGCCCACAACTTTTAGTTGTGTCTGACCTTGGGCTTTATATTTATATAATTGTCATCGCGAAACATAGACTCACTGGAAACTGGACTCATTTAAAACTATACGGAAGATTGTTTAGAATGAGAGGAATCCGAAAAATAAAAACGCTATCAGCTATTCCGTAACCTGTTAAAGTCTCTGTTTCTATCAGATTTCGTAGTAAATTAACAAATGTTCGACGTGATTCTTTAAATTGGCATAACTTTTTTATTTATGAACCGATTGACATAAAACAAACACTAAATGTTAAGTGAAGCTTATCACAATGTATTAGTGAAAACTATATCTAAATCGGATAAGCCGTTTTTGAGATTAGCGTAAACAAACGCACAGACAAACAGACAAAAATTGTAACAATCATTGTTTTGGGTTCTATTTGCGTTGACAAAGGCCCCAATAATTTTTTTTCTCATATATCTTCCATGTACAGACAGCGATCGGTTACATTTTTATTATATGTATAGATAGATAGAAGATAATAGATACCTAAAACAATTGTGTTAAAAATATGAATATAATATTAGTGAATATACAAAGAGCTTGTTGTTGAGACACTGCGGTACTGTCAATGTAAACCTATGTTGTAGCTTTTAGAGCGAGTGAGCTGTTTCTCTTGAGTTGCTTACCTAACTGGACTATTTGTAACAGATATACTCGTACGTAGGTACACGTCAACAACAACAACATATTAGAGCCCAGTGTTAATAGGAGTGCAACAAGAACATTGCCCATCATCTTGGTGTTGACCATGGTCATTTGGCTCACTTGTAGAGGGACTTCATTATGTCTTCCAAGGCCTCAGCCATGAGTACGATATCGTTGGAAAACTGAAGGTGAGTGATGTAGGTACTCGCCATTTATATTTGGCAATGAAGGAGCTTAAAAGCGTCTTCCAGTGAGTCTTCCACTTAATTGTAGATACTTGGTCAGTTAACAATTTATAGTTTGGGGTTAAAATAAGCCCGAGGTGCGATATAGTGGTAGTGAACGTGAGGCATACACGTGTCAGGTTAACATTATAATGCATTGATAGTAAACTGGTATAAATAGTACAAAATGGTACAGTTCAGTACCAGTTGTCACAAGACGAACTATCCAACAACATGCAGTGGTTCACTTTCTTTATGTTTCTGCTCTTCGCTCTCGTCGGTCTGGTGAGTTACAAAACTGACAGTACCTATAGTAAATACTAAATGGCCACACACATCGCTCCGTGTCTCTCTATGTAATTTTACCTCTCAGCTTCCAAGTAGATTAAGTCAACTTGTCTCTGACGTCACTCGATGTTTGTTTATGTTCAGGTGGAACATGTGCTTGTTCACCACTTTAGTGATCTCTCATCTGTTTGAACAACGACACCCGACACTGTCACTCTACTAACATCTGCATTTGTTTTATAAATACAGAGCATGCAGTCCGAGTCTAAGTCCAAGTACAAGTACGAGTATAAAGACGAATATTTGAAAAAAATATGTAAGTACCTACGTAATATTACATTTGATTTATTCACATAAGTACTCCATTCTAAAAATATACATATTGTTAACATAGTTTAAGTAGTCTCTCGTATGCTAAGTATATCAGACACAATAGAAACAATATTGTGTAAGGTAGTATCGGTTTATAAAATCAGTCATCGTAAGTCTACAGAATGCTGTAATTTTAAATTAATAAACTAAGACAATCAATATTTTTTTCTTAAATCACAATTTGCGCTTTGTCAAGTGCACTCGTAATTTCTAAATAGAACGTTTAAAATCACGGAATATGTATAACGTAACTTTATTATCAGAACTAGATTGTTACGGCGATCCCGACAGCAAAGATTTTGCAAATTGAGTAGGTGCTTCTTGCTGACCGAGTGAAACACATTAGTAGTTATGAAAGTTGGAAATTAGTATTAGTTAAGTTTAACAAAGCAAACAGCGTTGCTACACATTCATTATATTAAAGTTATAGTAGGTAAGTACTCATCTTTTTAATGAGAATAAGTTCTATTCAAACTCAAAATTAGTTGTATCTGACTGTACCTCATAAAATAATTATAAAAAAACGATACAAAACGTATTACAGATAAAAAGTTTACCAAACGCTACTCTTTTGTAGATATTTTATTGGGGTTACGAAACAATATGTTTTCCTAACGGGATGTAGTCCAAATTTCGACTTATTAATATACAAGTATATATTATGTCACCGTAAAACTATAAATACCGTTAGACTATAATCAGCTATCTCGCGAGATTGTGAACTGTCGGAAGATTGTGAACCGTATAATAGTGCTTACAATTTAACTCACCCTCACAAGGTGGACCGACGACCTTATTAGGGTGGTGGGCAAAGACTAGCCTACGTAGCGAAAATTTAAGGAGGCCTATGTCCAGCAGTGGACTTCTTTAGACTGATATGACGATGATGAAGTATATAGTTAAGTATATGTTGTACAATATATTATAATTGTATTATATTGTTACAGTGGAGGAGGCAGGGAAGTTACTCGACGAGGTTACAGGCCTACGCAAGTGAGAGACAACAACAGCGCCATACTGGATGATACCTCCAACTCGACGAACTCCTGCTTCAATATATAATAATTCAATATACCTATAGGTAATATAATGTAATAAATCATTTCAGCATTCAGTCCTTTTTTTTTAACTGAGTTAGTATTTAAATGTTTTTTTTTATTTATTTTTTTATTTAGCCTACCAAATTGACTCCACTCTGCCTGATGGTAAGCAGTAAGTGGAATCCAGAAGTGGCGGACACCATTCCAAAAGCAAACCTACTGGTATGGTGTCCTCCACTATAGCGGCTTAGCGAGATGCTTTTTCACGCCCCGCTTAAAAGACCCAGGATCAAAATTAGATGGAAACACATGCGCTGGCAAAGAGTTCCAGGCTTTAATTGAGCGACAAAAGTAATAAGGGCTAAACCGTTTGGTTTGAGACCCTTTAGATTCCACTGTGAAGGGTGGTACTTTAGTCCCGCACGTCTCGTTCTGGATAAAAAGGGAGAGGGTGGGATTAATTCAAAGAGCGCTTCAGAACACTACCCATGGTAAAGGCGATAGAAGACGGCCATTGAGGCGATGTCTCTTCGCAGCTGTAAAGGCTCAAGGGTCTTAGTAGCCTCCGGGCTTCCAATTATACGGACTGCTCGCCGCTGCAACCTATCAAGTGCATCCAGTAAGTACTGTGCGGAGCCATCCCAAAGATGAGAGCAGTACTCCACGCAGGAACGAGCCTGTGTCTTATAAAGAAGACAGAGCTACTCGGGCGTAAAGTACCGCCTAACCCTGTTCAGGACACCGAGTTTACAGGAGGTTTTAATGACGCACTCGATGTAGAGTTGAGATCTCGGCTGATGTCCATACCCAGGATACTTAGGCTATCCTGTAGTGGTAACGCTGTGTTCTGAAGAGAGGGAAAGGGAAGGAACGGAGATTTTTTTGCAGTGAACGCGCACTCCTGTGTTTTCTTGGCATTGAACTCGACCAAATTCTCACAACCCCATTTAGAAATATGCGTTATTTATAATACTTGGTCGAGCTCAGCGACAAGTTCTAGGCGTTTTGCCTCGATGTCAGTCTGTTTAGCCGCAGGATGTCCGAGATATCGCCCATGCACTGTACTATCATCTGCATAGCAATGAATGTTGCCAAGGGACAACATGTCATTGACATGCAGAAGATACAGGGTGGGCGACAGGACGGACCACTGAGGCACCCCAGCGTTGACAAAGGACTCTAATGCGGCGTTCACGCAGGAATGCGGCAATCCAGTTGCACAGCTGGGGTGGCAGACCATATGCTGGAAGCTTGGACAGAAGCGAACGGTGCCAGACTCTATCGAAGGCTTTGGTTATGTCAAGGCTGATGACCAAGGACTCTCCATGCCTGTCCATAGCTTCAACCCATTGGTGCGTGATATACGCTAGAAGGTCACCCGTAGACCGTTTTGACCTGAAGCCATATTGTCGGTCACTAATTAACGAGTGACCCTCTAGCAAAGCCAAAGGATGGGGTAGGATGGGTCCTGTAGGCAGCGCAGACAGCGAACGCAAACATCCGCCCTGACGAATGCGCATACTCCGGCCTTAGCGCGAAAGCGCTCCTCGAGCACATATAATATAATAATAATAATTTATTTATCAAGTTTACAAAGTGTGGCAGCGCAGCGCGATAAGATCTTTTGTAATGTGATGTCAGCATTAAGTACGATGTACGATTAGCGTTGCGTCGCCGCCACGGCCAGTCGGGATTTCGTAGCCGTGCTATAATCACGTGCCAGTACCTATAAATATAATAAATATAATATACCGTTTCGCAGTCATATGTATTTCAATAGTCACCACTATACCCCGAACAGTTAAACATTATTATACGATAAAAAAGTGTACAGTTATTACAATGTGCATTTAAAATTAATACATAAAAAATTTATTAACATAAAATTATTGTAAGAATAGCTAAAATAGAATAATATTTACTTTTATGAAATTAAAAATATAGGCTCGAATATTTAACTACTACCTGAACTAGGTTAAACCTGTGTTTCAGATTATTCTAATGTTTATGTGGACAATAATATTTGTAAATATAAAAATCTCACAAATTGCAAGCATTTTCGAAATTACATTATAAATTAAATAACTAATATTATATCTATACATATTACTATCTGATTATTTCTAATATTTTCTCTGTGTCTGTGTAATTGAATTTCTCTAAATATTCACTTATCTTTAACTTACATATTTTGAAGCTTACATTATATATACTTAAAATCTTATTGAGCTTGTTATATAAAAAAGGGCCTAAGAATATATAAAATCTACTAGCGAAGGCAGATCTGGTTTGGGTTGTATTACAAACCAAGTCTTTCCTCCTCTTGTCTGGTGGTTTTGAGTTATATAATAGTTCAGTGTGTTGTTTTAGAGTTATGTTTAAAATGAATAGTTGTCGAACTGTTAGTACTTTGCATGCAGTGAATAATTTGTGTGTGGGATACCTAAAAGGGCGAAAAGTGGCTACCTTTAGAATTGCTCTTTGGGCACGTTCTAGAGGTAGTAAAGTACATTTTGCTGCTCCACCCCAAGATGTTATACAGTATGTAAGTACAGATTGACACAAAGCTAAATATACCTGCTTTATTAAATTATAATCAGCTACTTTACGTAAATTCTTAAAAATATATATTAATTTCCGCATTCTAGTACATAATAAATCAATGTGCTTACGATAATTTAGATTGGTGTCAAGTGTAATACCTAGATATTTGATGTCGTCTGTTTTGGTCAAAGTAGGACACATACATGCGGTGTAAGCATACGTTCGACATGTGTGCGCGTAAATGTTATTGTTAGTAATCGACAAGCTAGTATTCCTCATAGTAAATAACATATATTTTGTTTTATCTGTATTTAGGGTCAAAATATTTGTATTAAGCCAATGACTCACAATGTTAAAGCCACTCTGAGCGTGTTCATAGACTTCCATACGTGATTTAGCTGTAAATAACAAAACCGTGTCATCCGCATATGACATTATGAGACCATTTTGAAGTTTCAAGTTGCAAAGGTCATTTATATAAACTAGGAAGAGGGTAGGGCCCAGAATACTTCCTTGCGGGATTCCAAAACAACTATTATTTATTTCAGAGCTACAGAACGGACCAATTTTTACACTCTGATAGCGATCACTAAGATAATCAGAGAGCAGTTTAAGCTGTGTTCCCCTTATCCCGAGTGCTTCAAGCTTGTGCAATAATATAGTACAGGAAATCGTGTCGAAGGCTCTGGCAAGGTCTAGAAAGATCCCAATGGTGTGCATGCCCTTATCCAAATTACTAGTTACATAGTCCGTAAGTTGGTGAACCGCTTGGTCAGTCGATTTTTTAGCCCTGAAACCAAACTGGTTATCGGAAAGCAGTTTTTTGTCTTCAAGATATTTTGTTAGTCTAGTATTTATAATTTTTCCAAAATCTTAGATAATCCCGATAAGACTGAAATAGGCCTGTAATTGCTGATGCAGCTTTTATCACCGGCTTTGAATATCGGGGTGACCACCGCTTTTTTAAGCAATTTAGGAAAAATTCCTTCAGTTAGGCATAAGTTAAATATATGAGTTAATGGAGAGGCGAGTATGAATCTAAATCTTTTTAGAATGGAATTTGGTATTTTGTCCCAGCCGGTTGCACAAACGTCTTTTAAACCAGTTATTATTCTTACAATTTCATCAACGTCGGTGTCTAACATAGCAAAAGAATTTAAGGTAGAGGGATAAGCTGAGGATGGTTTTTGAGATGAAAAGTGCGTGGAAGTTAAAGTTTTTTCGGCCATATTTTTACCAACATTAGCAAAATAGTTGTTTATGTTATTTATTGCTTCGGACGAACTAGTCCCTGTCGATAATAAATCGATAGGGGGTTCTGGATTTTTTGCTTGAAATGTAACATTTTTTATAAATTTCCAAATAAGTTTACTGTTTGTTCCCGCTTTATGCAGTTCACTTTTATCATACTGAATTTTCAGTTTTTTTAATAAGTTATTGCAATAGTTTCTATATCTTTTATATGTAATAGAAAGTATTAAATTATCGGGTGCAAGTTTTGACTTCAGGTGAAGTTTATCTCTTTGTCCTATGCAACGGACCAAGCCGGGTGTAATCCATGGCTTAATTGTTGTATATTTTTTAGACATTGTCGTTGTGCACGTATTTTTCAATATTGCTGATTGAATTAAATTTATAAAGCGACCTAGGGAAATGTTTGCGTCACTTGTACTGTAAATAGGGTCAAAATTAATGCTATGCATGTCACTTTCAAGACTTGACATATTGATTCTAGTGCGCGTGCAACAATTTTTGCGAGGTAAACATAATTTTAATGATAGTAAAACAGCCTGATGGTCTGTAAGAGTTGATTTAGTGACTAAAGTAATGGCTGGTTTGTTTGATTTTATGATAAAATGATCTAAGCATGAGCCGCTTTGGTGGGTGGAGTGATTATGAGATGGCAAAAGTCCATGAAATGAGCATATGTTAAGGTAGTTATGTGCATGCGTGTCTGTTCGCCCAGAAGCAATGTTAATGTTTATATCACCTGTTATTATAATGTTTTTATATGATGATAACTTTTTTAAATTATTATCTAGTGATTCTAAAAATGTATCAATATTCTGAGAAGGTGGTCTATAAATAGCTAATATTACTGTATCGCAGTTAAATTTAATTTGTAAGCAATTACAGTCCTGTACTGAAAGTTCTTCAACTGTTGATTTTAAATTGTTTTTAATATAAATTACTAAGCCATCATTTTGATTGATATTTTTTTCAGTTTTATGCAACAAATAGCCATCAAGACATGGTAAGTGGGTTGAGTGATTAGAAAGCCAACATTCTGACAAAACAATAATATCACAACTTATGGCAAGGCGGTGCAACATAACTTTAAACCCATTAATATTTCTGTTTATGCTACGAATATTTTGTGTAAGCAGAGTTAATGTCTTTTCAGAAGACTGTATAAAATTTTTACATTCTTCAACATTACAGAGTTTAGTTTCAGACACAGAAAACTTATCCAAGTTATACAAAAAATTATTAGTCATTTGAATTAGAAACTAATGAAAATAAATAAAATAAAGCTTATATATATATAAGGGCTTACTAAATAAAATAATCGGTGGCGCTCTTAGGCGCCTTCATAATCAACTGAATTTATGAACTTGTCCTCTGCATATTTGCGAGCTGGACAGCTTGCATCACCAGTTTGATGGTCACATTTCCTATTGAAGCGTTTGCACGTCGCGCAAACAGGGGCAGAGGATTTATTTTTACACTCTTTTGACATATGTCCTACTTCACCACAGTGGTTACAAGTAGGGCTAGTCTCTCGGCAGAATTTGGCTGCGTGACCAAATTGTGGACAATCGTAGCACCTGGTCACAAGTGTAAAGTCTCTAACATGACATGAGGTCCAATTAATGTAAATTCGCCCTTGATTAATCAGCGCTTTCCTGACGTTTGCAGGTACTTCCACTATATAATTACAGGTAGATACATTTTTCTTACCAGACTTGTGGCTCATCTTGATTGATGCGAGGAAGGACTCACGAGAGGACTGCGGGAATTTTTCAGCAAGGTTTTGTTCAAATATGCAGTCAAATACCTCTTTTTCTGTAAGGGCTACAGGAACACCAATAACAACAATACGGGGACGACGTTTGGCCGGTTCTTCAATATTAAGGCCCGAAGATAAAAACTTCTCAGAGTTTCTTAATTTTTCAATATCTTCTTTGTTTTCTGTGCTTATTAGAACTCCTCCATTTCTAACTTTTCTTAAACCACGCACATGCAGCTTAAGCTCTTCCGGCGAAATAATTTTTTGCACCAGCGACTTAGTGTCGTCACTACTCTTGGTCTTGTCGTTGGGATATATAGCAACGGAACTCAGGTTATTGGGGCGGATGAAGTTATCGCCACCCTTTTTTACCATGTCTGCGAAAGATATATTTCCTGTTGGTGTCAGTTTTTCTTCCAATACGTCTTTAAATTGCTGCATTGAATGAGCCATGGTTTGCTGCTCTTTTAAGTGCTGAATAGTAGCGTGGGCTAGAATTGTTTTCTGTTTTAGCGTTTGGTATAGTACCGCCATCTGGGACGTCCCATGCGTAACTTTGCGGCAAAGATTTGAAACACGGAGCTTTTGTTCTGAGTTCATCTTTCCATCAGAGACTAAGACACAAACTTCGCTTATTAAGGACTCAATAGAACCCATCCACTTTTGAATCTCTGGAGTAGGTAGGACTTCGCTAGGGAGTTCATTTCCCGTGGGCATAGTTTGACGGTCGTCGTCTACAGGATGGGTTGATATTGGCGTCGACGAAGGACTTCGTCGTACTAATTGGCTACGGCCAAACGGGCTGAATCCCGGATTAGACATAGCTAACACAAAAATTATTAATTAATAATGTAACTTTAGTTCATTCTTACATTTGTTGAGAAAAAAGATACGTCCGATCACTCGCGACACACTTAAGTTGCTTACACAGCATTAATTTATATTATTATTAGTCGTAATTATTTAATTGCATTTTATACACAAAAACACGTCCGTATCGATAGTGACATCAAAATATCATCCCATAGCCGGGATAGTGCAGGTATGCCGTGTCAGGGCGGCGTATTTGTGTCTCCGGTAGGAAAAGCAAAGCCGGCCGTGCCGTCTCGAGGTGTTGGTGGACGGCGTTGAGGTTTGAATGGAGTCCACGGATGTTAGTGAACTCCACCTCAAATAGCGGGTTGGTGGGGGAGGAAGATGCCGCTGTTTGACGTGCTGCTTTTTTGCGTGCTGCCATGTTGGAGGGTGAAGGGAGGAGCGTGGAAAAGATGACTGCCCTCGCAGCAAGGCTAGACAAGGTGCCAAGTATTGTTTCGTCATTTAACTGTGTGGCATGGTGGTAGCCGATCCACCCGACAGAAGGGCCCTCGTACCCTCTCGGAAATGGTCGCCGGGTCCCACCATCCGGTCACCAACCGGCACGACGAACCTATCCGGGATTATGCGCGACCCGGTGGGGCAGCCTCCTAGAGTGGTTAGGCCTAGTTGGGCCCCTGTAATATGCCGCGGGCGGCCAGCGGCACCACCGTTTCTACGGGTCTCCCTGGCTGGCGGGTCGACCCACACCACCCACCCACACAATGACTCCGCGGATATTCAGCTGGTCCCACACATGCTGCGAGGATTGCCATCTTTGCATCAGTTGGGCCTCCGGCACTCTCACTCACTGAGCGAAACGCAATAGTACGAATACCATTACTCTTAAGTCGATCTTCTATGAGAGGGTAGTACTTCCCCGATCGATCCGACCCATTCATGCTGAAACCATACATAGTTCACTATAAAAATAACGCCTTGGAAGTTTCCAATGTATTATTAGCATATAAATAAAAGTGTAAGCATTATGATTACTTACTTACTTTTAAACAGCTTTCACGTAATTCTAAAAAGTGTTCTAAGAAGATTTTTAAAATATAGCTCCGATTAAATGATCAAAATGGAAAACCACGAAAATATGACACTTAACTACGACATTACCACTCTTATGTGTGAACGCTTTCAATGCTACCAAAAGGTGCATTATAAAAGTGTCAGACGAGATATTGCTGGGGTACGATTTATGATGTGGTACGATTTGAGCATTCTTCACCTCTCGTTCCATTGTGGAGGAAAGTCGAAAAAGACTTGTGTCTGAAATCGAGAGCACTCTTAACAGAGTCTCTGATTGGGGACGACTAAATCTAGTCCAATTTAACCCCACCAAGACACAAGTCTGCGCGTTCACCGCTAAAAAAGCTCCATTTGTAGATACTCCGCAATTCCAAGACACAGCCCTTACAACATCTGAAAGCCTTGAGATCCTTGGAATCGACATCTCCAGCAGCGTCCAGTTCCGCAGTCATCTGGAGGCTAAAGCCAAGTTGGCCTCCAAAAAGCTCGGTGTGCTTAACAGGGCGAAGCGGTACTTCAGTGCGGGGCAAAAACTATTGCTTTACAAAGCTCAAGTTCGTCCCCACATGGAGTACTGCTGCCATCTTTGGGCGGGAGCACCTGGATACCAGCTTGGGCCGCTTGACGCGGTCCAAAGGCGTGCTGTAAGAGTTGTCGACAATCCCAAGCTAACAGGCGGTATTGAATCACTAGGCTTAAGGAGAGACGTTGCCTCCTTATGTGTATTCTATCGCCTGTATAATGGGCTGTGTTCTGAGGAATTGTTTAGGATCGTGCCAACGACCACTTTTTATCATCGCACCTCCCGCCATCGGCTAGGAGTTCATCCTCACACCTTAGAACCTCTTAGGTCCCGTACAGTGAGGTTTCAGAGAAACTTTCTCCCTCGTACGATAAGGTTGTGGAATGAGCTCCCCGTCGAGGTTTTCCCGAGAGACTACAACATGGAGTTCTTCAAGAAAGGAGTTAAAAGGTTTTTAACAGGGTCGACAACGCGCTAGTGATGCTCCTGGTGTTGCAAGCGTCCATAGGCTACGGTAACTGCTTACCATCAGGCGGGCCGTATGCTTGTTTGTCACCTTAGTCGTATAAAAAAAAAAAAATTCTTACCCTACTACCCTCAAAATATCGTCGCCGCATCGTAAATATAGTTATCACTATACATTTATTGCGTTTCGTTCGATATGTGAAAGCTAGAGGCACAATTATTTACTTTCTCAGTCTTACACGGTCGGCATCTTGGTTGTGATTTTTAGGTATTACTTTGAAACAATTGATATCCCTTCAAGACCATCGAACAGTCCACGTAAGTGATCACGCGATGATTGTGTCTATGCATTGCAGAAACAAATTGTTTCAGAAACATAACCGCTCCGCACAGTACTTACTGGATGCACTCGATAGGTTGCAGCGGCGAGCAGTCCGTATCATCGGAAGCCCGGAGGCTACTAAGACCCTTGAGCCTTTACAGCTGCGAAGAGACATCGCCTCAATGGCCGTCTTCTATCGCCTTTACCATGGAGAGTGTTCTGAAGAGCTCTTTGAATTAATCCCACCCTCTCCCTTTTTATCCAGAACAACACGTGCGGGACTAAAGTGCCACCCTTTCACAGTGGAATCTAAAGGGTCTCGAACCAAACGGTTCAGCACTTCATACTTTTGTCGCTCAATTAAAGCCTGGAACTCTTTGCCAGCGCATGTGTTCCCATCTAATTTTGATCCTGGGTCTTTTAAGCGGGGCGTGAAAAAGCATCTCACTAAGCCGCCATAGTGGAGGCCACCATACCAGTAGTTTGGCTTTTGGAATGGTGTCCGCCACTTCTGGATTCCACTTACTGCTTACCATCAGGCAGAGTGAAGTCACTTTGGTAGGCTAATATAAAAAAAAAATATAAAATAAAAAAAAAAAAAAAAAAAAAACATGTCAAAAGATTTATATACAAAGAAAAAAGGCGGGAAACTTTGAAAGTGAAAAGGCGCGTTTTCTCTATAAATTTACGAAAAAATTCACAATTTGTATTATAAACAATATTTTTGTAAATATTTTTGTTAAATAGACTGTCCATAGTGTACATATTAAATTAGTAACCCGAAATGGGTAAAAAAAGGCGGAGGAAGGACGAAATGTCCTATGCTGACTCGCCGCAACAGCAGCAGGTAGCTGAATCTTCGGACTCCGATTCAGCGGAGTCAACAGTAAGCTGCAAAGATACAACAAAGGATAAGTACGCCATTTACAAGGTAAAAGGATACAATCGCAAATATCCCGAGGAAACCAAGCAGACGGACCTCATAGTATTCCTGGCTCATCACGAACAAAACGCAACATTTAGCGATAGGGATCGTATGGCCCTATCAAAAGGTTTACGGGAGCATGGAGTTTCAGGCGTCATGCATCTACGTACTATAAATAAGTACAAAGTCGGCATAACATTTGACCTGCCAAACAACGCCAATATGTTTCTTCAAAACAAAAAGTTGTTAGATCAGCTGTCTCTTAAGACAACTATACCCGCTGGAGATACCGAAATAACGGGAGTACTTACTTCGGTTCCCGTGGAAATGTCCAACAAACAAATTTTTTCATTGATTGGCAGCTCTAAAAACGTAATACAAGTTAGGCGCTTCATGCGCAGGGTCAGAAGTGACGCTGGTGTAACTTTCGTCCCTACACAGGCTGTCGCAGTAACCTTCGCGTCCACTATTCTTCCTCAGTACATTTACTTGGACTCATGGCGTCACGAAGTTAGTAAATACATACCACCAGTAAAACAATGCCTTAAGTGTCTGCGGTATGGACATATTGCTAAATTCTGTCGCAATACTGAAGTATGTTCAATTTGTACATTAAACCATAATTTTAAGAATTGTCAGGTTGACCCAAAAGAAGCTAAATGCGCAAACTGCAAAGGTAATCATATAGCTATCTCCTCATTATGCCCAATTAAAAAACAAAAAGTTGAAGAAAATAAAATTAAGTCACGAAGTGTCACTTACTCTGAGCTCTTTGACGCTAATACATTCCCAGCTTTAACTGCTCGAACTTTAGATGTACAAATTAATAATCTAATGAAATCCGATAAATTTATAAGTACTTTAGTAGAAACAATTACAAAAATAGTTACATCTAAAGATGTTCCTATTAATTCATCATCAATTAAAGAGGTTTTAAAAACAACTATAAGTAAGAAATTTCCATCATCCTCATAATGGATTTGTCAAACTTAAATATAGTTCAATGGAATGCACAAAGTCTTAATAGCAATAAACATATATTTATTCATTTCCTCTATGCACAAAATATACATATAGCAATAATTTCTGAAACATGGTTCAGACCTGATCAGTCTTTTAAAATAAAAAATTACAATATTGAAAGGAATGATTGTGGTAACAAACACAATGGAGTTGCAATTATAATTCATGAAAGCATTACTTACACTAAAATTAATACATATTTTGATAATTCTTTACAAAACATTTGTGTGAAAATTAAAATTAAAAATAAAGAAATAAGTATAGTCAGCTTTTATAGCCCCCTAAACTCTAATCCAGTTTTTAATAAAGATGATTTTGATTCATTGGTGAAATCTATTCCTGGTCCTTTTATATTTGCTGGAGACTTTAATGCCCATCACACTTCCTGGGGATGCGTTTCTGACTCTCCAAGAGGTAGAGAAGTCTTAGAAGTCATTGACGAAAATAATTTGGTTCTGCTTAATGATGGTCAAGTAACAACTGTTGGTTCTCTAACATGGCGTCCCAATGCACTGGATTTATCGTTGGTTTCATCCTCATTGGCACTTAATTGTGAATGGTCTGTACATGATAGTCCTCTTGGTAGTAGTTATCACATTCCTGTAATCATAAAAGTAATGATTAGCAGAAACAAAAACAATGTTTTTTATGGGAATTGTTTGAATGTTAAACATTTGCCCGTTCACCCAAATTATAAACTCGTAGATTGGCGAATGTATAGCAATTGTGTGGAAGAATTGCTAATTGATTTTCAAATAGATAATAAAAGTCTTCTTGATTCATATTCTCAATTTTGTACTATTTTGCGCACAGCAGCTGCTAATTCCAATAATTTAAATGGTCATGTTATCACAAATACCACCAATCACACATGCAAAAAAAATAAGATTAAAGGACCTTCCCTTCCTTGGTGGAATCAAAAGTGTACAGAGGCTGTACTAAATTTCAAAACAGCATATATAAATTTTAAACAAAATCCAACAGAAGAAACCTATCTTCAATTTAAAAGACTCCGGCAAGTAAAAAAATTCATTTTAAAAACAGAAAGACAAAAGAGTTGGTTTTCTCTTTGTGAAACTTTTAATAGATGCACACATTTATCCGTTATATGGAAATTTATGCGTAAATATAATAAGACATATAATTTTAATATTCATGAAAATGACGCATGGGTTTTAGATTTTTTAAAGCAATACACTCCAGACTTTGTGCAACATTCTTCAAAAACTCTTACTGACAGTATTAATTCCAAAAATAATTTTCTACTTAATCCTTTTACAATTAATGAATTAATATCTGCAATCTCCTCCCGAAGAGATACTGCTTATGGTCTTGATGGAATACCATATATCTTATTTAAAAAACTAAGCACTGCAAGTTTACAAACATTTCTAAAAATACTTAATTTACTGTGGGAAAATAATGTTATACCTCAAGATTGGAAAGTGGATTGTCTTGTACCAATTTTAAAACCAGATAAGCCAAGGTTATGTCCTGATTCTTATCGTCCCATAGCACTTACTTCTTGTGTAGGAAAGTTATTTGAACAATTGTTGAAGCAACGTTTAGAGTTTTACATAGAACAAAACAATATCTTACCTTCTAATCAATTTGGTTTTCGTAGGAATCGGTCTGCTAGGGAAAGTGTCTGTCAATTACAGCTCGATATTCATAACTCTTTATTGGCAAAAAAAAATTTGGTTGGAGTTTTCTTTGATGTTGCAGGAGCTCTTAATAGTGTAAATATAGATATTCTCTGTCATGAATTATTGCAAATAGGAATTCCTGTAAAAATTATAAATTGGATTAAAAGTTTTCTGAGCAATAGAGAAGTATTTGCTAAATTTAATAGACATCTCTATGGTCCTAGACTCTCGTCAAAAGGAGTTTGTCAAGGCGGTATATTATCGCCTTTAATATTTATATTGTATATACGTAGATTAAATCTTATTTTAGGGTCTCAGGTTAAAAATCTACAGTTTGCAGGTGATTTGGTTGTTTATACATCTGGGAACAATTTATCACAAACCGTCCAAATAGTCAATGATGCATTGGTAAATCTATATGAATATTTTTCTTACCTTGATCTAAATGTTAATCTGTTCAAGTCCAAAGTTGTTATGTTTGGTAAACAGTGTCATAATATGCCCAATGTGCTTTATAATAATTGTGCATTACCCACTTCACTTGAGGTTAAATTTTTGGGGGTTCTTTTTTCATATAATTTAACCTGGAATAATTACATAAAACATATAATTAGCAAAGTAAATAAAGCTTATAATATACTGAAATCTTTGTCTGGCTCATATTGGGGTGCAGACCCAAAAATTTTGTTACTGTTGTATAAATCATTAGTTCGTAGTCATTTTGAATATGGTTTCTATTGTTTTGCTGCAGATATTAAAATTGTAAATAGTTTAGATCTTCTTCAAAATAAATGCTTGCGTGTAATAACTGGAGCATTCAGGAGTACTCCTATAAATGCAATGCAGACTGATTGTAATATCCCACCATTAAGCATTCGTTTTAATTACTTAAAAGAAAGATTTATACTAAAACTTTATAGTGTATCTAATAACAGTCTATTGGTCAATTTGTTACACTCGATTACTCCTTTAGTTTCTAAACCAATTTTTATGATACAGGGTCTTCAAAGTTTCATAAATTTTATTCAAAATTTAAATATCTATCAATCCAAACATATTTTGCCTTGCTATGAAGGAACTTTTATTAGTAAATTTCCAGCAATTAATGTAATTCTAAAGAAGAAAAAAGAATTGTCCACAAAAGAGGAAGTAAATGCAATGCTATCAGAGTGGTCAGATCATAAATTTGTTTATACAGATGGTTCTAAAAATGATAAGGCTGTGTCTTTTGCCATATATGAGCCCTCCTCAAATATAGGCATTGGCAGAAAAATTGACAAAAATTCAAGTATTTTTACAGCTGAAGCTGTTGCTATATTGAGTGCTTTGAAACATATTCAAAATTATAACTCAGGACATAACAAATGGGTAGTGGTAAGTGATAGCATGAGTGTTCTGCAAAACTTGTCAAACAACAAATTAAATGCTAACACAAATTATATAATTTATTTAATAAAGCAGTTATGGGTGGAATTATATCAATCAAATATTGTAATTAGTTTTGTGTGGGTGCCTTCGCACATTGGTGTTGTAGGGAATGAAAAGGTAGACTATTTGGCCAAAAAGATAGTTGATTTAGAAGAACTAATTCCTAATTCTGACCCTGTTATGGATGTTTCCATACCACCTACAGATGCAGTTAGTCTTTTAAAACAGCGCATGTGTCAAGAATGGGGAAGACATTCATACCAGTACACTCAGGTTGAAAATAAAGGTACTTGGTTTGCCACTCTAGACGTTCAAATAAACTCCATACCTTGGTTCTGCAAGTATAACAGATTCATAAATAGAAAATTTTATTCAATTATCAGTCGTATGCGTTTTGGTCATTGTCGTTTAAATTATCATCTTCATCGCCTTAGAATGGTCAATTCTCCTAACTGTGAGTATTGTCAATCACAAGAAGTTCAGTCACTGCATCATATCTTTTTCCAGTGCTCGTCTTTCAACATTCAGCGCCTTGTGTTGTCGGATGAGCAATGCATTCAGGAGCTACTTAAGAATGTCTCAGTTTATATATACTTGTACAAATTTATAGTAGAGACTGTAAATGATATTTAGTTAAGTTTTCGTGTATTTATTAATATTATTTGTTTTAATAGTAATACTTATTAACTTTAGGTATAATTCTCAAAAATGTAAATAAAACAATTAACTAGGTACTTGAGGAGACAGCTCGGCAAAAAAGGACAAAAATATTGGAAAATATGAAATAAAAATAAAACGATGAATTGAAGACTTAGAAAACGATTGTCTTAGAAAAAGGAGGTTATTTACCATGACATGAATAATGGTTTGGACAAAAATAAAATTACTTAAAAATGGGTTAAATACGAAAGACAAAATAAATAAAACAAACACGACAATGAGTATAAAAACGAAAGACATTATTTTTACAAACTTACCACGTAAGAAATCCTACACGGATGACTAGGCAGTATGGTCGAAAGACTATAGCCTGCCCTTTGGGCAAACAAAAAAAAAAAAAAAAAAATTTATATACAAATACAAAAATACAAATACCTACTTACTTTATTTGTTTTCTCAAACAGTACATGACATTACAAATACGAGTCCATTGTAGAAGCAGCGAATGTGTCTCTGTGTGGGACTCTTATATTATGGAACTAGTATGATCGTGTCGAAATTAGCAAATGTTATATGTTTGCTTTAAACTTTGTGTGTGTGTATGCATGTCAAATCACACTCGTTGTTCCAGAAGTTATCGCATTCAAACAAACAAACAAACTCTGGCGCTTTTTAATAGTATACATTACATTTTATATTACCTACTTATATACGTAACCTTTTTATAAATTGGTATTTAAAGAGTTACTATATAAATAAATAAAGAGAATAACAATACCAGCCTGTTATTATCTCACTGCTTGTAAAGGCCTCTTCTCATACAGAGAAAGCATGAACATTGGCCATCATCACCACGCTTGCTTAAGTTGGATTGGCAATTTTGGACTTTTAAAGTCCAGGTTTCCATATGACGCTTTTCTTACTTTTCTAATAAAAAAATATTTTATAAACCTGCTACCGAACGTTAAATAAGCTTTTGCTCGTGACACCACAGGTAGTTACAAGTTAACATTTATGACGACATACAAATTGTCAATCAACTTAGTATCTCTGTCATAAATGTATCTACTCACTAGTAATTACCCAAAACAAATTGTGCCTTACACGACTGTCGAGTATAATATTGGAAATTAAACTACGGAATTTGAAAAAATATCGTCTCTGAGCGACGAGAAAGTCGGGATAAAGAAAAGGCTACAAAATAAAACTACTACGTTGAATAATAATTATTTTATTCTTAGAAATTTATGTTCCTCGACATAACGCCTGTGAAAAAAGAAAAATTGCAATTGCCATACGCATAACGAAGTTTTATGTGAAAAATTTCATACTGAGTTTCTTGACTTTTTCAAAAAGGTTAGTCAGGGCAAACCTCTGTGGGTCAAATCCTCCGATCGTCTTTGTTTTAGGCTCAAGTTGTAGCTGACGAAATCGACGGTCTTTTTGCAACAACATAATAAGTGCAAATTAGATTATAACCATTTGATGAATGAGACTATTATAAAGTAGTGGACTGGTTAAGTAATAATAATTTAAGCGTAAATATTAACAAACTAGTATTATCCAATTTTACAATAGGGGAGGCAAAACCTTGATCTAAATTTAAGTTATAATGGAATAACACTCGATCCTATCTGTAACTGGAAGAAACATGTTTCCAGCAAAATCAATAGATTTTTCTATGCTTTGTGAAGACTTACTAAGATGTCCAACAAACAAACAGCACTTCAAGCATATCATGCATTTGTGGTGTCCACTCTTAGGTACGTCATTGTACTTTGAGGCAACTCAGTTAACTTAAACAGAGCTTATACGCACAAAATCAATGCTGAACAATTTGTAATGTACCTCCCTGGGTAACTTGTAAAAGTACACTCCCTGGGTAACTTGTAAGCCTCTGTTCCGTATATATTCACTCCCATATTCTATCTAATATACTGTATGATTATAATCAATATGATGTAGTAAACGAAACTATATGTAGTAAGATTGAAAATAATTATGTCTCTAATAATCAAAATTTTTTTCGTGTATAATTATATTTACATAATGCACCAATATATTAATGGCTTAGTTAATAAGTCGGACTTATTGAGTATACATCTAAATGGACTTTGTGACGAAAATAAATCAATTGACATCTTATGCTCAACAGAACATAACATGAAAATGGGTGACCAACAGCACTTAAATATTCAAAACTACTCATTAGCTACATATTAAAACAGAAATGATAGAAACGGAGGTTCATGTATTTTGATTAAAGATATTCACAAATATGAAATAATAGATGTTAAAAAATGGACCGTATCTCATCAAATTGAATGTTGTGCGTTAAAATTATCCTGCCATCCTATTGTAGTTATTTGTATTTACAGACCTCCTAATAGCCATAAAGATAAACTGATAACATTTTTTAATAATTTAGATCTTATGTTAAGTGAATTATGCATGAAACGTAATAATAAAATAATCGTATGTGGTGACTTTAATATTGATATTTCTAAGAGTAATAAAACATCGAACATTTTTCAAAACATACTGCGCAGCTATAATCTAATTTTAGGAACCCGAGCAGCAACACGACTATGCAGTGGCACCTGCATAGACAATATTATCCACAATATGAAAGGTAGTAGCTGTGAGATAAAGGAACTTGCACTATCAGACCACACAGCTCAAATACTAAAATGTCGAGTCAAAAAAACTTGCACAATTCGCCACTGGTTCAAGTATGCACGTGACTACAGTAATGAAAATATATTGAAATTTAAAGAATGTCTCCTAAACTTAACATTTTATGATGCTTATAATCACATTGACCCTAATAGTGCATTTGACGAGTTCTACGATACATTTAGATTGTTCTATGACTTATGCTTCCCAATTAACAAAATAAAAATTTCGGTAATAAAAAAACCAAAGTGGATAACCATAGGACTGAAAAAATGTACTAAACGCAAAAGAGATCTGTTATGGGAATATCGAAGATCACCTACCCAAGAAAACAGAAGCAAACTCAAAACCTACACAAATCGATTAAAACATATAGTTAAACAAACACAAAAGGCACAAAACAATCACATTATAAATACTTCTGACAACAAAAGTAAAGCTACATGGAACATAATAAATAAACAAAAAGCTAATTACCCAAAAGAAGGAATAGAGAGAATTCTAATAGATGGAAAAATTAAAAATAATCCTATGGAAATAGCAGAATCTTTTAATGAATTCTACACTAACCAAACTAAACCTTTGAATATATTATATTACAACAAAAACAATAACTCAAGTATAAACTTTACTCTAAATTCAATATTCATGACACCTACTGTCCCAATTGATGTCATTAAAGTAATTAACTCACTTAAAAACACCAATAGTTCCGGGTATGATGATGTGACCACAAAAGTGATCAAAGCTACGGCCTACATTATTGCGCCAATTCTTAGTCACATAATCAATAGATGCATTGAATATGGCATATTTCCTGAAAAACTAAAAATTTCAATGATTAAACCCTTATTTAAAAAAGGTGACAGACTGGACCCTACCAATTATAGACCTATCACACTTATACCGATATTCTCAAAAATAATTGAAAAATTAATTCACAAAAATATATATTCTTTTCTTGAAACGAATAACATCTTAATTAGCGAACAGTACGGTTTTAGGCAAAATAAAAAAATTAACTCTGCTATATACGCGCTCGTGGAACATATTCTAAATAACGTAGACAATAGAACCCCTGTCACTGCATTGTTTATGGATATGTCAAAGGCATTTGACTATAACTATAACTATAACTCATAAATAAACTGGACAAATACGGAATCAGAGGCAACGCATTAGAACTCATCAAATCCTATCTTATCAACCATAAACAATTCACATGCATCAACAAAATCTGCCCGTACGATAAAACAGAAAAAGCGTACAAGTTCAATCATCGCATATCTGTATGCGGTTTACCACAAGGAAGCGTGCTTGCTCCTCTATTATTTAATATATATATCAATGACATGCCTAAAGTAATTAATAATCCGATGATATTATTTGCAGACGACAGCACTATTCTATTTAAAAGTAAAAATGACATGACTTTAGAAAGAGTAGTAAATGAAGACCTTAAAACAATTATAAATTGGCTAAACGTTAACAATTTGAAAATAAATTTAACAAAAACAAACTATATCTCATTTGAACAAAAAACTAATCACGAAAAACTAACTATTCATTATGAGGACACAACAATTCATGAGACTGATCACACAAATTTTTTAGGTATTTGGATAGACAGGAATTTGAACTGGAAAAAGCATATAGAAAATGTATGCAAAAAACTCAGTCAATACTCATATGCTCTATATAACCTAAGAAAAGTAGCAAACCAGGCAACATTACTAACAGCATACCATGGACACGTCTCATCTATTTTACGGTATGGGCTTGTATTTTGGGGGAATTCGCCAGATAGAGAACGAGCATTCAAGGCGCAAAAGAAATGTGTAAGGGCGATATGTGGTATACCTTGCACGGAAAGTTGTAAACAACATTTCTTAAAGCTTAAATTACTTACACTTCCTTGTCTCTACCTGTATGAAGTAGCCACTTATGTTAAAGAGAATATACATTCATTTAAACATCTAAAAAGCGCACGACATAAGAACAAAATATGCACTAAACAACACAAAAAAGCATTATTTGACAAAAATCTCCTAGGTATGGCACCCAAAATCTACAACCACCTACCAAATAGAATCAGAGATCTAAGCAATGTACACGAATTTAAAAGATGTCTAAAATCATTTTTAATAAATAAATGCTATTACAAAATTAACGATTACTTGAATGATAAATGCGACACCCAATAAATCCGATTTTGATCACTAGCTATTCTCTCATTAATTAAGTACCCTACCACTATGACATTACTATATGTACATAAATTAATATGACATAGACAAATAAAATATTTTAATGACATCGTATTTAAATTTGATAATACATAATTAATATTATATACTTATCCTTATTTAACCAGTGACATAAAAACAAAACTTAATATTTACATACCTCTCAAAATTTTTATTATTCTTATTATTAAGTAATTATTCGATCAAATAATTTATGTGAATTAAAAGCCTGCATGCTTAATGTACCTACTGAAAACATTATATTCTAAATCTAATTTGTACGCTTCAATGCAAAACATAGTTGAACATTATTGTATTGTAACATCGTTGTATACCTGTGTTTACAAATAAACATTTTCATTTTCATTTTCATTTTCATTTTCGTAGCCTTAAGCTGTTGACACTACCGTGTCTATGTGTCTCCGAAATTTGTGTTTTCGTAAAAACTAATATTAGCTTGTATACAGACATATATGAAAGATGTGTATAACTTCAATACTCGTTACCCGAACAATCTTATACTTCCGCTAGTTATTCACAACAGTTTATGCAACGTCAGTGCGCGTTTTTAACCACCTACCACAAGATGTTCGAGACTTGCCTATTAATTAAGTTTATGAAACATTTATTTGGATGGCTTGTCAATAATTGTTTCTATTCAGATAAAAAATTCCTCAATTATAACCTATAAATTAATTCAATTATTTCAATTACTTCTTTCTATGCATATGCAAGTTATGACTGTAATGATGTAAAATGTTATTAAGTAGGTACCTTATCACCTTACAATGGTTTAATTTTGATAATATAATTTAATGTTATGTTTAATATAATTTTTTTTTTATCATATTTTGGTTTTAACAATTTTTCTCTTATTCTACTTAATATAATTGTAAATTATATCATAAAGCGTTTCATAATAAGAGAAATCGATGACGACTGTACTAGTGTAAACTGTGCTACAGTCGTCACCTAACAACCACTTACGTAGAGAATCCTTGCATTTATTGGTGGGTAGTGCATAAATGTGGTTTGCTAGATTTGCTGCATTATATAATTTGTTACTAATAACATAAAATTGATTTTTGGCTAGGGTTGTACGATGGGGAGTAACTGAACAAATTTTCGTTTTGTTTCGCTTTGTAATCGCATTATACGTAATACTTTTATGCTTTCGGAGTACAGTTGATAGTATAAAAAGTTGTCTGACGGTTAGTACAGAACATTCGTTGTATAGAAGACTAGTGCTATACCTTCGTGGTTTACCCAGTATCACCTTCAACAATGCCCTCTGCGCACGTTCCAAAGGAAGTAGTGTGGTCTTGCCAATACCACCCACACCGCAACATAGTATTGGAGTAGACACTGAGCAAGAGCATGATAAACACACAGGAGTGTTTCAATATTAGCAGAGGTCCTGAGTTTTCTAAAAATTGGAATCAATCGCCTAACACGGGTTATTAATAGGTTTATCTGAGGTTGCCAATTAAGTGAACAATCTATTATGAGTCCTAGATATTTTATATTTGCTGTACGGGTTAGCTGTGGGCAACCACAAATATTTTGTACTTCACAGGTATGTGCAGTTATTACAAAATCAGGAGGCGGCTGAGTATTCGCACGGGGAGAAAAGGTAATGTAACGTGTTATATCTATATTTAATGTTAATGGATTATCAGTTAACCACGTTACTTTGTTTGTGTATAATATTATATTAGGAGTTTGATAATGAATAATTTGTATATTACGTAAAATGTGAATATTTGTATGCCATAAAATACAGATGGAAAATGTGCTGGATATCTTCAATTTTTTAATGAATGTACCAACTGTTTATAACACATTTAAACAAATAAATGCTTTGAGTTGATTTGTTTTGAAACCATTTTATAAATAATAGCAATGAAAGATCGTAAGGACTTTTATTTGTTTAACAAAATCTCAAATAAAAATAACTGATAATATTAAATGTTAGGTAATATGAGGAAAGTGTAGGTACCTAAGCTAAAATATAAATGTTGTTAATGTATTATTTGGTACATACAGCTTGTACTTGTACATTTACTTACTTTCATATTGAAGTGAGGGAATTTTATTGTTAAATACCGTAAACCTGTAAAGCGATTAATAGAGGTCAGTGTCATTAGAGGCCAATAAAATTAGAAGTCACTTTTTGTCTTGTTATTTGTCTCGCTCTCTAGTATTGTCAAAGGCATGGGGTTACTAATTTCCGCAAATGATTTCATATCTTTCCAAGATATATATCCGATTAATATATCCATATCCGCTTAACATACCCACAAGTTCGCGGACTCACCCGGGGGCAACTGAGCGAGAATAAACCTTAGTTTCTGAAAGGCTGATCAACGAAAAAATAATTAATCACCTGTTAAATCTGATGTGAAGTACCTAAAAGCATGCTAAAAGCATGGATAATTAGTTTAATTTGATCTATTTAGTTACTGATTATATCAAATTAAACTAATTATTCATGCTTTTAGCAACTCAATTGGTACTTCACCTCCACGCTTCCGTGCTTGAGCAGTGGGTCGTTGTTTACTGCGAATTAAAAATATTAAGACCCGGTTAAAATACGTTTTCCCGGCTCGTGTACTGTTTTGGGTGATTAATTAAGTGTTTAGGTGTATTTTCGTAAGTTTTTAACTACATATAAGTGTATTATTGTTTAAAATTCAACGAAAATCGGTAAGTCATTCTTTGTTATTTTATCACAAAGTGGGTAGATAGGTAACATTCAAACATTAAATTTATATTTGCTTTGTTTTCGTATAGTTTATATATTTTGCGTTTGTAGTAGTATAGGACGCTGATAGGTTTGTTATTTGAACTTATAAATTGTATTAATAGTTTTTATTTCAACGAGATTACTGCATATTTTTCTTTCGAAAGTAGGTTGGTATCGTTTCGACTTTGTTCATATTTAAGTCTGTTTTTGTTGTAGTTTTTATATATTTTGCGTATTTATTAGTAACAGGTCGTTCATAGGTTAGTTAGTTTTATTAAACTGCTAAATATGTCAAAATACATGGGCGAGCCCCCTGACAGTGGGGGGAGGGAGTTTGTAACACCTACGGCGAAACGCTTGTTCAGTGACATTTCACCTACATTTGTTTCTCCCTTAGAAGGAGCCAAGCGAGTGCAAACAATGAACTTAGGCAAGGATAGCTCAATTTTAAACCTAAGCGATAGGAGTTCAGATAGGGACTATTGTTCGTTAGTAGCTCAGGCGACTGATTATTTGGCGAAAATTAATGAATTAGTTAACGATCAGGGATCTCGTATGAATGTAGCAAATAAAACGGCAATAATGGATTTCACTCAGCGCATTACTGGTATAGTTTCTTTGTTAGCGATAAAGTCGTCATGTAATGAAACTAAGTTAGCAAATATCGAGCGTGAATTAGATAATGTAAAAAACACTCAACAAACATTATCGAAACCGAACCTCGAGCATAAACAGACGTATGCGGACAAGTTAAAACTGCATGTACCACCTAAGTCGGCAGCCACGGTTCAGTCACGACCACCTCTGCCGTGTGTTGTCGCCTATCCGACCACAGAGCGATCAGCTGACTTTGCGTCATCTTCAGCAACCAAACAAGCGCTCATGAAAGCGATTAAACCTAGTGACGATGGTTTTCAAATTGTCGGCGTTAAGAAGACCGCAAAGTCAGGTGTCGTGTTACGTGTCGCTAATGAAAAGCAGCTACAGAAACTGCAGTCCGTAGATGCTATTAAATCTGTAGGGTTACGTTTGGAGAAACCGAAAGGACGTAGGCCTCGTATACTTGTTAAAGATGTCCCAATTACTATGGAGGACTCGGCATTTATAACTGCCTTATATCGTCAAAACATCAAAGACGAAATGGCACTTATGGAAGAGGATTTTGTTAAGAGCACTAGAATCACTCGTAGGCGTAAATTAGATAATGGTCGTAAATGGATAGGCTTAGAAGTAGAACCTGCGGTTAGGAACCATCTGGCCACTACTAAAGATAAGCTTTTTATAGATTTTGCAACTTGTAGGTTTATTAATGACGTCGACATAGTGCGTTGTTTGAAATGCCAGCAGTTTGGCCATATATCTAAATTTTGTACAAGCAAAACACCTGCTTGTGCAAATTAAAAAACCTTAATATCAAGTGAATGCATTAATCTGGTTCTATGTGTTATATTGGTAAATGCTTTTATTTAAAGATAAAAGAACTAGAAAACTGTTATGGCATGGTGTTTGAGAAATTGTGTAGTTACCTAGTATGTAATAATATTGTATTATAATTAATTTCTTCAAGACTGTTATTAGCAGAATAATGAATATTAGCATTGTAGACAAACCTGTGTGGTTTATAGCAATGCTATTAGTACAATTAATTAGTTAAAGTTGGTTATGTAAAATGATAATAAAGGAAAAAAAAAAAAAAAATTGTGCTGGGGAACATGATACTCGAGCTTGTCCCAACAAGAACACCCCAGATTTTAAATTTAGTTGCATAGCCTGTAAGAGATTTAAAAAACCTAGCGATCATCGTTGCGGCTCTCAACAGTGTCTTACTTATAAGCTTAAGCTAGAACAACTTATTTTAAGCACTACTTACTAATAAACCAGTTAGTCACAACACTCACAACTAATACTTAGAAATGGCAAATCTTGTTATAGGACAGTTGAATCTACATAACGATAGGGTGGCGACATCAGAGTTAGATCGATTAGCTTTGGAACATAAGCTGGAGATTGTTTTAGTACAGGAGCAATATCAACTTTTTCATTTGCGTAGGAAAATTGTGCAGCTAAATGGCAGATCACGAGCTGGGATATACGTATCGAGTTCTAATTTTACTGTAACGTCATTGTCTAATCTTATGACGCCACACTGTGCAGTTGCGGAGGTTACATCCTCGTCCTGCAGGGTTTATGTCGTGAGCTGCTACTTCCAATACTCCCATCCTGTCGCTCCTCACCTACATCATCTTGGCCACGTTTTGCGGTCTCTTGCAGGCCACAAAATTATCATTGGCGCCGACGTCAATGCGTCATCTACGCTATGGTATGGCAAAATCTGTCACAAGCACTCGTAGATGTGATTGGTGGAATGATTATTTAGCTGAACTTCGTAGATGTTACCGTAGGGCGCGTAGAAAGGTTAATACCATTAAGAAACGTAACATATCGGGCGATACTTATAACAACGCGCTTATTGCTCTTAGGGTTGCCAGGTCACGTTACAGAGCTGCTGTTGAAAAGTCTAAAGGTAACTTGTTGCGTGAAATAGTTGATAGGCTTGATAGGGAGGATCCATGGTCACCTATATATCATGAATTCAAAGCTAATAGATCTATTGAACTTGCTTACATAGGAAACATAAAAATCAATAATGCTCATTCTATAGGTATAGATGAAACAACTAAATATCTTTTGCATACTCTTATACCTGACGATCGGCCGGAGGACGACACTGAGTATCACCAAGAGATCAGACAATGGGCTGCTGTACCGCCTGTGTCGCCTATGTCAGACCTACCATCAACTGACGAGTTTATTAATATTGTTAGATCTCTGCCACTTAACAAAGCTTCAGGTGATGATAAGATTTCAAATAAAATGATTAAGGAGGCGTGTAGGATCTCTAGGGATGCAATTCTGTGTGTGTTTAGGCGGTGTATTGGGGAGGGTGTATTTCCTAGTATTTGGCGTAGTGGGTATATTAGAATAATACCAAAGAGTGGCAACAAGCCACCAGACGACCCTAAGTCATATAGACTAATTACGTTACTACCATCATTAGGAAAATTGTTAGAACGTCTCGTAGTTCCTAGGCTTTTACCGGAAGGGGTAAAATTTTGTGATAACCAATTTGGCTTTACAATAGGTAGATCAACAGTCGATGCAGTTATATCTGTTAGGGAAACTGTTACTTAATCTGTTTGTCAATACGTGATAGGTATTTTCTTAGACATTTCTGGTGCCTTCGATAACGCATGGTGGCCAATATTACTTATGAAATTAAAATCACGAGGTTGTTTTAGTAACATTTATTCGCTTATTTATACATATTTCATGCATGGCACAGCTAAGCTAAAACTTGGTCACCATGCTGTGTCGAAGCCACTGACTATGGGATGTCCTCAGGGATCAGTGCTAGGGCCGTATCTTTGGAACTTAGGGTTTGATCAATCAATCAATCAATCAATCAATCAATTGATGATTTCCTTTCATTGCCATTACCAACTGGCTGTACATTATGCTGACGATGGCCTGTTACTTATACAATCTAATACCAGGGCTGGATAAGAGGCGAAATAGCGAATAAATGTTTACGTTTAGTCTCTGACTGGGGAAAACGTAACCGATTATTGTTCGCTCCTCACAAAACTTTTCAGCTTCTTTTAAAAGGAAATCTGAAAACACCACCTCGAATAAAATTTAATAATATTAGCATTAAAAGTAGGGATTCAGTTTGTTACTTAGGATTCATATTAGAAAGAAACTTTTCATTTGTTAATCACATCACTACAATTGGGGAAAAATCTAAAAATAGTTTTCACGCTTTAACTAAAATATCAACAACAACATGGGGTCTTTCTTTTAATACTCTTAAAACGATTTATAGTGCTACTTATTTAGGAAGTATGTGTTATGGGGCGCCTGTATGGGCTGATAGGGCAACTATAGGTGCTGTAAGGCGCAAATTGCTTCAAAGTCATGGTTTGCTTCATATCTCCGTGATCGCACTCAGGCTGTAACTATCAAAGGATTCTGTTCGTCATCACGCCAATTACATCTGGTGTCCCACAGGGCTCTCACCTCGGACCTCTTTTGTTCAATATATATATAAATGATGTAGTACCTAACTAATTTTAACAAATCTAATATTTTACTTTATGCGGATGATACAAAAATGTATAAAGTAATTAAAAATGTCAGTGACTGTCATGAATTGCAAAAAGATTTAGATAATTTGTGTAATTATTGTAAGGAATTTTATCTCTTTATCTTAATGTTAAAAAATGTAATATTATTACATTTACTAGAAAGAAGAAAATTATACTATACAATTACTCGTTTAACAAAGAAACTATTAAGAGAGTGTCCGAGGTGAGAGATCTAGGGGTTCTACTAGATAGTAAGCTCATTTTCGATCGACATGTCGCATCTGTCACCAATAGAGCGTTTCGTCTATTGGGATTTATATTAAGGACTAGCTGTTGCCCGCGACTTCGTTCGCGTGAAAATTCAGATGAGTGTGCCTCTATGAGAGTATTGCGTGCCTGATTTTATGGCAATCGTACATTGTATCAGTAATAAATATCAGTATTAATCGTCTCTATGGCGAATCCAGTTTAAACCCGCTACCGCTTAAACTGACAAACCACTTACACACAAACTTGCGACTCTTGGCTTCTGAATATTAAAAAAAGAGTATTTTCTAGTAATTTGGTAATCCTACTATAGGTAAGTTTCATACAAACTTTGCCACCCCTTTATACCCCCTTAGGGGATGGATTTCGCAAAATTCCGTCTAAGTGACCACCTATATCCTAATAGGAACGACCACGCAAAGTTTGAAATTCCTAGCACTTGTTGTTTTTGAGATTTCGTGATGAGTGAGTGAGTGACCTTTTGCTTTTATGTATATACCTAGATAGCTTTTGCCCGCGGCTTTTTTCCAATAGACATTTTTATATTGTTTAAATACTGTTTTTCATACTATTTTTAATCTCCCATTCATACAAATCCTCTTTCACCTACCTAAAGATATCCCTCGTAAAAACAATATACAATACACAAAGGCAAATTTTCACTACAATAACTTTCCCTTTCCCCATCTTTCCTATCGCTCTTTTTCTCCACTCTCCAGTTTCCTTTCTCTCCTCCCCTCCCCCTTCTCCTCTTCACCTCCTGCATCCCTTGCCTCTCCTCCAGCATCTCTTGCCCTTTCCTCCACTTCCCTCTACCTTGCTTCCTCGCTTTCCCCTCTCTTCCCCCTTCCTTCTCCTTCCTTTTCCTCCTTACCACTTCCTTCCTATCCCTTCCCCTCCCTTTTTCCACCATTCGAGAACTCCTTACTTTCCTCGTCCCTTACCCCTCCCTTCCTCTCCCGTCTCCCTCACTTCCCCTCATTCACCCTCACTTCCCCCTCACTTCCCTCTCACTTCCCCCTCACTCCCTCCTCACTTCCCTCTCACTTCTCCCTCACTTGCCCCTCACTTTCTTCTCACTTCCCCCTCACTTACCCCTCACTTTCCTCTCACTTTCTTCTAACATTCCCCTCACTTTTCCCTCACTTGTCCCTGGCTTTCCCCTGACTTCCCCCTGACTTCTCCCTGACTTCTCCCTGACTTTCTCCTCACTCCTCCCCCGCATTTCTCCCACACTTCCTCTTCACTTCCCCCTCACTTCCACATCACTTACCTCTCACTTCCCCATCACTTCCCTCTCACTTTCCCCTCCCTTCCTCCTTCCCCTCAATTCCACCTTTTCCTCCCTCTCCCTCCCTGCAAATTTCAAGTCGCTAGCTTCAAAAGCTAAAGATCTTTGTATAGAATGTTTCATCCCTAATTTCACCCCTCTAAATCCACTTCTGTTAAAATAAAATTATAAGGATATTTTTTGTTTAAATTTCAAAACTGTAAGTTAAAAAATGAAGAAGATTCATACAATCGTTTTCATCCCTTTTCACACACTTAGGAATTTAATTTAAAAAAACCCTTTCTTAGTACAACCTCTAGACATTTAGACAAACACACCCTCCAAATTTTAAGTCACTACGACCAGCAGTTAAGGCTGTGCGTTGTCTGTTAGTCAGTCAGTCAGTCAGGACAAAGCCATATATAATATGTATGGGTGTATGGATGTATGGATTAGACGTATAGCCATCGGGGATCAAAGCATACAGGCTGCTAGGAATGCTAACACGTGATAGGTCCACATAAAGCTGACCGTGCGAAAAACAGCTAATACTTAGATCAACACCCACAACTTTTAGTTGTGTCTGACCTTGGGCTTTATTAATTGTCATCGCGAAACATAAGCTCACTGGAAACTGGACTCATTTAAAACTAAACGGAAGATTGTTTAGAATGAGAAGAATCTGAAAAATAAAAACGCTATCAGATTCCGTAACCTGTTAAAGTCTCTGTTTCTATCAGGTTTCGTAGTAAATTAACAAATGTTTGACGTAGTTCTTTAAATTGGCATAACTTTTTTATTTATGAACCGATTGACATAAAACAAACACTAAATGTTAAGTGAAGCTTACCACGATGTATTAGTGAAAACCACATCTAAATCGGATAAGCCGTTTCTGAGATTAGCGTGAACAAACGCACAGACAAACAGACAAACAGACAAACAGACAAACAGACAAACAGACATACAGACAAACAGACAAAAATTGTAACAATCATTGTTTTGGGTTCTATTTGCGTTGATAAAGGTCCCAATATTTCTTTTTCTCATATATCTTTCATGTACAGACAGCGATCGGTTACATTTTTATTATATGTATAGATTACGAAGGATTTTAAAAACCTGAACACTCTATTACTTCTATATAAGACTATTGTCTGGCCAATATTGGAATATGCGTCTGTGGTGTGGAATCTCCAGTATAATGTATACATTGACCAAATTGAAAGAATCCAAAAGAAATTTATGAAACAAATTATTTGGCGGTGTGAAAAGCATCTAATTATGTCACACACAAATAAATCGGTTGTGACGAATTTCCCGACCCTAGAAACTCGACGTGTGAACCATGACTTAGTATTTCTTTATAAGTTTATAAGCAATCATGTGGACTCCCCTTATCTTTTGAGTAAAATAAGTTTTGGATGCCCACGACTCAGTGCACGAAAGAAGTCTGTCTTTCACATTCCCACTGCTAGGACCAATTATGGTATGAACAGTTTTACTCGAAGAGCTTGCCGCGCTTATAACAACTTAATTGAAATTGGCGGTAGTAGTGATGACGTAGATATATTTCATACATCTCTAGCTAAATTTAAAAGATCGCTTTCCAATGACAAGAACAAAAAATAATATTTAAGAATGAATAATTTGTATCATATACATTTATCACTTCCAAATTGTTCCATTATCTGTTATATTATTATTATTATTTTTCTCTTAATTATTACTATTTTAATATTCTAATATCCGTCACAAATTGTAAAGTAATGTGTGGAAACTGCTTTGGATTATGTTTTATCTGTATGGTGATATTTTTTATGTTATGTAGCATCTGTTTGTTTCCCAAAGAATAATAAAAAAAAAAAAAAAAAGTCAACGTCTTGCGTTAATATTTCTGTGTAAGGCTAGGACAGTTAGCACTGAGGCTTTGCCAGTACTGGCAGGTGTTCTTCCAGTTGATCTTGAGGTTCAGAGACGAGCGGCTATGTATTATACAACTCACGAAGGCATGAATAGTGACTTCTTACAATCGCGCGATCACCAGAAAATCATTAGATTATTTAAAGAAGAAAATGAAGTTTATAGGAGTCTTATAGGCGAATGGCAGCAGCGCTGGGATACTTCAACTAAGGGGCGCCACCTGTACCAGTTTTTTCCATCAGTTGTAAAGCGGTTGGAAGGAACATGGATAGAGGTAGATCACTGTGTCGCCCAATTTCTTACGGGTCATGGTAACTTTAAGGGCAAACTATTTTCGTATAGGTTAGTTGATTCGCCGAGTTGTCAGTGTTCCAATCAAGAACAGTCTGCTCATCACATTCTTTGGGAGTGTATTCTTTGGCGTAAAGAACGCGAAATAATGTTAAATAGTTTACAAGTTACATCAGGACCAGTTTATTATGAGGATCTTGTGTCATCTAGGGTGAATTTCCGTGCGTTTAAGCGTTTCTGCCATACATATTACTGGAATCAGATATAGCTCACATAGGTCCCTTAATATTACTTGTCCGTGGTGCTCTCTTTTAATAGGTCATAATCCTATACAGATTAAATTTGTCTCCCGCTTTGCAATGGAGGGAAGTGGACATTTTATTTCCAACTCCTCCTTTTACTTCTGATTAAATTCGTTGCGGGGTCCAAGACAGTAGGTTTAGCAGTCCCCGGGACTCCCGAGTGTCAAAGCTCGGTGTTTCTTCTTGGATATCACTGTTAATCCTGGCTTACAGGAGTCACAGTGATGGGCATGTGGGTGGGATTGTCCCTCTATGCGATTTAACAGGTGATTAATTAATTTATCGTTGATACTATTTTGCAAGCAAGGCTCAACGTGGTCAGACACTCATCATGCGTGCAGTCTATCAATCTCTTTAATACATTGCCAACTGAATTAGAGAACAATTCGTATGTTAACAGATTTACAAATACTACTAGTAGACTAGTCTTTGTTAATTGAAAATTTTTATCCTAATAGTTATTATAGTATTAAAGAATTTGTGAACGACAGAAACAGATAGAATTGGTATTTGTAGATAGTATTGACATGTAGAAAATCAATTAAATTTAAGTATATCTTTATCTAAATTAGTTTATAAGCTTTTAATACAAATGTAAGTATATTTGTTATGAAATATATAAATAAATTATATTAATACAATGGCGTGTGTTTGTGTACATGTAGTTCTTGCATTCGTGTTCGTCTGATTTCACGCTATAAGTTAAAAATCATTATTTTCCATAATATTTCTATACCCCTCATTTATACAACCTTACATTTCATCTAGTTACCTGAAAATATACAATGCCCAAATGCAAATTTTCACTACATTAACTTAAAAAAGTTTTCCACAATGTTTTTATCCCCATATCATGTAACCCTATAGCTATCTCTGTTAAAAATATTTAAAACGACCCTTTTCATTTTGGTTAAAGCATGAAATATTTGTTATTTTATATACTTTTGTTATATTTGTTATATTGACTGGCCTGTTGATCTAGGTCTAGTGGTTAGTGACCCTGACTGCTAAGCCGGAGGTCGTGGGTTCGATTCCCACCCAGGACAAACATTTGTGTGATGAGCATGATTGTTTGTTCTGCGTCTGGGTGTAATTTATCTGTAATATGTATGTATTTACAAAAAAAAAATGTATATTAGTAGTTTATCAGTTGTTTAGTACCCATAACACAAGCAAATATAATTACTTAATTTGGGGCTAGATGGCGCTGTGTGATTGTGGTAGAATTTTATTATTATTATTATTTCCTTTATTTAAATTAATTCTCAAAAAAAATTCTCAAAAATTTTTAAATATATGTATATAAAAAAAACACATACATTTAAAAATATAAAAATTGGAGACCCACTGGCACCGGGTACAGGGACCAAGCTACCGGCGGTTAGGGCTCCAGAGTTATGAACCTCCTCACAATGCGGGCCGTGTCAAGCAACACCGCCTTCTGTATCTGGCCCTTGACCCAACCAGCCAACGCGAGCCTCTTAAGATGTTGATCGAGGCTCTTAGCAATAAGTTCATTCACTGTAACCACTATCGGAACAATGATCGCCGAATCCACATCCCACATGTAAACAACCTCATGAGCTAAATCCAAATACTTGATCTGTTTGTCTTTTTCAGCTTTCACGAGATTATCATCATTATCATCTTTTTATTATTATTATTATTATTGTTATTATATATTTTTTCTCAACTATAACTTCGGCAAACAATAAAGAACTGTCTATTTAATGCTTCACCCTCCCTAAACCCACCATTATCAAAAAATAAAAACAGCATATTTAAGCATTCCAATACTTAATTATATTTAAACCAAAAATATTGCCATACAACTTTCATCCCTAATTTCATCCTTTTAAAGTTACCCTCTGTCAAAAATATAGATAAGAGTATTTTTTTTACTCTGATAGTAGTATCTCAATACAAATTTGGAAAATATAAATTAAAAAACAAAGAAGTTCCATTCAATAATTTTTATCCCTTTTCACACACTTAGGAGATGAATTAAAACAAATCCTTTCTAAGCAAACCTCTAGACTTCAAGACAACACATCCTCCAAATTTCAAGTCGTGAACTTCAAAAGCAAAGATCTTTCCATATAATATTTCATCCCTAATTTCGCCCTTTAAACAAAACCCCTATTAAAAATATCCTGTCCTGTACTGTAAGTACCTACTATGGTACATTGTAGGTACTATTTACACCGTATTTTGACAATTATTAAAAACCCTCCTAATGAGTGAAATGCTTAGAGCATTAAACCAACCGGAGAGGCCACTGACAGGCGTACCCCTCTGCCAAAGGTACCAGCCCACCGGTCATACCCGTTATATAAAACTAGTTGACGCGCGTTCCGCATCATAAGTCACCTAACAGTGCATGCGTAATAGCGTCTCAATAGAAATGCCGAATTGCCGTGTATTTTGGTGTAAAAAGCGTTCAGCGACATCAAGTCTACAAAAGGATAATATTACATTCCACCTGTAAGTATCATTTTGTTCTAATATTATTAAATAAGGCATTAAATTAGCAATTTAACCAAATAAAATGCTAATCAACAAGTGTTGCCAGGCTTATCATCAATACTCCAATCTGGGGTAATATTTTAAGTTGAATTAACATAAAAACTAACCTTTCCTTTTTTATATCTCGCCTTGTTGACATATCTAATAAGTTTCATTTTGGATGTACATTATTGTGTCACCGTTCCCATATTTATTTATTTTTAATTAAAACCAATGTTTTTTTTACCAAGTAATGCACAAAATAATATTAAATGAACAAGTAAAATGAGATTATAAATCCAAATATACAAGGTTAGTGCACTTTATTCCGAAAGATAATTGCTCATTTCTTACAAAAATAAGCGTATTTATTTTTAAGAAACTGGTCACACTTTAACATAATTAGAGATGAGACAGTTTAATCACAAATATCGATATTGATTTTCCAGTATTAAATTAATTAT
The DNA here is from genome assembly GCA_963082885.1 of Parascotia fuliginaria. Taxonomy (NCBI): domain Eukaryota; kingdom Metazoa; phylum Arthropoda; class Insecta; order Lepidoptera; family Erebidae; genus Parascotia; species Parascotia fuliginaria. The sequence goes on along the minus strand of OY720198.1, from coordinate 487,010 downwards.
TTTTTATTTGTTTTAGATTTTCAAAAGAAGCAGCACCTCGAGTCGCTTGGGTCCAATATTGTAGGAACCATATAAGTGGGTTCCTAAGCGTACAAGTATCTGACTAACAGCTTAAAAGACAAAGCCTTCTGTGCTGCCAGCACTGCTACCTCCTCCCTACCCCCCAAGCGGCGGAGAACTCAGTTTTTAGCAAGTAAACTCGCTGTGCGCTACCTCCTCTTATTGCATTACCTAGGATTAGTTAAACTAGATTTATAAGGTTAATTTAAATTGCACAGTTTTTCAGTATTTTATTATACCTACTTAAATAAAGACTTTCTGAAATATATTCTGTTGTTTTTTTTGTTATCTGAACAGATAAAATATCTCTCTAGTAAAAATCTACTCATACATTCTCATGTCAGTGTCTTGTTACTATGTAATCAGAACAAAATACTCCAATTACAAGCTCTGCTTAGTTGGAACGAAATTTAATAGCAACAGACAATTAATTCAAAGTATTATTTGGTTTGAATATACATACATACTTAGGAATAATACACGTAAAATTGACACGTAATAATTAATTACAATCTTTAATCCACACTAGAACAAATTTCAACAGGTGGTGGTTATTGAACATACATCCTTGTGCGCAGTAGTAAAATAAAAAAAAAGAGTGGGTACCCATGTACGCACGTAAGAAGTTATACTTCTTTGGCATAACAATCCAAAAATACCAAATAATAATACAACGCATACATACATAAATATTTGAATTGATATAAACGCCAATATATTTTTTATTTATTCACACAGATTATTTGTACTGATACGACACACAAAGATCCGCAACTAACTTCAGTGTGTAAAAGGTTCGCAACTAACTTCAGGGTGTTGCTTTTTTCTGTCGGTGTGCGCGCGCATCATAAAAATTCACTCTCATCATTTTTCCCAATCGCGCCAAAAAAAGTATAACTTCAAAAAAAAACGGCTAAATGCCAGCAGGACTCGCGCGCCGAGGGTTCCGTACTATCAGGGATCGGAAGTATTGAATAAACATTAGTAAACATAGTAGGAGAGCCCGACCGCATAACCAGATTTGTTTGTCGAACAATGTTTAACAAATTAATAAATTTAGCCCGACCGTGTGACGGGCTTTTTTGATAATAATTACAAAAAAGTGTGCTAGTTAGAAACACTGTTTTATTCTTCCTGTAATATTGACATAAACATGAATTAACAGAATTACTTCTAGTTAATTCATGTTTATGAACTATTTACTTTACTTTCATCTATTTCAAAGTGCTTAAATAAAAAAAAACCTTAAAATTATAATAGATTATTATTACCTAAAACTGTTCTATATAATATAAGATAATGCTCATTTTAATAAGCAAACATAATAATCATGAAAATAATTAAATCTTTCGCGTACTTATATGAAATCCTAAACATCGATACTAAATATCGACAGAGTCAAGCTCTAACTGTTTTACTCTAAGGAAGCGTAAACTGATAGATGTCCCTGTGTGTGAATGTGATTGTGTGTGTTTAGTTTAAGCTAGTGTGTAATAATTTTATTGTGTGCGTGTATAACGACGCGATTTAAAAATGCATTAGTAGTTAACATTGTAATTAGTGTGCGTTGCTCGCGTTACCCCGTCCCCCGCCGAAAGTGGCAGACTTTTGCGCAAGGGAAATAGAGCGCGTGTCCACTCCTGTTGGTTTAATGCTCTAAGGTGAAATGGGATACTTGAAACCTAGTCCTAATGCTCATTGTTCGCGCCGTTACCAAACACTCCACAAGCAACTACAAAACGCATTCATATACGCTTCACATGCACGGAACACATACACACATTCGCATCACACACACGTTCACTCAATGACACTAAGGGCAAGATTCACAGACCGCACTTTGACTTTACTTTGATGCAAAGATCTACTTTGTACCAAAAATATGTATCTTAGGCCCAGATTCACAATCGTGACTTTACTTTACAGCAAAGGCACCTTCCCAAAGTAAGCTTTGTATTGCCGAAGATTACTTTCAACTTCATATTCAAACATATTTTTGGTACAAAGTTTAGACTTTACTTTGTAAAGTCAAAGTGCGGTCTGTGAATCTTGCCCTGACACTTGACAGACGACAAAAAGACGAAAAATGAGAATATGGATTACGAAAAAGTAACAATATTACTACGCCAACCGCCGAGTCAAAGGACACCTATAGGTTACCGCCACGTGTTTCACCACACTATTGAAAAAACGTTCCAGTTTTCCCGTAAAACGTCTAGGAATACTTCACTGTGGCTATAGAAAATACGTCGCGCCTACGTAAACTCCTGTCCACTCGTCGGGAACGCTCCAATCCAGCGGGTACTCTAGCAAGTTGCGACATGTGCACGTGGATTGAACAATCAACGAAGAACTATTGCACAAGGATTCTCCAGACACATCGCATGCCTGCTTAATCATACTGTGAGCCCGTTCCTTTATCTATCCTACCTTAATTATCCCCTTTATTTGGGTATTTAGGGTGGTTTGTTCCTCAAGGGTTTTGATGAGCTGTTTGTGCCTATCTGCAGTGCTATTACTATACTTGTTCAGTCTTCACTTCATAGCAACGCGCCTATTTATCATTTATCAATCAAAACCATTGCCTAGTGCCTAAATCTAGCACAATCTAGTGTACCTAGGTCACACCTAGGCATCCTAAGCACATTTCAAGGTCTGCTTATTATTCTGCTACACTTCAAGTAACTAATATTCACTAAAATAAATAAACCAAAGTAATAACACAGTGAAGCCACTACCCAAATGAATTATACTATTACATTTCACATTTAGGGACCTTTGCACTACACTGTTTTCTTCAACAACTTTAACAAGCTAATCACAGCTTAGCAATCTTCATTCCTCATCTATTACCTATTTATTCAGGCTGCTTTCTAAGCTTGGTAAAATAATCTATTTCAGTGTTGTCTGTCGCTCACCCTGTCTTACTGCATTGTATGGCCGTGCATAGCAAACCGGTTAACGGCACCTACCTGATGACACGGCCAATCAGCTGAGTGGTAAGAGGTCAAAGCGAGGAACGTTTCGTATGCATAACTTTGTTTACTTATTTGCTGCATTCTAATTAATTGTTTAATTGTATTTTATTGCAAGTTCATAATGTCGTGTGAGGATTTGTCATATAAAGATTTAACTGCTAAACGTAGTTCTATTAAAGGACGCGTTACAAAGTTTAAAAATAACTTAGATATTTTAGATACATTAGAAAGTATGTCACAAATTGAATTAAGCAAACTTGCAATGAAATTGACAAAATTTGAAGCGTTATTCACTGAATTTGATGAGGTGCAATGTCAAATAGAAATTTTTAATATTGATAAACAAGATTCTGAGTTGGCTATTAGAGATTTAATTGAACAAGATTTCTACCATTGCATAGCATCGGCTAAATTATTATTGGAGAAGTACCCTACTCCTAGCCAAGGGTCAGTACATTCATCAGCACATTCCTGCTGTAATCATAATGATGGTGCCCATGCTGTCGGGTTTCGTTTGCCTGAACTTCTCGAAAAGATAACCAATCAGATTTCGTTATTACCTCATGTGGTAATAACGAAATCTGATTGGTTATCTTTTCTCGTCTCCGCTCCTCTCCGCTTTGGTGGAAACCGGGCCTTAGTTCGTGTTCTCAGCCGACATAGAGAAAATGTTTCGCGCTATCTCCGTAAGAGAGTCGGATCGTCATCTACAACAAATTTTATGGCACGACAACGAAAACGAGCCTATACAAATCTTGCAGTTAAATACCGTGACGTATGGCTTCTCTAGTGCTAGCTTCCTTGCAACTCGCTGTCTAAGTCAAGTCGGTGAGGAGTGTAGTGACCCTACAATAAAAACTATAATAAAAAGGGACCTGTACTGCGATGACATTCTTACCGGGGCCAAGACAGAGTCTGAAATGCGCTCCATTCAGCAGTCCGTGTCTAAAGAACTAGCCAGTCATGGTGTTCATCTCCGCAAGTACCGAACGAACTTACCTAATCCCTTATTCGGAGATCTCGTTGATCTTCAACAGGATCATCTTTTGATCAGCAACGCCACTAGCACCTTAGGTGTAGGCTGGACTCCATCGTCTGATTACTTCCACTTCAATATCCAGTATTCCCACCCAAACGTCATAACAAAGAGATCGATACTTTCATCAACTTTTAGAATATTTGATCCGCTTGGCCTGTTATCGTTATGTACAATCAAGCCTAAAATAATTCTCCAAGAGTTATGGAGCCTAAAACTATACTGGGATGAACCAGTACCCCAACAAATTAAAAATTGTTGGCTAAAGTTTACAGAACAGCTTTCAAAGCTCTGTTCCCTAAAGATACCTAGATGTATTATAATTGATGATGTCTCTATAATCGAACTTCATTGCTTTACAGATGCATCTCAACGAGCCTTTGGCACGGCAATTTACCTTAGATCCCTTAACGCTAGTGGCAAGAGCAACGTATCTCTAGTATGTGCCAAATCGCGAGTAGCACCAATAAAGCCGACTACTATTCCGCGCTTGGAACTTTGCGCTGCTCTGTTAGGCGCTCAACTTGCCAACACCGTCCTGCAGGCTCTGAGATGCCCAATCAACCGGCAAGTATACTGGACTGACTCTACCGTCGTCCTCAGCTGGCTTAGGTCACCAAGTAAAGCGAAAACATTTGTCGCAAATAGAGTTGCGGCTATCAATGACATTACCGACCCTTCTAGCTGGCGTCATGTACCTACCTCTATCAATCCAGCAGATCTCGTGTCTCGAGGAGTAAATCCTGAACAGGTACACTCTCCCTTATGGTGGTATGGACCTGATTTTCTTTTGCAACCTGAAAGTCATTGGCCTACAGAACCTTCGCTTACAGTCGACTTGCCTGAAATGAAAGCACATCCCGCTTTCATCGGGGAGACTGCAGTACCATGCAGTGACAAACTTGTTAATATCGAAAAGTACTCCAAACTTTTATTTGTACAAAATGTAGTAGCTAGATTAATTAGATTTATTCATAATGTAAAATGCCCCACGGACAAATTGTTAGGTCCTCTATCCACAGACGAAAGAGAGCGCGCTATGACTCACTTAATAAAAATATCACAAAGGGAGTCATTCGCAAAGGAAATTAAATATTTAATTAATAACAAGCCTTTAAAAACTCACGTTGCGCTAACCTCTCTTAACCCTTTTATAGACTCAAATGACATTCTTAGAGTCGGAGGTCGTATCAGCCCCTCCACCTATCCCTACGACAAAAAACACCCCATCGTTCTGAAAGCTGACAACCATTTCACTAAATTAATCTTTCAGTACGAGCATCACCGTCTCTTTCACACCGGCCCACAACTTTTACTGGCTTCTGTCAGGGAGCGCTACTGGCCTATAGGTGGTCGCAATCTGGCTAGACGCGTATGTCGCGAATGCCTCATATGTCGTCGTTTTAGGGGGCAGACGATGAACCAAATTATGGGTAACCTACCTTCTGAACGCGTAGAGCCAGACTTTCCTTTCCACACCGTAGGCACAGACTTTGCCGGACCGTTTCTAATAACGGATCGCAAAGGACGTGGTTGCAAAATAACCAAATGTTATATGTGCATATTTATTTGCTTCCGCTATAGATGCATTCATCTAGAAGCGGTAAGCGACTTATCTAGAGATGCATTTTTGTTAACTCTAAAAAGGTTCATTGCTCGCCGAGGAATATGCAAAACAATTTACTGTGATAATGGTAGAAATTTTGTCTCAGCAGCGAAAGACATCAACAGTTTCTTGAATTGTAACAAGAATGACATTATTGATTTTGCAGCTGTGCAGGGCATTGAATTCCGTTTCTCACCAGCATACGCTCCTCACTTTGGCGGTCTCTGGGAGGCTGGAGTTAAGAGTGCTAAGTTTTTTGCAAACAAAATTCTAAAAAATACTCACCTTACCTTTGAGGAGCTGTCTTCCTTATTCGCCCAAATAGAAGCCATCCTTAATAGCCGTCCCCTTTGTCCTCTCAGCCCATCGCCCAACGATTTCACTCCTCTTACCCCGGGACACTTTATAATCGGCAGACCACTTACCTCGATTCCGTCTCCGTGTCTTCTCGAAGCCAACGCCAACAACCTCGACCGCTACAAGCGACTAGAGCAAGCCAGGCAGCATTTCTGGAAACGGTGGTCGAATGAATACATTGCCGAGCTCCAACAACGCACGAAGTGGCGTACACAACAGTGTGCTGCGCTGAAACTCAATGATCTAGTCCTCATAAAGGAAGATTCGTCACCCCCACTGTGTTGGCGCCTTGGACGAATATCCAAACTATTTCCTGGAGCCGATGGTCTACCCCGTGTTGCTGATGTCTCCACTGCGCAAGGACTCGTGCGAAGAGCCATCAACCGCCTATGCCTACTTCCAAATGGGGAGTCATCTTGAAAGGCCTGTAGCCTTTCAACGCCCGGGAAGATGTTCGCGCCGTTACCAAACACTCCACAAGCAACTACAAAACGCATTCATATACGCTTCACATGCACGGCACACATACACACATTCGCATCACACACACGTTCACTCAATGACACTGACACTTGACAGACGACAAAAAGACGAAAAATGAGAAGACACCTTGGCAAAAACTGTAAACCCTATCAAGAATAAAACTTGAGAAATTAACAATATATTTTTCTGTGTTCTATCAAGAACACTCATTAACATAATTTATACATGGGTACATAAAATCAATCCCTAGCGATGAGATAGGGTTAAGTCCGGTACACACACACGACACACTCGACACTTGCATGCTAATACAATAAAATACTTTAAATACCAACCCAGTTAAATGAAACACAGACTGAATGCTGAAATGATTTATTACATTATCTAATATTGAAGCAGCAGTTTGTCAAGTTGGAGGTTTCATCCAATAAGGCGCTGTTGTCGTCATTATTTCTTGCCTAAAAGCTCGGTGAGTATCTTCTCTACCAGATCCACTGTAACAAAATAATACAATTAAAATATATACATAAACTAGCTGTGCCCGCGACTTCGTCCGCGTGGAATAGTGATTTTGGGCAGCATTTTTTGGATATATCTTTTGGTTTGTTTTGAATTATAAACATCTTCGTTTAGGTGAATAAGAAAAATCTTTACAGTAAATGCTTCTCCATCTACGATATTAGACGTATAGCCATCGCGGATCAAAGCCATACAGGCTGCTAGGATTACTTACACGTGGCAAATCCACATAAAGCTGACCATGCGAAAAACAGTTAATATTTAGATCCACACTCATTAATTGTCATCGCGAAACATAGGCTCACTGGAAACTGAACTCGTTTAAAACTAAACGGGAAATTGTTTGGAATGAAAGGAATCCGAGGAATAAAAACGCTATACGTTTTTTTTTTATATTAGCCTGCCAAAGTGCCTCTACTCTGGCTGATGGTAAGCAGTCAGTGGAATTCAGAAGTAGTGGACACCATTCCAAAAGCCAAACTACTGGTATGGTGGCCTCCACTATGGCGGCTTAGTGAGATGCTTCTTCACGCCTCGCTTAAAAGTCCCAGGATGAAAGTTAGGTGGGAACACATGCGCTGGTAAAGAGTTCCAGGCTTTAATTGAGCGACAAAAGTATAAAGTGCCGTTTGGTTCGAGACCCTTTAGATTCCACTGTGAAAGGGTAGCACTTCAGTCCCGCACGTGTCGTTCTGGATAAAAAGGGAGAGGGTAGAATTAATTTAAAGAGCTGTTGAGAAGACTCTCCGTGGTAAAGGCGATAGAAGACGGCCGTTGAGGAGGCGATGTCTCTTCGCAGCTGTAAAGGCTCAAGGGCCTTAGGCCTCCGGGCTTCCATGATACGGACTGCTCGCAAAAGGCCTCCGTACCGTCACGAAAATGGTGGCCGGGTTCCACTATCTGGTCACCAACCTGCACGACGAACCACTCCGAGATTATGCGCAACCTGGTGGGGCAGTCTCTTTTTTTTTTGGTTAGGTCTAATTGGGCCCTTGTACAATGCCGCGGGCGGCCAGCGGCACCACCGTTTATACGGGTCTCCCTGGCCGGCGGGTTGACCCACACCACCCACACAATGACTCCGCGGATACTCAGCTGGTCCCACACATGCTGCGAGGTTTGTCATCTCTGCATCAGTTGGGCCTCCGGCTCTCGCGCTTACCGAACGAAACGCAATAATATGGATACTATTACTCTTACGTCGAAAACTATGAGAGGGTAGTACATCCCTGGTCGATCCGACCCATTCATGTTGAAACCAGCGTAAATCGACTACTACTATTTCGTAATTCACTTCAATTCCACCTATTCCGTAATGAAACGTGTTAACAAACATGTTTTTATCACAAAAAATAAAAAATAAAATAAATCCAGAAAATATAAATCTAACTTGTATTTACATTTTAACTAATAAAGTATTTACTATTTTTTTTTTTTTTACGTGGGAAATGCATTACGCATACGCACCCGCCTGGGCAAGGCGGGGATTATGTCGGACTCTCCGACCGCACTCAAAGCGCGGCCAGCATACCGACTAAAACCCACGGTGTTCCTCCAGAGGGCCAGAGTGTCGGGGTCACGGGAGTCGCTTGCGCATTCATCCACGACCCCGACGGGCCATGGCCCCGTCCGATTTAGGGGCCTAGCCCCCCCCCTCCTTCATGAGGCGCGTGCGGAACACGCGCACTGCCGTCTCGGACCCGTGCTTTTTTATTTATGAACCGATTGACATGAAACAAACACTAAATGTTAAGTGAAGTTTACCACAATATATTAGTGAAAACCATATTTAAATCGGATAAGCCGTTTCTGAGATTAGCGTGCAGAAACGCACAGACAAACAGACAAAAATTTTAAAAATCATTGTTTTGGGTTCTATTTACGTTGATATACGTCCCAATAGTATTTTTCTCATCTTCCATGTACAGACAGCGATCGGTTACATTTTTATTATATGTATAGATAGATATAGATATGTAGATGCTTACATAGCTATATTTTAAACATTAATAGTCGAAATTTGAGCAAGAACACTTATTCTCTAAAGAATTCTAAAGAATTAAGTACTTAGGTAATTAAATCAATTGTAACATTAAATAGGTACTTACCTAACTCTTGTAGAAGATTACTATCTACACACGCACAGCTCGACGAAGTCTGCATGCTCTGTATTTAAAACAAATGCAGATGTTAGTTGAGTGACAGTGTCGGGTGTCGTTGTTCAAATAGATGAGTCATCAGTAAAGTGGTGAACAAGCACATGTTCCACCTGAACATAAACAAACATCGAGTGACGTCAGAGACAAGTTGACTTAATCTACTTGGAAGCTGAGAGGTAAAGTTACATAGAGAGACACGGAGCGATGTGTGTGGCCATTTAGTATTTACTATAGGTACTGTCAGTTTTGTAACTCACCAGACCGACGAGAGCGAAGAGCACAAACATAAAGAGAGTGAACCACTGCATGTTGTTGGATAGTTCGTCTTGTGACAACTGGTACTGAACTGTATCATTTTGTACTATTTATACCAGTTTACTATCAATGCATTATAATGTTAACCTGACACGTGTATGCCTCACGTTCATTACCATTACATCCCACTTCGGGCTTATTTTAACCCCAAACTATGAATTGTTTACTGACCGAGACAATCAAGCGGAAGATGCGTTGGAAGACGCTTTTAAGCTCCTCCACTGCTAAATATAAACGGCGAGTACCACACTCACCGTACACTCACCTTCAGTTTTCCAACGATATCGTATTCATGGCTGAGACCATGGAAGACTTACTATAAGTAGACCCTTTACAAGTGAGCCAAATGACCATGATCAACACCAAGATGATGGGCAATGTCCTTGTTGCACTCCTATTAACACTGGGCTTTAATATGTTGTTGTTGTTGACGTGTACCTACGTATACCTGTTACAAATAGTCCAGTTAGGTAAGCCACTCAAGAGAAACAGCTCACTCGCTCTAAAAGCTACAACATAGGTTCACATTGACAGTACCGCAGTGTCTCAACTTAAGCTCTTTGTACCTATATTCACTACTATTATATTCATATTTGTGACCCATTCTTTTAACTATAAAAAATTATAATAACTATATTGTTTTGATTAATATTTTACGTATAGGTATGTATATTATAGTTGAGTCATTATATTGTACAGGTGAGACGTTTCTCATCTCGTATGCCAACAGGTTAAGTCGATAAGCATATTTTTTTACCTATTTACAAGCAAGCGCAAGATAGCCGCGACATTTAAATATTCATATTTAGTACCTAGTTTAATTAAAAAGATACTACAAATAAATTAGTTGGTACGTGAACATGAAAAAGAGAATTAAACAGATAGTACCTACTGCGGGGCCACTGATTAATATTGTTGTAGCTTTGTTCAACACTGAAGTTGCGCTTTTGGAATGACTTATGTAATAATATTCAAAGATGGCCGTCCTATCTGATTTTTTTTTTTTTTTTTTTTTTTTTTTTTATATTAGCCTACCAAAGTGACTCCACTTTGCCTGATGGTAAGCAGTAAGTGGAATCCAGAAGTGGTGGACACCATTCCAAAAGCCAAACTACTGGTATGGTGGCCTCCACTATGGCGGCTTAGTGAGATGCTTTTTCACGCCCCGCTTAAAAGACCCAGGATCAAAATTAGATGGGAACACATGCGCTGGCAAAGAGTTCCAGGCTTTAATTGAGCGACAAAAGTATGAAGTGCTGAACCGTTTGGTTCGAGACCCTTTAGATTCCACTGTGAAAGGGTGGCACTTTAGTCCCGCACGTGTCGTTCTGGATAAAAAGGGAGAGGGTGGGATTAATTCAAAGAGCTCTTCAGAACACTCTCCATGGTAAAGGCGATAGAAGACGGCCATTGAGGCAATGTCTCTTCGCAGCTGTAAAGGCTCAAGGGTCTTAGTAGCCTCCGGGCTTCCGATGATACGGACTGCTCGCCGCTGCAACCTATCGAGTGCATCCAGTAAGTACTGTGCGGAGCCATCCCAAAGATGAGAGCAGTACTGAGAAAGAAGACAGAGCTGCTCGGGCGTGAAGTACCGCCTCACCCTGTTCAGGACACCGAGTTTACAGGAGGCGGTTTTAATGACGCACTCGATGTAGTTCTTGGGGTTGAGATCTCGGCTGATGTCCATACCCAGGATACTTAGGCTATCCTGTAGTGGTAACACTGTGTTCTGAAGAGAGGGAAGGGGAAGGAACGGAGATTTTTTTGCAGAGAACGCGCACACCTGTGTTTTCTTGGCATTGAACTCGACCAAATTCTCACAACCCCATTTAGAAATGCGGTATAATACTTGGTCGAGCTCAGCCACAAGTTCTAGGCGTTTTGCCTCGATGTCAGTCTGTTTAGCCGCAGGATGTCCGAGATATCGCCCATGCACTGTACTATCATCTGCATAGCAATTAATGTTGCCAAGGGACAACATGTCATTGACATGCAGAAGATACAGGGTGGGCGACAGGACGGACCCCTGAGGCACCCCAGCGTTGACCTGCAAATAATCGGAGGCCGATCCGTCACAAAGGACTCTAATGCGGCGCTCACGCAGGAATGCGGCAATCCAGTTGCACAGCTGGGGTGGCAGACCATATGCTGGAAGCTTGGACAGAAGCGAACGGTGCCAGACTCTATCGAAGGCTTTGGTTATGTCAAGGCTGATGGCCAAGGACTCTCCATGCCTGTCCATAGCTTCACCCCATTGGTGCGTGATATATGCTAGAAGGTCACCCGTAGACCGTTTTGACTAATATGAATAAGATCCTATCAACATTACAAATTTTTGCTTGTATTACACACGTTAGGGGCCTGTAACCCGGGGACCCCGTATCATTGATATGGCTGATACAAAGGCTATTTATTTTCATTGTGTGGCGCGATTTAAAAAGTAGCATATGATTATCACAATGGATTAAACTCTAGAAAATTTTTGTGCTATAGTATAATGATTTTCTAACTAACACAGCAGTGCATCGATCAACCCAGTTTGACTTTTGGGGATCAAGCCAAGCCCATGACTGGATTCGTTTCGTCCATCATTGGTGCAAAAAACTTAAAGTTTTTAATCAGTAATAAGTATAAATAACATTAAAACCAATTGCAATGTTCTACATCAAATACAGCAGATATGAAGAAAAACTCAGGATCTTGAATTTTCAAATGTATTGCAACAATCACTATCCTCTTAATTAAATTATATAAGTGGGAACTAAAAATTTGCGCTTACAGTGTCCATTACTGGTGCCGTTCCTATACTTTCTTGCAGTTATATTTGTAACTGTAACCTATGTTCTCTAAGCAACGCAGAAGCAATACTATGATATGTAACACAACCAGCATGTTTTGACCGTGTACGAAGATGATGAAGGAAAAGGACTAAAGAGGTAATTGGACCTCCGGTGCTCTTACTCACCGAAGCTCTAAAGAAAGGCATTATGCCAGGTATGTAGTCTATCTGGGAAAGTAGTCAATAATGGGAAGTGGTCGTTTTGGGAAGTGGACACTATGGTCTTTAGAACCATAATGTCCACTTATCCCCGGTCGATACGGGGCTGACACTAGCTACGTATATTGTTTACCTTACTTTTAGTACCTACATAAAGTTTAAAATGAAAACACCACGAAACAAGATAATATGTAAGTAAAGCATTTAAAATGTATTTACTTACATTCAATTTAAATAGAAGTACCTACCTACATAAATTAGATAATACGTAATAAGTAAACTATTTAGATATGCCTAGCACAAGTACCTAGCGCTAAACTTTTTAATAAAATTTGTAGATAATTGTACTTTATTACATAACTTATCTATTTATTTACTAGTAAATTCTTTTTTCGGTTTTTATTTTATTGTTGACTGAAGTTAAATGACGAAATTCCAGGTGTAGGTAATTACATTATCAGATAGAATAAATTGATGATTGAAATTTTGTCGCTAGATGCCACACACCTTGATCCAGAGGTTAGTCCACGAGGGGAAACTACAGAAAGGTTCATAAACAGATATCGCTGATCCATTAATAGCAATGAATTATTAAGGTGCAGCGCTGACGACGAACTTTTTGTGCAATCGAGTCTGCGGCTGCCAATTCTTATATTCTAAACTATGATTAATTTTAAAAATGCCCAATAATATCACACCTACCGGAAGGCAGCAGAAGATTGTGGGATCAATCTTCTGCTACCCTAATACTTTTTAAAAACATGAAATTTAATATTGGTTGTTATATTAGGTGCGCCACAGACTCGATCGCACAAAAAGTCCGTCGTCAGCTCTGCACCTAAGAAGTACCTAAAAAAGTTAATAAGTACGGCAGTAGATTCACCGGGATAGTACTACCCTCTCATAGAAGATCGACGTAAGAGTCCATAGTAGTATCCGTAATATTGGGCTAATCTCAATAGTCGTACCGAGTAGACTTACCAGTAGAACTACTGGGACTTTTCTTCCCAACAGACTTACTGATAGAATAGTAAGCTCGCTGATGTTATTTCTCACATTAACTTTTTAATTTTAGATTTTTATTCTAAGTAAAGAAAAACAACTCAAACCTGGAAAAATAATAGATTGCAAGTGGCATAGTCTCATTGAGCATGATCAAGAATCACTTAAAGAGCAGCTCCAACCAGGCCGAAGTGACTACTCCAATATTCATCGAATAAGTAAATGTATGTCTCGGAGAGAGTGGACAATCGTGATAGGATCTTTAAATGTTATCCGGCAGCAGTAGGACGGCCATCTTTGAATATATTAATACTTGTCATTCCAGAAGCGCAACTTCGCTCTTTGTTAATGAATGAAGTTAGAACAATATTCAGTGCCCCCGCAGTGCTATCTGTCTAATTATATTTTTCATGTTTACGCGTACTTACCTATTTGTAATTATCTTATTATTTGAATATTTAAATATTGCGACTATCTTGCAATTGCTTGTAAATAGGTAGAACAATAATAATTATGCGTACTTATCGGCTTAACCTGTCGGCATACGAGATGAAAAAGGTCCCACCTGTACAATATAATAGGCTTCAAATAACCCCATCGCAAATTGTTTCAACAATAATACGAAACATACCTACTTATATATGTGAAATATTAATGAAAGCAACAAAATGTATTATCTTATTATTATAATAGAAAAGAATAGTGTGTCATGCATATAATATTAGTGAATATTAACTAAGTATATACAAAGAGCTTTATGTTGAGACACTGCAGTCAATGTGAACATTGTGAACCTATTAGCTCTTAGAACGAGCGAGCTGTTTCTCTTGAGTGGCTTACCTAACTGGACTATTGTAACAGGTATACGTAGGTACACGTCAACAACAACAACATATTAAAGCCCAGTGTTAATGGGAGTGCAACAAGGACATTGTCCATCATCTTGGTTTTTTTTTTTTTGTGTGGTGTGGGTTGTTAGCCTCTGATGGCTTTCACAACCTAACGCGGACTGTCGGTGAGCAGAAGGCTCTCAACCGTTAATCACCATCATCTAGGTGTTGACCATGGTCATTTGGCTCACTTGTAGAGAGACTTTAATAAGTCTTCCATGGTCTCGGCCATGAGTACGATATCGTCGAAAAACTGAAGGTGAGTGATGTATGTACTCGCCGTTAATAATTAGCAGTGGAGGAGCTTAAAAGCGTATTCCAGTGCGTCTTCTGCTTGATTGATACTTGGTCAGTGAACAATTTATAGTTTGGGGTTAAAATAAGCCCGAGGTGCGATATAGTGGTAATGAACGTGAGGCATACACGTGTCAGGTTAACATTATAATGCATTGATAGTAAACTGGTATAAATAGTACAAAATGATACAGTTCAGTACCAGTTGTCACAAGACGAACTATCCAACAACATGCAGTGGTTCACTCTCTTTATGTTTGTGCTCTTCGCTCTCGTCGGTCTGGTGAGTAGCAAAACTGACAGTACCTATAGTAAATACTAAATGGCCACACACATCGCTCCGTGTCTCTCTATGTAACTTTACCTCTTAGCTTCCAAGTAGATTAAGTCAACTTGTCTCTGACGTCACTCGATGTTTGTTTATGTTCAGGTGGAACATGTGCTTGTTCACCACTTTAGTGATCTCTCATCTATTTGAACAACGACACCCGACACTGTCACTCTACTAACATCTGCATTTGTTTTATATGTATACAGAGCATGCAGTCTAGTTCGTGTCCAGATAATGACATTATTCAAAGCTTATGTAAGTACTTAATGTTACATTTATATATATTTGATTTAATTATAGGTAGGTACATCATAATCACCATTTTCTTGCCCAAGTTTCGGGTACCTACATCCCGTTAGGACAACGTCTGGTTTCGTAATCCTAATAAAATATCTACACAAGAGTCGCGTTTGGAAAAATATTTATCTGTAATACGTTTTGTATCGTTTGGACAACTATTTTTTTAATAATTATTTTTTGAGATACAGTCAGATACAACTTATTTTGACTGCCTCCGTGGTGCAGTGGAAGCGCAAGTGACTCCTGTACATGAGAATTTGGCTTCGATCCCCACACGGTACAAAACTTTGCGTGATCCTTACATATTTATTCTGAGTCTGGGTGTACTTTGTGTCCGTTATATGTTTGTAAAGTCCCTCGCGACACAGGGGTTGTGATCTAGTGCGAAAGTCGACCTTAAAAAAATATTTCTTAGTAAAATCTTATTATGAGTAAGTACCTACCTACTCTATCTTTGATAATAATAATAATAATATGTAGAGATGTGCCGATTAGTCACTGACTTAGTCGGTAAAGCCGACTATTCGGCGATTATTTGGCCAAGAACGCCGACTATCCGACTTCTTATTTTGTATGTATTTCTCAATAATACGTATTTTCTTTTTGACACAATTTAATATCAATTGAGTTCTTTCACTTAAATTAACACTGTATCTATCTACCCGAAACTATGATCGGTTTGGCCGACTAGTCGGCTTCTTTACAACCGACTAATAGGCTAGTCGGCTAGTCGGCCAAATTCATAATCGGCACATCTCTAATAATATGTATAAGCTATGCCCGCAACTCCGTCCGCGACTCCGCTTTGACTTTCGGTAAGGGTGTAAATATTCTAACTTTATTTCTGCAGCCTTAATAAAAATTACAGTGCTCAGAAATTTAAAATATTCAACTGGATAGTTAATATATCCTTTTAGATCCATAAAGGAATTGAGGTAAAACAACTTCTCGCTGGGCTTGACGACTCATTTCTAGATGGGGTTTTGAGAACTTGGTCAAACTCAAACTCAAAGCATTTATTTCATTTTGATCATAAAGTATGATTCTTGTGAAAAGTCAAAATTACATCTATTCAGCTAATAAACCTACAGCCAGTTCGCTGACGAGGTAGCGCTGTGAGAAAAACTGACAAGAAACTCACGCCACTCTTTTCAATCGCCAGATAATTACAGTTTTTGTTTGAGTTACAACTTTAACACATCAACGCAACCAAAGAACCATACAAAGTAATTATTACAAATCAACTAATTAATTTATTTACCAAGATTAAAAAAAGAAAAGAGAGAATTTCTCTTATTTATTTTCATCTAGTATGGTAATTTGACTACGTATTTTAATTAAAATGGTATATGCGTCTACCGATCGAGTTTAATGTCTAAAAAAACACAGAAAAATCTAAAAATACTTTTGTCGCTCAATTAAAGCCTGGAACTCTTTGCCAGCGCATGTGTTCCCATCTAATTTTGATCCTGGGTCTTTTAAGCGGGGCGTGAAAAAGCATCTCACTAAGCCGCCATAGTGGAGGCCACCATACCAGTAGTTTGGCTTTTGGAATGGTGTCCGCCACTTCTGGATTCCACTTACTGCTTACCATCAGGCAGAGTGGAGTCACTTTGGTAGGCGAATATTAAAAAAAAAAAAAAAAAAAAGGTGTGCTCGTTCTTTACCAAAAAATCTCTCTTCCTCCTTCTGTCTTTCTACAGAACACAATGTTATCAATGTTTCACTTGAAAGGTCCCAGCCCGCGAGCAGAAGTTCGAATCCTTTACCAAGGCATGTGTCCTTCTAATTTTGATTCTAAGTCACTATGCCAGCAGTTTGTGACAATTTCTTTTAGAATATTGTATTCCACTTCTGGACTCCACTGACTGCTTACCATCAAGCAGTCACATTGCTAGACCAGTATGAATAAAATAACTGTACCAATAGAGCCCTATATCTTTCAAATCAAGACAAAAAATTTCAATCTTTATTATGCCCGTCTGATTGTTACGTACTTAGAATTAGCTCTTTTAGAAAGCCAAAAAATTTCATAACTTTCTAACTCCATTACGTCTTCATGGACAGATGATATGAGGTCCTGCATCAATAATAAAAAGCATCTCATAAAGCCGCAATAGTGGAAACCACCTAGCCAGCAGTTCGAAACGATGACCATTGGAATAACGAGGACCACTTTGGCAGGCACGGTTATATTGATTTATGTAAAGTAAAGTTTTGTGTCAGATAACTTTTCTTGGTTCTGTAGAAGATTCGTAAAGTTACCAATAAATCAGATATCACTTGTGCATTGTCGATGCTTTCATTGAATGGCAAATCTTGCGGGGTGTATAGGCTTGGCTTGGATAATTTATGTTAGTTAAGTATAGTAAGTAGGTAAGTAAATATATCAAAGTCATAGTTGGTTAATAAATCATTAATAAGTATTAAATTCTACATGTCAGTCTTATATTAGTTATATCACATACATTCATATCAAATATATTCATTAAATTGTCTATACATATAATAAAAATGTAACCGATCGCTGTCTGTACATGGAAGATATATGAGAAAAAATACTATTGGGACCTATATCAACGCAAATAGAACCCAAAACAATGATTTTTAAAATTTTTGTCTGTTTGTCTGTTTGTCTGTTTGTCTGTTTGTCTGTGCGTTTGTGCACGCTAATCTCAGAAACGGCTTATCCGATTTAAATATGGTTTTCACTAATATATTGTGGTAAGCTTCACTTAACATTTAGTGTTTGTTTCATGTCAATCGGTTCATAAATAAAAAAGTTATGCCAATTTAAAGAATCACATCGAACATTCGTTAATTTACTACGAAATCTTATAGAAGCAGATATTTTAACAGGTTGCGGAATAGCTGATAGTGTTTTTATTCCTCGGATTCCTGTCATTCTAAACAGTCTTTCATTTAGTTTTAAACGAGTCCAGTTTCCAGTGAGCTTATGTTTTGCGATGACTAATTAAAAGTAATTTTTTAATTAAGTAATTAAAGTAAAGGTAAGACACTAAAAGTTGTGGGTGTGGATCTAAGTATTAGCTGTTTTTCGGTCAGCTTTATGTGGCTCTATCACGTGTTAGCATTACTAGCAGCCTGTATGCTTTGATCCCTGATGGCTATACGTCTAATCCATACATCCATACATATTATAAAAGGCTTTGTCCTGACTGACTGACTGACTGACAGACAACGTAAAGCCTAAATCGCTGGTCGTAGCGACTTGAAATTTGGAGGGTGTGTTTGTCTTAATGTCTAGAAGTGTACAAAGAAAGGGTTATTAAAAATTCAACCCTTAAGTGTATGAAAAGGGATGAAATCGATTGTATGAAACGTCTTCATTTTTTAAGTTACAGCTTTGAAATTTTGTTTTGGAATACTTTTATTTAAATAAAAAATACGCTCATAATTTTTTTTTACTGGGGTGGATTTATAGGAGTGAAAAAAGGGATGAAATATTGTATGGAAAGATCTTTGCTTTTGAAGTTGGCGACTTGAAATTTGGAGGGAGGGGGAAGGGAGGGGGAGGAAGAGGAAAGGAAGGGAGAAGTGAGAAGTGAGGGGAAAGTGCGGGGTATTTAGGGAGAAGTCAGGGGAAAGGGAGGGGAAAGTCAGGGGGAAATCGACTGCCTCTGTATTTCGGTGGTACTGTGTATGGACTGTGAGGTCGCGGGTTCGATTCCCGCTCAGTGCAAATATTTGTAGCATGAACATGTCTATTTGTATTGGTCTGGGTGTTTATATGTATCTATTTACAAAAATAAAAGTATTTAAGTATGTTTATCCGTATTCTAGAACCCATAATACAAGCATATAATATGCTTACTTTGGGTCTAGATGGCGTTGACCTCGCAGCATGTGTGGGACCAGCTGAGTATCCGCGGAGTCATTGTGTGGGTGGTGTGGGTCAACCCGCCGGCCAGGGAGACCCGTATAAACGGTGGTGCCGCTGGCCGCCCGCGGCATTGTATAAGGGCCCAATTAGACCTAACCAAAAAAAAGAGACTGCCCCACCAGGTGGCGCATAATCTCGGAGTGGTTCGTCGTGCAGGTTGGTGACCGGATAGTGGAACCCGGCGACCATTTTCAAGACGGTACGGCGGCCTTTTGCGAGCAGTCCGTATCATGGAAGCCCGGAGGCCTAAGACCCTTGAGCCTTTACAGCTGCGAAGAGACATCGCCTCCTCAACGGCCGTCTTCTATCGCCTTTACCACGGAGAGTCTTCTCAACAGCTCTTTAAATTAATTCTACCCTCTCCCTTTTTATCCAGAACGACACGTGCGGGACTGAAGTGCTACCCTTTCACAGTGCAATCTAAAGGGTCTCGAACCAAACGGTTCAGCACTTTATACTTTTGTCGCTCAATTAAAGCCTGGAACTCTTTACCAGCGCATGTGTTCCCACCTAATTTTCATCCTGGGACTTTTAAGCGAGGCGTGAAGAAGCATCTCACTAAGCCGCCATATTGGAGGCCACCATACCAGTAGTTTGGCTTTTGGAATGGTGTCCACTACTTCTGAATTCCACTGACTGCTTACCATCAGCCAGAGTAGAGGCACTTTGACAGGCTAATATAAAAAAAAAACTTACAGCGTTTTTATTCCTCAGATTCCTTTCATTCCAAACAATTTTCCGTTTAGTTTTAAACGAGTTCAGTTTCCAGTGAGCCTATGTTTCGCGATGACAATTAATGAGTGTGGATCTAAATATTAACTGTTTTTCGCATGGTCAGCTTTATGTGGATTTGCCACGTGTAAGTAATCCTAGCAGCCTGTATGGCTTTGATCCGCGATGGCTATACGTCTAATATCGTAGATAGAGAAGCATTTACTGTAAAGATTTTTCTTATTCACCTAAACGAAGATGTTTATAATTCAAAACAAACCAAAAGATACATATATCCAAAAAATGCTGCCCAAAATCACTATTCCACGCGGACGAAGTCGCGGGCACAGCTAGTTTAAAATATTATTCATTATTTCGTAACGAGACTGATGTTTTCCTAACGGGATGTAGCCCAAATTTCCATTAATAATGTTTAAAAGAACCTAAGTATATAAGTACCTATATACCTAAGTATATATACAAGTATATTTAATTGTATTATTTTGTTACAGTGGACGACTTAGGGAAGGTACTCAACGAGGTTCTAGGCGATCTCAAGTAATAATGACAGACAACAACAGCACCATACTGGAAGATACCTCCAACTGGACGAACTCTTGCTTCAATATTAAATAGATAATGTAATAAATCATTTCAGCATTCAGTCCTTGTTTTATTTAACTGGGTTTTATTTAACTCTGACGATCTGCGCCTGAAACTGCTTTTATCAAAATTCTAAATTAATAACACCGATTATTTATAAAATAACAATATCCTTTTAATTATACTTTTAATATTTACGCTGACCTCGATTTTAAAAATCTGTAATCTATACACTATTTGTATGAAGCGGAACCGAAAGAGTTTGTTTGTATGTTTGAACGTGTTAATCTCTGGAACTACCAGGCGGATTTGAAAAATTCTTTTAGCGTATGATAACCAAGTTCTCGAGGTTTTACTGTGCTCTATTCTGGTTAACATACGGTAGTAGATCTTCGCTGGTTTCAGCATGGATGGGCTGGATTGACCGGGCAAGTAGGGTAAGGTACCAAAGTCATACCTCTCTAATGAAAAAAAAATAGTAATAAAATAAAATATTTTCTTTATTTAGTTGTCTTTATATCTTTTTATTAGCTTGTAAGGGTGTCCCACTGCAAGGTCTCACGTCAACGTTACAATTGCGCGACCATAACTTTCAATCTTAAATATTTTGTAACATATTTATGTAGAACTTCTAATTCTTTTTTCGACAATTTTCGACAAATTCAGTCTTCCATAAACAAAAAGAATTAGATCTCTAACCCAAGTAGTTGCTGAGATCTCCATGGCCGCGCCATCGTAAACGTTACGTTGGCGCGGCCAACTTAAAACCCTTATAACTTCTTTATTTCTACTTCGACAAAATTTTTGTTTGTACCCCCTTCGGTTTTGACAAATTCTGACAAAATATTGGGCAAAATTTTTTTTTTTATTGGATAACTTGGCGGAGCAATCGTAACGCACACTTGTTTTGATTTGATAATTGGGTGGAAGATGTTGCTTTCCTTTCATAGGGAGGGAAGTATATAGGTACTTATATACTTAGGTTCTTTTAAACATTATTAATGGAAATTTGGGCTACATCCCGTTAGACAACATCAGTCTTGTTACAGAATAATGAATAATATTTTAAATAATTAAGATTATCGGCAAACCTGAGACTGGAAATGCCTCAACATTCTACAGTCTTCTATGACAAATCCTTCACAGTAACTGCGACTCGACTGTGGAATGCGCTACCTGTGTCTATACGAAAGGCTAGCAGCTTAGCATCATTAAAACCTGAGACTGGAAATGCCTCAACATTCTACAGTCTTTTATGACAAATCCTTCACAGTAACTGCGACTCGACTGTGGAATGCGCTACCTGTGTCTATACGAAAGGCTAGCAGCTTAGCATCATTAAAACCTGAGACTGGAAATGCCTCAACATTCTACAGTCTTCTATGACAAATCCTTCACAGTAACTGCGACTCGACTGTGGAATGCGCTACCTGTGTCTATACGAAAGGCTAGCAGCTTAGCATCATTAAAACCTGAGACTGGAAATGCCTCAACATTCTACAGTCTTTTATGACAAATCCTTCACAGTAACTGCGACTCGACTGTGGAATGCGCTACCTGTGTCTATACGAAAGGCTAGCAGCTTAGCATCATTAAAACCTGAGACTGGAAATGCCTCAACATTCTACAGTCTTTTATGACAAATCCTTCACAGTAACTGCGACTCGACTGTGGAATGCGCTACCTGTGTCTATACGAAAGGCTAGCAGCTTAGCATCATTAAAACCTGAGACTGGAAATGCCTCAACATTCTACAGTCTTCTATGACAAATCCTTCACAGTAACTGCGACTCGACTGTGGAATGCGCTACCTGTGTCTATACGAAAGGCTAGCAGCTTAGCATCATTAAAACCTGAGACTGGAAATGCCTCAACATTCTACAGTCTTTTATGACAAATCCTTCACAGTAACTGCGACTCGACTGTGGAATGCGCTACCTGTGTCTATACGAAAGGCTAGCAGCTTAGCATCATTAAAACCTGAGACTGGAAATGCCTCAACATTCTACAGTCTTTTATGACAAATCCTTCACAGTAACTGCGACTCGACTGTGGAATGCGCTACCTGTGTCTATACGAAAGGCTAGCAGCTTAGCATCATTAAAACCTGAGACTGGAAATGCCTCAACATTCTACAGTCTTCTATGACAAATCCTTCACAGTAACTGCGACTCGACTGTGGAATGCGCTACCTGTGTCTATACGAAAGGCTAGCAGCTTAGCATCATTAAAAACCCTGGTTAAGGAATACTATCTGTCACTGTAATTTTAGTTTAACGTTATCAAATTTCCTTCTTACGATTTCAATTATTATTCTTATCACATATATATTTATTTATTTTTTATTAATTTTATTTTACAGAAGGCTTACGGACTAATATAACATTATAAAAAAAAAACACATAAATATTAAAAATCGCCAATTACAAGCCTCCACACGTAGGTATACATACTCGTATATCGATTTTGCATGCATGATATAATCTATTACCTATTTATAAAACATAAAAGAAAACAAAAACAAAGCTATACATTTTAATTTCTTCATCTAGGTCAAATCTGTACTAACTGTGCTAAGCATTTTTAAAGTAAGAATCAGCCAAAAGCCGTCTCAAGGTCGTCACACTAGTACAGAACAAGTCGATATCATTGTCCCGTAGCAGCCTATTAAAACTAATTGCACTTCTTATAGAAAAGGCATTACATCTGTAGTTGGTGGAAGCGAATGGAACATGTAGCATAGGTCGTTGGCGATAACTTAATAGATCTGTGCGTATTGATACGTTAGCTACGAGCTCAGGACAGTCAGTGTGGCCATTTGCGATATTCAAAAGTAAACTCAAGTCACTAATTTGGTGTCTTATTTCTAAAGGTAGGAAATGGTACCGTTTACAACGATAGTCATAGTCAACAGAACATTGTTGTGCCTTATAGTCAAGATAGCGAAGAAATTTTATTTGGACGATCTCGATACGAGACCTATGCAAGTCGTCTTGCAATTGATGTGCGTCAGATATGTCCCTAACTACTTTGTGAATCTTTAAATGTTATCCGACAGCAGTAGGACGGCCATTTTTGAATTAATTATTAACTACTTGTCATTCCAAAAGCACAACTTCGGTCTTCGATAGTGAATACATTTAAAACAATATTCAATGGCCCCGCAGTGCCATCTGTCTAATTAAATTTTTCATGTTCTCGCGTACTTAGCTATTTGTAATTATCTTTTTAGTTGAATATTTAAGTATCGCGGCTATCTTGCAATTGCTTGTAAATGGTTAGAACAATATGCATATCGGCTTAACCTGCCGGCATACGAGATGAGAAACGTCTCACCTGTACAATATAATAGGGTTCAAATAATCCCACCGCAAATTATCTCAACTATAATATACATACCTATACGTAAAATATTATTATTTTTTATACATAAAACAATTTGTCACAAATATTAATATGTTATTAATGAATATACAAAGAGCTTGTTGTTCAGACACTGCGGTACTGTCAATGTGAACCTATTTTGTAGCTTTTAAAACGAGTGTACAGTACAATAGTCCAGTTAGGAAAGCCACTCAAGTGAAACAGTCACTTGAGTGGCTTTCCTAACTGGACTATTGTAACAGGTATACGTAGGTACCTACAATAACATATTAGAGCCCAGTGTTAATAGGAGTGCAACAAGAACATTGCCCATCATCTTGGTGTTGATCATGGTCATTTGGCTCACTTGTAAAGAGACTACTTATAGTAAGTCTTCCATGATCTCAGCCATGAGTACGATATCGTCGGAAAACTGAAGGTGAGTGATGTAGGTACTCACCGTTTATATTTAGCAGTGGAGGAGCTTAAAAGCGTCTTCCAGCGCTTCTTCCGCTTGATTGTATACACACTTGGTCTGTGAACAATTTATAGTTGGGGTTTAAAATAAGCCCGAGGTGCGATATAGTAGTAGTGAACGTGAGGCATACACGTGTCAGGTTAACATTATATTGCATTGATAGTAAACTGGTATAATTAGTACAAAATGATACAGTTCAGTACTAGTTGTCACAAGACGAACTATCCAACAACATGCAGTGCAATATAAAATTATTTTTAGAAAAAAAATGAAAACCGACTTCAAACAACACCTACATGTTCAATCCTTAACTAAAAAGTAGAAAATAATATTTCAATTACTTCATAGCAAAGAACATTAAAGGGGGATCAACGCAATCCTTGATACCTATAATACTTTACTATTTATATTTTTTAATCAGTTATTTTGGAGTCGGTGCCAGCCAAGAAGGATCTTTAATTCTGTCTTTGCAACCAACTTTTGTAATGCACGGGGCGGTAATTGCACGCGTGGGGGATATGCCTGAGTGCACTACCCGAACACTGTCATACTCGTGAACGCAGACGTCATTGATAGTTGTGTTCAGATATACATTAAAAATTTGACGCGCACTTATCAGATTCCGTTCGATTTCTTGTATTAAATCTATATTTTTCATTAATATATTAATAGATTAATCAAGAAGGTTTTTTTTTGCTAGTAGGTAGGTTATTTTTATGAAGGTCATTATGATCCTTCTTGGCTGGCACCGACTCCAAAATAACTGATTAAAAACTATAAATAGTAAAGTGTTATAGCTATCAAGGATTGCGTTGATTCCCCTTTAATGTTCTTTGCTATGAAGTAATTAAAATACTATTTTCTACTTTTTAGTTAAGGATTGAACATGCAGGTGTTGTTTGAAGTCGGTTTTCATTTTTTTTCTAAAAATAATTTTATTTTTAACTTTTAGTGGGAATTAATTGTGTATAAATATATTCAATATGGGTACTACTACTAAACGTGCTGCGCAAATGAGACAGCGCCGCGCCGTTTGAAAGAAAGTAGAGACGAGAGGTAAGATTGTAAATAGAGATATAAGGTCCTTGTCAACACTTTCTCGATCGCTAAACCCTGAATCCCAGAAACCACAAATCAAAACAAAAAGTGATGATCTATCAACAATAAAGAATCATCAAAAATCATAATTTAACTGACCGAGCAATCGCTCAGATATACAAAAAATAAACAGTGGTGCTGTAAAGGCAGGTTTAAATTATAGTGATAATCATAGTCTACTGCTTCTAAAGAATGAAGACGCTGAAAATGAAATGACGCAAATGGTCACTCATCCAGGGCCACTTCGTTTCTAACAAAAAATGAATTTTGTAAATCACTTCGCACTTGTAGCATGGACATGTCAATGTCAGATAATTCGTCGCAAAAGACATCGACGTGTTGCTTTACCCGTCTTCACTTCTTGCTAAGGTTTTGTTACAAAATATTAAATTGAAGCCAAACTACTAAATCATTCTTTATAAAAAAAACATAGGACCCCATTTCGAAGTATACCCTTTCAAATAAAAGAAATATTTTCCAAATTTTTTTATAAATGACGGAGTTAAGTTGTAACAAACATACAACCACTGAACTATTTCTTATAATAAAAAAATAGGACCAATTTCAGAGTATACCCTCTCAAATAAAAAAAAAATTTTCAAATCGGCTCTTAAGTGACCGAGATATGAGGTAACAAACATACAAAAAAAAAAAAAAACATTCGACCCGAATTGATAACCTCCTCCTTTTTGAAGTCGGTTAAAAATATGAGTAGGGGAGATCGAGGAGTATTGTGACAATGTTTACATAAAATAACATATTGCAATATACTTACCTACCATGATTCTGAACTTTGTGTTAAAGTAGCTTAATCCTTACTCTTCTGAAAACACTCAGCAAACTCAACCATTCAGTTTTCGTGGAATGTATGGTTTCTGTAAAAATCCACGAAAACTGAACCTACTTATTTTGGCACAAGTACCTTTACGGTAGTAGATCCACGCTGATTTCAGCATGAATGGGCCGGATCGTCCGGGGAAGTACTACCCTCTTATAGAAGATCGACGTAAGAGTAGTAGTATCCGTACTACTTTTCGTTCGGTGAGTGAGAGCGCCGGAGGCCCAATTTCCCCCCTTTCCTCTTTTCTCACCTTCCTTATTCCCTTCCCTTAACCCCATTCCCAGCCGCCATAATGGAGGCTACCATGCCAGCAGTTTAAGACGATGCCTTTTGGTATAGTGTCCGCTACTTCTGGATTCTACTGACTGCTTACCATCAGGCGGGGTGAAGTCACTTTGGTAGGCTATAATATAAAAAAAAAATCCTAACGCCGAGACAATTCGTGTCTACACTATATAAGAGATATTACTTTTATATGTAACTAGCTTCACGGGGCGCGGTTTCATCCGCGTCTGTGCTTACTGCTTTGCTCCCGTCACCAGTAGCGTGATGTTACATAGCTTATAACCTTCCTCGAGAACTAGGCTATCATACGCAAAAAGAATTATTCAAATTTATTTAGCTCAAAACATGGTAACAGGATGTTTACAAGTTGTATACAGTAAAGCATGTCTTACCGCAATATTACGCAAAAATATACACAGCAGCTATAGAATCGCAATTATTTTTATGTGTATTAATTAAATTTATTTGAAATTTATTTATTTAAATCAATTCAACAATTTCAAATAAATATACTTATTTCTAAATATATACAGTAATGCTAAAGTAAGAAGTTTTAACTTTCTAAAAGAATCTAATGGGCCGGCACCACATATAGCTCTGACTCTGACACAATTTTCCTGCGTTATAAACGCTTTGTTAATATCGGTTGAGTTCCCCCATAATAGTAGCCCATACCTAAGCATT
Source organism: Parascotia fuliginaria (assembly GCA_963082885.1). Classification (NCBI taxonomy): domain Eukaryota; kingdom Metazoa; phylum Arthropoda; class Insecta; order Lepidoptera; family Erebidae; genus Parascotia; species Parascotia fuliginaria. The sequence continues at coordinate 459,715 of OY720198.1, read as the reverse complement.
GATCCTCCATACCTATGATATGCTAATAGTGCAGTCCTTTCACAAGCTAATTTCCTTATTCTCCTAAGGGCATATACAAATCTATTTACACGTGTACATATTTGTTTTATTTGGGCTTTCCAGTTACAGTGGTTATCCAGTGTAATACCAAGGAATTTTGTTTCGCTTGATTAAGCAATCTCTTGGCCGCAATAACTTATGTTAAATCACTGGTGGTGGAATTGTAATTTCTAAATTGTTTATTAACTGTAAGATTATTTTGATTTAGCCAGTTTGATATTTTTACTATTGTATTATTTAAAGATTGTTTAAACACATCATCATATTTTTTATGAGGAACTACTACCGAGATATCATCTGCAAACAATGTACACTTGTAATTTGTGATCTTTGGTAAATCAATTATGTATATAGATTAAAAATAAAAGGGGTCCCAGAACACTCCCCTGGGGAACACAATACCTATTGTTCATCTAAGGCCGGTATTACATTATCATATAAATATGATTTCATATCTGTCAAATTCTATGATCATAGTTCGACGACCCTCAAACTATGATCATAGATAATCACATGTAGTTATTATACCGTCGTATGTTCTTCATTTAAAACTGACTTACACATCTTTGATCACATTTCTATGATAGTCTAATAGCGGTCTAAGATCTATCTGCATCAGTCCTTTGACGATGTCCTTTCGTATACTTTTAAGATTGAGTCTGGTGTTCGACAGGGATGTATTCTGTCACCTTTATTTTTTAACCGACTTCAAAAAAGAGGAGGTTATCAATTCGGGTCGTGTTTTTTTTTTGTATGTTTGTTACCTCATATCTCGGTCATTGATGAACCGATTTGAAAAATTATTTTTTATTTGAGAGGGTATACTCTGAAATTGGTCCCATTTTTTTTATTATAAGAAATGGTTCAGTTGTTGTATGTTTGTTACAACAGAATTCAGTCATTTATAAACCAATTTGGAAAAATCTTCTTTTATTTGAAAGAGTATACTCTAAAATGGGCTCCCATGTTTTTTTTATAAAGAATGGTTTAGTGGTTTGGCTTCAATTTTATATTTTGTAACAAAACGTATGCAAGAAGTGACGACGTGTAAAGCAACACGTCGATGTCTTTTGCGACGAATTTTCTGACATTGACATGTCCATGTTACAAGTGCGAAGTGATTTTCAAAATTCATGTTTTGTTAGAAACGAAGAGGCCCTGGATGAGTGACCATTTGTGTCATTTCATTTTCAGCGTCTTCATTCTTTAGAAACAGTAGTATATGGTTATCACTATAATTTTGTAGTAGTTAAGCCAAGTTGGAGGTCTTATGGTCGTGAGAAATTACAACAGCAATGGGCGGCCTTAAACCTGCCTTTACAGCACCACTGTTTATTTTTTGTATATCTGTTAAGCGATTGCGCGGTCAGTTAAATTATGATTTTTTATTGTTGGTAGATCATCACTTTTTTGTTTTGATTTGTGGTTTCTGGAATTCAGGGTTTAGCGATCGAGAAAGTGTTGACAAGGACCATATATCTCTATTTACAATCTTACCTCTCGTCTCTACTTTCTTTCAAACGGCGCGGCGCTGCCTGTCTCATTTGCGCAGCACGTTTAGTAGGTCTACCCATATTGAATATATTTATACACAATTAATTCCCACTAAAAGTTAAAAAATTAAATTATTTTTAGAAAAAGAAATGAAAACCGACTTCAAACATCACATTTATGTTCAATCCTTAACTAAAAAGTAGAAAATAATATTTTAATTACTTCATAGCAAAGAACATTAAAGGGGAATCAACGCAATCCTTGATACCTATAATACTTTACTATTTATAGTTTTTAATCAGTTATTTTGGAGTCGGTGCCAACCAAGAAGGATCATAATGACCTTCATAAAAATAACCTACCTACTAGCAAAAAAAACCTTTCTTGATTAATCTATTAATATATTAATGAAAAATATAGATTTAATACAAGAAATCGAACGGAATCTGGTAAGTGCGCCTCAAATTTTTTATGTATAACTGAACACAACTATCAATGACGTCTGCCTTCACGAGTATGACCGCGTTCGGGTAGTTCACTCAGGCATATCCCCCACGCGTGCCATTATCGCCCCGTGCATTACAAAAGTTTGTTGCAAAGGCAGAATTAAAGATCCTTCTTGGCTGGCACCGACTCCAAAATAACTGATTAAAAACTATAAATAGTAAAGTATTATAGGTATCAAGGATTACGTTGATTCCCCTTTAATGTTCTTTGCTATGAAGTAATTAAAATATTATTTTCTACTTTTTAGTTAAGGATTGAACATGTATGTGTTGTTTGAAGTCAGTTTTCATTTTTTTTTCTAAAAATAATTTTATTTTTACCACCTACACTGAATATATTATGCGTACAGTCTTGGTCGGATGGGATGAAGGCATTTAAGTTGGTGGTCTGGTGATAAATAACCTACGATATGCTGATGATACTACACTTCTTGCACAATCTAAAGAAGATCTAGAGGTACTTTTGACTTGTCTAAAAACAACTAGCCTCAAGTTCGAATTGACTCTGAATCGAGACAAGACGTAAGTAATGGTAGTCGATCGGGCTGGGCACCATACCGCAGGAGTACTGAGTATAGGAAAATGCGAAGTTGTACAATGCTATATATAACTCGGCTCTACTATCACCAACTTTGGAGGATGCGAAGACGAGATCAAACGTCGATTTGTCGCTATCGCTAGGTCGGCAGTGGACCGATTGGGTAAGATTTGTAAAGATTGGCTTAAACCAAGAAAACAAAGGTTCGACTAATGAAGTGTCTAGTATTTCCAATCTTCCTATATAGAGCTCGTGGTCGCTGAAACAGCATGACCGCAGAAAAATCGATGCACTAGAGATGTGGTGCTGGAGACGGCTACTACAACTACCATGGACAGCGTGCCGCACTAACAATTCTATCCTCAAAGAACTTCACATTCAAGAAAGATTTTCGTCGATTGTGCAGCTGCGGATACTGAAGTTCTTTGAGCACATCTCGAAGAAAGAAGACTCGATGGAAAAGCTCATTGTGCAGGGTCATGTAAAAGGCAGGCAAGCACGTGGTCGGTCACCAACTCGCTGGATAGACTCTATCACCAAAGCCACGCAATTCACCATCACGCAATGTGCTCGCAATGCAGCAAGCCGCCACAATTGGAGTGACATCGCGCGCCGTGCAGCCTACACATCAACCACGACCACTCTGACAAGAGTACCCGATTATGAAGAAGTTAATTGTTTTGTGTCCACGCAATTTATCTCTACACATTGTTTGCGATCACTTAAATAACTTTCAATCCACTGAAGAGCTGTGCCTCTAATATCATAGAGCTCACATTTATGCAGAAGGACTCGATGATTAGACAGAAAGCTGCAAGTGTTGTTGACTTATTTTTTTGAAACCCATTTTGTTCCTGAGTTAAGATGTCGTGTTTATTTAAAAAACTAGCTTGCCGCGGCGCAGTTTCACCCGCGTCTTTGATTACTGCTCTGCTCCCGTCGCCAGTAGCGTGATATTACATAGCCTTTAACCTGCCTTGAGAACTGGGATATCATACGCAAAAATGTTGGTAGTTCTAGAGATTATATAACGCGTTCAAACAAACAACTCTGCCGCTTTATTTAACAGTATAAATAGATATAAAATAAAATAAGCTCTACTACTTTGTTATTTCATAATTTTAGGATTGTTTGATATTATATCCTTCATGTTATAAAATAATTACGAGGTCAGTAGTTTCAAAAATTTGACAGACTAATTTTAGTTAGCCCCCAGAGCAATGTTTGCGAGACCAGCCGTTAGATTCCAGACACTGAACCCACTTCTCATGTTTGATACTAAGTCTTAAGCGGAGCGTGAAAAAGCATTTCACAAAGCCGCCATAGTGAAGGCCACCATGCCAGCACTGGTGGGCTTCACTGACTGCTTACCATCAGAGTGACGAGGGCACTCTTTGGTAGGATAACTGTATAGTAAAGCTAATAAAACGAAATTGTTTGTTTGTACACCTTTATTTAGTACATTAGTATAATACATTTTCGAAAAACTGTAGAAGAATATAGTATTTTGGGAAATACTATATTTCGACGGGTCCTACGTATACTGGTACAAGTGCAAAAATGTAACTTTACAGGAGAGCGATTTAAAAGAACTAAAGCTTTAAACTTTAACATATACAAGCCTTAAAACTTTAAAATCGCTCTCTTAAAGTTGGGTTTTTGCACTTGCACCAGTATACGTAGTACTCGTCAATTTGTAATATACTTATAGTAGGTAAATAATAATAATATCAGCCTGTTTTACTGTCCCACTGCAGCACAAAGGTCTCTTCTCATATAGAGAAGATATTATAAGCATTAATCACCACGCTTGCTTAAGGCGGTTTGGCAATTTCAGACTTTTAACTCCAGATTTCCTCACGATATTTCCTTCACCGTCAAGTCACATTGGTACTTGCCCGGATTCGAACCCATTATCTGGTGTTAATCTCATGCGATGTGCATGAGATTAACATCAGTCATCCGGGTGACGGCTAGTGTGCCACGCCCTCCTTAACCTTCGTTTCTCCTGAATTTTGTTTCTTATCTCCAGTGGCACCACATTTTGTCTAGGTCTGCTGTTTGCATTCTTGGGAGTGTTATTCCAACAAGCGTTTTGAACAGTAAAGTAAAGTAAAGTCTTTGTTAGCGTTTTTTATGTCCTCTTCCGTTTTTAAGGCTACTTTAAGAAGCCGTGCCAATTGGTTTTTTGATTATATAGTTTAAATTTTTTTTACTATAGAAAGCAGGAGAACCAAAAGTTAGGAGCCGAATTTCTACTTTGCTACCTCGTAGTATCTCTGCCGGTCGTGCCGCCTTATTGGAAATATGGCGCCGGAAAGCAGTTTTTTGATAATATGTCTTCTCAGACTAAATTTAGAGAAAATTGTCTACAATTTATGTATTAAAATTGTTTTAGTTATACAGTTTTGGAAAATCTATAAACAAACTTTCAATATTTCCGTAAAATTTCCATATAAGAAAGTGAAAAATTATGAATGATTAGATTATGTGCTGGATGTATAAAAAAATTTGCTATACCGGTATTGTCACAAGATATTTAAAAACAATTGTCAAAGAACTCAATTCAGCAAAGTACCTACTAGGTACTATATAATGGTAGCGTAGGCTCTACGCCAGATCTATCACGTTGACCTTTTCATTTTCACCAGAAAACCAACAGCATACTAACATAATTAATGACAATTATATTATGTATTTTTTACCCATAATAAATGATCATAGTAGAAAACTAACTGTTTAAAGGGTAAACCATAACTGAACGCACGAAATTGCATTTATTCCGCCTGTGCTACAGCGTGGTGCTTGATGCGTTTTTGTTTCTACTGCATATCTATGTTAATGTTGTCCATCGCCATTTTATTGTTATACTGACGAGAGCACTGAGGATACGTATTATATGGGCCGGACGAGTGAATATCCCTCGATCCACTGTGCATTATATAGAAAAGTCGAGAAAGGTTTGTGTCTGAAATCGAGTGCACTCAGAAGTTTCCGATCTGATCACCAAGAAACAAGTCTGCGCGTTCATCGCTATGAAAGCTCCATTTGTAATCACTTCGCAATTTACACACACTGTCCTCACAACCTCTGAAAGCCCTGGAATCCTGGGAATCGACATCTTCAGTGATTTTCAGTCTAATTTCGCAGATTTTTTTTTCCGCCGTCATTTGAAGCTGCTGCTGGTATTCAAAAAGCGGTACCTATGTGCTCAATAGGGCGAAACGGAACTTTACTGCGGAACAAAGGCTATTGCTTTACAAAGCTAAAGTTCGTCCCCACATGGAGTACTACTGACATTTTTGAGTGGAACTACCTGGATACCAGCTTCGATCCCTTGATCCCTTGTCCAAAAACGTGCTGTAAGAACTATGACAATTTCAAGCTTACAGGCGGTATTGAATCACTAGGCTTAAAGTGAGACTTTGCCTCCTTACGTGTATTCTACCTACCGACTGTATGTGGCGGCTGTGTTCTGAAGAATTGTTTAGGAGGGTGAAAACGGCTACTTTTTATCGTCGTACTTGCCGCCATCGACTGGAAGTTCATTCTCACACCCTAGAAACTCTTGTACAGTGAAAAAACTTTTTCCCTCGTACGATAAGATTATGGAATGCATTCTCCGTCAAGATTTTCTGAAGAAACTAAGAAACTACAACACTGGCAGTCGCGTCAGCGTTCCGCCACCTCTCTGTGTGCAACCGCATTTTGTTTGTATTGCTCGTCGATTTCGCCGCATGCTGTTGCGTTCTCTCTCTCTTTCTCGCTATTTATTTATTTATTTATTTATTTAATAATAATAATTTAAACGGTTAATTACTACCAATTACAATAATTATTACACCATATACGATTCAAAACAATAAACACAGATAAAGAGGAATAAAATGAAAACAAAAAAAAATGATATGATAAAACACATTCATGCATCACACTCGCAGAACCGCAAGCACTCTGACAATATTTTCTGCCATCCATCCGCAAACAGATCACAGTTAGGATTGGCACACAGGAGAGCATTGAGTGCTGATAGTGTGCGCGGTACAGGCGACATGGAACGCGCTACGGTGCGACATGATGGAACAGCGAACAGCACATGTCTCCGGTTACGACGATAGTTGTCAGGAGTATAAAAACGACACAACTCGTCATGTAGATCTAGTGCATCAATTTTCCCCCTAAAGATTTTGCACATAACTACAATTTGGCACATATTCCGCCTGACTTCCAGTGAGTTATACCCTAAAATTCCTAGGAGATATTTAGTAGGGTACATATAAGGGTAGTACCCGTACATTCTCTTGTAAAGATGCCTAAGGAAAGCTTTTTGCACCTTTTCCAGCATCAGAGCGTAAGTACTTTCATGTGGATTCCATACGCACATACTGCTTTCTAGCTTGCAGCGTACTAAAGCTCCAAAAATTAACCTTACCACATGATGGTTACGAAAGTCTTTAGAGTTTCTAAGGACAAAACCCAGACGTCTAAAAGACTCATTTGCCAATGCGATGATGTGGCTGTATGTGATGAAGGTTAATTTATAGTCAAATGTCACACCTAAGTCTTTGATGCTAGTGGGACGAGACATACTAGTGCCATTTATTCTGTAGTCATATTCAATTGGCTGACGCTTGCATGCAAAAGTCATTGCATTACATTTACTAATGTTAAGGTCCATTTTGTTTTCTTGACACCATTGTACTAAGGCATCAATATCAGTCTGCATACTCAAACAGTCTGCATATAAAGTTTGAGATCGTCAGCGTACAGTAAACACCGGGTGTGCTTGAGAACCACAGGAAGGTCATTAACCATAATTAAAAACAATAATGGTCCTAGTATCGAGCCCTGGCTCACACCGGAACGCGTATGATAGGGTTTAGATTGGTATATGCCAAGTCTGACAAACTGCTGGCGATTACGGAGATAGTCTGCGAGGAGCCGGAGAAGTCCAGGAGCGAATCCAATGCTGCAGAGCTTTACCAGCAGTATGTCGTTATTAACCCTGTCAAACGCCTTCCGAAAGTCGAAGTAAAGGACGTCTACCTGAGAACCTCGGTCAAATTTAGTCGAAATGTAGTCGCCTAGAGTCAAAAGATTTGAGTCCACTGATCTTTTTGGTCTAAAACCATGCTGTTCATTACAGAGTAATTTATCTACCTGTGCAAGTATATATTTGTGAATAATTATCTCAAATACCTTTGCAGGTGATGACAAAATAGCAATAGGTCTGTATTCTTCGACCTTGGACTTATCAGAACTTTTTGGTATCGGAATCACCCTTGACAATTTCCATTGCGATGGGTACTGTCCAGTTTCTAGAGCAAGATTAAAAATGTAACATAAAGGATTAGAAAAGACTTTGTCTGTAAGCTTTAGTACTGTAGAGGGAACACAATCAGGACCTAAAGAACTACTTGCTTTTAATTTACTTATTGCATTTATGACATCACTAGGTGTGATTTGAAAAATATTTGTATAATTACTATTGCAACTTTTGTCATTTATATTTATTGAATCAGTATTAAGAGCTGGTACATCTGGCAAAAATACGCTAGCAAAATATTCAGCAAAAGCTTCGGCAGCAACCACCCCAGTACAGATTAAACCATTATAAGTTACGCTAGGTTCAAATCCTCCTTTGGTACGCAGGTTCGAGATATGAGACCAAAACTCACGCGGGTTACACTGTATGCTACCTTCTATACGTTCCATATACGAAGTATATGCTGCTGACGTACGTGACTTAAGATTTCCTCTGAGATCTGAAAATGATTTATATGCTACTGGACATTTTGTTCGCTGCCAAGACCTATGTAATTTAGTTTTATATTTAATATCACGGATAATATCACTGGAAACCAGACGGGATATCGCCTATTTGCGTTATTCTTACGTTGCTTTTTAGGCACACACTCGTCAAAAAAACTATAAATAATTTTGTAAAAACAGTCAGTAGCACTGAAAGCATCTACAGCTTGCAACACCTCACTCCAACAACAGTCAGAGAACAACGAGTATAACCTCTCATAGTCGCACTTGTAGAAGTTCCAGTCATTCTCCGGACCAATGTTACTTGGCTCTAAATGATCAGAACAACGAGCCGTATCGATTCTTACCCCAATATCCAACGGTGGGTGGTAGGCATCCGGGGGTACTACACCGTCAGTAGCACGGACGTGCACACCGTGTACATTTACACACTCCCGGACCAAAACAACATCTAACATTCCTCCATGCATATTTCGAATAACATTCATATCAGAGAGACTACAATATGAGGTAAAATAATGATAATAGTTGTTAATATTTACAGAAGCACTATACAGATTTAAATCACCTAGTATCAAAACAGGACACTTTAACGTACTCATAATAGATTCACATTTAGAAAACCATAACATATAATCACTATCTGTAGCAGTTGGCTTAATGTATACAACACAGACATAAAATGAACGGCTTTTCCATGAGAACGAGGCCCAAAGATCTTCACCACAGTCAGTCTCTAAGTTACGAAGCCGGTGTAGGACGATGGGAGCTCGTGCAGCAATAGCGACGCCTCCACACGGAGTATTTCTGTCGCGCCGTAGAATACTCCAATCACTACCGTTCAGTTCAGAATCCTCTACCGATCCGTCAAGAAAAGTCTCAGTAACTGTCACAATGTCATATACAGATACCGCTAGGTTATTGCGCCACTTTTGCAGCTTAGTTTTTAAGCCACGGACGTTCTGATATAATATATTTAAACTAACACTGCTTTCACTACTGTCGCATAAGACCACGAAATGGCCGGTCAGTGTGCGTTGTATTCTTCTGAGTATTGGCGTTTGTAGCACCAAATGATCGTTGATTCGGTACCCAAGCTCTAATTTTAGCATTGATTGGCCACACGTCAATGGAAAAGCAGAGATCGAAGGCGTCGACAGGAATCCCTATCTTATAAGATTTATAATTACCCCTAGGAGTCAGTTCTTGCACTATGCAAGAGCTTGTGGTACAAAGCTGACGTAGATAATTACTAATCGCTTCTATATCGGATTCCATGTTCCACAGATGCATATACTTTCGAGGTTCGACAGCTTTCAATGTTGTAATGGCTGGTCCTGCAGTACCACAGAGCGAGGCTGCTCTAGGAGTATTCTTAGGTCTTTTAACTGTCGTCCATGGTTCAGCACCGTCTTGTGTGTGAATTTGTTGATTATGTATGGCTGAAACGTATGCTCTAACATTACTAGACGCTATTTCAGTGTTAGCACACAGCGGAGGGTTACCAGCAGCCTGTACAGCTTGTAGTGGAGTTTGACAATCGGGTTGCATCGGTAACTTCTTCTGCTTTCGTTTCTTGGAAGCTCGCACTGCAGCAGTTGATCGGGTTACCACACTATTCACACTATCCTGCTTGGTAGAGGGTTCTGTACATGTGCTAGGCTGAAACTGTTTTAAAGGCAGAGGGGTTGGTTTAGGTGCTATACTAGATGCTATTGCACTTGTATTGAGTGGCGGATCCGACATAAGAGTGGGGAAGACTTCTGTATTAGGTGTAATGATGCTGGTAGCTTCGAATTTCTTACTAAACTCTCGGAAATTAGTAGCGCAAGTCGACATCAAAGACTCATAATTTTGTATTAAAGATACTGCAAGATCAATTTGTTCTCTCATATCTTTCATCTCTTGTCTGAGGCACTTAACTTCATCCAACAAGAACTCGTTTGTCGGGTTGATAATACAACAATCACCAGTTTGACGTGAAGAGAATCCACGCTTTCTTATCGTAACATTACTGTCACGAGACTCAAATGATTTCTTAGCAGAACTCACCAAATCAAAGCTGTTGTCACCTCCCTTTTTTGCTGCACAACGGCATTCAGGACAGGTCCATGTCGACAGAGATTCTATCAGTATATTCCCTCCCGCACAAAGGTGGTGATATATTTTATTGCAGTCAGAGATTGAGCAACGTAAATATTCTTCCTCACCCATAATAATGCAACAACATGCAGCGCAATTCATATTGAGCAATATACTAGGCAAGCGTGCACAAAACAAAGCAACAAACGCTTTTTGCTTGTATCTGCGGTGTTCCTGAACCAATTTTCACAAAGTAACCACCGTTATACTCGTCACAGTATAAGTCACATGAATATTTATAGTTCTACACAATTACTGCACTTTAAAATACTATAAACTTTAAATATTTACGGAGTAAACAAACACAGTGACACTTTCCCTAGCAACCAAATATGAATAATAATATAATAAATGACGATTCTGAGGGACAGAAAAGTACATATAGACTCATAGGAAAATGCGGTTCCTTGCTGTCAGATGTGGTTCAATCCCAATTTACTTTTTTTACTTTTAAAAGGGCCTCAAATTCTTTTGTGCCCGGGGGCTCCGGTATAGCTTAAGACGGCCTTGTTTGTATAGTTCTGCCGTGGTATAACTAAAATGCTGTTAACTGCCAAAGTCGAGTTTTGAGTAAACACTCACAAAACGCGGCAGAAATCGAAACCGTTGTCACTTACTGATGACAACTACTATTTGAGATTTAAAGGTACCAAAATATAGATCAAATGAAATACTTTCAATTTATTCTCCTGTCAGTTTGTAAATATAATTCAATTTTATAATAAAACGTTTATTGCGTTTTAGTATACCATTGGTGTTGCAAAAATCTAATAGATCAGCGGCTAAAATGCCGCTACGCTTAGCGTAACGGCATTTTAGTGTCTCTATTTCACAAAAAAATATTGTTCGTTAAAAACCTAAAAAACAAAAGAACTTAATTGTAACTAAAATGTCGGTATAGCACATAATGTCAATTTAGCTTAACATTAATACTTGTGGAACTACCTCATGTTAAACTTTAGTGTGGTAAACGTCCGTTCACTGCTTTTAAGTCTGGTAGTCTATAAATGTTTTTAAATAAGAGTACAAAACTTGATTCATTGTTACGCTTAAACGCGGCTAAACTTAAAACCTTATAGTTTAACGGCATTTTAACGCAACAGAATTATAAAGTATTGGATCATTATCGATCAAACTGAAGTTAAAGTTATTAAAATACAGTCATTTTTTAAACTTACAACTAACACAAAACTTCCCTTAAAACAAGATTTCTTACGAAATTTTAGTTCTTTACTAAACAAATAGGTATCACATCAATTATTATAAATTTAAAACATAGTTTTTATAAAATTTAAATTGACTTACAAACCACTTTATAATAAAAACAAATGTAGATACTAATAATAAAAGTCACAAGTAAGTTTAACTTACACTTTAAACTAATAAGCATAAAAAACAATTGGACCTACTTATGCAAAAAGGAACCAATCCACACATATGCCAAAATCGAGATAAGTATACAAAAAGCATAAAATGCACCTTCTATCTACTATGTAAAGATCAAAGTGATTTGACAATTGTGCCAGAACAAAACATTTCTGGGACAAAGTTACCAACCGCAACCCACATATTAACAAATTGTTCAATGAACTAAAAAGATGCATGCCCTATGATAACTTGAAAATCTAAAAAATATTTTTATAAAGACTCATACCACATGGTCCCTTGTAAAATATATTTTTATCCGTTATGTAGAACCATGCGGGTTGGTTCTTGTTTGCATATTAAAAATGGCATATTCCTGTAAGCTCTTTTTTGAGACTCAAATTACTTGGTTCCTTGTTGATTTAACTCTATAAATGAAGTTTGTTACACAAAATAGATTCAAAGGACATGAATCTGTGTTATCTAATAAACTTCTTGATAAAATTATTTATTCAAGACACTTCAAGACAGTACTACGATTATTGTAATTCTCTTGTTTTCCTCACTTCAAATAAATCTTTCATAGGATAGGTGAATTTTGTGTCGTATAAACGGGGTTAAAGTGTTTAGAGAATGTCCAAGAGAGGATTAAGGTAATAACGTAAAAGTGCCCGTCTGCGGAAGTGGCTGGAATCCTGTACCACTAAACCTGTTTACTATATGGCCTCGGCCTATAGTCTTTGTCACTTGGTTATACGTCCTACACGTATTTCACACATTGAGAGCCATGAACCCTTGATGACTACACATTAACCCGGTTACATGGTGGTGGGTGATACCCTACTTGGGTCATCCCACAACTTCCTTGTGAGTTATCATTGTTTTATACAGCCCCTGTTGCGCGACCCGTTTGTTCTCCAGCTTACAGGTCCCGCAGAGTCTGGCATACAGGTCAGCAGATTGGGACGGACTTCGCGAATTTTTCGCGTCTTACCCATGGAGGCGGCTTTGCTTCTTCTCTACGGATCTCGATGCTTGTGCGGACTATAGTGTGAAAACGGTGCTTCAGGGGGATGGTATTATAATGGTTTAATGATGCCTGTAGGGAGATTGTACACCTAAAGCAGTCCACAATCCGCATACGTGGCACTATGGGCCAAAGATAAGGACGACCTCCTGTACCAACTCTTTGCCTCGAACTCGACTTTGGACGATGGGTAAATCATTCTACCTACCATCTCCCGGTGTGAAAACTTTTTGCGTAAAATCCGCATCACGCAAAGTATGGGCGTTCACGCTCCTGGGCGTCCATGAGTCGAGTGGGCCAGACAGCATTTCCGCAGAGGAGCTCAAGACGTGCGCCCCTGAAATAAACCCAGTCCTAACGTGCATTAACCGTCTCTTCTATGAAACGAATAGGGTTTCATCTGCGTGGAAGGTAACCTACGTCCACCCAATCTTCAAAAGGGTGACAGGTTTGAGGTTAGACCCTTATACTACTTTATTCTACTAATATTATAGATACGTATGTCTGGATATTTTGTTCTTCGTTCACACACAAAATAGGTACTAGGTAAATTTACTTTTGTTGTAAATTTACAATTAAATATGGCAATGAAGATACCTTATTAGTTATTTATTACCTTGGAATAGCACTTACGATAAGAACATAATATTACAGTAATTAATAATGTGCACATTCATGAAAACAGCTAGTAGAATATTTCAATGCAAAAAGTTAATTTTTCACTTGTCTTTTTCTACGTCAGTGTACTAAGGCCCAACATGTGTCAACCGATTTGTGAGTAAAGTTATGAAGGTTATCGATATGTATTAAACCGTCGCTTTTTTGTATTCATTCGAATTCGTTCGGTTAACCTGCCGTTGTTTACAAGTTTTGATTTTTGTTTATATCTTTTTAAATATAAAGAATTCCAAGCTGAAACTAATTTTGCACAAATAGGCACAAACGAAGGGCTACTCGAGGTGCGTTTATTCTACAGTCGCACATGTAATGGTTTTCAAGATACGCAATTCTGCAAAACATAACTCCAGCAGGAAGTGGAATATCTCGAAAACCTAAAGACGCACAAATTATATTTTCGGCGCACATTTAAGCACAAATGTAAGCTCTCTGGCGAAGTAAAACTTTTCTCTCTCCGATCATTCGTTTAGAATTTTCCTGCTAGAAAAACATTACCCTAGCAGGAATCGTTTTTTGCGTATTATATCAAAACAACAACACGCACAAACTTTTTAATAAGACGCACATTTACAGCAATTTAGGCACTAAGTATTCGTGCTACTCATATCACTCTAGGAGACACTTTCCTGCTAGGGTAATGCACACAAATGTAGGACATGATAATATAGTTACAGAAATAAATACAATTAGAAGCGGAAAATATATACTTAATAATCCTACTGACATAAGCGAAGCATTCAATAACTATTATATTAATTTGACACACGATAGTAACTATGACTACAAAGCTAATGACATTAATAAAAATATGGACGATATTAATTTGAATACAATATTCTTGAAACCAACTGACGCTATGGAAATTTACAGAATTATAAACAGTCTAAATAACACATCATCAGTGGGTATAGATGGGATTGACACAAAAATAATCAAGACTTGCTCGAAATACATATATTATGTCAACCTTTGAGCCACATAATTAATATCTCCTTTGAAGAAGGTTCATTTCCATTTATTCTAAAAAAATCGATTGTCAAGCCATTATTCAAAAAAGGGGATAAATGTGACTTAAGCAATTACAGGCCAATTACTCTGAAACCTATTATCTCTAAAATATTTGAAAAGGCTATGCTAAAACGACTTTATGACTTTGTTAACTTTGAAATTTTAAGAAGGGAACAATTTGGATTTCGAAAAAACAGTACCACTACACTAGCGTGCTTCGAGCTTACTGAAGCAATCAATCAAAGGAAACCAGTAACTGCAATATTTTTAGATATGAGCAAGGCCTTTGACTTTGTATATTACGAACTACTACTACATAAATTAGACAGATATGGAATTAGAGGCAAAGCAAATGACTAGCTGAAAAGTTATCTATCGAACAGATATCAATGTTTAGAAGTAGCAAAGCTCCAAAGTAACACTAAAATCAACTATAGATCTAATTTTAAAAACAATAACTTTGGAGTTCCTCAAGGGAGCGTCTTGGGACCATTTTTATTCCTATTGTATATCAACGATCTTCCCAATGTTACCAGTCATAAAACTATATTATTTGCCGACGATACAACCATAATTATCAAATGTAGAAAATAAAAACACATATGAAAATGAAAAAAACGTATCTCTAAGTAAAGTTATTATTTGGCTTAATATGAACAACCTAAGAATTAACTTAAGCAAAACTAAATTGGTGCAATTTCAATCCTACAAACGCCAGCAAACAGAACTAAACATAGTACACAATGACACAAAAATAGAAAAAGTAGATACGACAAAGTTTCTGGGTATTGTCTTGGACAAACATTGCAGTTGGAAGGCTCATATAGAACATGTCTGTAACAAATTAAATAAATTTGTATATGCCATTAAGAGACTTCGAATAACAGTGTCCACAGAAGCAGCACTAAGTGCGTATCACGGTTACGTATCGTCTGCACTGGCATACGGTCTTTTGCTGCGGGGAAACTCAGTTGAATTTGAGAGAGTATTTCGCGTACAAAAAAAGTGTGTAAGAGCAATAATCGGAGCATGGTTTATGGAAAGCTGTAAACCTATTTTTAAAAGATTTCAGATCTTACCATTAGCATGCATGTACATTAAGGAAGTTTGTATATTTGTGAAGAAACATCCTGAGCACTTCGAACTCAAATCAGAAAAAATAAAAAGAAATGTAATACCTCGACATAAATACAAACTCTATCAACCTAAGTGTAATCTAGATATATATATAACGGAGGACAGGCAGCACTCTCGTTATCATTCTCCATAGCTAGGTACAGTTAATACCGTGGGCGTATATGGGAAGGTGTCGGAACAAATAATAAAGTCAATATAGGGTAGATGAGCACAGTTTAATTATAATTCACAAGAAATCACAATCAGCTATTACTAATCTGATCACTTCACTATGTCACCATGGAACGCGAGACAGTCTTTACGCACACACACAAACACACACCGCACTACACTTTTTAGAGATGTTATTCGTACACTTTATCGCAAGCAACTGACTGCAGCCCGCGCGTCGACCGTTATTTATTCAATCGTCACTTCCGATGGCGGCCGCAATGTGTAGCGTAGATTCTGTCGAACGTCAATAGATGGCGTTGGCATTCCAATTTAAAAATCAATTCGATGACGACATATAAAAGAAATTCTTATATCAATGCCATTATAGTATAATATAATAAATTGCCAAATGTATTCAAGGATTTACCACTAACAATTTTTAAAAATAGGTTATCGAAATGGCTGTTAGAAAAGTGTTTTTATAGTTTACATGAATACATGACTTATAAAGAGTGACGATATAATATGTAATTAAATTTATTAGAAATAATTATGACATGTAATTGAATTAATACTTACAATAATTTACTTACTTTTATACAGACATAGTAACTTTGTACCTAATTTATTGACTTTTTGCACACCATTGTGATGGTAGAATGTACTGGAATAATCTATATTATTGTCATCTGGCTTACACTACATTCTTGCAAATAAATATATTATCGTTTAGATACTCAATAACAGTGTAGTAACCCTAAAGTATTAAATGTTTTTTTGACAATTTGTTTAAATTTGTCTAAGGGCTTATCCACTATGTCGAGAGGTAATTTATTAAATAAACGTACACCAAGTCCCAACGAATTATAGACTTTATGTAAGCGATAGTGTGAGCCAACCAGTTTATGCTTACCCCTGAAAATTTTATACATTTAGTTAGTAGATCTTCGCTGGTTTCAGCATGGATGGGAACAATCGACCGGGGAAGTAAGGGTAAGGTTTCCTAAATTTAGTGATGGGTAATCCGAAGAACAAAACCAAAATCTAATTTCTTCGTTACAATGTTTCTATAATGCTTCATCTATATCCTCCTACTTCTAACAATGAGGGTGTTTAAAAAAATTTTCGCCACTAGTTGGCGCTACTTCAACTTTCACATTGGGCCAATCAGGGGTTAACTTTCAAAAAGCACTTGACAGCTAGACCTGACGCATCGGTGCTGCCCTCTTGTGGGTGTCATTTTAGAAAATCCTCTCAGCAATTTTCTTTTGTCCTTATACGTAAGTAGGTAAGTAGAATTTTTCCTGCTATAAAAAGCTTACAAATGAGTCAAGGATTTTACAGAAAACTTGTAATTGTTTTTTAATTAATTTTGCTTCACATGGTCGGCCAGCCCTCCTGTTGTTTACGTGTGCTTGCTCGACTAAATAGTTCCATTTACAGAATGCAATATAATATATACTTACCTAGTAATCACTTACGTAGACCGTATGATCCACAGCCCTGAGGGCATATCACAACGAAAAGGGAGGTTCTTTGCTGACAGGCTGTATGATCGTGCCTGATCGGTCACTGCCCGACTGTTGGTACCTAGTCCCCACTGCAAGGCGAAAGCCCTCTTCTCATATAGAGAAGGCATGAGCATTAATCACCACGTGCGCTCAAGGCGCATTGGCAGTTTCAGATATTAAGTTCTGTTCAGGTTTCCTCACGATGCTTTTCTTACTTTGATTGATGCTAATAAAACGAACGTTAATTATGCTTTTGCTCGTGACACCACAGGTAGATAAAGAAAAATAAACATTTATGACGACAACAAATTCTCAAACAAGTTAGTACTTATCTCTTCCATAGATGTAACTACAAGAAGTAACAGCCGTGGAGTTGCGGCAAATAGCTCGTTCATATTATTATCATACTACATACCTACCATCTACCCAGAACGGTCTATTACACTTTAATCACCAGTTTGTTCATAGGCAAACCTAATAAATATTACTACCCAAAGTCTATGATCTCTTCGCAACCACCGGCGCGGGCCGTGGCATTGCGGCTAGAATTTTAAAAGGCGCTTAAAATTATTTAATTATAAATAATAATCTGTGATAAAACTTGATAATATTAAAACTATAATATGCGTTGATATTCTAAGTAAGTTTTATCAGCCTGTAGGGGTCACTGCTGGGCAAAAGCCTCTTCCAAAAATTTCCATTTTCACCTATTTTTGGTATACTTCTGCCAGTCCTTTGTATTATTTTTTATATTAGTTTTCATGCTAATGTGTTTCGCTCGGTGAATGAGAGCGCTGGCAGTCCAAATACCCCCTTCCTCCTTCCTTTTCTCTTTTCCTTCCTCATTCACTTCTCCGTGGTCGGCGACGGTTTGGTTGTGTTTTCTAAGTATTACTACTTCGCAATGCTTGGGAAACACAGCCATCTCTATAGGTTACAGTTACCACTTACCATCAGGTGGACCGTATGCTTGTTTGCCACAAAAGTCGTATGAAAAAAAGTCACTGGAACGCATCCAGATCATCACGACATCTCCGTCTGGGCCGTCCCCGTCTCACTTGTCATGTGGCCCTTTGTTAAGTGACACATCAGTAGACATACTGTAGGTATAAGATTAGACATATCGATGCACACGTTTTTTTGAATATCAATGACCAGCTTTCCGCAGCGTTGTTTTACTCGCGTCTTTGCCTACTGCTTTGCTCCCGTCGCCAGTAGCGTGATGTTTTATAGCCTTTCTCGAGAACTGGGCTATCATATGCAAAATAATTTTTCAAATCCAACCGGCAGTTCTAGAGATTAGCGCGTTCAAACAAACAAACTCTTCCGCTTTATCTAATAGTATAGACTACTCTGGAAAAACGATATTAACGCGAGCAAAAGCTAATCTTCTATATATAAAAATTTTACAGACATAATGCAGTTAGCCCTCAGAGCAAAGTTCGCGAGACCAGTCATTGAACCCACTTCCCATTTTTGATCCTAAGTCTTAAGCGGCGCGTAAAAAAGCATCCCATAAAGCCGCCATAGTGGAGGCCACCATGTCAGCAGTGTTGCCAGCACTCGTGGCTTCACTGACTGCTTACCATCAGAGAAAGAAAGAAAGAAAGAAAGAAAGAAAAAACATTTATTCAAGACAGGCACAAGGTTTACAAATTTATATAAAAATAAGAGAGAGCGGCGCGGGAGCTCTCTGGTAGGTTAATAGAATAAAAAAGCTAATAACAATATCGACTTTAACAGCTTGTTTGTTATCTATATATACATATATTATAATAAAAATGTAACCGATCGCTGTCTGTACATGGCAGATACATGAGAAAAAAATTATTGGGGCCTTTATCAACGCAAATAGAACCCAAAACAATGATTGTTACAATTTTTGTCTGTTTGTCTGTTTTTCTGTGCGTTTGTTCACGCTAATCTCAGAAACGGCTTATCCGATTTAGATATGGTTTTCACTAATACATTGTGGTAAGCTTCACTTAACATTTAGTGTTTGTTTCATGTCAATCGGTTTATAAATAAAAAAGTTATGCCAATTTAAAGAATCACGTCGAACATTTGTTAATTTACTACGAAATCTGATAGAACAGAGACTTTAACAGGTTACGGAATAGCTGATAGCGTTTTTATTTTTCGGATTCCTCTCATTCTAAACAATCTTCCGTTTAGTTTTAAATTAGTCCAGTTTCGAGTGAGCCTATGTTTCGCGATGACAATTAATAAAGCCCAAGGTCAGACACAACTAAAAGTTTTGGGCGTGGATCTAAGTATTAGCTGTTTTTCGCACGGTCAGCTGTATGTGGCTCTATCACGTGTTAGCATTCCTAGCAGCCTGTATGCTTTGATCCCCGATGGCTATACGTCTAATCCATACATCCATACACCAATACATATTATATAAGGCTTTGTCCTGACTGACTGACTGACTAACAGACAACGCACAGCCTAAACTGCTGGTCGTAATGACTTGAAATTTGGAGGGTGTGTTTGTCTAAATGTCTAGAGGTTGTACTAAAAAAGGGTTTTTTGAAATTTAATTCCTAAGTGTGTGAAAAGGGATGAAATCGATTGTATGAATTTTCTTCATTTTTTAACTTACAGTTTTAAAATTTTGTTTTGGAATACTTCTATTTAAATAATAAAATAATTTATAACAAAAAGAAAACCGACTTCAACCAGAAAGGAAACTAAAAAAAAAAAAAATTACATAGCACATAGTAATTCGTATTTTGCGTCAATTAATCAAAAATATTTAAATAAGTATTTTATAATTTTGAAGTTGGTGCCTATTATCAATCTTAATTTGCTATTGTAGTAAGATTTTTATAGTATTTAGTTATTGAGTATTTACTTGGCACCAACTTCAAAATTATAAAATACTTATTTAAATATTTTACATACACTTAACATTTTGGCATATTGAACCGTATGAAGTAAGCCCGACATGACTGCTGTTGAGGAATTCCCTCGACTGTCTATGGTCACCTGTAATGGCACATATAACCCATATGGGAGCAAAGTTCTCATCATTAGAAATGAATTCAAAACACTAAGTAATTGCTTTAAATCGTTGAGGAGTTCCCTCGACTGTCTTTATGGTCCATCATCAGATCGACTCCAAACCTTCACTAAATAGTAGTGCCTTGTAATACATCCGGCGCGGCGGCTGGCGGCCGGCACCGCATAGTCGTGAACCGAGTTGTCGACAGCGTCATTATTTTGTTTTTGTGTAAAAAAAAAAAATATGTAGGTATAATTGTTTAAATAAGTGTTTTTTTTTTTTTATACAATACGTAATATGTAATTTATATAATAAGTAATAATGATGTAGACAGGTAACGTGTGAACTTTGATAAAATATTAGTACTTCTGGCTTTTAATTAAATTTACTGTTAAATCTGTATTAATTATTGTTAAATTGTACTCTAATAAATTATTTTTCTTTCTTTCTTTCTTTACATAATGAAAAACATAACAAATGCACTAGACGTCAGTACAATTTTCGAAAGTTCCCCTCGATTTCTCTAGGATGCCATCATCAGATCCTGATTTCCTTATCATGGTACCACCCTTGGGATATCTCCTTTCTAACAAAAAAAGAATCATCAAAATCGGTTCATAAATGACGGAGTTATCCGAGAACACACATAAAAAAAAAAATATATATACACGGTCAAATTGAGAAACCTCCTCCTTTTTTTGAAGTCGGTTAAAAAATATCATTATAATTTTATTTTGACAGGGGTGGATTTAGAGGGGTGAAATTAGGGATGAAATATTCTATACAAAGATCTTTAGCTTTTGAAGCTAGCGACTTGAAAAGGAGGAATTGAGGAGAAGGAGGAAGGGAGGGGAAAGTGAGAGGGAAATGATGGGGAAGTGAGAGGAAAGTGGTGGGGAAGTGAAGAGGAAGCTTGGGGGAAATGCGGGAGAAGTGAAGGGAAAGTTAGGGAGAAGTCAGAGGGAAGTAAGGGGATAGAGAGAAGTGAGGGAGGAGTGAGGGGAAAGTGAGGGGAATGTTAGAGGAAAGTAAGAGGAAAGTGAGGGGAAGTGAGGGGAAAGTGACGGAGAAGTAACGGGGAAGTGAGGGGGAAGTGAGGGGAAACTGAGGGGGAAGTGAGGAAGAGTGAGGCGGAAGTGAGGGAGGGAGTGAGGGGAAGTGAGGGGGAGTGAGGGGGAGTGAGGGGGAAGTATGGGGTGAATGAGGGGAAAATGAGAGGAAAGTGAGAGAGACGGTAGAGGAAGGGAGGGGGAAGGAACGCGGAAAGAAAGGAGTTCTCGAATGGTGGAAAAAGGGAGGGGAAGGGATAGGAAGTGATAGGAAGGGAGAGGAAAGGAGGAAAAGGAAGGAGAAGGAAGAGGGAAGAGAGGAGAAAGCGAGGAGGTAAGGTAGAGGGAAGTGGAGGAAAGGGCAAGAGATGCTGGAGGAGAGGCAAGGGATGCTGAAGGAGGTGAAGAGGAGAAGGGGGAGGGGAGGAGAGCAAGGAGGAAACTTTGGAGAGTGGAGAAAAAGTGTAATGGGAAAGAGGGGGAAGGGGGAAGTTATTGTAGTGAAAATTTGCCTTTGTGTATTGTATATTGATTTACGAGGGATATCTTTAGGTAGGTGAAAGAGGATTTGTATGAATGGGAGATTAAAAATAGTATGAAAAACAGTATTTAAACAATATAAAAATGTGTATTGGGAAAAAAGACATTCACGCGAGTGAAGCCCAAAAGGTCCCTCACTCACATATCACGCAATCTCAGAAACAACAACTGCTAGGAATCTCAAACTTTGCATTGTCATTCCTATTAGAATATAGGTGCTCACTTAGACGGAATTTTGCGAAATCCATCACCTAAAGGAGTATAAAGGGGTGGCAAAGTTTGTATGAAACTTCTATAGTTTTTATACTACGATTACCAAATTCCTAGAAAATACTCTTTTTTTAATATTCAGAAACCACCCTTTTTAAATGGGCAAATAAGAGTCGCAAGTTTGTGTGAAAGTGGTTTGTCAGTTTTAGCGGTAGCGGGATTAAACTGGATTCGCCATAGAGACGGATAATACTGATACAATGTACGATTGCCATAAAATCAGGCACGCAATATTCTCATAGAGGCACCCATCTGAATTTTCACGCAAACGAAGTCGCGGGCAACAGCTAGTTTAGTAAATAGTCACATTTATTGCAACATTTGGAATAGAGGGCGATGGCTGTTTACTTGGATGTTTTATTTCGTTAACAAGTACATTTTTGTTAGATAGTGATTGGAGTCTCCTTTTAGACAAAATATTGTCTGTGTTAGGAAGCTCCGCTCTTCCATAGCTTCAATAAATATAATCTTGTTAACAACAATACTTAGAGATGTAAACAAATGATACTTTTTATTTTAATAAATGTAGTAATGTATTTTGTTAAGTGTATGTGTGTGTGTGTGTGTGTGTGTGTGTGTGTGTGTGTGTGTGTGTGTTTGTGTGTGTGTGTGTGTTTGCGTGTGTGTGTGTGTGTGTGTGTGTGTTTGTGTGTGTGTGTGTGTGTGTGTGTGTGTGTGTGTGTGTGTGCGCGCGTTTATAATATAATATGATGTAATAAGAGTTCAGTATTCTCATAAGAGAGAGGTTTGATCCAGTTTAAAATAATCTTTTTGCATTCATGTTGATGTTTGTCAAATATGTGTTTCTTTGTTAACCCTGTTATATAATACAGAAGACCGTTTGTTATATTGTCTTGCTGCGAATGTTGTTCTGGTCGGGGGTATAGTGGCAACGTTATCTTTGCGCCTTTTTAAATTTGTTTCTTTCTTATAAGGGAGGTTTTTATGTTTTTTCAGGACAGTAGATGTAATATATAACTTTCTAACAGATAGTAAACCAGACATTTTATAAAGACTTTCAGTGGGGTGTCTCTTTCTCTTAAAGTACATCATTTTAATAAGAGCACGTTGTGCACGTTCTACATTTATGAATTTGGATTTTGCAGCACCTCCCCATATAGGGATGCAGTAGTTCAGTACAGATTGCACAAGTGCAATGTAGATTTCATTTAAAACATTTCTTTGTGAACCGTCTTTTTTGTCTATGTTTGATGGAACTACATGTCTAAGCGTCTTAAATATCCAGCCCAATTTTCTAATTCTTCTACTCACATATTCAAGATGTGGAAACCAGGACAACTTATTGTCAATTATAACTCCCAAATATTTAGTGTGTGTCACTTTATTGATTGTTGGACATAAGCAATTATTGTTCGACATCATATCACATGAGTGAACTTTGATGCAAAGATCTGCTTTAGGTTGTGATCGGTCATTAATGCTGAAGCAAGAGTAGTTTGTTTTATTTGTATTAAGGGTAAGCAGGTTATCGTTAAGCCAATTGAAAATTCTAGCCATGCCGTGTTCAGTATAATGTTTGATGTCAGACCATTTATCTCCATAGAAGACAACAGGTGTGTCATCAGCAAAAGAAAATATATTTCCATTGTTGACTTTTAGGTTGCAGAGTTCGTTTATATATACTAGAAATAACGTAGGACCCAAAACGCTACCTTGTGGTACTCCAAATAAAACATCTGCCTCTTCACTAATATAAGATCCAATCTTTACCTTTTGGGTTCTGTTTGATAGATAATCTTTGAAAAAAGTAAGTGGAATTCCTCTTATTCCGATATTTTCTAATTTGGTGACAAGGGTTGAAACAGAGACGGTATCAAAAGCTTTTTTTAGGTCGATAAAAACAGTCAGACATTTACTGCCTTGATCTAGTTTATCAGTAATTAAAGAGCTTAAGGCAGAGACAGCGTCTTCTGTGGAAATGCCCCGTCTAAATCCAAATTGTTTAGAGGATAAGATGTTGAATTTGTTAAAGTAGTTTATGAGTCTGTTATTAGTTACTTTTTCTAACACCTTAGACAAGGCAGGCAACACAGAGATGGGCCTATAGTTACTGACATCGTCTCTGCTTCCTCCCTTGTACACTGGGGTGATTAACGATTTTTTCAGAGAGGTTGGGAAAATGCCATGTTTAAAACAGAGATTAATTAAGTGAGAAATGACTGGAACCACCTCCTTGCTAGTAATCTTTAGGAGTTTAGTCGAAACATTATCCCATCCTGGGGCACTAGTTGATTTGAGGTTTATCAAAATATTTTGCACTTCTTTACAGTCAGTGTCTAAAAGGACAAAAGAGTTTAGTTGTGTGGATGTAAGGTTTGGATTGGGGTCTCTATTATTATTTATGTTTGGATGAATTTGTTCAGCTAGCTCTCTGCCAATATTTACAAAATAATCATTAACATAGTTAACTGAATCCTGTGAAGAATGCTTTATATTTAATAATTCAGTGCATGTCTCTTTTTGTTTGTTTGTATATGTTATAGATTTTACATTTTTCCAAAGTAATTTTGTATCTGCGATTGAGTTTGCGAGTAGTTCTCTTTCATATTTAGTCTTTATTTTTTTTATTAGTTTATTACAGTAGTTCCTGTATCGACAGTAGGTAATTTTTAAAATTGTATTATTTGGATCTCTGCGGGCGGTTTTCTGTAATTTATTACGGTTCTTAATACATCTGAGAATGCCCGGGGTGATCCAAGGTTTGATTATACGCTTACTATTTGGTATTATAGAGACTGTAGTGCTATATTTAATAGTATCAACCAAGTTCTCAATAAGTAGATCGGTAAGCAGATTAGGGTCGTTACAAAATAGTAATTTTGAAAGGTTTTTTTCTTGTAGGTACTTTAGGGCTTGTTCAAAATTTATATTAGTGCTTGTTTTAATTGTTGAATGTTTGTGTTTTATTTTAGAGAGTGATATAAATGTAGTAAAGTGGTCTGTGATTGTAGTGTGTAAAATTGCGATTGATGCTTCGGTCTTTTTACCGTTAATCCTTAACATAAAATCCAAACAGTTCTGTTCTCTTGTAGGTAAAGTATGTCCAGGCAAAATACCGTGTGTTGACAATACATTTAGGTAGTTAATTCTATTATTTTGTTCATATGATGCTTCTGACTCCTTTGGTCTAATATTAATATTAATGTCGCCAGCTATTATTAAATTTTTATTTGTAGCTATAGAGTCAATATGAAGGCTTAGTGAATCAAGGAAGCTATCATGATTTGTATTAGAAGGTGACCGGTAGATACACAATATGACGTAATTAAATATTTCAATTTGAAAACAAGTCGCCTGTGATAGTTCTATTTCTCGAGTTTTTGACATTAATGGTTTTTTTACGTAAACAACTACCCCGTCATTTTGATTCATCTGATGTGTACTAACAAAAGAGTGATAATTAGGGAGTTGCGGTATAGGTTTGTTACTATTTAATCTACATTCAGTCAAAATTAATATATCGGTTTCAAATTTAAGAGTAGATAACATAATAGCAAAATCGTCAAAGTTACAGTAAATGCTTCTAATATTTTGTGAGATAATAGTCAAATCATTTTTTTTCACATTAATGTGTTCATTGAGATTTACACTATCACATTCGACAGAACTCGAAATTTCGATATTATCTATTTCATTAATTGTTTGTAATGTATTATTCATAATTAAGTTTTAATTGTAGAATTATAGTTTTTCGATCATAGTTACACATTATTTTATTTAAACGTATATATATAGACGTAGAAATGTATACATTAATATGGACGAGTAAGGTTTGTATGTCATGCAATGGGTGAGGAATGTGGGTGTAGTATATAAGATGTATGAAGCATGTGGAATTTGATAGATTAGTATAAGAAGTGTTTTGATGGAATGATTCAGTGTGAAAAGTTTTGTTTGTAAACTTCAGGCTTGAGTGTAGGTAAATTAGTGTAGTTAGTTTTAACCATAGGTAATACATATTGGAAATAACCTTAATAATTTGTGGGCCAAGCGTATAAATAATAGGTAAGTGTGCTAACGAGTATACTTCTAGTAATATAATGTAAATAATGGAACAGTGTGAGTTTCCAACAACGAGAGACATATTATGTGTTATGCATTTGAGAACATTTGTGAATGTATGGTATGATAGTATAGATGTGAATGAGTGTATACATGTGTGTAAATTGCTTGAGAAAGAATTTGTGCATAAATTATTATTATTAGGGTAGATTATGTGTATTTGTTTGTAATAATGTAATTTCTTAGTGTTTAATAGAGTATTTAAGAAACTTACAATGTATAATATCAATAAGATGCTGAATTTATCATAATAATAGAGTAAAAAAATCAAAACAATAAAGGCTGGATGTACAGATCGCAACCTTGTTATTTTTAGTATTAGTAGGTACGACGACAATTTGTAGTTATTAATATCTAGTCATTTTTTTCCCATAAGTTGTTGAACCCGCTGCTCGCTTGTGATGTTAATTATAGGTGAATGTTCGTCTTTCCTTAGGTATATCTTACCGTAGGCAGACCAGCAGAATTTGTAGACTCCAGATTTGTTTAAGTCCCGAGCCAAGAAATATAGACGTGATCCTTTAGGTGTCAGGTGCTCCGAGAGGAATATGGGGATGTCCTCCTCTGTGGTATAAATGATGAGGATGTGACACAACTATACCTAGATATACCTACTTAGTATTATATATCATCATATTAAGTGACTGCTCATTGCTAATTGTATGTTTTGAACACTTATCTATTTACACTTATCTAATTCGTTTTGTGTTTTGAGCCTAGAGAAAGTTTCTAATGTAAATTGAATTGTAAGTAGATTTTTTTAATTGATCTGTTTACTGAACAGAACACAGTATTATATTATTGCCTATCAAATATATTCAAATAGGTACCTATTAGGGGAACATGAGGCTCAATGGAAGAATTTTTCTATGCTTATTTTGAGTTAATTTTTTGCTCTATTTTCATTACAAGAAAAATTATCCACCGTGATTGATGAATGGGTAACATTTATTGAGTTACAGTCAATCAAATACTTTTTACGATTATTAATATAGAAAATTATGAGAAACAACCAAAGTTATGTATAAAGAACTAAATAATTTAAAAAGTATCACAAAATACACATTCTTCATCGTGTGTTATTTATTTAACTTCAATGAACTTTGCTGCGGTATCGAGTTGTGCGATAGTAGAAAAGAGACGATAGCACTAGGCTAAACATGGAGTGGGCGATGGGGAGAGACTCACCATTGGTAGAATTAACACATGACCTCTTCTCTCCGCTTTGGTAGAAACCGGGCACCACTCACAAGTTGTAACCGTCTCTCGTGCACGGCGCTCCGGCGAACACGACGACCGTTTGTTTCATTACTACGCCAAGGTGACGGTAGCAAATCGGCCAAGTTATATATTTTTGACTAAGATGTAGATAGAGGTGAAGGGGCGCACAGATCTGATAACTTTTTGACAGTGTGAGCCATGGTCTCGTCTTGGCAACATTTTACATGAAAATCTCCCAACCGATCCGTGGTCACACCAAAATGCCACACTCAACAGTCAGTCAGTCACTAGTGTCTACTTACTTAGTCTACTTACTCAAAATATTAATCCCAAAACTCATGTGACTAACCCCCAGTTTCTGAAAGACTGATCGACGAAAAATTTACTAATCAAAATCAACATTTTCAGATTGCGATCAGTTAGGTACAATGTAATTGTGATTGAGTTATCACCCGACTTCTTCGAGATATGATATCCGACAGGACGGTCATCTTTGACTATGTCATTCCAAAAGCGCAATTTCAAGATAAAAACAATAAAGTGGTTCTGTCAGGGAGCATGACACTACTCACTCTATTCAGTGTCCTCGCATTGCTATCTGTCTAATTTTATTTATTATGTTCACGTATCTTTTTAATTTAAATAATAGAAATGAATATTTAAATGTCGCGGCTATCTTGCGTTTGTTTGTAAACAGATACAACAATACGCATATTGGCTTAACCTGCCGGCATACGTAATGGGAAACGTGTCACCCTGTACAATGTAATAGGGTTCACATAATCCCACCGCCAATTGTCATCTACATACATATCTCGTATACAAGTATGTAAAATATAAATTAAACAACACTACGTGAAACCGCGCTGCGGAAAGCTTACTGCTCTGATCCCGTCGCCAGTAGCGCACCTTCCTCAAGAACTGGGCTATCATACGCAAAAAGAGTTATTCAAACCCCACTGGTACCTAGTTCCAGAGATTAGCACGTTCAAACAAACAAAATCTTCCGCTTTATTTATAGTATAGACTAGCTGTTGCCCGCGACTTCGTTCGCGTGAAAATTCAGATGGGCTCTATGAGAATATTGCGTGCCTGATTTTATGGCAATCGTACATTGTATCAGTATTATCCGTCTCTATGGCGAATCCAGTTTAAACCCGCTACCGCTAAAACTGACAAACCACTTTCACACAAACTTGCGACTCTTATTTGCCCATTTAATAAGGGTGGTTTCTGAATATTAAAAAAAGAGTATTTTCTAGGAATTTGGTAATCCTACTATAAAAACTATAGAAGTTTCATACAAACTTTGCCACCCCTTTATACCCCTTTAGGGGATGGATTTCGCAAAATTCCGTCTAAGTGAGCACCTATATCCTAATAGTAATGACAATGCAAAGTTTGACTTGTTGTTTCTGAGATTTCGTGATAAGTGAGTGTGTGACCTTTTGCTTTTATGTACTCGTATATAGATAGCTTTTGCCCGTGGCTTTGTTTGCGTGAATGTCGTTTTTTCCAATAGACATTTTTATATTGTTTAAATACTGTTTTTCATACTATTTTTAATCTCCCATTCATACAAATCCTCTTTCACCTACCTAAAGATATCCCTCGTAAAAACAATATACAATACACAAAGGCAAATTTTCACTACAATAACTTTCCCTTTCCCCTTCTTCCCTATTGCACTTTTTCTCCACTCTCCACAGTTTCCTCCTTCCTCTCCTCCCCTCCCCCTTCTCCTCTTCACCTCCTTCAGCATCCCTTGCCCCTCCTCCAGCATCTCTTGCCCTTTCCTCCACTTACCTCTACCTTGCCTCCTCGCTTTCCCCTCTCTTTCCCCTTCCTTCTCCTACCTTTTCCTCCTTTCCTCTCCCTTCTTATCGCTTCCTATCCCTTCCCCTCAATTTTTCCACCATTCGAGAACTCCTTTCTTTCCGCGTTCCTTCCCCTCCCTTCCTCTACCATCTCCCTCACTTCCCCCTCACTTTCCTCACATTTTCCCCTCATTTACACCTCACTTCCCCCTCACTCCCCCTCAATTTCCCTCACTCCCCCCCTCACTTTCCTCTCACTTCCCCCTCACTCTCCCTCGCTTCCCCTTCAATTTCCCCTCACTTTCCCCTCACTTCCCCGCTACTTCTCCGTCACTTTCCCCTCACTTCCCCTCACTTTTCTCTTACTTTCCTCTAACATTCCCCTCACTTTCCCCTCACTTCTCCCTCACTTCTCCCTGGCTTTACTCTGACTTCCCTCTGACTTCTCTCTGACTTTCCCTTCACTTCTCCCGCATTTCCCCCACATTTCATCTTCACTTCCCCCTCACTTTCCCATCACTTTCCTCTCACTTCCCCATCACTTCCCTCTCACTTTCCCCTCCCTACCTCCTTCTCCTCATATCCTCCTTTTCCTCCCTCCCCCCTCTGTAAATTTCAAGTCGCTAGCTTCAAAAGCTAAAGATCTTTGTATAGAATATTTCATCCCTAATTTCACCCCTCTAAACCCACCCCTGTTCAAATAAAATTATAAGGATATTTTTTAATTAAATAGAAGTATTCCAAAACAAAATTTCAAAACTGTAAGTTTAAAAATGAAGAAGATTCATACAATCGATTTCATCCCTTTACACACTTAGGAATTAAATTTTAAAAAACCCTTTTTTAGTACAACCTCTAGACATTTAGACAAACACACCCTCCAAATTTCAAGTCACTACGACCAGCAGTTTAGGCTGTGCGTTGTCTGTTAGTCAGTCAGTCAGTCAGTCAGTCAGGACAAAGCCTTATATAATATGTATGGGTGTATGGATGTATGGATTAGACGTATAGCCATCTGGGATCAAAGCATACAGGCTGCTAGGAATGCTAACACGTGATAGAGCCACATAAAGCTGACCGTGCGAAAAACAGCTAATACTTAGATCCACGCCCACAACTTTTAGTTGTGTCTGACCTTGGGCTTTATTAATTGTCATCGCGAAACATAGACTCACTGGAAACTGGACTCATTTAAAACTAAACGGAAGATTGTTTAGAATGAGAGGAATCCGAAAAATAAAAACGCTATCAGCTATTCCGTAACCTGTTAAAGTCTCTGTTTCTATCAGATTTCGTAGTAAACTAACAAATGTTCGACGTGATTCTTTAAATTGGCATAACTTTTTTATTTATGAACCGATTGACATAAAACAAACACTAAATGTTAAGTGAAGCTTACAACAATGTATTAGTGAAAACTATATTTAAATCGGATAAGCCGTTTTTGAGAATAGCGTGAACAAACGCACAGACAAACAGACAAAAATTGTAACAATCATTGTTTTGGGTTCTATTTGCGTTGACAAAGGCCCCAATAATTTTTTTTCTCATATATCTTCCATGTACAGACAGCGATCGGTTACATTTTTATTATATGTATAGATAGATAGAAGATAATAGATACCTAAAACAATTGTGTTAAAAATATGAATATAATGAATATAATATTAGTGAATATACAAAGAGCTTGTTGTTGAGACACTGCGGTACTGTCAATGTAAACCTATGTTGTAGCTTTTAGAGCGAGTGAGCTGTTTCTCTTGAGTGGCTTACTTAACTGGACTATTTGTAACAGATATACTCGTACGTAGGTACACGTCAACAACAACAACATATTAGAGCCCAGTGTTAATAGGAGTGCAACAAGAACATTGCCCATCATCTTGGTGTTGACCATGGTCATTTGGCTCACTTGTAGAGGGACTTCATTATGTCTTCCAAGGCCTCAGCCATGAGTACGATATCGTTGGAAATCTGAAGGTGAGTGATGTAGGTACTCGCCATTTATATTTGGCAATGAAGGAGCTTAAAAGCGTCTTCCAGTGAGTCTTCCACTTAATTGTAGATACTTGGTCAGTTAACAATTTATAGTTTGGGGTTAAAATAAGCCCGAGGTGCGATATAGTGGTAGTAAACGTGAGGCATACACGTGTCAGGTTAACATTATAATGCATTGATAGTAAACTGGTATAAATAGTACAAAATGATACAGTTCAGTACCAGTTGTCACAAGACGAACTATCCAACAACATGCAGTGGTTCACTTTCTTTATGTTTGTGCTCTTCGCTCTCGTCGGTCTGGTGAGTTACAAAACTGACAGTACCTATAGTAAATACTAAATGGCCACACACATCGCTCCGTGTCTCTCTATGTAACTTTACCTCTCAGCTTCCAAGTAGATTAAGTCAACTTGTCTCTGACGTCACTCGATGTTTGTTTATGTTCAGGTGGAACATGTGCTTGTTCACCACTTTAGTGATCTCTCATCTATTTGAACAACGACACCCGACACTGTCACTCTACTAACATCTGCATTTTGCAGACCAATTACGTTACTACCATCATTAGGAAAATTGTTAGAACGTCTCGTAGTTCCTATGATTATACCGGGAGGGGTAAAATTTAGTGATAACTAATTTGGCTTTACAATAGGTAGATCAACAGTCGATGCAGTTATATCTGTTAGGGAAACTGTTACTAAATCTTTTTGTCAATACGTGATAGGTATTTTCTTAGATATTTCTGGAGCCTTCGATAACGCATGGTGGCCAATATTACTTATGAAATTAAAATCACGAGGTTGTTTTAGTAACATATATATTCGCTAATTTATACATATTTTATGCATGGCACAGCTAAGCTAAAACTTGGTCACCATTCTGTGTCGAAGCCACTGACTATGGGATGTCCTCAGGGATCAGTGCTAGGGCCGTATCTTTGGAACTTAGGGTTTGATGATTTCCTTTCATTGCCATTACCAACTGGCTGTACATTAACTGGATATGCTGACGATGGCCTGTTACTTATACAATCTAATACCAGGGCTGGATTAGAGGATTTAGCGAATAAATGTTTACGTCTAGTCTCTGACTGGGGAAAACGTAACCGATTATTGTTCGCTCCTCACAAAACTTTTCAGCTTCTTTTAAAAGGAAATCTGAAAACACCACCTCGAATAAAATTTTATAATATTAGCATTAAAAGTAGGGATTCAGTTTGTTACTTAGGATTCATATTAGAAAGAAACTTTTCATTTGTTAATCACATCACTACAATTGGGGAAAAATCTAAAAATAGTTTTTACGCTTTAACTAGAATATCAACAACAACATGGGGTCTTTCTTTTAATACTCTTAAAACAATATAAAGTGCTACTTATTTAGGAAGTATGTGTTATGTATGGGGCGCCTGTATGATAGGCCTGATAGGGCAACTATAGGTGCTGTAAGGCGCAAATTGCTTCAAAGTCAACGTCTTGCGTTAATATTTCTGTGTAAGGCATATAGGACAGTTAGCACTGAGGCTTTGCCAGTACTGGCAGGTGTTCTTCCGGTTGATCTTGAGGTTCAGAGACGAGCGGCTATGTATTATACAACTCACGAAGGCATGAATAGTGACTTCTTACAATCGCGCGATCGCTAGAAAATCATTAGATTATTTAAAGAAGAAAATGAAGTCCCCTCATCTGTTGAAACGCCTTTTAAAGGCGTCTGTCAAAAAACCCGCATCTGTGGAGCGACCTTTTAAAGGTCGATTGGTTACGTCCGTGTATATCGCGTCATAATTCATAGACTACTATACCTATCTTGCTCAAACTTTCACAGTGTGTAGAGGGATAGACAAGGATGACATAAAACCATACAGTACGTCTCTAAACAGAACACAACGATTCCAGTTGGCGTTTGAAATATCCACAGAACAAGTACTAAAGCATAGAAGGACTATTAGGAGAATAAAGCGTACACACTCAGAGACAAATAGAAGTTTAATAGTGCTACGATACCTTCTGACAGTTTATCGATATCGATAGATGAAATTTGTCTATGGGCTATGGTAAATTAACAGACATGCTAATAAAATGAGGTCTGGAAGAGACAAACGGCCGTTTTACACCTCACCGGAATGGCATAGGCCGGCAGCGGCGCCAGGAGCACTTTCAATGTGAAATAATTTTGAAGTTTTTATTCATGTTTCATGCTGTAAGTTCAAACACAATGTAAACTGTATATGAATAAATTAAATAAATTGAAAATTGAAATATACATGATCGATCCACACACTGCCTCGCATCACGGATCGTAGTGCGAGCGTGCGTGTTCTTGTATTGTTTGTAAGTATCTCTCTTTGTATAGAAATCACGCGTGGTGCAACACTGAAAACGCATTTAAGCGCTGTGTTACTGATGACACGCTTACATGCAGAGAAACACGTACTCACGCGCGTGGGTTCGAGGCCAGACGGTATGGACACCGTGTTCTGCAGTAACGTGCGTGATTGATGATGCAGACCAGCACTCTCGCATCTGCACGCGTGGCACCGTCACCGCGTCGCCACGCTCCCGCAGCGTAGTGCGGGGCAGTGTGTGGATCGCCAAAATACCGGTATCGGCTCTCTGTTCTTTTCTGACTTTCTTAGTATAGCATCAAAACAGATACCCCAAGGTAAAAATAAAACACAGCTGTAAGATTCATGTCACAAATGTATGATTATATTTCCAATAATATTGAAACACATTATTACTGTCCCTTAAAATTACAGTTTTGTTTAGGAATGTCCTGATTATTTGTGCATAAGCTAAAATATTTTTTGTTATGTTTTGAATTGGTACTATTAGAAATTTTTCCCGATCAATTTTATCAATAAATTTCTGTAGTCATCTAAAACATTTATTTATTTATTTATTGAATACAATATCATTACAGATAAAAAATCCAATACGATATCATAAAAAAAACCTAAAAAAATTACTAAATAAATATACCCATTTATCCAATACTATACATTTTTGTGCAACATCTTTGAATTTTGACAGGGTACATTGAAAATATTAATTTCTATAGAAATAATATTATTAAGTCGTATGGCGCGTGACAATGGAGCAAATTTGAGTAGATTCGTCCTCACCGCTGGAACGTTAATTTAAGACTCTGCACTTGTTATTTTAAGATGTATCTATGGTTTCTGAATAAATTATTATTATTATTATTATATGTTAAACGTGTAACAATATAATATATAACATAATTCTCTCTTAATTTGCTTCATGGATCTTCCGGTCTGATCTTTCGGAAACCCGCAAAAGAACACAATGTATGAAACACTATGAAAGGTACAAAGATAGTTACCACAAAATCGTTAACACAAATTATAGTAATATTTTTGTCATCGATAAAATATGCAGCACAAGTCACAACACTATTGAACATGACTACACAAATTGGTAAAAATGTAAAATCTTTAAAAATTACTGAATCGAATGGCAAACAGACGATTATAATATGATTGCAGTATAGTAAAGTATAAATCACTTAGGTATTTTGCACGTTTATATAGGTTTTTAGAATATATTATTGGTTTGTTATCTACTCACCGATGGAAGTTGACGATTTAAACTTGATTTTCTTTGCGAAAAGAATGTAATTTACAACCTACAATAACGCAGGACATTGCTTATCCAATGGTCTTAATTTTACTTCACAATAGCACTATGTAATTATTAAATAACATATATTATTTCACAAAACAGATAAACAACAATGAAAATTACGAGCGGTGGTTTAATCCGACTAAATTGTCTAGAGGCCTTGACAAGTTGGAACATTTGACATTAATTCACTTTTTAATTCGGCATCCAAAGGTAACCAAAGGTAACCAAATTGACGTTCCTACAGTGTACACCGGGCGTCCTTAGCAAAATTATTTGTCTCTTTCTTTTCAATGTATCCGGCTTATTTGGAAAAATAGGAGAAGTATATGAGGGCGATTAACACTCCTTCTATGTATGTACTTGTTCTGTGGAAATATCACTTCTCACTCTTTCGTTCGCTCACGTGTCGTAAAGTTGTGCTCGTGTAAACATATAAATATTTCTTTGGTTTGTGCCGGTTTTGAGTGTGTGTGCTATTATTAAACGATGAATAGGTAAGTAAAACAGTTTTTTTGATTTTTATTGTGTGTTTGATAACGATTTTGTATAGTAATAATTATTTGAAAAAAGCATTGTCGGCCGAACGGCGGCAAATGGCGGCGTCATGGCCGCACATTGTTACTTATTACGAATAATAAATACATCAATGGTGACAAACTGTAGTTATTACGTGTATTGTTGTGTATTTGTTTATTATTACTAAGCATTTAATATACAAAATTCGATGTAAATCGGCAAAAATAACGATTTCAAATCAAATCGACCTCCAGGAGGCCGATTCTGACATTAGCGTTTGACGTTTGTTGACATTAGCTTCCATTGTTCGTTTGAATTTTGCTGCGTTGATCGGCTAATACGGATAAGACCTTCGTAGATATGAATTTCTTTATTTTTAGTGAAGGATTTATTTTAATAATTTTTATTTTCGAAATTTTTATATTTTATTAACTTCAATAGTTTTTATTTACTTGTTGTTTCCTTACTACTTTTATAGTATATTTCTTAATTAAATAAATAATATTAGTTAATTATTAATAATTATTATATTATTACTGTAGTGGGGATGGTGTTTGTTTGTGGGCTGTGGTGATGGTGATTATGTATATGGTTGGGCGCGCGCCCGCGCGCACATACATATATTTCTTAATTAAATAAATAATATTAGTTAATTATTAATAATTATTATATTATTACTGTAGTGCTGGTGGTGTTTGTTTGTGGTTGCGCGTCCAAAGTGAGAGTAATCAATGTTGTGAGGATGATGTTTATAATTTTATTTTTATAATTTTATACGCCTTCCAGCTTGAGACAAGTAAGGGGCAGGAGGGGGCGCGGCGCTAGGCCGCCAGTGGACGAGGCCGCCGACGGTGGTCCGGTGTTGGTGCCGGCCAACATGGTGGTGACCACTGGCCCTAGTAGGGCTGTAAGCGGCAGGCCCGTCGTGGTGCCTGGCCCTAGCCGTGTAACGGTTACGGCTGGCCCCAGTAGGGCCGCTCGCGGCGGGCCTGTCGTTGTGCCTGGCCCAAGTGAGGTCAGCGGTGCGGGTCCCGCGGTGGCTAGCCCTAGCGGGGTTAGTCGCGGTCGCCCTGGGCCCAGCGCTGTGGCTGGCCCTAGCGGGGTTGGTCGCGGTCGCCCTGGGCCCAGGGCTGTGGCTGGCCCTAGCGGGCGTGGCCGAGGGCGCGGCGCCACCCGCGAGACCGTACGCCGCGGGACCGTACGCCCGGGACCCACCACCATCGAGGAGTAAGTTTTTTCTTTATTATTTTATTTGTCTTTAAATTTTTATATTATATATATAATATAAATCATTATGAATTTCAGGCTCATTATCAGCGAGATCGAAGATTTTCCGGCAGGCCGCGGTCTTGAAACTGCTCTGCATACAAAGCTCATATAGAATATGTTTGCAATAAATTAGATCGGTTTGTATTCGCAATTAAAAGATTGCGACAAACCGTGTCTACAGAAGCAGCACTCAGTGCATACCATGGGTACGTGTCTTCAGTGCTCTCATATGGTCTCTTGTTGTGGGGAGGATCGGTTGATATCGAAAAAGCATTTAGAATACAAAAAAAATGCGTTAGAGCTATTACTGGAGCTTGGGCTACAGATAGTTGTAAGCCACTGTTTTCCAAATTTCGCATTCTTACGCTGGTCTGCATGTATGTTAAGGAACTATGTATTTTTGTAAAACAGCATCCACAATACTTTAGTTTATATTCAAATAAGGTAGCAAGAAATGATAGAAACAAGTTTAAACTCCACCGTCCGAGATGTCGTTTAGATATAGTGGAGAAAAACGCATATATTAAGGCTATAGAAGTGTATAATAAAATACCAAATAGGTTCAAGGAATTACCGCTATTGCTGTTCAAGAAAAGGTTGACAATGTGGCTTGCAGATAAATGTTTTTATACATTAAATGAATATATGACACACAAAGAAAATGATAATAATTAATATTAAAATTGACTATTTTATATTGTTCTACTTTTTAATCAGATACTTTTAAATAATATTATAACTTGACTATAAAAATTGACATCCTAACATAAAAAATATATTTTGACATTATTAAAAACAAAAAAAAAAAAACTATTGTATTATCTAAAGTTATTGTATTTAATATTAGTAATTAATAAGTTTAAGATTCACAAGCCATTGTTATGGCAGAATGTAATAAGTACCTATTATGTTAATTTCTACCACCACTTTTTGTCACTACATTCTTGTGAATAAATAATTGATTTGATTTGATTTGATTTGAACGGGTTCGCAGTTGGAGACCGAATGCCTCGATGCGCGGCTTTATTGGGGATTAGCTGGCTGATCTCCAGCCAGCCTTTCCACATCAGTAGACTCTCATCAAGTGCGATGTTTTGCTGAGGAATGTACAAAGTTTGAAATTTTGTGTTTAGGTGCGACAGAATTGGTTGTATTTTAAAAAGGCGTGCCTCAGAATACCCCAGCTCTAGCGCACACATGTCGTCGTTGTTGTTAAAATGCAGGCATCTACTTAATAGTAGAAACCTATCGATCGACATGTGTGCGCTAAAGCCAGGAGTGCAGAATATGTTCGGAGTGACACCCCAATACTCCTCAAGCCGAGACTTGACTACGAACCCCATTGCCAGTACCACACCGAAGTAGACATATAGCTCGTCCACAGAGGTGTCACACCAACGGGTGATACGGCTTTGGGGGCATAGAGTCTCGGCTTGAATCATTTGGGATGCCAACTCCTGAGCATACCTGTTAGTTTCTGAGGCAATGTGCTCCATAATTTGCCTATCCCATATGTCAATGAAAATGTCATATGGGTCGACACTTGGAGTTGTCGGTCCGACATTAATCTGGGAGAAAGTTTCCCGCCTCAATTCAGGTTGAATTTGAGGCATTGGAAACGCTCTCCAGTCAAAGTGATGAAGAGCCCAGGGCTGCTCCGTCGCCGTCACAAGAGCATCGGCGGGAATAAACCCGCCGAGTGCTGCGTCGGCATCGGCAGCAGGCCCTGGGTTATTGGCAGCCACCTCTTCATCGTCCAAAGGCGTTTCCAACGTAGCCCGGAACACCCTTGGGATGAAGGGAGCTGCCAATTCCTCCTCATCACTTTGGCCGCTGTCTTCGTCGCTTCCTGTAACAAAATAGAGATGTTACTAATCTAATAGGAACCACATACTTTGCCATGGCCCATGGCTCCAACTAAAATAGCAGCTACTTACCGAAGTTGAGGTACGCCCCAATTTCCTCCTCTCGTAAACGACGAGACAGCGGCATGCGTGGTGGCGGCGGCGCCACTTCGCACTCGACGTACCTGAAACAATAATAATAATAATAATATAATATAATAATAATATAATAAGGCATTTATTTGTGAGAATATTGTTACAAGGTTGTTACAGTATATTAAAGTAGGTACATAATATTCTGCCATTTCTGGAGTACAAAATATTCATGTCATTTTCAAACTAAATTTCACATAAAATCATAGTTTGTCATTTAGGAAATCATTGGTCGAATAGTAATATTTATCTAAAAGAAAGTCAAACAATTTATTTTTAAACACGGTAAAACTAAGACATTTAAACATATTTGGTAATTTATTGTACATACGGATTGCCATACAGTAAACGTTATTAGAAAAAAGGCTAATTCTCTGGTAAGGTACATGCAACTTATGTATATTTCGACTAGGTCTAATGACTACATCGTTATGCTTTTCAAATAAATAATTGTGTCTATGGACAAATATGCATATTTCATAAACATATAAAGCTGGGAGTGGTAATATTTTTATTTTTTTAAATAACGGAACACAACTGTCAAGTGGTTGCGCCCGGCATATTGACCGTATACATTTTTTCTGTGCAACAAAAGCACGATTAACGTCAACTGAATAACCCCATATTATAATACCATAGCGTAAGATTGATGACACGTAGCCATGGTAAGCATATAATGCCGCATCAGTGCCAGCAACATTAGACAAGCGATACAACACAAAAACAAATCTGTTTATTCTTGTACAGAGATCATCAATATGTGCTTTCCAATTACAATACTTGTCTATTGTTATACCTAAGAATTTCGTGCTATCTACCTCATTTATAATGTCATTGGCATATCGAATTTGCAACTTTGCGGATTTGCTATTGTAGGTTTGAAAGTTTATCATTTTTGTTTTATTTATGTTTATATGTAGATTATTCCATTTTAACCTTTAAATTGAATAGCGGAATAAATATAATATAATTTAAATAGCGGATTTATAGTACCCATATATCATATCAAATAAATAAAAAAGTCCGTAATTGACTTACATTGCGGGCGAAGGCACCATGGGCAAAGGCACCATTGGCGACGCAGCCCGAGGCAGCGGTGGCGGTGTTGATGATGATGCTGATGGTGGTGGTGGTGCTCTAGATGAACATTTAATAACAAAAGTTGAAACATAACGTAGTCAATATTTTAAACAGTAGCAAGTAAATAAAAAAGTTCGTAATACTAGATGTTGGCGGCCGCGGTCTTGGTTGTGCGATTGATCTAGATGAACATTTTATAACAAAAATTTAAACATTTTAGCCAATATTTTAACTACAAATAAAACACTTAAAAATAACTACTTACGGTCTCCAACTGCGAACCCGTTTCG
Source organism: Parascotia fuliginaria (assembly GCA_963082885.1). Classification (NCBI taxonomy): domain Eukaryota; kingdom Metazoa; phylum Arthropoda; class Insecta; order Lepidoptera; family Erebidae; genus Parascotia; species Parascotia fuliginaria. The sequence goes on along the minus strand of OY720198.1, from coordinate 419,537 downwards.
TATGCAGAGCAGTTTCAAGACCGCGGCCTGCCGGCAAATCTTCGATCTCGCTGATAATGAGCCTGAAATTCATAATTTATATTATATATATAATATAAAAATTTAAAGACAAATAAAATAATAAAGAAAAAACTTACTCCTCAATGGTGGTGGGTCCCGGGCGTACGGTCCCGCGGCGTACGGTCTCGCGGGTGGCGCCGCGCCCTCGGCCACGCCCGCTAGGGCCAGCCACAGCCCTGGGCCCAGGGCGACCGCGACCAACCCCGCTAGGGCCAGCCACAGCGCTGGGCCCAGGGCGACCGCGACTAACTCCGCTAGGGCCAGCCACCGCGGGACCCGCACCGCTGATCTCACTTGGGCCAGGCACAACGACAGGCCCGCCGCGAGCGGCCCTACTGGGGCCAGCCGTAACCGTTACACGGCTAGGGCCAGCCACCACGACGGGCCTGCCGCTTACAGCCCTACTAGGGCCAGCGGTCACCACCATGTTGGCCGGCACCAACACCGGACCACCGTCGGCGGCCTCGTCCACTGGCGGCCTAGCGCCGCGCCCCCTCCTGCCCCTTACTTGTCTCAAGCTGGAAGGCGTTTAAAATTATAAAAATAAAATTATAAACATCATCCTCACAACATTGATTACTCTCACTTTGGACGCGCAACCACAAACAAACACCACCAGCACTACAGTAATAATATAATAATTATTAATAATTAACTAATATTATTTATTTAATTAAGAAATATATGTATGTGCGCACGGGCGCGCGCCCAACCTTATACATAATCACCATCACCACAGCCCACAAACAAACACCATCCCCACTACAGTAATAATATAATAATTATTAATAATTAACTAATATTATTTATTTAATTAAGAAATATACTATAAAAGTAGTAAGGAAACAACAAGTAAATAAAAACTATTGAAGTTAATAAAATATAAAAATTTCGAAAATAAAAATTATTAAAATAAATCCTTCACTAAAAATAAAGAAATTCATATCTACGAAGGTCTTATCCGTATTAGCCGATCAACGCAGCAAAATTCAAACGAACAATGGAAGCTAATGTCAACAAACGTCAAACGCTAATGTCAGAATCGGCCTCCTGGAGGTCGATTTGATTTGAAATCGTTATTTTTGCCGATTTACATCGAATTTTGTATATTAAATGCTTAGTAATAATAAACAAATACACAACAATACACGTAATAACTACAGTTTTCACCATTGATGTATTTATTATTCGTAATAAGTAACAATGTGCGGCCATGACGCCGCCATTTGCCGCCGTTCGGCCGACAATGCTTTTTTCAAATAATTATTACTATACAAAATCGTTATCAAACACACAATAAAAATCAAAAAAACTGTTTATTACTTACCTATTCATCGTTTAATAATAGCACACACACTCAAAACCGGCACAAACCAAAGAAATATTTATATGTTTACACGAGCACAACTTTACGACACGCGAGCGTGTGGCGATTAGGCACGTGCCTACTGACCATAAATAAAATATCGTGCTACGACACATCACTGAGATGTCAGTTGGACATGAATTTAAAATTAAGATTCCATGTAATTTTTCCTTCTAGTTTATATAATAAAACTAATGTTTTATTTTACTGAGGATATTATTTCATTAAAAGTCAGGAGATAATAAATCTCCTACATTGGTGACCCGCGACTTAAAACGAAACTACGCTTACTTATGGATTACTTACGGCAAGTTATGCTTCGACTGCTGTCAACGGAATATTTTTTTCTGAAACTTATGAAGTCTTTTACCAACGTCCTGAGCATTCGATTCGAGAAACTACATTCACTGCAAGCACAGGGCGTGGATCTGCCAACTGCGCGATATCTCGCTGAATAACGTTCCAGTCTGCTTCGGCGCCGGTATAGTCGTCGTATCTATGAGTAACGGGGTTAATCTATGAGTTACTTGAACATCTTTGCCTTACAAGACGTACTTGACTTTCTCTTTTATCTCTCGGACAAATGCATTGCCATCTAACTAGAAGTTTAAACATCTGCATTTACACCTTGTGTTGCGCATATTGTATGTTTTCTTGCATACTTACCTACTTACTTTTTTTTCTTTGCAAGTATACTTGGTGTTTATTTTCTAAATGGTGTTAACCAATGCTTAATATTATTACTATTGTATTTTTATGTATTTTTCTGCTCGCGTGTGTGGTATTTTATTGTTTGTACAGTTTTTATTACATTATGGCTTATGAACAGTTGCAGACCCAACTTGACGCATTGTTGGCAGAAAATACAGAACTACAGAAAACATTGGGTCAAAATCAGGTATGTAGAGTTGCAGTGAAACTTCCCGCGTTTTGGGCTGATAAGCCAGCCATTTGGTTTGCTCAAGTGGAGGCCCAATTTCATATCGCTAATATTGTCGTTGATAATACCAAATACAATTATGTAGTCAGTCAATTAGATCAGAAACTGGCAGGTGAGGTTGAAGATGTCATAATTAACCCTCCTGAAGAAGGAAAGTACGAAAAATTGAAAGAAATTCTTATTCAACGCCTGTCTATCTCCGAGAGTAAAAGGGTAAATCAGCTCTTAAATGATGAAGAACTTGGTGTTAGGAAACCATCACAATTTCTTCGTCATTTACGTTCGCTTGCTACTACGGCCTTTTCAGACGATAACATCATCCGCCATTTATGGCTGCGCCGCCTGCCTCAACAAGTTCAGGCAATATTGGTGGCACAGTCTGATTTAAAATTAGATAAGGTTGCGGAATTGGCGGACAAGATTTTTGAGTTAGCGCCAGAACAAGCCATTTGTTCTACTACAGCTACATCTTCATCAGGCCATTCATTAGATACATCACCTGCATCTTCATCAGGCCTTTCATTAACTACATTGGTCGAACAATTAAAAGAGGTAGGTAATCAAGTAGCTGCACTGTCAAAACAGCAGCGTCGCCCTCCACGCGATCGATCCGTTTCTTCCAAGCATTGCTGGTACCACAGGAGATGGGGTTTAAAAGCTGCCCGATGCATTTCCCCATGTAACTGGAAGTCGGAAAACTCAACAAGCAGTCAGTAGCGGCGGCATCTGGCTGTTATAATACGAGCCGCCGTCTTTTTATCACAGATCATGTGACCAAGCGCCGGTTTTTAATCGATACGGGGTCAGACTTATGTTGTTTTCCACATCGTTGGCTGCCATCACGCAGAAAAGCTACAGATTTTGACCTGACTGCAGCAAATGGGAGCTGTATACAAACCTTTGGTACAGTCAACCTTAAATTGAATTTTGGTCTTCGGCGCAATTTTGTCTGGCAATTCGTGATTGCTGATGTTAGCACAGCCATTATCGGTTCAGATTTTTTGGCATTTTATCATTTATTACCTGATTGCCGAAATAATAAATTAGTTGATGGCACTACTGGGCTTACTTCTGCCGCTACAGCTGCTTGTATTAATCAGCCTAGCATTCGCGCAGTAGCCTCTGGTAATTCAATTTTTACAAATCTTTTGGCGGATTTTCCAGATATTGCGAAACCGCCTGGCCTTCCAAGGATCATTAAGCACGACACCGTACATTACATTACCACTACTGAAGGACCTCCCGTTTCATGCCGCCCTCGTCGCTTGGCGCCGCAGAAGCTTATTTCGGCTAAAAAAGAGTTCGAGGAAATGGTAAGATGTGGAACCGCTAGGCCGTCTAAAAGTGCTTGGTCTTCACCATTACACATGACCATTAAAAAAGATAACACCTGGCGTCCTTGCGGCGATTATCGCGCCCTGAACGCTAGGACTGTGCCAGACCAGTATCCGGTTCGGCACATAAATGATTTTGCGCATAATCTCGCTGGTGCCAAAGTATTTAGCATTTTAGATCTCGTAAAAGCCTATCACCAAATTCCGGTTTTCGATGGGGATATTGCCAAAACATCTATTGTGACCCCGTTTGGCCTCTTCGAATTTCCTTATATGACATTTGGTTTGAGAAACGCTGGACAAACCTTCCAACGATTTATTGATGAGGTCACAAGAGGTTTAGATTTCTGTTTTCCGTACGTGGATGACATTCTTGTTTTCTCTAAAGACGAATCTACCCATTTACATCATTTGCGCACCCTTTTTAAACGCTTGCAAGAGTACGGAGTAGTTTTGAATCCATCTAAATGTGTTCTGGGTGTTAAAGAAGTAGTTTTTCTGGGTTATAACGTGAGTAGCGATGGTACTCGACCACCTCATGAGCGTATTCAGGCACTTTTAGATTTTCCACCTCCCAAAACGGTACAAGGTATGCGCCGTTTTCTCGGCATGCTTAATTATTACCGTCGTTTTGTACCTCGTGCTGCGCAATTCCAGGCTCCCTTGATTGTTGCGTTGGTTTCAACGAACAGTAAAGGCGCTAAACCATTTCCTTGGTCGCCTGAGCTTCTGCAACAATTTGAGGCTTGCAAGAAGAGCCTCGCCAACGCAACCCTTTTGCAACATCCGGTTAGCAACGCAAGGTTAGGCTTGTTTACTGATGCATCTGGTGCTCATATTGGTTCTTGTTTACAGCAACAAATAAATGGTCAATGGTTTCCCATTTCTTTTTTTAGCAAAAAGCTGTCACCACTGCAAACTCAGTGGCCAGCTTATTATAGGGAGTTACTAGCAGTATATGAAAGTGTTCAACATTTTCGTTACATCTTAGAGGTTCAACAGGTCACATTTTTTACAGACCACAAGTCTCTTTTGTATGCCTTTTTACAGAGGCGTGAAAAACTTCCTCCGGCGCAATTAAATCAGCTGTCATTTATAAGCCAGTTTACTACTGATATTCAGTACATTAAGGGTGAGAATAACGTTGTTGCTGATGCAATGTCGCGTATCGACATTGACGCCATATCTTTACAAGAAGATTACAAAGCTCTTGCTGAGTCACAAACCTCAGACCATGAACTCGCATGCCTATTGCGTAATGGTTCTAGCTTAAAGCTAACTAAAATATGCCTACCTGGTACGAATACTAATATTTATTGCGACATTTCGACGGGTAAAACGCGTCTCTATTTGACCCCTTCTTTTCGCCGCGCAGCTTTTGATAAGTTGCACAATTTAAGCCATCCTGGCGCTCAAGCAACAACACGTCTTGTGACTGAGCGTTTTGTCTGGCCTTCGGTGAAAAAGGACTGTCGTGTTTGGTCTCGGTCTTGTCAAGCGTGTCAACGCAGCAAGGTTTCAAGGCACAATTCTGTTCCTACTGGTCATTTTGATTTACCATCAGGTCGTTTCTTGCATGTTCATATCGACATTATCGGACCATTACCCTTCTGTAACGAGTATCGTTATTGTTTGACGGCAATAGACAGAGTGTCCAGGTGGCCAGAAGTTTGGCCAATGCGATCCATCAGTGCAGAAGAAGTAGCCGAGACTTTTACCAGAGAATGGATTTCTCGTTTTGGTGTTCCGTCTGTTATTACTACAGACCAGGGTTCTCAATTTGAGTCTGATTTGTTTCACAGGCTGTTAAATCAATTTTCTACTAAGCGCATTAGGACCACGTCATACCATCCTTGTGCTAACGGGATGATTGAGAGGGTCCACCGTCAACTGAAAGCCGCTTTAATGTGTCACACCGACTCTTGGGTAAGGTCACTGCCGATGGTTCTTCTAGGAATGCGGTCGGCTTATAAAGAAGATCTTGAAGCTTCGGCAGCAGAGTTCCTTTACGGTGAGCCACTGAGGCTCCCTGGAGAAATGTTATGTCCTTCTTCTAACTCTAAAAGTTTTGAAGACCCTGCTGATTTCGTTGTACAGCTGCGACACAAAATGTCAGCGGTACGACCACTTCCGGCATCTAGACATGGTGAGCGATCATCATTTATTTTCAAGGATATTTTGACTTCCTCTCATGTTTTCCTAAGGGATGATACTATTCGTCGTTCACTGCAGCCACCGTATTCAGGGCCGTTCAAGGTCCTGGAGCGCTCAACCGATGGTAAGACATTCACTCTTTTGATTAAGGGAAACAAGGTTGTTGTCAGTGTTGACAGACTTAAGCCTGCTTTTATTGATCATTCGAATGAGCAGCCTAAACCAATTGAACCTGTTCCTGCTGTTTCACCACCACGACCAGTTGTTTTGTCTAAGCCTTCAATTCCACAACAGCCAATACAGGTTGACCCTCCAGTTAAACAATATACCACACGCTCGGGCAGGCAGGTTAAATTTAAGAATTTAGATTAATTTTGGTTGTATGTTTAATTTTGTTACATTAATAAGTTGTAAGTAATTGGTTTATTGATAAGTTTTTTTTGTCATTTTGGGCTTGGTTTGTTGTCTCCGTGGGGGGGTGGTGTGGCGATTAGGCACGTGCCTACTGACCATAAATAAAATATCGTGCTACGACACATCACTGAGATGTCAGTTGGACATGAATTTAAAATTAAGATTCCATGTAATCTTTCCTTCTAGTTTATATAATAAAACTAATGTTTTATTTTACTGAGGATATTATTTCATTAAAAGTCAGGAGATAATAAATCTCCTACAAGCGAACGAAAGAGTGAGAAGTGATATTTCAAACGCCAACTGGAATCGTTGTGTTCTGTTTAGAGACCTACTGTATGGTTTTATGTCATCCTTGTCTATCCCTTTACACACTGTGAAAGTTTGAGCAAGATAGGTATAGTAGTCTATGAATTATGACGCGATATACACGGACGTAACCAATCGACCTTTAAAAGGTCGCTCCACAAATGCGGGTTTTTTGACAGACGCCTTTAAAAGGCGTTTCAACAGATGAGGGGACTTCATTTTCTTCTTTAAATAATCTAATGATTTTCTGGCGATCGCGCGATTGTAAGAAGTCACTATTCATGCCTTCGTGAGTTGTATAATACATAGCCGCTCGTCTCTGAACCTCAAGATCAACCGGAAGAACACCTGCCAGTACTGGCAAAGCCTCAGTGCTAACTGTCCTATATGCCTTACACAGAAATATTAACGCAAGACGTTGACTTTGAAGCAATTTGCGCCTTACAGCACCTATAGTTGCCCTATCAGGCCTATCATACAGGCGCCCCATACATAACACATACTTCCTAAATAAGTAGCACTATAAATTGTTTTAAGAGTATTAAAAGAAAGACCCCATGTTGTTGTTGATATTCTAGTTAAAGCGTAAAAACTATTTTTAGATTTTTCCCCAATTGTAGTGATGTGATTAACAAATGAAAAGTTTCTTTCTAATATGAATCCTAAGTAACAAACTGAATCCCTACTTTTAATGCTAATATTATTAAATTTTATTCGAGGTGGTGTTTTTAGATTTCCTTTTAAAAGAAGCTGAAAAGTTTTGTGAGGAGCGAACAATAATCGGTTACGTTTTCCCCAGTCAGAGACTAGACGTAAACATTTATTCGCTAAATCCTCTAATCCAGCCCTGGTATTAGATTGTATAAGTAACAGGCCATCGTCAGCATATCCAGTTAATGTACAGCCAGTTGGTAATGGCAATGAAAGGAAATCATCAAACCCTAAGTTCCAAAGATACGGCCCTAGCACTGATCCCTGAGGACATCCCATAGTCAGTGGCATCGACACAGCATGGTGACCAAGTTTTAGCTTAGCTGTGCCATGCATAAAATATGTATAAATTAGCGAATATATGTTACTAAAACAACCTCGTGATTTTAATTTCATAAGTAATATTGGCCACCATGCGTTATCGAAGGCACCAGAAATATCTAAGAAAATACCTATCACGTATTGACAAACAGATTTAGTAACAGTTTCCCTAACAGATATAACTGCATCGACTGTTGATCTACCTATTGTAAAGCCAAATTGGTTATCACTAAATTTTACCCCTCCCGGTATAAGCCTAGGAACTACGAGACGTTCTAACAATTTTCCTAATGATGGTAGTAACGTAATTGATCTATATGACTTAGGGTCGTCTGGTGGCTTGTTGCCACTCTTTGGTATTATTCTAATATACCCACTACGCCAAATACTAGGAAATACACCCTCCCCAATACACCGCCTAAACACACACAGAATTGCATCCCCAGAGATCCTACACGCCTCCTTAATCATTTTATTTGAAATCTTATCATCACCTGAAGCTTTGTTAAGTGGCAGAGATCTAACAATATTAATAAACTCGTCAGTTGATGGTAGGTCTGACATAGGCGACACAGGCGGTACAGCAGCCCATTGTCTGATCTCTTGATGATACTCAGTGTCGTCCTCCGGCCGATCGTCAGGTATAAGAATATGCAAAAGATATTTAGTTGTTTCATCTATACCTATAGAATGAGCATTATTGATTTTTATGTTTCCTATGTAAGCAAGTTCAATAGATCTATTAGCTTTGAATTCATGATACATAGGTAACCATGGACCCTCCCTATCAAGCCTATCAACTATTTTACGCAACAAGTTACCTTTAGACTTTTCAACAGCAGCTCTGTAACGTGACCTGGCAACCCTAAGAGCAATAAGCGCGTTGTTATAAGTATCGCCCGATATGTTACGTTTCTTAATGGTATTAACCTTTTTACGCGCCCTACGGTAACATCTACGAAGTTCAGCTAAATAATCATTCCACCAATCACATCTACGAGTGCTTGTGACAGATTTTCGGCCAAAAGCAACATCAGCGCAATAGGTAAAAGTATCTGATAAGATCTCAGCACTTTCTTGTGCAGACAGCTCGTTACGAGTGAAGTCTTTAGCATGCATACCAAAAAGAGTACCAAAAAGCTCCCAGTTTCCCCCTCTAGTTTTATATCTAAAGCTAGCAGCATTATCTTGAGGATCCCGCGCCACTCTAGTAGTGAATTCATACACGATTTAACGATGATCACTACACGACGCGTCCGGCAGAACGCGCCACCTATCAATACGAACGCCTCCACAAGAAAGTGTGACGTCAATAGAAGATTCGCCCATTGGGCTCCAGAAAGTAGGTGGTGCATCAGGGGTATTGTGTATGAATAGATTCATTTCTGCAATGAAATCTTCGACAGCACTGCGTCGATCCCTATCAGTTGCCCTATATTTGCCATACCATAGCGTAGATGACGCATTGACGTCGGCGCCAATGATAATTATGTGGCCTGCAGGAGACCGCAAAACGTGGCGAAGATGATGTAGGTGAGGAGCGACAGGATGGGAGTATTGGAAGTAGCAGCTCACGACATAAACCCTGCAGGACGAGGATGAAACCTCCGCAACTGCACAGTGTGGCGTTATAAGATTAGACAATGACGTTACAGTAAAATTAGAACTCGATACGTATATCCCAGCTCGTGATCTGCCATTTAGCTGCACAATTTTCCTACGCAAATGAAAAAGTTGATATTGCTCCTGTACTAAAACAATGTCCAGCTTATGTTCCAAAGCTAATCGATCTAACTCTGATGTCGCTACCCTATCGTTATGTAGATTCAACTGTCCTATAACAAGATTTGCCATTTCTAAGTATTAGTTGTGAGTGTTGTGACTAACTGGTTTATTAGTAAGTAGTGCTTAAAATAAGTTGTTCTAGCTTAAGCTTATAAGTAAGACACTGTTGAGAGCCGCAACGATGATCGCTAGGTTTTTTAAATCTCTTACAGGCTATGCAACTAAATTTAAAATCTGGGGTGTTCTTGTTGGGACAAGCTCGAGTATCATGTTCCCCAGCACAATTTGCACAAGCAGGTGTTTTGCTTGTACAAAATTTAGATATATGGCCAAACTGCTGGCATTTCAAACAACGCACTATGTCAACGTCATCAATAAACCTACAAGTTGCCCAATCTATAAAAAGCTTATCTTTAGTAGTGGCCAGATGGTTCCTAACCGCAGGTTCTACTTCTAAGCCTATCCATTTACGACCATTATCTAATTTACGCCTACGAGTGATTCTAGTGCTCTTAACAAAATCCTCTTCCATAAGTGCCATTTCGTCTTTGATGTTTTGACGATATAAGGCAGTTATAAATACCGAGTCCTCCATAGTAATTGGGACATCTTTAACAAGTATACGAGGCCTACGTCCTTTCGGTTTCTCCAAACGTAACCCTACAGATTTAATAGCATCTACGGACTGCAGTTTCTGTAGCTGCTTTTCATTAGCGACACGTAACACGACACCTGACTTTGCGGTCTTCTTAACGCCGACAATTTGAAAACCATCGTCACTAGGTTTAATCGCTTTCATGAGCGCTTGTTTGGTTGCTGAAGATGACGCAAAGTCAGCTGATCGCTCTGTGGTCGGATAGGCGACAACACACGGCAGAGGTGGTCGTGACTGAACCGTGGCTGCCGACTTAGGTGGTACACGCAGTTTTAACTTGTCCGCATACGTTTGTTTATGCTCGAGGTTCGGTTTCGATAATGTTTGTTGAGTGTTTTTTACATTATCTAATTCACGCTCGATATTTGCTAACTTAGTTTCATTACATGACGACTTTATCGCTAACAAAGAAACTATACCAGTAATGCGCTGAGTGAAATCCATTATTGCCGTTTTATTTGCTACATTCATACGAGATCCCTGATCGTTAACTAATTCATTAATTTTCGACAAATAATCAGTCGTCTGAGCTACTAACGAACAATAGTCCCTATCTGAACTGCTATCGCTTAGGTTTAAAATTGAGCTATCCTTGCCTAAGTTCATTGTTTGCACTCGCTTGGCTCCTTCTAAGGGAGAAACAAATGTAGGTGAAATGTCACTGAACAAGCGTTTCGCCGTAGGTGTTACAAACTCCCTCCCCCCACTGTCAGGGGGCTCGCCCATGTATTTTGACATATTTGTTTAACAAAACTAACTAACCTATGAACGACCTGTTACTAATAAATACGCAAAATATATAAAAACTACAACAAAAACAGACTAAAATATGAACAAAGTCGAAACGATACCTACCTACTTTCGAAAGAAAAATATGCAGTAATCTCGTTTAAATAAAAACTATTAATACAATTTATAAGTTCAAATAACAAACCTATCAGCGTCCTATACTACTACAAACGCAAAATATATAAACTATACGAAAACAAAGCAAATATAAATTATATACGTAACGAAGTAAAAGAGTTACGAAATACTACATCGGTATTTAGGTCAGCTGAGGCTTCAAACGTAAATACGAAACGCGGAGCATTCGTGTGTTCGCCGGCAGCAAATTTCGCATCAGCGATATCTGAAACGCCGTCCGTCATCGCGACTGCGCGCAGTAACCCCGTTGTCCCCGCGCGCCCCGTCGTTGCCGCGCGCTCCTCCGTCCCCGCTGTGCCTGCGCCCGCGCTCGCTGCACGTGTCACCGTTACGTCATCTTCTCGACGTGACTATGCGCGCGCTGTGAGTCCACTCGCCGCAGTACAACATCAGGGTGCCAAAACGGGGAACAATAAAGAAGAGGACGTCACACCCATCTCCACTCGAAGCTGTGTTCCGGATGATGATGGATTTGTGAAAGTCCAAAAGAAACGTAGGAGTCAAACCTGCCGAAATAAGTGTGGTACAGCACCCACAGGACCCAACTTCCTGTTGAAACCTGCCGTACCCACTACGCTACTGTATGTCTCGCGCCTGCATCACTCCACAACGACTCAGGACCTCGTGGAGTACATCAAGGTCAAGGCCACTTACATCGTGAGGGTAGAGCCTTTGGAGTCACGTCACAGCGTGAACTTCAAGTCGTTCGTAGCGCGTGTGCCGACAAAGGCTCTTGAAACCTTCACCAAAGAAGAATTCTGGCCGAAGGGCGTGGTGTTCCGGCGGTTCCGGGGCAGGCTGCGAGACAACGGAACTAACACTGACCGACAGGCACAACTAGAAGTGTCATCATAGATTTAAGTTATTTTTAATATATATTTTAGGTTACGGTATTTATTGATTAACTTTTATTTAAATAGTGTGTAGTATACTTATATTATAATGTATGTATGATAGTCTGTAAGATATATATTGAAAATTGTAATCCCGATGGTACCCAAGATACAAGCACTAGCTTAGTTTGGGACCAAAGGAAAACTACTTATTTGTAATAAAATGTAATTTATATTTATGAAATAAATTGAAATTGAAATTGAAATTGAAATATATATATAATATCATTTAACGTCAGCTGATGTTTTGTCTATGAATATACTTGTTAAAAAACGTGCACAGGCCTCAACACTAAGACTATATTGTTGTTACTTTCCACAGGGCAATCAACAGATCGGTGACATGACTGCATTTCTCGACCAAGTTTCCCAGTGTGCCTTAGAATACCCTAACGATTTGTTTTTATTAACCGGAGATTTTAATATTAGACATGCACTGATTACGCCGGTCTTCTTCTTCTTAGGTACTAGAAGGGACCTTGCAAGTAAAACTCATCAATTGCCACTAATAATATGGTTTACTTTTAGTAAAAATCGAATATTACAAAAAAATGATGTTGACAGTACGGAGCTTCACTACGTAATAATTCGCACCGCCCGAAACGTCACTCAATCATGCGCATTGCTCTTCAAAATTGTCAGGCGTCGCATACAGCCTGAACATCTTCCCGGGGCTCGAAAGCTTCTGGCTTTTGAGTAAGTACTGCTTGTGTAGATGCTGCAGTATGCAACGGGCAGAGAGTATGTACAGCTCTACGTATGATGCCCTTAATGGTGTAGACGTCAGCAACTCTTGCGGTACCATCGGATCCAGGATATAGTTTCTGGATGCGCCCCATCCGCCATTTCAAAGGAGGCAAACTGGGCTCTTTTATCGCTACCAAATCGCCTTCGCAGAGTACCGTTTGATGTGTTCGCCACTTGCTCCTTTGTTGCAATTCACATAAATATTCGTTTCTCCATCGATCCCAAAAATGTTGCCGCATCTTCTCAAGAAGTCGATATCGATTCTGTTGATTTACGTTGACATCGAGCAGACAATCGCTTGGTATTGACGTGAGTGGTTTACCGATCAAGAAGTGCGCAGGAGTCAAAGGATCAAGGTCGTTAGGGTCTGATGAAAGAGGAGTTAATGGCCTGGAATTGAGGATTGCCTCAATTTGTGTGAATAAAGTTGATAATTCTTCGAAAGTTAGGTGTTTATCGCCTAATATACGAATCAAATGGTATTTAGCTGATTTAATTCCCGCCTCCCAGATGCCCCCAAAGTGGGGAGAATAAGCTGGGGAGAATCTGAACCGAATGCCTTCACTTGACCCAAAACCAGAAATATCCTTGTTGTGTGATTTTAGAAAATTTGTAATTACGTTGTTTGCGCCGACAAAATTCGTACCGTTGTCACAATAGATCTCCACAGGTTTACCTCTGCGAGATATAAAGCGCCGCAAACACAGAATGAAGATGTCTGTAGTGAGATCGCTCGCTACCTCAAGGTGTAAGGCCTTAGTGCTGAAGCAAACAAATAAACATAAATAGCATTTGGATATTTTGCAACCGCGACCCTTACGATCTGTTATGTAAAAAGGACCACCCATGTCAACGCCACATGTGTGGAAAGGATGGTAACTTGCAGTGATCCTACTAGAAGGTAAGTTTCCCATAATTGGATTAGTAGATTTGGCTTTCATAAGCTTGCAAATTTTGCAATTGTTTACTGTGCTTCTTGCTAATATTCTGCCCTTACAAGGCCAAAATTTTTGTCTTATGGTACTTAATAAAAGTTGAGGCCCACAGTGAAGAAACTTTATGTGGTAATATAAAAATAATATTTTAGTGAAATTATGATTAGTTTCTAGCAAAAGTGGATATTTCTTTTCTGTAGGTTCATTAGAATTTTTCAGACGACCTCCCACGCAAAGCATGCCGACTTCATTGAGGAACGGACTAAGCGAGAGTACACGACATTTAGAAGGTAAGGTTTGTTTATTTTTTAAGACCTTTATTTCATCTGAAAAGCATTCTTCCTGGTGTAGTTTTATTAGAGCATTAAGTGCGGCATTTAATTCATCGCAGGTAAGTGGACCAGTTAATCTATCTTTTACATTTCGTAAATTGAATATAAACCGCAAAACATAAGCACAGGATCTGTGTAATTTTGTAAAACTTGAATATTTGCCAAAATCGATAACATTATTTTTATTTATTGTAGAAGATGAACTAGGTAAAGAAATATTAGTTTGTAGAACATTATTACATTGTAATTTGATTTTAAATTGTTTTATTGTTTTTGTTTCGGGTAGATCTATAATATTTTTTGTTACTATGTTCCTAGGCCAGTGAGATGAATCCTCTGACAAGAAAGAGGGACCCTCCCACCACAGCTTTGAAGATGAGATAAGTTTAGGACTGACTCCTCGGGAAGCAAGATCCGCAGGATTATGATGTCCAGGAACATGTCTCCAAACGTTAGAACAAGTGAGATCCTGAATCTCACTTACGCGGTTGGAATCAAAAGGTTTTAAATCACAAGAATTGGAGGACAACCAACACAATACTACAGTTGAATCTGTCCAATGGACAACCGATTCAATTTTACATCGAAGAGATTTTAATACCTTGGTAGTCAGACGTGCAGACAGTAACGCGCCACAAAGTTCAAGACGAGGTATTGTTGTGGCCTTTACTGGTGCTACCTTAGTTTTAGCACAGAGCAGTCGCACTAACACCTGCCCAGAGTTACTAATAGATTTGATATAAACTGCACCAGCATATGCCGATTGAGACGCGTCCGAAAATGAATGTAATTCAACTCTTACTTTGTTTTGAATGAAAGCACATCTAGGTATATTAAAATCTGAAATAGCCTTTAAATTAGCTGCAAAATCGATCCATTGACGTCTCAAAACATCATCAATAGGATCATCCCAATCTAATTTAGAAATCCAAAGCCTTTGTAAAATGATTTTTGGTATTATTGTACATGGACTAAGCAGGCCTAGTGGATCGAAAAGTTTGGCTGATTTAGATAATATTATTCGTTTTGTTATTGACTTAGTTTGTTCTAACTCAACAGAAAATTGTAAAACGTCCTTTAATGGATCCCATCTTAGACCCAAAACACTAGCTTGAGACGAACAATCAAATGATTTAGGTCTGGTATCATTTTGAAAGACAGATGGTACATTTGTACGCCATTTGCGTAAAGGAAGACATGCTGAGTTAAGCTCAGAGGTAACAGACCTAATTATGTTACGTAACTCAGACTCTGTATCAGCGCCTGACAAGAAATCATCAACGTACCAATCATCGCTGAGCACTTGAGCTATTTTAGGATCTTTGCATTCTTTTGATAGTTGCAACAAACACCGAGTGCTTAAGAATGGCGCTGATGCTGTCCCATAAGTGACAGTGTTTAATTGAAATATTTTAATAGGGTCGCTAGGATCATCGCGCCACAAAATAAGTTGTAATTGTCGTTGTGAATGATCTACCAGTATTTGGCGATACATTTTCTTAACATCTGCAGATACTACAAAATTGTGTTGCCTGTATCGTAATAAGATTGAAAATAAATCGTTTTGCACTACTGGTCCAACATATTGAATGTCGTTGAACGACAAACCAGTAGTAGTTTTAGAAGACGCGTCAAAAACAACGCGCAGTTTTGTAGTTTCACTAGATTCTCTTATTACACCGTGATGTGGAAGATAACAACCAAATATGGGCTTAGAAATTTCATTCATGTGACCTAATTTCTCGTATTCATGAATGAAATCATGATATTGTTGCTTTAATTGAGAATTATTTTTTAATTTTCTTTCTAACTGTAAAAGTCTTTTTTCTGCTATGTTATAAGAATCACCCAAGCAATCTGTAGACTGTTTGAGTGGAATAGTTACACAAAACCTACCATCGTCCTCGCGACGAGTAGTTGCGGTGAATAATGACTCACAATAATTCTCATTGTTGTATTCTAAGTTCGGGCTTATTTCTTCGAGTTCCCAAAACTTACTCAATTGCTGACTAATTTCTTTAGAAAAGTGGCAATACGACTTTGAACTGCCTTTGTCAAAATATTTTTCTGCAATTGGACCGGCTACTACCCATCCTAGTTGAGTTTTTTGTAGAATGGGCCTTTGTGGTCCCAAGGTTACCCTGCCTGGTTATAAAATGTCCCAAAATACGTCAGCACCTAATAGTAGATCAATGTCAGAACATTGATAGAACTTTGGGTCGGCAAGTTGCACGAAATTGGGAATGTTGAGGTTATGTACATCTATATTATCCTGAGGCAACTGTTCAGTTATGCGAGGCAAAACATAACATTTAACAAATAATTCGTAAGAATTGTATGTAGAAAAAAGTTGTAAATTACAGTGGGTTGTTACATTTAATACCTCATTACCTATGCCTGATATACAATGGTAAGAATTAGTTTTTTCAGGTAAACCAATTTTTCTTTTAGCGCTGACACTGATGAATGAGGACTGGCTTCCAGAATCTAACAAAGCTCTCAAGGTATAAATATTGTTATTATTTTTTACCTCGACCAAAGCTGTAGTAAGCAGAACTTGACCTGTCGATATAGCAGACATGGTCACGGAAGAAGCAGAACTAGATGGAGTGCAGTCAACACTAGGACCAGGTAAGTTATTTGTAGCAGAGTCGTTATTACTAACAGTATTAGTTGGGGTGGATGGAGGTGAATTTTGTTTATGTAGCAACGTATTATGTTTCTTATGACAAATTCGGCAACCACCCAGCCTGCATTGATATGGTTGATGGCCACTGCGAAAACAATTACCACATAATTTCAGAGAGATAATTTTAGAAATTCTTTGTGTGACTGGCATAGATTTGAATACAGAACATTCGTACAACATATGATGTTGTTTACAAATTGAACACTGCTTAGGAGACGACAATGAATCGACAGATGTACTATGAAAAGAGTTAGTATTTTTCTGATTGGGGAGGCTATGGCGTTTTTCATTATGTATCTTACCAGCGCTCAATGTTTCTAATATAGTAGCACGCTGGCGAAGAAAAGAATAAAATTCATTTAAGGTAGGTGAATCCATGCTACTCCTAAACTCTTCCCATTCTCTAGTAGTAATACTATCCAATTTCATCGATGCCATAT
Organism: Parascotia fuliginaria; assembly: GCA_963082885.1. Taxonomy (NCBI): domain Eukaryota; kingdom Metazoa; phylum Arthropoda; class Insecta; order Lepidoptera; family Erebidae; genus Parascotia; species Parascotia fuliginaria. The sequence continues at coordinate 402,525 of OY720198.1, read as the reverse complement.
AAATAATGAGCGTATCCCATTTATCGGTTGGTTCACCTAAAGAATTTAGGGCATTTAGGTTTTTTGATAAAGTGTAATCAAATTACGAATACCACTGTACGATTATTTGTTCAGTGGTTGTATAGAAAACAAACACTTAATATGTTCATTGATCAAAATACGCTTGTTATCGTAACGATCACGAAGCAAATTCCATGCTATAATGTAATTATCCGCTGACATTGTAACCGAATCTATGATAGAACTAGCTGGCCCCTCTAAATAAGACTTAAGGTAATGAAACTTGTTAATATTATTTATGGTTTCATTATCATGTATTACTGATAAATATGTATCACGAAATGAGAGCCAGGTCCGAGAATCTCCATTAAATGAATTGATTTTAATGTACGGCAATTTTACATTCATACATTTTGAATTATTAGACGAAGCCTCCATTTTATCTTGTGTTTCAAAATATTCTAACAAAGATTGAGCCCGTGCAATTAAATTAAAAAATGTATTTTCAGTGGATTCGCGCTCAATCATTTGTTTATCATTATCTTCGTCTAACATTTCTATCTGCGACTGTATGTCCTCGAAATTACACGAAAGGTCACGCATTTTATTGCAACGCAAACGCAACTCATTTATTTTATCTGCACTAGTTTCTTTGCATTCCAATAACGGTGATAAATACCTTTCAAATAACGTTAATCGTGACCTAATGTGGCCTCTTTGCTTTATAAGATCCTTTAAATCGCTCATTTTGTCGACGCAACAACGCAACTTATATGATTTATAAGAAACAAATAAAAGATTAGAAATAAAAATAAACGGTACGTTACGTGAGCGAAGATAACAAACTGGTTTTGTAGCCAAGTAGGTAGCAGCCAACACGGCCGCTCGCTGGCCGCTGGTATCACAGAAACACAGTTCAGAGACTCCCAGCTCCTATACTTGATTGCAGTCCAGGCTTCTGATTTAATGTATGCACCTGGAATGTTCGGCAGGTAATGTAAGAACAATGTTCATGAATCTATTGTAAGATTTCGACAAACTTCTATCAGTCGCAAAGTAATAACAAAGAATAGGTTTAAATTTGCTCAAAAAAAAACAAAGAAAGTGAATTTGTATTACTAGAATTAATGATTTAGTTAAAGTAATGTTTAATATACACTTACTAATCACTAACTTTTATTGATATTTATTGTATTTTTAAAGAAAAAACGATGAATTTTAAAATTGATTTTTATCAAAGAGGGTAGATCTTACTTTTGTATGCATAAAATTTTAATAACTTTATTCACACAAAGCAAGTAGAAAAGATAGAATGAAAAGAAGGATTGTTGACGCACTTCCCTCGGAATAGTAGCTGCAGCTGAATTCCACTGGCTTTCCTGAAGGATAAGTCCGCCTTGAATCTGTTCCCGTTGTTTCAGGGATCACGTCGGGGTCACCAAATGATTACGCCGGTCTTCTTCTTCTTAGGTACTAGAAGGGACTTTGCAAGTAAAACTCATCAACTGCCACTAATAATATGGTTTACTTTTAGTAAAAATCGAATATTACAAAAAAATGATGTTGACAGTACCTACGGAGCTTCACTACGTAATAATTCGCACCGCCCGAAACGTCACTCAATCATGCGCATTGCTCTTCAAAATTGTCAGGCGTCGCATACAGCCTGAACATGCACAATGGGTCACATTGGGGCCAAATAATCTGCCGTTGCTAAACCTAACTAATACAGACTGTTTGGTTGAGTCAATTTTTAACTTTCTGTCATTTAATAACTTTGTACAATACAATCTGGTTCCCAATGTCAATGATAGGCAGCTAGACCTAATTATTAGTAACTTTTATTGTAACGTCACCCATTCTATGTTCCCTTTAGTGGCCGAGGACTCCCATCATCCCTCCTTAGATATCTCAGTTGCTAATCTTTACCTGCATACATTGCGATCGCCACCCAGATTATCACGTCTTTATAATAGTGCAGACTATAATTGTATTAATAGTGCCCTCTTTCAGATCGATTGGGATACACTTTTTAATGATGGTAACAATATTGACCAATCTCTAGTAGAGTTTTATGATATTTTAAATAATTTAATTAATCTTTATGTACCCTTAAAAGTCGTTAAAAATAATAATAAATACCCACAGTGGTACTCCTATGCTTTAATAAGAATAATAAAAGAAAAGTTAAAGTATCATAAAAAATGGAAACGTTTTGGTCAATTTAGTGATTATGCTACTTTCGTTGTATTGCGAGAAAGACAAAAAAGGGTTGCTAAGGAATGCTACGAGTCCTTTATACAAAAAACAGAGAGTATTATAACAAAAAATAGTAAACACTTTTGGTCCTATGTGAACTCTAAAAAATCATCTAATACACTGCCAGATAGTGTATTTCTAGATAATATAAGATCATCGGATGGAAAAACCATGGCCGATCTATTTAGTAGTCATTTGAAGTCGGCATTTGAACAGGATGTATCTCTCTTATCTCTAACATCAGTTTGTGATAGTTACAGCGTATTAAATCTTTGCACTTTAGACATACCAATAGCAGTTGTTCAGAAGTATCTAAAAAATCTTGATATTCATAAAGGTAGTGGCCCTGATGGTATAGCTCCAGTGTTCTTAAATAAATGTTATAAACCTTTATCTGTGCCATTACACAAACTTTTTAACCTATCCTTGAGAACTGGAGTTATGCCCGTGTTGTGGAAACAGTCATATGTGGTACCAATTTTCAAAAGTGGTGATAAACATGATGTGACAAATTACCGCCCTATCTCTAAGCTCAGTGTTATCCCTAAATTATTTGAGTGTATTATCTGCGACATTATCACACCACACATAAGGCCTATATTGATACCACAAAAACATGGATTTGTTGGTAGAAAGTCTACAATAACAAATTTATGTGAATTTACTGATTTTGTTGCCAACGCTATGGATAGTGGCTATCAGGTCGATGCCGTGTATACCGATTACTCAAAAGCTTTTGATAAAATCTCCCATAATATACTTTTGAAGAAACTTGAACACATCGGTATACACGGTGATTTGCTTCGCTGGTTTGCTTCATATCTCCGTGATCGCACTCAGGCTGTAACTATCAAAGGATTCTGTTCCTCATTCACGCCAATTACATCTGGTGTCCCACAGGGCTCTCACCTCGGACCTCTTTTGTTCAATATATACAATAAATGATGTAGTAACTAATTTTAACAAATCTAATATTTTACTTTATGCGGTTGATACAAAAATTTATAAAGTAATTAAAAATGTCAGTGACTGTCATGAATTGCAAAAAGATTTAGATAATTTGTGTAATTATTGTAAGGATAATCATCTTTATGTTAATGTTAAAAAATGTAATATTATTACATTTACTAGAAAGAAGAAAATTATACTATACAATTACTCGTTTAACAAAGAAACTATTAAGAGAGTGTCCGAAGTGAGAGACCTAGGGGTTCTACTAGATAGTAAGCTCATTTTCGATCGACATGTCGCATCTGTCACCAATAGAGCGTTTCGTGTATTGGGATTTATATTAAGGATTACGAAGGATTTTAAAAATTTTAAAAACCTGAACACTCTATTACTTCTTTATAAGACTATTGTCTGGCCAATATTGGAATATGCGTCTGTGGTGTGGAATCCCCAGTAGGTATAATGTATACATTGACCAAATTGAAAGAATCCAAAAGAAATTTATGAAACAAATTATTTGGCGGTGTGAAAAACATCTAATTATGTCACACACAAATAAATCGGTTGTGACGAATTTCCCGACCCTAGAAACTCGACGTGTGAACCATGACTTAGTATTTCTTTATAAGATTATAAGCAATCATGTGGACTCCCCTTATCTTTTGAGTAAAATAAGTTTTGGATGCCCACGACTCAGTGCACGAAATAAGTCTGTCTTTCACATTCCCACTGCTAGGACCAATTATGGTATGAACAGTTTTACTCGAAGAGCTTGCCGCGCTTATAACAACTTAATTGAAATTGGCGGTAGTAGTGATGACGTAGATATATTTCATACATCTCTGGCTAAATTTAAAAGATCGCTTTCCAATGTCAAGAACAAAAAATAATATTTAAGAGTGAATAATTTGTATCATATACATTTATCACTTCCAAATTGTTCCATTATCTGTTATATTATTATTATTATTATTTTTCTCTTAATTATTACTATTTTAATATTCTAATATCCGTCACAAATTGTAAAGTGATGTGTGGAAACTGCTTTGGATTATGTTTTATCTGTATGGTGATATTTTTTATGTTATGTAGCATCTGTTTGTTTCCCAAAGAATAATAAATAAAAAAATAAAATAAAAATAAATGTCAACCCAGTTATAGAAAACAAGGACTGAATGCTGAAATGATTTATTACATTATCTAATATTGAAGCAGGAGTTCGTCAAGTTGGAGGTAGCATCCAGTATGGCGCTGTTGTTGTCTCTCACTATTACTTGCGCAGGCCTATAAGGTCGTCGGCAAACGCTCCTGTGGGGGTTACTGTAACAAAATAATACAATTATAATATATTGTATATATACTTAACTATATATACTTCATCATCGTCATATCAGCCGACAGACGTCCACTACTGGACGTAGGCGTCCCCCAATCTTCGCCATCTTGGCGGGTCGTTGCCCACCACCCTAATATGATCGTCGGTCTACCCACAAGGGTGGACATTGTAATCTAGCGAAACATAATTCGTTAAATTGTAAGCAGAGTATCTTACGGTTCACAATCTTTCGACAGTTCACAATCTCGCGAGATAGATTATAATCTAACGGTATTTACACTTTTATGGTGACATATATACTTACTTATCTATACTTAAACATTAATTAGTCGGGGCTACATCCCGTTAGGAAAACATTGTTTCTTAACCAAAATAAAATATCTACAAGAGTCGCGTTTGGTAAACATTTTATCTGTTTTACGTTTTGTATCGTTTGGACAACTATTTTTTTATTAGGTAATCATTTTATGAGGTACAGTCAGATACAACTAATTTTGAGTTTGAATAGAACTTATTCTTATTAAAAAGATGATTACTTACCTACTGTAACTTTAATATAATGAATGTGTAGCAACGCTGTTTGCTTTGTTAAACTTAGCTAAATATTAATTTACAACTTTTCATAACTACTAATGTGTTTCACTCGGTCAGCAAGAAGCACCTACTCAATTTGCTAAATCTTGCAATATCGGGATTGCCGTAACAATCTAGTTCTGATAATAAAGTTACGTTATACATATTCCGTGATTTCAAACGTTCTATTTAGAAATTACGAGTGCACTTGACAAAGCGCAAATTGTGATTTAAGAAAAAATATTGATTGTCTCAGTTTATTAATTTAAAATTACAGCATTCTGTAGACTTACGATGACTGATTTTATAAACCGATACTACCTTACACAATATTGTTTCTATTGTGTCTGATATACTTAGCATACGAGAGACTACTTAAACTATGTTGACAAAATGTATAATTTAGAATGGAGTACTTATGTGAATAAATCAAATGTAATATTACGTAGGTACTTACATATTTTTTTCAAATATTCGTCTTTATACTCGTACTTGTACTTGGACTTGGACTCGGACTGCATGCTCTGTATTTATAAAACAAATGCAGATGTTAGTAGAGTGACAGTGTCGGGTGTCGTTGTTCAAATAGATGAGAGATCACTAAAGTGGTGAACAAGCACATGTTCCACCTGAACATAAACAAACATCGAGTGACGTCAGAGACAAGTTGACTTAATCTACTTGGAAGCAGAGATGTAAAGTTACATAGAGAGACACGGAGCGATGTGTGTGGCCATTTAGTATTAACTATAGGTACTGTCAGTTTTGTAACTCACCAGACCGACGAGAGCGAAGAGCACAAACATAAAGAGAGTGAACCACTGCATGTTGTTGGATAGTTCGTCTTGTGACAACTGGTACTGAACTGTATCATTTTTTACTATTTATACCCGTTTACTATCAATGCAATATAATGTTAACCTGACACGTGTATGCCTCGCGTTCATTACCACTATATCGCACCTCGGGCTTATTTTAACCCCAAACTATAAATTGTTTACTGACCAAGTATATACAATTATGCGGAAGACGCACTGGAAGACGTTTTTAAGCTCCTCCACTGCTAAATATAAACGGCGAGTACCTACATCACTCACCTTCAGTTTACCGACGATATCGTACTCATGGCTGAGGCCATGGAAGACATAATGAAGTCCCTATATAAGTGAGACAAATGACCATGGTCAACACCAAGATGATGGGCAATGTTCTTGTTGCACTCCTATTAACTCTGGGCTCTAATATGTTGTTGTTGACATGTACCTACGTACGAGTATACCTGTTACAAATAGTCCAGTTATGTAAGCCACTCAAGTGAAACAGCTCTCTCGCTCTAAAAGCTACAACATAGGTTCACATTGACAGTACCGCAGTGTCTCAACAACAAGCTCTTTACAAGTGATATTAAACTCAAACTCTCTACCTTATGTATTGTTATATAGAGGCAATGTTCAGTTTAACAATAGCAACGAAAATTGTTATTGTATGGACTTATGGTATAATTGAAAAGAGTTTTGTATTTATATTAAGAAATTTGGTGATATAAGAAATATTATGAGCGCTATATTAGAGCGGTAGGTGTTAAGTGCTACTTTTGTACAACTTTTGATGCCCAAAGAGTGTTTTAATGGCTTGATTAGAATTGTAGGAGTTAATTGTAATGCTTGTAAAGAAAATATTAATCTTGTAGTTCTAAGATTCACTTAAAGCTCAAATTATAAGATGCTTCGCCTGTAGTGTAGTGATAATAATAGCTGTTGTACGCTTCTAATCTTTAGACCATCCTCATTTCTCCCTTAAACATTCTTAGTTTAACTTGAAGTGATATTGTTCAGTAATGATCGCTTTTATGTGGCCCAAATCTATAATTGTAGCTATTATAGCGCATTTATATCTACTTAGGTTCTAGAGTAAGCTGTAATTGACGCCTAATGTTAGTTGGGAATAAGCGGTGGGATTATTTGAACCCTATTGTATTATACAGGTAACATGTTTCTTATCACGTAGGTATGCCGGCAGGTTAAGCTGATATGCATATTGTTCTAAACCTATTTACAACTAAGTGCAACTAAGCTATTTGCAACTAAGTTTAAATATTCATTAATATTCAGTGGTTAAATTAAAAAGATAATTCCAAATAGGTAGATACGTGAAAATGAAAAGTAGAATGTGACAGATAGCACTGCGGGGCCACTGAATATTATTTTAACTTCGTTCAATACCGAAGTTGCCCCTTTGGAATAACATAATTATTAATTATATTCAAAGATGGCCGTCCTGTCGGTTATCAAAGATCCTATTACGATGAGTATTCTCTCATATACATGTAACTGCGTGTTTAGATTTCGTTGATTGTTATGTGTTTCACTGATCACAATCTGAAAATAGAAATCCCATCCAACATTTTCATGTAAAACGTTGCCAAGACGAGACCATGGCTCGCACTATCAAAAAGTTATCAGAGCTCATGTAGAGCCAAGCTTCGCCCTAACTTCACATGCTATATTTAAGACTTGGCCGTTCCGCTAGCGTCACATTGACCTATACAACAGTCCATCTAGCGAGGTCCAAATTGGGGGTCACTTAGAAGACAAAGCCAAACTAGCGAGCAGAAAGGTGGGCGCCATCACGTCATCTCAACGGCTTGTATTATATAAAGCACAATACCAATAATAATAAGAATAAATATTAATTATTCACAACACTGACTGTTACATCCCAATTTTTTTTTTACTTTTAGTTCATATTTTATGTTTGTAAAATAATTATCGGGTTATTTTCAGAGGTCCACGAATTTTTTGTTCGTTGTTTCCCATCGAGTCCATGACAAGTACTACCCTCTCATAGAAGATCGACTTAAGAGTAGTAGTATCCGTACTACTGCGTTTCGTTCGGTGAGTGAGAGCGCCGGAGGCCCAATTTCCCCCCTATCCTCTTTCCTCACCTCCCTCATTCCCTTCCCCTATTCCCAGCCGCCATAGTGGAGGCCACTATACCAGCAGTTTAACACGATGGCTTTTGGTATAGTGGCCGCCACTTCTGGATTCCACTGACTGCTTACCATCAGGCGGGGTGGAGTCACTTTGGTAGGCTATAATATAAAAAAAAAAATGACAAATTAATATGTGTTTTAAAATATCCTTACATTAATTCCCATCGGGTCCGTGAGCAGTGACTCAGCAAATTAGTAACGTTTAAAAATAAAAAAAAATCTGCTCATGCTTTCACAGGGAACGGATAATTTTAAAATTAGTTAAAATTCTTAATTTGCAATAAATAAGCGGAGCGGTAACCTGCTTTTAATAGCCATCTAGATAGGTCCGCCAGCCAAACATACCTATTTTGCCGAGTGAGACCCCCGTGACGCCACACAAGTTAGAGCGAAACAAAGTAAGGGTTAAGAACTAGATAGAATGCAAGCAGGAATTGGAGCGGCAGGTTCTGAACAGATGTCCTTGGTTCCTTGCAGTGTTAAGTGCAGATTCAAGTGAGTTGTAACGTTTATGTCCTTAAAAAATACGAGAACATTAATCAAGATAACGTTTGCGCTGGGCCAATAGAGTTCACTTTCATCGATGGCCCTAATAATAATCGACTAAGTAAGAGGCAATCGACACCATTTTTTACTTTATAGCTCAAAAGATAGGATGTAAATATGGGAGTGCACACGCAAAAAATCTTGTGGTACTAAATTGAAAATTTTGTCTGAAGTGATTTTACGTGAAAATCGTCACATTTGTTAACCAAGCAACCAGTTCGCTGCATCTGCAATGCAAAGATTGTTATGAGAATGTTACAAACACTCATATATCAGTTACAAAATTTATTTATTTATTTATTTATTTATTTATTTATTACTCTTAAACTTACATCTATCTTTACAGGCAAGCCTAATGCGACAGAGAAGTTGAGCTAAAATTAAATTACTTAACAATATTTAGAAGACTTATATGATATTATTAAACTCAAATAAGTAAATTTTACCATATTAATAACAATACCTACCATTGAGCACGTGCGGACTTCAAAATACAAAAACGCATCTAAATAAGTACCTACTTATCTAAAAATTTCTCACGAGCGACGCTCTAATATAACCGAATTATTTTAGTTTTAATTAAATAAATATTAGATAAATTTTAGTTTCCTGCTGGCTGTACCAAATAATCTTATGGACTCGTTGAGAAACAAAAATGTATTAATTTAAAATGTCGTGGACCCGATGGGAATTAAAGTATGAAACTAAATTTTTTGTAAACAATGGAATCATGGACCTCTGGAAATAACCCTAATTATCTACTTCTTTCCGCTTTAAACACCACCGGGTATGCTACTTAATCTGTGATCTCCATCCCGTTAAAAACTCATCGGTGTAGATGGTATCATAAGGTATTTGATCTGTTCCATCCACCCCGGTAGCCAGCGGGTCAGTACTACCGAAGTCGATAAAACAATTATTCCCAACTGCCCCGGTACGAACGTGCCCAAAAATAAGTAAGTACTTTTTTTATATTATAGCCTACTAAAGTGACTCCGCCCTGCCTGATGGTAAGCAGTCAGTGGAATCCAGAAGTGGCAGCCACTATACCAAAAGCCATCATCTTAAACTGCTGGTATGGTGGCCTCCACTATGGCTGCTGGGAATGGGATAGGGGAAGGGAATAAGGGAGATGAGGAAAGAAGAGAGGGGGAAATTGGGCCTCCAGCGCTCTCACTTACCGAACAAAACGCAGTAGTACGGATACTACTGCTCTTAAGTCGATCTTCTATGAGAGGGTAGTACTTCCCCGGACGATCCGGCCCATTCATGCTGAAATCAGCGTGGATCTAAAACTTATTGTGATACTTATTGTGATTTCTTCAACTAAAACGGAACAATGACTGATGATTTACTTTTTTTTTAATAAAATAAATAATTTTAATAATAATGTAACTTTAATTGAATTCTAAACGCTTATGATTGACACTGTAATTCAAATCCTAATTCAATGTGACCCATGAGTCACTTAGTGAAAATAAAGCAAATATTAAAACCAAAGAACCCAAAATAAGCTTAGAAAAAAGTGATCCTTGAGCCCCATATTCCCCTAATAAATAGTTATTAGAATATATTTGTGAGATAATAAATGTTCAGTAAGTAGATAGATTAAAATACAATTTAATTTATATAAAATTAAATTTACTTTATCTGTAGGTACACACAACAAATTAGGTAAATGTGAATAGATAAGTGTATATAACATATATTTAGCAATGAGCAGTCACTTAAATGATTTTATCGTTGGTCTAGAAGATAAACATGCTTATTTCAGATCAACAAAATTTTTCAGGAGGACTGTTTTTGTTGATTTAAAACTTTTAGATACTTTAACTTAAAACTGTTTATAGAAATTGTGTATCTACTGCCTATACTTAGGGTTTTTATTACAATACTTATCAATTTATCATAGATTTAAACATCAATATTTAAAATATTCTATAAAAATACCAAAATGGCACAAAAAGAGTATCACTTAGTACCTACCTACGTTTGATAACAATTTTTTTTCTATATCGTTCACTTAACACTTTCGTGTATTATATATTTATTAATAGGGTTTATTGAAGAATTTAGTGCAGATCTATTAAAAAAAGAATAAGTAAAAAAGGTTTTTTTATTTACCAAACAAATCAACTGTGTAAGTATTGTAAAAAAAGTAATAAAAACATATCGCATATTTGTTAATCATGGTAAACACAAGCAAAATGTTATAAATCTACTTAGCATTTTGTGTAGTTAAAACTGATGGTAATGTGCCATTGGTGCTATTAGCTTTTTTGGCTTCAAAATGACATCTATACATATAATAAAAATGTAACCGATCGCTGTCTGTACATGGAAGATATATGAGAAAAAATACTATTGGGACCTATATCAACGCAAATAGAACCCAAAACAATGATTTTTAAAAATTTTGTCTGTTTGTCTGTTTGTCTGTGCGTTTGTGCACGCTAATCTCAGAAACGGCTTATCCGATTTAAATATGGTTTTCACTAATATATTGTGGTAAGCTTCACTTAACATTTAGTGTTTGTTTCATGTCAATCGGTTCATAAATAAAAAAGTTATGCCAATTTAAAGAATCACATCGAACATTCGTTAATTTACTACGAAATCTTATAGAAGCAGATATTTTAACAGGTTGCGGAATAGCTGATAGTGTTTTTATTCCTCGGATTCCTGTCATTCTAAACAGTCTTTCATTTAGTTTTAAACGAGTCCAGTTTTCAGTGAGCCTATGTTTTGCGATGACTAATTAAAGTAATTAATTAATTAAGTAATTAAAGTAAAGGTAAGACACTAAAAGTTGTGGGTGTGGATCTAAGTATTAGCTGTTTTTCGGTCAGCTTTATGTGGCACTATCACGTGTTAGCATTACTAGCAGCCTGTATGCTTTGATCCCTGATGGCTATACGTCTAATCCATACATCCATACATATTATAAAAGGCTTTGTCCTGACTGACTGACTGACTGACAGACAACGTAAAGCCTAAACCGCTGGTCGTAGCGACTTGAAATTTGGAGGGTGTGTTTGTCTTAATGTCTAGAAGTGTACAAAGAAAGGGTTATTAAAAATTCAACCCTTAAGTGAATAAAAAGGGATGAAATCGATTGTATGAAACGTCTTCATTTTTTAAGTTACAGCTTTGAAATTTTGTTTTGGAATACTTTTATTTAAATAAAAAATACGCTCATAATTTTTTTTTTACTGGGGCGGATTTATAGGAGTGAAATAAGGGATGAAATATTGTATGGAAAGATCTTTGCTTTTGAAGTTGGCGACTTGAAATTTGGAGGAAGGGGGAAGGGAGGGGGAGGAAGAGGAAAGGAAAGGAGAAGTGAGAAGTGAGGGGAAAGTGCAGGGGTAGTTAGGGAGAAGTCAGGGGAAAGGGAGGAGAAAGTCAGGGGGAAATCGACTGCCTCTGTATTTCGGTGGTACTGTGTATGGACTGCGAGGTCGCGGGTTCGATTCCCGCTCAGTGCAAATATTTGTAGCATGAACATGTCTATTTGCATTGGTCTGGGTGTTTATATGTATAATATGTATCTATTTACAAAAATAAAAGTATTTAAGTATGTTTATCCATATTCTAGAACCCATAATACAAGCATATAATATGCTTACTTTGGGTCTAGATGGCGTTGACCTCGCAGCATGTGTGGGACCAGCTGAGTTGTATCCGCGGAGTCATTGTGTGGGTGGTGTGGGTCAACCCGCCGGCCAGGGAGACCCGTATAAACGGTGGTGCCGCTGGCCGCCCGCGGCATTGTACAAGGGCCCAATTAGACCTAACCAAAAAAAAAGAGACTGCCCCACCAGGTTGCGCATAATCTCGGAGTGGTTCGTCGTGCAGGTTGGTGACCGGATAGTGGGACCCGGCGACCATTTTCGAGACGGTACGGCGGCCTTTTGCGAGCAGTCCGTATCATGGAAGCCCGGAGGCCTAAGACCCTTGAGCCTTTACAGCTGCGAAGAGACATCGCCTCCTCAACGGCCGTCTTCTATCGCCTTTACCACGGAGAGTCTTCTCAACAGCTCTTTAAATTAATTCTACCCTCTCCCTTTTTATCCAGAACGACGCGTGCGGGACTGAAGTGCTACCCTTTCACAGTGCAATCTAAAGGGTCTCGAACTAAACGGTTCAGCACTTTATACTTTTGTCGCTCAATTAAAGCCTGGAACACTTTACCAGCGCATGTGTTCCCACCTAACTTTCATCCTGGGACTTTTAAGCGAGGCGTGAAGAAGCATCTCACTAAGCCGCCATAGTGGAGGCCACCATACCAGTAGTTTGGCTTTTGGAATGGTGTCCACTACTTCTGAATTCCACTGACTGCTTACCATCAGCCAGAGTAGAGGCACTTTTTTGAGGAATAAAAACGCTATAAGTTTTTTTAAAAAAAAAAAACTTATAGCGTTTTTATTCCTCGGATTCCTTTCATTCCAAACAATTTCCCGTTTAGTTTTAAACGAGTTCAGTTTCCAGTGAGCCTATGTTTCGCGATGACAATTAATGAGTGTGGATATAAATATTAACTGTTTTTCGCATGGTCAGCTTTATGTGGATTTGCCACGTGTAAGTAATCCTAGCAGCCTGTATGGCTTTGATCCGCGATGGTTATACGTCTAATATCGTAGATAGAGAAGCATTTACTGTAAAGATTTTTCTTATTCACCTAAACGAAGATGTTTATAATTCAAAACAAACCAAAAGATATATCCAAAAAATGCTGCCCAAAATCACTATTCCACGCGGACGAAGTCGCGGGCACAGCTAGTCACCTAATATGAATGTAAATAGCTCTCTACAGTTTAGACAGAAAGAGACGGAATTATGTCATTTGGATAAGTGCGATCAGTAAAAAGCTCATTTATTACATTTGGTCTATAAAAATTTTGTAATTAACACATTTTGTCTTCTAGGCTGTATCTTGTAGTTTAATTTGATCTAATTAGTTACTAATTTATAAACATACGGGAATTAACGCGTATGTTTATAAATTTATATCATGCAACGCGAAAGTTTAAAAGTAAATAATTAGTTACTGACTTCCTCGGCAATCCGAGAACTCTCCGCGAAGTCTGCAAAGATCTCAGGAAGCTTCTGCGCTTCTGCGCGGAGCTGGCTTTGATAAAATAATCCAACCGAACCGGACGTAAAAAGGAACAAGAAGAGTCTGAATGCGGAAAACGAGCCTACCAACAAGTAACAAGTACTTACTTAACCACTCATAGGCGCTCATAGCTCGTTGCGCTCACTGATCGGTAAACGATTAGCGGGTTAAGCAACTAAGACTGCGGCTGGCCCATGGATGTGCGACCGCATAGTGGTATTTGATCTGAGCGTCTCCGTGCTTCGGAGGGCACGTTAAAAGTCGATCCCAGTTGTTACCATGTTGTTAACAGTCGTTAAGTCAAGTCGGATACCTCTATGGGCGACCTGAACAAATCCTGACACTAGGTTGACCACTAACCACTCGATAAGTAGTAGTACTTAACAACTGTTACATTTTGTTAGAAATGGAACGCAACCATAGAGTAGCACACATTTTTATTCTGTGGTCGTTCTTCTTTTCTTTCTTTAACACTTCTAGAAATTTCCTTGTAACAGTTATTTAGTTTAATAAATTACATGACTAAATATTTAATACTTGCTTTATTGCTAATATTCCTTCACATTTGTAACAGTGATCTCGAACCCAGTACAGACTGCAGCTCTCATCAAGGAACTAATTCCTTACAATTGTATATCTGTTACATAGGCAGTTATTAGAAACTAGCTTTCTGCGAAGCGGTTTCACACGCGTCTTTGCTTACTGCTCTGCGCCCGTCGCCAGTAGCGTAATGTTACATAGCCTATAACCTTTCTCGAGAACTGGGCTATCATACGCAAAAAGAATTTTGAAATCCCACTGGTAGTTCCAGAGATTAGCGCGTACAAACAAACAAACCCTTTCGTTTATATAATAGTTTATATAGATGTAGGTACACGTAATGTACAAATAAAATTTGAATTTGAATTAGAAAATAGATAAAACAATAAAGTGGTTCTGCCAGGGAAGCATGACACTATTCAGTGACCTCGCATTGATATCTGTGTAATTATATTTTTCATGTTTACGTATCTTTTTATTTAACTGTTAGAAATGAATATATGTATAAGTGTCGCGGCTATCTTGCGCCTGCTTGTAAATAGGTAGGTCCATTAATAATATGCGTATCAGCTTAACCTGCCGGCGTATGTGATGGAAAACGCCTTACCCTGTACAATATACCTAATAGTATTCAAATAATCCCACTGCAAATTGTCTCCATAACATATAATATACATACCTATTATTACCTATACGTAAAATATAATATAAACATTAAATACCTATCATACTTAATAATAATAATATTAATAGATAAAAAATGTAATTATAATATTGAAAGTGAGCTGTTTCTCTTGAGTGGCTTGGTCTACAGATTTGTAACAGGTATACGTAGGTACACTTCAACAACAACAATATATTAGAACCCAGTGTTAATAGGAGTGCAACAAGGACATTGCCCATCATCTTGGCGTTGACCATGGTCATTTGTGTCACTTCACTATGTCGTCCATGGACTCAGCCATGAGTACGATATCGTCGGTAAAGTAAAGGTGAGTGATGTAGGTACTCGTCGTTTATATTTAAAAGCGTCTTCCAGTGCTCCTTCCGCTTAATTGTATATACTTGGTCAGTGAACAATTTATAGTTTGGGGTTAAATAAGCCCGAGGTGCGATATAGTGGTAATGAGCGTGAGGCATACACGTGTCAGGTTAACATTATAATGCATTGATAGTAAACTGGTATAAATAGTACGAAATGATACAGTTCAGTACCAGTTGTCACAAGACGAACTATCCAACAACATGCAGTGGTTCACTTTCTTTATGTTTGTGCTCTTCGCTCTCGTCGGTCTGGTGAGTTACAAAACTGACAGTACCTATAGTAAATACTAAATGGCCACACACATCGCTCCATGTCTCTCTATGTAACTTTACCTCTCAGCTTCCAAGTAGATTAAGTCAACTTGTCTCTGACGTCACTCGATGTTTGTTTATGTTCAGGTGGAACATGTGCTTCTCCACCACTTTAGTGATCTCTCATCTATTTGAACAACGACATCCGACATTGTCACTCAACTAAAATCTGCATTTGTTTTATATGTATACAGAGCATGCAGTCCGAGTCCAAGCACAAGTACGAGTATGATGCCGAAGTAGTTCCTACCCTTCTAAAAAAAATAGGTAAGTACCTAATGTAGAAATAGGTAAATACATGTAGTATTTGATTTAATTACCGTAAAACGGGGTGAATAGGGACGATTTCAAAGTTTGGAGTAGATTTTAACTATTTTATTCGTTAATGTATTATTCGAAAGTACTTTAATATCTGTTCCGGTGACTATTGCTCTTAAATCTACTTTTTACAGCGATATAACGCAGATTTCACGAGAAAAACAAAAAAATATGGCCGATTTATAGTCATTTCGAGGTTGGGGTCAATAAGGACAGAAGTTACGCGTTACGGCAGCGCCGTTAAGTCGCGCGCGTTCGGGAGATGTATGAGGTAGTACTTGCGATAGTCACGCGCTTGAGCAGCGCCACCGCCGCCGTTCGGTAATCGCTCAAGTAGGTACTACCCTCTAATGTCACAGTAATACATCTATGCTTTAGTCTTTGATCTGAGGTACTACCTCATCCATCTCAGAACGCGCGCGCTCCACTGGTGACGACGTAACGATAAAACCAGCCTTAATTGTCATTATTTTGTTACAGTGGACGTGGTAAAGAATGTACTCGAAGAGACTCTACGCAGGAAGTAATGACGACAACAGCGCCATAATGGATAAACTCGACGAACTCCTGCTTCAATAATAAATAGATAATGTAATAAATCCATACAGCATTCAGTCCTTGTTTTATTTAACTGGGTTAGCTTTTAAGTATTTTATTATATTAACATGCAAGTGTCGAGTGTGTCGTAGTCGAGTGTACCGGATCCTATCTCACCGCTAGGTTTATGTTTATGAGCATTACTTAAGTAGAAACAACCTTCAAGTACATACTCGTATATCTAACATTCGTGCAAACATAGCAACCCCACTTCACTCATTAAGAGAGTGTTTTTAATAATGTCAAAATTCACAAATAAAATATGAGTAGGGGAGATCGAGGAGTATTGTGACAATGTTTACATAAAACAACATATTGCAATATACTTACCTACTTAACTTAACTTTGTGTTAAAGTAGTTTAATCCTTACTCTTCTGAAAAGCTCAGCAAACTCAACCATACAATGTATGGTTTCTGTAAAAATCCACGAAAACTGAACCTACTTCTTTTGTCACAAGTACCTTTACAGTAGTAGATCCACGCTGATTTCACCATGAATGGGCCGGATCGTCCGGGGAAGTACTACCCTCTCATAGAAGATCCGTACTACTACGTTTCATTCGGTGAGTGAGAGCACCGGAGGCCCAATTTCCCCCCTTTACTCTTGCATCACCTCCCTCATACCTTTTCCCTAACCCCATTCCCAGCCGCCATAGTGGAGGCCACCATACCAGCAGTTTAAGACGATGCCTTTTGGTATAGTGGCCGCCATTTCTGAATTCCACTGACTGCTTACCATCAGGCGGGCTGGAGTCACTTTGGCAGGCTAAAATATAAAAAAAAATCCTAACACCGAGACAAGTCGTGACAGCTGTGTGTCTACACTATAAAAGAGATATTACTTTTATATGTAACTAGTTTCACGCGGTGCGGTTTTATCTGCGTCTGTGCTTACTGCTTTGCTTCAGTCGCCAGTAGCGTGATGTTACATAACTTATAACCTTCCTCAAGAACTGGGCTATCATACGCAAAAAGAATTATTCAAATCCGAATAAAGAATATTTATTTTGCTCAAAACATGGTAACAGGATGTTTACAAGTTGTATACAGTAAAGCATGTCTTACCGCAATATTACGGTATGCAAAAATATACACAGCAGCTATAGAATCGAAATTAATTTAATTAGTATTCATTTAATTTGAGTGTGAAGTGCTTTTTGACAAATATACTGATTATTCCCATCTGTCCCACTAGTTTGTCCCGCTAGGGTGACAGATGGGAAAAAAGTTTCATCGGTCCCCCCGTTATGAACAAGGAGACAGATGAAACATTTGAAGAGTGATTGGAGTGGATTGAACTATTTTTCCCATCTGTCACCTATACAATTAAAAATAATTATTCTTGAAAGTAAATTGTAATTACACATTTATTTAAATTGTAGTATTGTAATTGAGTATCATGAAAATAAAAAACACTGCACTAACTCAAAACAAATTGTATTAATTTTATTATAATAAAAATATAGACAACTATTAATAAATCTATCAACATCACTATCTATTTCGCACTTTGATCACAATATTTCCCCTTTCCTACGCCATTGACTTCTACGACTAGTTACGGGAAAACAAGGTAATGAGTTCTTATTTCATTGTTACAAAATCAATATTTATACAGGCATATAAATTATACTTAATAACGTACTTTGATTATCAGTAAAACTTCAAAGGTATGGGCATTATTTTATTTGAAACCATGCACAAGCAAAATGTATCGATGTTTTATTAACTATTTACTTTTTGCGTCATTACTGTTTTGTAGTTAGAATACAGGGAATTTATTGCTTGGCGTAGAGAACACACTTTTTCATTATTAGCGTGGCGGTCAAAGGGTTAAAAAGGTCTACAAAAACGTCCGTGATGGATAACTCACAATAACCATTTTGTATCCTTTACTTTTTATGAGAAATAATGTCTTATTTACGAAGCGATTTTAAGCAATACAGCATTAATCCGTAGCCAATTAATGAAATGAAATGAAAGTATATTTATTCATGTAAGTTAATTAAAAAATACTTAGGAACGTTAAAATTTACAAAATGTCAGCCAATTAACTTACAGCCAGTTCGCTGACGAAGTAGAGCCATGAGAACAACTGGCAAGAAACTCAGGCCACTCTTTTTAATCGCCAGGTTATTACAGTTTTTTAAGTTACAATTTCAAGTAGCTTGCAAAGTGACACAGGCAATACACTTAACTCTAGGTAATTAATTACAGCTTTCAATGTTGTGAAGAAAATAAAAAATAAAATGTGTGCTATACCTACAGGCTGCCTCAATTTGCATATTGCTAAAAAAAGGTAAGTACCTTAGATACATTGTGGACGTTTACAGCATATAATGTAAAGGAATATTTGCGAATATAAAAACAGTTAACTACTTTCCAGGACAGTAAACAGATACGACCGTGATGACAATACGAGACAAGCCTTTTAAGTATTGTCGTTTGAAGAAAAAAACACAACTAGAACCTTATAGTACTTTTTATTGTTTTTGTTAGGGCTAAACACCCAGCAACAACCCACCAAACTTGACAAAGTCTACCATCCTTTTGTTTTTTTTTATTTTTCTTAATTCAATTCAAAAAAAGAAAACACAAAAAAGTTTTAATTTAAAATGAATCTAACAATCCACAAATAAGTATTCAATCTATACATATAATAAAAATGTAACCGATCGTTGTCTGTACGGTTAGCTTTATGTGGCTCTATCACATGTTAGCATTCCTAGCAACCTATATGCTTTGACCCCCGATGGCTATACGTCTAATCTATACATCCATGCATATTATAAAAAACTTTGTCCTGACTGACTGACTGACAGATAACGCACAGTCTAAATCGCTGGTCGTAGCGACTTGAAATTTGAAGGTATATTCGTTTTAATGTATAGAGGTGTACTAAGAAAAGGTTTTTAAATTCAATCTCTAAGTGTGTAAAAAGGGATGAAAACGATTGTATGAAACTTCTTCATTTTTTAACTTACAGTTTTGAAATTTTGTTTTAGAATACTTCTATTTAAATAAAAAATACCATAATAATTTTGTTTTAGGGATGAAATTAGAGATGAAATATTGTATGGAAAGATCTTTGCTTTTGAAGTTAGTGACTTAAAATTTGGAGGAAGGGAGAAGGGAGGTGGACGGAAAAGGAGGGATAGGGAAGGAAGGGGGAAGTCAGGGGAAAGTCAGGGGGAAGTGAGGAGGAAGTGAGAGTGACGTGAGTGGCAAGTGAGGGGAAAGTGAGGGAGAAGTGAAGGGAAAGTGAGTCGGAAGGGTGGAGAAAGTGAGGGAGAAGTGACTTTCCCCTCACTTCTCGCTTAAAATGTGGGAAATGAGGGGAAAGTGAAAGAGAAGTGAGGGAAAGTGAGGGGGAAAAGAGAGAGAAATGAGGGGTAAGTGAGGGGAAAGTGAGAAAAACGGTAGGGGGAAGAGACGGAGAAAGAAGGGAGTTCCCGAATGGAGAGAAATCGACGGGGAAGGAAGGAAAAAGAATAGGAAGCGATAAGAAGGAAGGGAAAAAGAGGGGAAGGTCTTAGGAAGAGAGAATGAATCGAGTAGACAAGTTAGAGAGAAGTGGAGGAAGGGGCAAGGAATGCTGGAGGAGTGGGTAAGGGATGCTGAAGGAGGTGGAGGAGAGAAGGGAGAAGGGAGGAGAGATTATTATTAATTTACTTAACACCAAAATTTAAATAAATGTGTAAATTACAACTTACTTTCAAAGTCAAAGTCAAAGTATTTATTTCATTTTGATCATAAAGAATGATACTTATGAAAAGTCAAATTACATGAAGTCAGCTAATTAACCTACAGCCAGTCCGCTGACAAGGTAGAGCTGTGAGAAGACTCACGCCACTCTTTTCAATCGCCAGATAATTACATTTTTTTTGTATGAGTTAACAATTTTAACACATCAACGCAACCAAAGAACCATACAAAGTAATTATTACAAAACAATTATTAAATAACATTTTTGAAAAAAGAAAAGAAACGAAAATAGAGGATTTCAATTATTTAGTTTCATCTAGTATGGTAATTTGACTACGTATTTTAATTAAAATTAAAAAAAGGTAAATTCTCTAAATTCGTTAGGTAAGCTGCTATCAGAGTTGTGCTCCAAACAAAATGTTCCTTTTCCCATATTTTGAGGTGCGCGGTTGTATAAGTAATAATTTGTTTCTGTTGCGTAAGTAGTGTTTGCAAGTTTTGTGTGTGAACGTTATGCTTGTGTGTATTTTGTTTGTCACGATTTTTTTTAATAAGAATGCAAGTCCCGAATGTATATAACTGTGAAATGTCGAATAGTTTGGTTTTATTGTATAGATCTTTTGTTGGTGTGAAGTAATCGTAATGAAATAAAACTTTGATTATTTTATTTTGTGTTGTTTGCAATCGCTTCAAACCGGTTTTCGCAGCGGCTCCCCATACCTCAATGAGATACTCCAGGTGGGGCTTTATTAGTGAATTGTACTATTGTACTCTAGCAGCTCTATTGAAGTAGTGGCCACAGCCGAACTTCAGAGATGGATGTCGGCCATCGAGTCGCATTTAAATGAGGTTTGCTCCAATGCTACTGATGGTAAGCTAAATTCCGACCAAAAAATGAAAATTTCAAATTTGTGTCGTAAAATTGGTCATGGAACATCACAAATGGCAGTTTTATATCAGTCGCTGAAGCAGAAAGCCATCGAAGCATCAAACTCTATTGACCTTCTTCAAGAAAAATCGGATCTGACAGCACATATCTCGGAACTGAAAAGCACTATCGAGAAGTCATGTACTCCTAGTAATGTCACTTATTCGGATATGGTCAAGAAGGGCCCGAATAATTTCATTAGACCAAGCAATTTGAGCTCTGTGGTAATTTATCCCAATGACAAATTAAAAACAAGTGACGAGACAAAAAACCTTGTACAAAATTGTATTCGCCCAGAGGTAATGAAACTTCAGGTCCGTGGTGTACGTAAGACGAAAAACGGAGGCGTTATTATTAGCACAGAAACAAAACTTGACGCTGAAAAACTCAAACACGCAGTACAGGCATCTTCTGTTCTCACAGCTGACGAACCTCACAAACGTAGACCTCGTATTGTGGTTGTGGAAGTGCCCGCCGCTATTGCAGAAAGGGAGGTGTTCAAATACATATACGAACAAAATATAGCCGAGAAATTTCCAGCAATGACATTAGAATCTTTCCTGACCCAAATAAAATTGAGTCATAAATCTGGTAAGAAAGACGCACCAACCTGCAACTATATAATAGAATTGCCAGCTTATATAAGAAAAGTTCTAATTACTCAAACTAGGCTTTTTATAAATTGGACATCGTGTCCTGTGCGAGACTTTACATTAGTAACCAGATGTTACAACTGCCACCAGTATGGACACGCGGCGAAATCATGTCGAGAAGCTACGCCTACCTGTGCTCACTGTGGAGAAATAGGACACTCCGTACAAGATTGCACAAACAAAGATAACTCGCCAAAATGCGCAACATGCTCAAGATTTAAGAAGTCCAATAACCATAAGACGGGCGATAATGAGTGCCCAGCTAAGAAATTTGCCGAGCTCAAATATATCAACTCTGTTGATTATGATGATTTACAATAATTGGATTAATTCTATTTATTATTTTAGATAGAATTAAATACAACACACTTGTTCATGTTTTTTCATAGCATCTGTCATGTCATCATTTTATTAGTACATAAGCATTTTACTTGTCCCTAATAAATTAGCCTCGAACGTTTACGTAAAATTACCTAAACTAACACATATTTTGTATTTTTGTTATTAAATTAGTTATAACATAGTAGGTTAAGTATTTCATGTTTCATTGTATAAGTCTTTTATTTAAAATCTAGAGAATCATAGATATTTATATATATAATAAAATTCTAGCGCTATTTTCGCCTGTGATACAGGAACTATATCCTAGTACAGGCATCTAAATTGTAATACGTATAGTTACACAACTGTCTTATTTTAATTTGTATCTAAGTAAGTTATGAAAAAATGATATGATTTGATTTGATTTGTACATTATAATGCGGGCTGTGCTCGGAATGCAGTTTACAACTTTACGAAGTGCTCCTAGAGTTGCAATTAGCTTTGTTCTGACATGCTCAATGTGTGCGTTCTGTTATAACCCTCTACTGAACCCTAATATGATGACATGACCCTATGCCATGTATTCCTATACTTTCCCATTTTGCTATGTCAGCGTTTTATTCCTATGAGCTTGTTACAAATCAACAAGGAGTCAGTCTGTTCTCCACTCTCGCGCAGCACGGTTGCCCAAGGGTCCCTTATCATTTACTTTGCCTATATTGTGTGAAGGACAATATATTTAGTGTACTTTATCAAAAGTCTTTTTTTTAAAACTCCTTTTGTAAGGGACCCCATAGCATTTGGTGGCAGCGGTGGGATACGGAATTCCCCAGTGCCGATCCGCGTAAATAATATTAAAAGTGAAAAGTGAATTTTACCGAATAGACTCGCCGTATCCCGCAAATCTTCTGATACTTACCGTATACCGTATACGTGTAACCTTAGCACGCCGGTCACATTCTGAACGCATCCTGTAAATACCTACGTGAGGCTCCGAGTGATCTCCTGGTCGGCATCCTGTCTCATCGAGCATCCCGCACTTCTTTGTGTGCCGTCGACATCCTCAACTCGCAAGTGTTTCCGTAGTGTAAATAGCCTGTGAAAGCATAAAATCCGCGTTCTTCCCTGTGTCCAAAAGTGTAATCCAGTGAAATCTAATCTTTGTGTGTGGTGCCTCTGTGTGGTGACGCTATGCTGTCGTTCCGAGAGCTAGCCGTTATCGCCGCCTACGTGTTCCTGTGAGTTAACCCAAACATTCCTTATCAAGAACTGAGAACTCTATTGTTTAAAACTTTTGTCTTATTATATTGTGTGTGTTATACGTGTCTTTTAGAAACTTACATTTTTATACTGTGTTTTCTATTTCTTTTGAGTCAAACTCACACATTGTAAAAATTCCAAACCGTAAAAAGATTATTCAGCCGTGGATAACGCCTGGTTTACTTAGAT
This sequence comes from Parascotia fuliginaria, assembly GCA_963082885.1. Lineage (NCBI taxonomy): Eukaryota > Metazoa > Arthropoda > Insecta > Lepidoptera > Erebidae > Parascotia > Parascotia fuliginaria. The sequence goes on along the minus strand of OY720198.1, from coordinate 378,881 downwards.
GTCTGCGTCATAGAGATAATTTACATAAAAAAATTAAAAAGTCGCCGAATAATCAACCTTTGAAGATAACTTATAATAGGTACAGAAATTATTGCAATAAACTACTTAAAACCATTAAAATTAATTATGAAAAACTGCAATTATCTAAAGCAGGTAAAAATACTAAGCAAATATGGAATACTATAAACGACATAACTAATAGAAACAAGGCTAGAGAAAACGCGTCGCGGTTGTTAACATTATCAAACACACCTCAGCTTTCAGTGAATGAAGTTAATGATTATTTCGCTGAAGTAGGTAAAAACCTTGCGAGAAACATTGGTACCCAGTCAATAGAACCATCCAATGCTACGCATAACTGCGTAAATTCTTTGGTTATGTTACCTACAGATGAACATGAAATAACTAATCTACTGGAGTCTCTTCGTAGTGACTGTGCCGTGGGTTATGATGGGATATCGGGTAATCTCCTAAAAAAATACAAAGACGTAGTGGCTCCACCACTAACTTATGTTTGCAATCTCGCCCTTTCTGCGGGTAGATTTCCTAAAGCGTATAAAAAAGCAATCATACACCCAATTTTTAAGGGTGGGGATAGAAATCGTATCAACAATTATAGACCTATAGCTATACTCCCCGCCATGTCTAAAATACTGGAGCGGGTCATTAATAATAGGCTTACTGGTTATTTAGAGAAACATAAGCTTCTTTCCCCAACACAATATGGCTTTCGATCTGGTAAATCTACCGGAGATGCAGTTCATGATGTCACGAACCATATAGTCACAAATTTGGATAAGAAGCAAAAGGTATTGGGTATATTTTTAGACCTTGCTAAGGCATTTGATACGGTTTCTATTCCCATTCTGATTCGGAAGATGGAGAATATGGGAATAAGAGGTATACAACTGAACATCTTTAGGGACTACCTGAGTGAGCGTACCCAGAGAGTTAAGATTGATGAGGTCATAAGTGACGACCGTGTATTAACCTACGGAACCCCCCAGGGCAGTGTACTAGGTCCGACCCTCTTCCTCATCTACATTAACGACCTGGGTATGCTCAATCTCCCCAATGGTAAAATCATTACCTTTGCAGATGATACCGCTCTTTTATTCAGTGCCAGTACGTGGAAGGAAGTCTATGAGTATGCACAGGCAGGTTTCAACACCGTGACGAAGTGGTTAAAGAGTAATATCCTTACCTTAAATACGAATAAAACCAGTTATGTAACTTTCAGTATAACAGATACAACAACCACACAAACCATGCCGTACTCTATAATTGCCCACTCATGCCCAATAACTCATGGTCACGTATGTACTTGTCCATCTTTAAATAAAGTTGAAACAATAAAATATTTAGGTATTATCATGGATAGCCACTTAAGATTCGAAGAGCACATTGATACGCTTAGCAACAGATTACGCAAGTTAATATATATATTTAGAACTTTAAGGCATGTGGCAGATGATAAGTTACTAAGAGCTGTTTACTTTGCGCTAGTCAATTCTTTGCTTGCATATTGTATTACTTCTTGGGGTGGAGCGTCCAAAACATGTATGATCGAACTAGAAAGAGCACAACGCGCAATACTCAAGGTGTCACACTTTAGACCATACCGGTATCCTACAGTACAGTTGTACAGAGAAACAAGTGTGTTGACGGTGCGTCAGTTGTTTCTTCAAACTACAATTATTAAACAACACTCCTTATTAACGTACGATCCTTCATTAGCCCTCAATAAGCGAAGATACAATCCTGTTGATCGACACTCCTCCCGTTTCTCGACCACTTTCTCGAAGCGTTTCTTTTGTTATCTTGGTGGTTTCTTATATAATAAAGTTAACAACTGTCTTGAAATTTACAGTCTCACAAAAAACAAATGTAAAAAGAAAATAGAAGCCTGGCTTCAGAGACTTGATTACGAACAAACTGAAAAACTTCTTCATAATCTGGTATAACACACACACACACACACACACACACACACACACACACACACACACACACTCACACACCCTACTAATACTACTAACTACCCAATAATTTAATTAAAAATCAAATCACCATTTCATAACTGTATAATAATAATTATAAATTACAAATAATAAGTACAATGTTCAATAAGGGTGGAGACCTGGTGTCCTGAAATACAAGCCTCGAGCTTAGTTTAGGCACCAGTCTCCCACAATATGTATACTTACATGCCTATGTACAGATTGATTATATAAGTTAATATGTAATGATTATTATGTAAAATATGTGTTGTGGTGAGAAAATAAATAAATTATTATTATTATTATTATTATTAAAAATAAATTATTATTATTCTTTAACGTTTTTGTACTATGCCTAAAACCGAAGATAGTAAACTAGCTACTGAGGTACAACCTAACATAGACTTAGAGCCAAAATCACCTGAAATGGAACTAAATATATTGTTGAAGTTTGTAAAACCATACGACGGCAGTCGTGAAAAACTTAACTCTTTTATTACAAATTGTAATAACGCATACGATTTAGCATCCGAGTCTCAGAAACCCATTTTATTTAAATATATCTTATGTCAATTAACAGGCAAGGCCGAAACCGCCTGTTCCATTAAAGAATTCACATCATGGGCCCAACTCAAAGAGTTCTTGAAAACCCAATTCTCAGATAGGAAGCACTACACACACCTACTAACTGACCTCCAAGAGGGAAAACAAAGTCCTAATGAAAATGTTAGTCAATTCGCGTTAAGAATGGAAACTTGCTTGTCCCGTTTATTAACCGAGATCTCGCTCTCTAGCCATAAAGCCAAAGAAATTCCGGGTCGCACTGCTGCAATGGAAGACTTGACTCTCCATCACTTCCTCATGGGACTTCGCCCCCGTGTGTCAAATATAGTGAGATGCAGAGCGCCCAAAACGTTCAATGAAGCCGTCAATTTGGCCATCACAGAAGAACGAATTCAAGAAACCTTATATAAACGCGGTAATAATAATGATAATCCACAACAGGACAAACAAGTTTTCCAAAATCGGATTAAGTCTAATCCTACCCAAACTCCAAATAAGAATCCCAAATTCCAGAAACCTATGGTTCAAACGAACTCCTCTAGTAATACTAGCAATTATAATCCTAACCTCACGTGCCGATACTGTAAAGAAGTAGGTCACGAGATAAACAGTTGTCATAGAAGACAAGCCGCGAATAAACGCTTTTATTCATCCCAATCTCAGGCCGCAGGCAATAATAAGCCTTCCGGTTCCTCTTCTCCTTCTCAACCTCCCCAAGTAAATTTTGTCAATGATGACTGCGATGAATCCAACGAACCTGAAAACGAAAATTCCGAAGAGGATTTAAACCAGTAAACGTCCTGCAATTGTGCCGCACAGGACGTCAATACCCTAAAAAGGCCGGCACACGTCCCAAGAACAAAGGTTCTTCAAATCCCAAGGTTTCTAAACCTTTAAAAATCCTAAAAGAGGTTATACATCAGGGTAACCAGCCCCAAAACGGCAACCTCTATCCTAAGGTCACCGAGCGTTTAGTAGCATCCTAATAAACCTATATCTATAAAACAAAACCTTAAACTTAAACTAGACGAGATAGACTCGTATCCTGTGCAAAGTGCACAATCTTCTCCACATATCTCAAACGCTACTGAGCGTACAAATAAAGTCCTTGGTCTGTTGAGAACAGCCCATTTAAATCAGGAAGAGTGCGATGCTCTCTTTAATTTATGTTCAGATTATTCTGACATTTTTCATCTACCTGATGAACCGTTATCCTTTTCACCCGTCATCCAACATGAAATCAAAACCACGAGTGACACTCCAATCCATCCGAAATCTTATCGTTTCCCCGAATGCCATAAACAAGAAGTGGCAACCCAAATAAATAAAATGCTCGATCAGAACATAATAACTCCTTCTTCTTCTCCCTGGTCTTCCCCTATTTGGGTGGTTCCAAAAAAGGCTGATGCTTCTGGTCAAAAGAAGTGGCGGATAGTCATTGACTATCGAAAATTAAATGACATCACAATAGGTGAAGTCTATCCCATTCCCCAAATTACAGAGATCCTGGACCAACTAGGAAAGAGTCAGTATTTCAGTACTCTTGACCTTTCTTCTGGTTTTCATCAACTGGTCATTTCACCAGAAGATGCACCGAAAACAGCCTTCTCCGTTCCTCAAGGACACTTCCAATTTAACCGAATGCCTTTTGGTCTTAAAAACGCTCCAGCGACTTTCCAAAAACTGATGAATACTTGCCTTACGGGCCTCCAAGGTTCTCGATGCTACGTCTATCTCGACGACATCGTTCTTTATGCTTTTGACCTTAAATCAGCCATCCAAAACCTCAAAGACGTTTTCGATCGACTCCGAAAATTTAACCTAAAACTTCAACCAGAGAAATGTGAATTTCTTCGTAAGGAAGTCACTTACTTAGGACATACTATCACCCAACACGGTGTGAAGCCTAACCCAGACAAGGTCAAAGCCGTAACACATTTCCCAGTTCCTAAGTCTCCTAAGGATATCAAATCCTTCTTAGGCCTGGTATCTTATTACAGACGGTTCATACCCAACTTCTCCAAGCTTGCGAAACCTTTAACCTCACTCCTCAAAAAAGATGTCCCTTTCATTTGGACACACGAGCAACAGCTCAACTTCGAATCTCTAAAATCCTTGCTAGTCGAAGCACCCATCCTAGCTTATCCCGACTTTAACCAACCATTCCTATTAACTTGTGATGCATCCAATTACGCTATTTCAGCTATCCTATCACAAGGACCTGTGGGTCATGATCGGCCGATAGCATACGCATCGCGTACCTTAAATAAGGCTGAAACTAACTACAGTACAACAGAAAAGGAGTGCCTAGCAATTGTCTTTGGTACTAAAATCTTCAGACCTTACTTATACGGCCGTCGTTTCACCATTGTAACTGATCATAAACTTCTCCAGTGGCTCTTCAACTGTAAGGACCCTGGATCTCGTCTCATTCGGTGGAGACTGAAACTAGAAGAATTTGAATATACCATTCAATATAAAAAGGGTAAAATAAACGCCAACGCCGATGCCCTTTCTAGGTACCCTGTCAATCCAGTCCAGCCAACTCCTAAAAACCCTCCTGAACCTAACATTCACCATCCTACTCCTAGCGTTAACACTGAAACGCCAGAAGACTCTCTCATAAGAACGGACGACTTAGACAGAGACCTACTTGACTTAATAACCTCTCCGGCATCATTTCAGTCAGATGATATAGACCCTGACATCCTTTTAGAATGCACCACTCCTGAACTTAATAACATCCAGTCTCCTAACTTACCTGATGACCCGCAGAATCCTCTTGAATTGCCCGAAACGCCTCCACTGCTATCTGAAACTCCAATAAATCCTCAACCTGGTCTTAGCCCAATTACCGACGATTATTCTACTTACCTGAAACAAACATCCGATAATGTTTTTAACACAAGAATCGTGGAACATAACGGTAGTTTATTAAGAACGCCCTGCAAGACTGTTGTAGTCCCCACATCCGTCGATCTCGACGAATCCAATCCCTATTTAGAAGAAATATTAGGTAATATGGAAGACCGAGACAAGTTCCTCGAACAAGAAAGGCAATTATATAATTTTTCTAAGATATCCTTGCGAAATAAATCTTTTTACCTTTTATACATAAAGGTACATCATTTTGACCAAACATCCTATCAGGAAATATTCAATTCCTTAAAATCAATCCGCAATGAATTAATTATCACCGAAAATATAGACGAAATCAGCGTATCTGATTTTCGCGACCCATTTGAGAAACATAGTTTTATCAAGATATATAACATACTTAATTTCCTTTTCAACAATACGAACATACAAATTAACATTTATCACAACAATATTACATACCCATCACTGTCCGAAGTGAAGAAAATTCTTTACGATAATCATAATATACCTATAGCCGGACACTTAGGTGTTAGCAGAATGTACAATAGAATAAAAGACCTGTATTATTGGAAAGGTATGCGTGGCGACATAGAGTCGTATGTCAAGAAATGTAAACAATGCCAAGAAAACAAAGCTCTGAGGCAAATAAATCGTGCACCCATGCAAATTACAAGTACATCCACACGACCTTGTGAGCGTGTCTCATTAGATGTAGTTGGACCCCTTCCGGAATCTGGGGCCGCGAACCTTAAATTCATCCTGACACTACAAGACGATTTTTCCAAATTTTCCTCAGCCTATCCAATCCGCAGTGTAACTGCCGAAGAAACAAGCGAGTGTCTTTTACATTATATATCTATGTTTGGTATTCCTAAATTAATACTCACCGATCAGGGTACTAACTTCACATCTGAGCTATTTAAGAAAACCTGTGATTTCCTAAAGATAAAGCAGTTGTGGTCGACACCATACCATCCACAAACACAAGGCGCCTTAGAAAGGAGTCACTCGACCCTAAAAGAGTACCTCAAATCATTTGTTGATGAGAGGCAAACAAATTGGCCGCGATATGTTTACACAGCCATGCTCACCTACAATACAAATCAAATCAATCATTCCTAACTCCATATGCGACGAAGAATTAGGAGCCACATACCCTGATTATGTTCGAATGTTGCAAAACAGAATGAAATTCTCCCGCGATAAAGCATTACAGTGTATAAAACAATCTAAAATATCCTCTAAGAGCTATTACGATACCCGTACTCGTCCTGTACAATACAAAGTTGGTGATTTTGTTTATCTGAAAAACCACTTAAGAATGCGTAAGGCTCTAGCGCCTATATGGAAGGTTGTCAAAATACATGGCAACAACACCTTATCGTTACTAATAAACAGAAAGCATGTACGCCATCATTACGACCAAGTAAAGCTTGCTGAAGTCAGCAGCGATCTGCAAACATAATTAAATATTATCTTATTTTATATTTTACTCTACACATTACCTATACACTTTTATACACTTTACATTATTATTAAAGTTAGATTAGTTTACACATGTAGGTACTTATATTTTGTATATGTACTAATACTATAGATGTTAAATTAACTTCCCATAACTATAAAGCGTAATTATTTATACGCATTTATATTATGCGTATTCATATAATACGATTATTAGCAACATAAGGTTAGAACATAGTTAAATATAAGTACATAGGTACGTAATCATTAGTATAAGATCTCCATGTATAATGATCAGTGATCGGAGTAGGTAGATTGAAATGGGGTCATTGATCCGCAACGTATATATTAATATGGACATTCCTCCGGAATTGGTGGATTATTAAAAAAAACCGGAGCTTATGTAGGAATTTTATTCTGCCAGAGTGGAAGGAGTCATTTGATGATTTGCCATCCTCAAAAAAAGGTAGGAATTGTAATAAAATGAGCAATATTATTCTTTATTATTCTTCATATTTTTTTTAACGGCACACAGTCACGATTTGACAAAACCCAACGACCAATCAGAACAAAGGATCATGGGTGGTACAATAACCGGTTATCAGAACAATGCGTACGCCCCCCGACGACATGCCAGGTAGCTCACTCGTTTACTTCGGTTCGTAGAGTGCGCATCTTTGTTTGTTACTGTGTTGTGAAAACGTTACTTGACCCTGGCTTGTGTACATACTGACTTCTGGAATCTGCTCTAAACCACGATTTGGCTCGAATATACGGGCTCAGATTTTTCACTATTGAATTGGATCTACATATTTAAACCAAGCTTTGGTAAGTAATATTTTACTAGTTACAAGGAGTATAAGGCATGTTTGGATGTACTATAAGAATATTTTTAGTATTGTGTTTGTTCGCTTAACCTGCTGAACATACCATGAGTCTTAATATTGTTAAATCTTTAATAGAGTATGAACCAGTGAGCTTAGTGCGAAACAAAATTATGATATTCTAGTAATGTAGTCGCAATTCAGCTAACTCCACTATTAACCGACATTTTACTGGAATCCGTATATAATTTGAATGCCCTGTGTCCTCTTGCAATGTATTGGTAAAATAAATTACTATAGGATATATAATATTGAATATACATAATTGTATTGTCACCAGAATCAAAGGCGAATACCAAATTTTAGATCAATCGGTTGACAGGAAGAGGGTGAAATTTCAATGACTAAATTTGATCCACGAAAAATAAAACAAACGGAGTAAGCTAAATAAACTAAATAAAATGTAATTTTTTCATGTCTTTGTTTTAGGTGATATATACGAGGTTCCATCTCTAAAACAAAGTTCAGATATGGCAAACGTCAAGGCTGAAACTGTAGAAAAATGGATATCCGGTCATCCCGAACTACTTTACGATCACGCTACTGGTACAATATACTGTTCAAAATGTGAAAGCCATTTGAAAACCATAAATAAAGGAAACGTTAAAAGACATATCGAAGGAGCAGTACACCAGGGAAAGTTTAAGCGGCCCGAAGAGGAATTTTATTTCGATCTTATAAAATTTCTCATTTTGTGCAATATTCCGTGGTCTCAGATGAAAAATACTACTTTTCAAGATTTCTTTAAAAAATATATGTGTAGTACCTGTTGTTGTACGTGTACTAATCGTACTCTGCCAGATGAATCACAGTTACGGAAAGTTTACTTGGACAAGTTTTTTAAGAATAAAATCAATTCGATTCGGCAAAATTATAAAAATGAGAAACTATGGATATCATTAGATGAAACGACAGACTTTTTAGGTCGCTATATAGTCCATTTTTTAATAAAACCATTACATCCTAGCAATTTGACTAGACCTTATTTGGTAGCATGTAAAATGCTAACTGTAGTTAATGGACAAACAATCACGCAATTTGTGTTAGAATGTTTGGAAAACTTTTGGGAAGATTATTTTGAATCGAAGGTAGGTAACATTCTTGTCCTCTGCACTGATAGCGTTGCATATATGCTGTCTGCAGGACGAAATTTAAAACAATACTTACCTGAAATGAAGCACGTAACATGTTTGGCGCACTCTCTTCATCGCGTATCTGAGCAAATTAGGTTAGAATATCACGATGTTAACATTTTAATAGCAAATGTTAAAAAGATATTTTTGAAAGCCCCAAGTAGAGTCAAAATTTTAAAAGAAAAATATCCAGATTTGCCGCTACCTCCCCAACCAGTTGTTACAAGATGGGGCACTTGGTTAGAGGCAGCATTTTATTACGCTCAAAACTTTGAAAAAATAAAAGAAGTATTATCTTGTTTAAGCAGCTCTGATGCGGTATCTATTCGAGAGGCAAAAAATATTATAGAAAAAGAAAATTTAAATTACATTAAAGATAATTATTTTATAATTCATTTGTCTTTAAAAGAATTGCAAAAGCATAATTTATCGTTGACAGATTCACTTTTAGCATTTGACAACGTCAGAGATGCTATAAATCAGTGCAATTCAGAAAATATAAAAAATAAAATAGAACGTGTTATGGAACGAAACCCAGATTTAGACACACTTAGAGAATATAGTGAGGCCATTGAAAAAAAATGAAGCACATAATTTAATACCTTTTTTAAAATTTGCTCCTTTGACATCATCAGATGTAGAACGGTCTTTTTCCATTTGTAAATGGACTTAAGATGTTAAAAGAAATAGGTTGAAAATAGAAAATATAGAGAAACTCATAGATAAATATTTTAATTGTAAAGATCAGGATTACCAGGATGCTGACATTGTAATCGATGAAGATTAAAAATGTGAATAAATGTAAAATGTACATATTTAACAATAAACAATGTTGATTTTTATCTTTTTTCTTTATTCTACCCCTTTTTTTGGTCCTAAAATCTGACTAAAATCAACCTGTTCCTTCGTATGCCCTTTGCGTTTCAGAGTCGTGGTGCATCCTTAGAACAGTCTCACGACCCCAGCAGGCATTGGCCCTCTATGGGGCCCCGTCATTTATTCTACCCTTAATGCAAATTATCATGACCCCTATGAAAATATTTAAATTTAAGTGCAACAATTTATGTCTATCTATAAAAGTTCTAGCCATAAAAGGCTAAAAATAAAAAAATAGAAATTAAAGCTTCGATCAGAATTCGATTGTTTTTATTATTCAACAGATAAATAATGAATTAATTTAGTTTTGATACCTTCCTTTAAATTTTGAATTGAGTAGGAATAATATCACTACCAACATTAACAATATTTAATTGAATCCGGAAATACCGGAATTACTTTCCGGGAAAATGGCTTATCCATGTTATTCTTTCTGTGTGCATTTATGATTCAAGTACCAAAAATCAATCTACCTACTCCGATCATTGATAATGATACATATGGTATACTTACAGTGCTTCGGCGGAACACCAGACACCCAACTACTATGTCCAACCAATAACCAAGAGTCCTGGAATATATTTTGATTATATAGGAAATTCAAAATTAACTAACGGTGTTCTAAGTGTTATCATGCCAGTGGGAATTTCACACTTTAAGTTACACATTGAAAATGTCAACTCATCATTACAATTTTTTACAAACCTCTGTAAACAACTTGACATTGTCGAAGACTCCGAATGTCATAGCGTGATAGAACCACTAGCTGTGCAACAACAAAACATAATTAAATTGTTCGATTCAATGTCCCATTTAATTGATAACCGATCTAAGCGAGCTTGGGTTGGCGGAATGGGAACTATCCTCAAACAAGTTTTCGGCACTTTAGATGAAAACGATGCAATAAAATACGACCAGGCAATCGAATTAATACAGAGTAACCAAGATAAATTGTCATCTTTAGTAAAAGACAACGTTCTGATTACGAACTCTGTTATAACTGTGTATAACAACTCTTTGGCAAAGATAAAGAATAACGAAATTGAACTTAATAACGCTATCAACCAATTAACAATTAGTATCCAAAATTTAACGATAAACTCAAACGTATTCGATTTACGACTTAATTTAGACTATGTCCTAAATTCTTTAGAAACATCTATGGTCACCCTAACATTTCAACTTGAAGAAATCACGAATGCCATACTGTTCAGTAGTCATAACATCCTGCACCCGGCAATCATGTCGCCCACTCTATTATACCGAGAACTAAGTGATAACGTTAGACACCTTATAAACAATCTGAACTTACCTGTACACCTAGATTTAAACTCTGTCCACACTATTGTTAAGGTTTCTGAATTATTGTGTTATTGTTACAATAGCAAATTAGTTTTCCTTTTACGTGTACCTTTAGTTTCTAATCGAGAATATATGATGTTTAATACAATTGCCTTGCCGACACCACATGTAAACGAGTCGGACATTTATAGTTTTATTGTACCTAGCAGTAAGTATATGGCCATCACTAAAGACAAATCTAACTATTATGATCTTGAATCATTAGAAAATTGTAAACTTGTAAATCCTGCGGAATATCTATGTAATATTCCGATGACCTAAAAATCCGACTCAAAGCCTAATTGTGAAAGCGAATTATTGTCTAAACAGGTCGAAGATATCCCGAAACAATGTAATAACAAATTCATATATGGAAAATTAAATATTTTCAAATCAATAACTAATAATAGATATCTTTATATACAAACAGAATCTGTGAAATTATCTTTAGATTGTCAAAATTCAAATCAAATATTAGAAATAGATATTTCTGGTATTGGCATACTCTCTATACCAAGCCATTGCATAGCCTACTGTAAAGGCATTACATTGTTGCCGAAATACAATACTGTTCTAAACTTGACCTCGCCAATTAGCATGCCAGATTTTAATCTACTCTCTAGTACTTGCTGTAAGATTAATAAACTTAGAAATGTTACAAGCAATCTGTCCCCGACTCATTTAGAAACTATTGATCTAAATGATCTACACTTAGTTGACCAACTGTCAATTAAACTTTTGTCAGACGCGGAAAAGATTAAAGAAACGCCACACCCAATTGAGTATGGGACACATTACTCGATAGCCATTAATGTGGTCATTTGTATTATCATCCTTTACCTAGTTTATAAGATTATACTATTCTTTTGTAAGCCCGGCAGCAACCTGCGTCGATTCCGTACTTATAATTTACGCGAATCGGGTGAACCCAAATCAAATTCCATAGAACTGGAACAACCCGAACAAACGGCTCAGAGAATCCCAACTCCAACCTTAAGAACATCCTTTTAAAAGAACAGTTAACTTCGGTTATTATCTCCGAAGTTCACTCTAAAGGGGGAGGTGTTATAACCCTCTACTGAACCCTAATATGATGACATGACCCTATGCCATGTATTCCTATACTTTCCCATTTTGCTATGTCAGCGTTTTATTCCTATGAGCTTGTTACAAATCAACAAGGAGTCAGTCTGTTCTCCACTCTCGCGCAGCACGGTTGCCCAAGGGTCCCTTATCATTTACTTTGCCTATATTGTGTGAAGGACAATATATTTAGTGTACTTTATCAAAAGTCTTTTTTTTAAAACTCCTTTTGTAAGGGACCCCATAGCAGTTCCATGTTAATTTGTCATCGAGATATAAACCAAGATATTTTTCTACATGTGAACGGCGTATTATATTGTTATTGATTTTTAGCGGCGTGTAGTCTGGAATCTTTTTATTTTTTGCTGCAAAAATCATATAAGATGTTTTGGATAAGTTTATTGTAAGCAAGTTATATAAAAACCACCCATTGAGCATGTCAAGATCGTTCTGAGCTTGTTTTATCAATTCATGGATGGAATGTCCGTAATAGAACAGGCACGTTTCATCCGCGTATACCGTTAGATGACCTTTTAGCTCGAGATTTTTTATATTATTTATGTAAATAAGGAAAAGCAGCGTTCCAAGCACTGAGCCCTGCGGTATTCCGAATGTGATTTTTTGGAAGCTGCTTTGGAATGGGCCTATTTTTACCGATTCTGAAAGTATGAGACAAACATTTGCAATGCATTACCCGTTATTCCTATGTTGTTTAGCTTCTGAAGTAACTTAACATGACTTACTGTATCGAATGCTTTTTTTATGTCAATAAAAATGCCCAAAGCTAATTGTTTTTGATCAATTCTCGTTTTGATATTAGTAACTAGGCAGCTGGCAAGATTTTGTAATATACTACTTTTGACACATTTTATTGCTTTGGCAGTAATACCATCGATACCAGAATTGGTTTTATTGTTTAGTCCGTCAATTATTTTCTGTAATTCATCTGCGGTGCAGGGAGGAAATTCGTGTTATGTAATGTTGTGTGAATAGTTAAGTTTGTACATAAGTGTGTTATCACAATTAACATGATATTTAACGGGTATCTTGTTCGCGAGGTCAGCACCAATAGAAGAAAAGAAATTATTGAAAGCTTCACATACCTCATTACCCTCCGTTATGATACGGGAATCAGACAAGAGCCTAGGGAGAACACAACTATCTTTTACCTTATTTCTCACTAAATTATTTATTAAGTTCCACATTTGTTTAGGTTTACACGCTGTATCACTGAAAGCTTGATGAAAATATTTCTTCTTACAAGTATTTATCAAATAGTGCACATTACGTTGCTCATTTTTAACCGACTTCAAAAAGGAGGAGGTTATCAATTCGGGTCGTATGTTTTTTTTAAATTCTTTTCTCAACTCATCCTTTTTGCTGTTTTGCTTCATTTCTTTGTATAACATGTTCCGTTTAGTAATTACATTAATAATGTTCTTGTTTATCCAATCTGTACGGGGCGGGTTTAATATTTTGATTTTTTTTACCTTATTACTGGCAGCGTTTTGCTTGAGAAATTCATGTAAATATTCATAGCTGCAGAATTCATTTGTATATGGCGCCACTGCAATGCACTTATGCAGTTTATCGTAGTCAAGAGCTTCGTATGTAATTCGCTGTCTAGGTAGGGGTGGTATTTTCTGTAGTTCGAAGTATATCTGCTTATGATCGGATAGCGATGATTCGAGTATTGACATACTGAAGCAATGATTTTCAAAATTGGTGCATATGTGATCCAGGATGGTATTTGTTTACGAGGTTTGTCGTGTGCTATAATCTTTGTCGATCTTATTCAATATGACGTAACCAGCCTCTTGCAAGGTGTACAAATATTGTGAAATATGATTACCAGTGCTCAACAAATCGATATTAAGGTCTCCAAACACGATCGACCTCTTTCTTGTCTCTAATTGGACTGAAAATGTTTCCAAAAACTGTTTTACGTCTGTGTGACCAGGTCTGTAGACTCCGCCAATGTTCAACGCCAGTTTGTTTATATAAAGCCATAGCTAGTGGTTATCTTTATCATATAGGTGCATTGTTATAAGGTGCGATATTATTAAGGCAATAAAAAATTGCAGATATCATATATATGCTGACGATTTACAAATTTATTTATCTTTTAAACCTCAAGAGTATGAATCAGCAGTTAACGCTATTAATCAAGATCTCGAGAGGATAGTAATATAATATAATAATATAATAATAATAATATTCTACCACATGCACACAGCGCCATTTAGCCCCAAATTAAGCAATTATATTTGCTTGTGATATGGGTACTAAACAACTGATATACTACTTAAATACTTTTTTTTTGTTTGTAAATACATACATATTATAGATAAATTACAACCAGACACAGAACAAACAATCATGCTCATCACACAAAGATTTGTCCTGGGTGGGAATCGAACCCACGACCTCCGGCTTAGCAGTCAGGGTCACTAACCACTAGACCAACAGGCCAGTCAAGTAGTAGACTGGTCTAATCAAAAATCATTGATCCTTAATCCAGCCAAAACAAAATTTATGATATTTGGATCTCCTGGGCAGCTGGAAAAGATACCACAAACAAACAATAACATAAATGTGATGGGTCAAAATATTGAACGAGTGAGCGAGGCCCGAAACCTGGGTGTAGTGATGGATGAGGGTCTTAGGTACGAAAAATATATTTCTAACTGTGTGAAAAACTGTTTTTATCGCCTAAAGATATTATAAAGAATGCGTCAATATTTAAGTGAAGATTTGCGGATACAGTTAGTCGAAAGTCTAGTGCTGTCTAGATTAAACTATGCGGATACGGTTATAGGTCCCCGATTATTAGCGCGCACTGAACGTTTAATACAAGGAGTGCAGAATGCCTGTGCACGATTTTGTTTTGATATACCATCAAGGAGCCATATAACACCGTACCTTAACAAACACAACATCTTAAAGATGAAATATCGTCGTAAGATTCATCTGGCTTGTCTTCTCTTTGGTATAGTGAAGCATAAGTGTCCGCCGTATTTGCACTCTAAACTTGCTTGTTTGAAAAGCCAGCGGCAGCGCGAGGGTAGACAGTGTTCACAACAATTGGCTATACCGCAACACAAGACAGCCGCATTTCGGGGCAGCTTCCGATATTCTGCATCCAAATGTTGGAATAATATACCTCCGCCCATTCGAAACCTGCAAAATATTAATACTTTTAGAACTAAACTAAAAACCTTTATTCTTTATCGGCAATTACAAAATAATAATATAAATGTGGACATGTCATTTTTATAACCTAATAATTATAACCTAAATCTTACTCAATCCAATTTTATATAATTCTATTCCATTATAATAATTTATCTTATCATAATCATTAGTTAGTTATTCAATCAAATCATGATAATTCTTATAAAATCACGACAAAGTCACGACTTTAATAATTTAAGTTGGTTTTAACATATACAATTATATCTATAATTTTTTTTTTATTTATTTCTATTTTTTTTTTTTTTTTTTTCAATATATTTACAACATGTACAATAATCACAATATACATTAAAATTTTAATAAACTATTTTGAAATTATATAATTTACTTACGTTGGTGTTATTAATTACAACAGCTTCAATGTCTTCCATTTTTTATTTAAATAAATAATTTCTGTGGTGGTAATATAAATTATGTTGTTGAACAGGGTCACAGACTAGAGAACGAAGCGAACAGGTGTTACGAAACGTCTCTTGCAAGTCTATTTTCAAAATACCCTGCGCTTGCCAGAATATAAAAAATAAAAGAAATAGCAGTAAATTATAATAGAAGAATATATATGTATTGTATGTATGTCAATAAATAAGTATTTAATAATATTGTATTTATCTTATTGTCCATGCCCCAGCTATTATTTATATTTACTTTTCTGTATATATAAGTAGGTATATATTCGTTTCCTCTGTCCGTGTGTCACTGCAGGGGAGCCAACTGAAAACCAGCGCTAGGTGTTATCATGCCCAGCAAATGCTGAGTTGGCGACCCGTTTGATATAAGCACGCCGACAGCATACCTAGTGCCTATTTACAATTTAATCGATGATATTATGTTATGTGCCTAAATTTTGGTTGTTTATTACTTTTTTTTTTTTTTTAATTATTATTGTGTATTGTGCAAATTTATGTGTTGTCTGTGGCTTACGTCAAATAAATGTATTTTCTTTCTTCTTTCTTTCTTTCTTTCTGTTATTTAATATGTATAGTTGTTTTGCAGATAAATTGACACCCCACCTCCTTTACCAACCGGCCTATAATTATTATATATGTGTAAATCCAGGTATTTGATATAAGTTTGAGTCCTCATCTGATCTCAACCATGTTTCTGTAAAAATTAATAGTTGTGGTAACTTCGGAATAGCTTTAATAATGCACTTGATTTCATCAAATTTACCAGCGCGTCGTATACTTCGTAAGTTAGCATAAAAAATTCTAATGCACGATGAATTCGCAGGTATATCTTCGTATTTGCTTGGTAAGGTGTATTTTATATTCATTGGTTGTGTAGGTGTCGTATACTTAAGTGTTAGTTACGAGTTTTTTTTATCATTATTATTTTCTATTATTTTCGGTATTCCTTTAATGTATTTAATTATAAGATCACTTTCACCGCTGGATTTGCGTTTTTCAAGTTCCTCTCTTAACGATTGCATAAGTTTCTGCTGGGCTGGTGTCTGATCTGGGTAGATATTTATACCTTCCGGTAGTTGAGATTTGTTTCGGAATAGTAGTTTCGGTGTGTCTGGGCTATCAAAAAACACTTTGAGAAAGCGACTTTTACCATTTTTATATTTGCCAAGCCTCATACTTTTTTCGTGCTGGGGGCAGTTTTTGTATATAATATTGAGGAATTCAGTAATTTTATTATCATCATAATCACGTCTATTTGTTGAATTACTATCAACTAACTCCGGTATACCGGTCAGTATGATATTTTTTTCGCGGTAGCAGCGATCTTTGAGTTCAAGTAAGAGGTCTTCGTGAACATAGAAAGGCGATTTCGGTACCGCGTCTGAGCCATATTTTGCTTGCGTAAAATCATCCTCAATGCTCTTAATTTTGGTTTGTATTAAACTATTAGTTATTTTAATTTCTGAAATTTCCTTTTCAACTTTGCTTTGATTGAACGTGAGGTTTTCCAATGACGTTTTTACGGCTGCGAGTTCCTGTTTCACACCGGTAATTTCATTCTTAATTGTTGTTAAGTTTTAGCTCTGAGTATCTGTAAAATCGCTCAGGATCTTGCGAATATCCTTACGGAAATCCATAAAGTCAGATTTGTAATCGTATATGTGTGTTCGATCCTTACGCTTCCCCCTCGTAGTAATATAAGTACCGGTGTTTGGTCCTTCTTCGTCATCATAAATGTCGCTTCCGCTACTGCGGTATCTGGCATCGGTCGCAAAGTATCCATTACGGTAATGCACAAGCGAGCCAAAAAATAACGGACGCACCGTTCTCGCGGAGGTGAGGTGCAGTGTGAGGCGGCGACCACTAATCCACTCCGGACACTATTAATCACAAAAACAATGTCATAGGGCACAGGATGAGATTTATGGGATTCCGCACTTTATTTATATTGCTGATTATGAAGAAGTTAATTGTTTTGTGTCCACGAAATTTATCTCTACACATTGTTTGCGATCACTTAAATAACTTTCAATCCACTGAAGAGCTGTGCCTCTAATATCATAGAGCTCACATTTATGCAGAAGGACTCGATGATCAACAAAGACAAAGCGTTCGACATATCAAAGAATACTACCGACACACGCATCCTTTTATCTAAACACTCTGATATATTCTTAATAGTCCAGGCGCCAAAGGTAGTTGAGTATGCAAAATGTGAGGACCGGCAACTATGTTCAAATTCTTTTACCTGAGACCCTAAACAATAGAAAGTCACATGTTGCCGGCAGCTGTACTGGTCCCTTTCCCTTTCCCCTCACTATTCTCTCCTCTCGGCACGTTGCTGAGTCATAGCACTTGGAATAGTCAGTAAATAAGAATTCGTAGCCCATAACGGTTTATTTTTACGTATCTAAGTAATATTATTTAAGTTTTTTTGTAGTTGAGGGTTTTATTAGTGTGTTTTATTTAAATCAAAGGGCGGACAATGTCAGTACAAGTGATAAATGTAAAAAAGCGAAAACTAAACGAATTGTCATGTTTGTTTTGTAATAAAACGGGTGATTTAGTGGAAAATCCAAAATCACAAACTATTATTAGTATTCAAAGAGCCGCAAATCGCAGAAAAGATGACATTAGTAAGAAAATAGAAAGTGTTACAGACTTTATTGCACACAATTGTTCCTGGCATCAAAAAATCAAATCATTTATTTTGTATAAATTGTACAAATATATAAAATTCTTAAATTAAATGTAGGTAACAAAATACGGTGCCTGTACTAGGGTAAACCTGTGCCACAGGCGTTAAAGTGCCACAGGCGTTAAGGCATCGAGCTTGTATTGCAACTTATATTAGTGAAGAGAAAATAGGGCGTCGAGAATTAACATTACTAAAGCAGGAGAATGCCTCTATTTCCACTTCCTCTACAGAAGCAAATGTTTCAGGTAGCCAACGTGTTCGTCGGTCATCAAGAAGTGAATTAAAACTTGATACAAATCAGAAATGTTTAATTTGTGGTAAACAAACAAGAAATAAGAACAAAACTCTTCTTTTATGTTCTGAAATTTCAGCAGCGGAACAAATTTTAAATACTGCTCGAAAAAAACAAGATGATGTTTTCACTAAAATTGGCATTTGCCAACATCCAGCTGATTTATTTGCAATGGAAGTGAGGTATCATAAACATTGTTATCGTGATTATCTGCGGCAATCAAGACATTCACAGATATGATGATATTTCAATAAAATACTTGGAATGAAACCTTACGGAGTAAAGGTCAAACGATGGAAAATTTCATAATTTCAAATGAGCACACCAAAATTCCATCTAATTGTAATAATTTCTTTTCAAGCACAAAAAAAAGTTACAGCTTGTTCGATTTCTATGTACTGCTGCCCCTAGATATAAACAAGTAAATGAAGATTGCGAATTATATATTTGTGGAGGATTTAAAGATCCATGGCTGTAGGTTAATTTGCTGACATTTTGTAAACTTTGACGTTCATAAGTGTTAATTTAATTAACCTAAATGAATAAACATATATTTCATTTCATATTTCATTTCATTTCATTTCATTTCATTTCATCAAAATGTTCCAAACTACAAGGTTCTTCATTTTTTAAAGTACCTGACTTGAATTCTAACCATTTAGAAGCGCATTCACGGATGTTTTGCCATATATTTCTCGCAGTATAAACCATACTTTGCTATATCATAATCATTAGCGCTGATACAGATGTTTTCATTCTCGGAATTTACTTCTGGAACAAGCTTGCACGTCTAGGCTGTTTAGGTCTATGGTTCGACGGTTCCTATAAGAAAAAAATCATTCATTGTCATCTGGCTGCTCAATCCCTTGGAGAAAATATTTGTGGTATTTTGCCAGCATTACACGCTGTGAGTGGTTGCGATTCGACTAGCAGATTGGTCTCAAAAAAATGCTTTAAACGCTGCATCGTTGGATTTTGTACAAGAAGCTTTAAAAAATTTGGAAAATCCATACCTAAGTGTCGAACAGCTAAAAGATTTAGAAAATTCGCACCTATCTTTTAAAAAAAAAAACTCAACGGCTGATGAACTTTGGTATAAATTAATTTCCCAAAATATTGGTTTCGGCTTAAATCTATTAAAAGTTATTTGCACATCAGATGCTCTACATTTATATATATTAAGAGCTTCAGTATAAACATATGTATGGGTGAATGCTGACCAAACTCTACTATAGCCTATTGATAACACCTTCTTAAGCTATGAAAGGAAAGATGGTAAATTACACCCACGACAAATGACTAAGCAACTACTGCCGGAATTATTGATTGAACCCTGTAAGTGTACATCCAATTGTAAAACAATGGCTTCCTCTTGTAAAAAAATTTTTAACAATAATTTTTGTTTTCATTGTTAATTTTTTTGTTTTTTTTTCCACTTGACTAGCTATAAGTATCATAAAAAAAATTATATTGCCACTAAAACAATTATTATAATGATACCAAAGCATGTGTTCAGTCCATTTACTTGATGTCTAAGGGGGTGGGGTGTAAAAAAAAATTGGACCAATACACCTCCTGGCAACATTCAAAATCATAATTTGCATGCTTTTCTGAGTTCAAAACCATACACCGAATGCGGTCCTCACATTTTGCACACTCAACTCCATCCAGCGCCCGGTCTATAATTAGACAGAAAGCTGCAAGTGTTGTCGACTTATTTTTTTGAAACACATTTTGTTCCTGAGTTAAGATGTCGTGTTTATTTAAAAAACTAGCTTGCCGCGGCGCAGTTTCACCCGTCTTTGATTACTGCTCTGCTTCCGTCGCCAGTAGCGTGATGTTACATAGCCTTTAACGTGCCTTGAGAACTGGGATATCATACGCAAAAAGTTTTTTTCAAAATCGCTGGTAGTTCTAGAGATTATATATAACGCGTTCAAACAAATAACTCTTCCGGTTTATATAACAGTATAGATAGATATAAAATAAAATAAGCTCTACTACTTTGTTATGTCATAATTTTAGGATTGTTTCATATCATATCCTTCATGACATAAAATAATTACGAGATCAGTAGTTTCAAAAATTTGACAGATTAATTTTAGTTAGCCCCCAGAGCAATGTTTGCGAGACCAGCCGTTAGATTCCAGACACTGAACCCACTTCTCATGTTTGATAAGTCTTAAGCGGAGCGTGAAAAAGCATTTCATAAAGCTGCCATAGTGAAGGCCACCATGCCAGCACTCGTGGGCTCCACTGACTGCTTACCATCAGAGTGGCGCGGGCACTCTTTGGTAGGATAACTGTATAGTAAAGCTAATAAAACGACATTTTTTGTTTGTATACCTTTATTTAGTAAATTAGTATAGTACATTTTCGAAAAACTGTAGAAGAATATAGTATTTTGGGAAATACTATATTTCGACGGGTCCTACGTATACTGATACAAGTGCAAAAATGTAACTTTTACAGGAGAGCGATTTAAAAGAACTAAAGCTTTAAACTTTAACATATTATACAAGCTTTAGAACTTTAAAATCGCTCTCTTAAAGTTGGGTTTTTGCACTTGCACCAGTATACGTAGTACTCGTCGATTTGTAATATATTTATAGTAGGTATATAATAATAATATCAGCCTGTTTTACTGTCCCACTGCAGCACAAAGGTCTCTTCTCATATAGAGAAGATATTATGAGCATTAATCACCAAGCTTGCTCAAGGCGGATTGGCATTTCAGACTTTTAAGTCCAAATTTCCTCACGATTTTTCCTTCACCGTCAAATCACATTGGTACTTGCCCGGAATCGAACCCATTATCTCGTGTTTACGAAGCGGGTCCATTCCAATCCACTGAGCCTTTTCGACTTATATACTACTAGCTTTATGCGGCGCGGTTTCACCCGCGCATGTAATAAGAATTGTTGTATCCCTCGGGAACCAAACCGATTTTCGGGATAAAAAGTAGCATGTCCGTCTCCAGCACCGAATCTATCTACATACCAATTTTCATCGAAATCGGTACAGCCGTTTAGGCACTGAGTAGTAAAAAACACACACACACAACAAACTCCTACGAAATAAAGAAAATACTACGCAAAATATCATAGCAATAGTATCGTACTGCATCATTCATATTTACGAAGACGATTAAAATATTGAAATTCTGAAAGTAACTGAAAAAATTTGTTAAATATCATAAAATACAGCCTATGTTACCCGCTCAATTTATTTATTTTTAAAGGTGAATGAATTTTCAAATCGGTGACGTAGATTTTTAGTTAAATCCTTGCAAACAAACTGTCATACAAAAAATAAAATCTTTTCTCTAGTACAGATAATATATTATTATAATTATACTATCTACCAACCTACCATTGATTAAATTAAAGTTCAATATTAATAATACTACATAATAAGTGTAGTAAGAGTGGCAAGCAAGTAAACCTAGATATACCTTACCTATATATATATATATATACCTTAGTATTGAATAAAATCATTTAAGTGACTGCTCATTGCTAAATATATGTTATATACACTTATCTATTCACATTTACCTAATTAGTTGTGTGTACCTACAGATAAAGTAAATTTAATTTTATATAAATTAAATTGTATTTTAATCTATCTACTTACTGAACATTTATTATCTCACAAATATATTCTAATACCTATTTATTAGGGGAATATGGGGCTCAAGGATCACTTTTTTTCTAAGCTTATTTTGGGTTCTTTGGTTTTAATATTTGCTTTATTTTCACTAAGTGACTCATGGGTCACATTGAATTAGGATTTGAATTACAGTGTCAATCATAATCATAAGCGTTTAGAATTCAATTAAAGTTACATTATTATTAAAATTCCTTATTTTATTTAAAAAAAAAGTAAATCATCAGTCATTGTTCCGTTTTAGTTGAAGAAATCACAATAAGTACTTACTTATTTTTGGGCACGTTCTATCCACCGCGGTCGTCATGCCTTGGTGGTACCGGGGCAGTTGGGAATAATTGTTTCATCGACCTCGGTAGTACTGACCCACTGGCTACCAGGGTGGATGGAACAGATCAAATACCATTTATCCCGGTGGGTTTTTAACGGGATGGATATCACAGATTAAGTAGCATGGTGGTGTTTAAAGTGGGGAGAAGTAGATAATCAGGGTTATTCCCAGAGGTCCATGATTCCATTGTTTACAAAAAATTGAGTTTCATACTTTAATTCCCATCGGGTCCACGACATTTTAAATTAATACATTTTTGTTTCCCAACGGGTCCATAAGATTATTTGGTACAGCCAGCAGGAAACTAAAATTTAACTAAAACTAAAATAATTCGGTTATATTAGAGCGTCGCTCGTGAGAAATTTTAGATAAGTAGGTACTTATTTATATGCGTTTTTGTGTTTTGAAGTCCGCACGTGCTTAATGGTAGGTATTGTTATTAATATGGTAGATTTTGCTTATTTGAGTTTAATAATATCTTATAAGTCTTCTACTGTTTATTTGGTAAAAGCGCAAATTGTACCTACAGGCATTATATTTGTTTCTCTCTCGTAGTTTCCGACATCGAGCAATGAGTATAATTGGTAGAATGGTGACGAACAACTGTAAAAAGTGACATCCATTAAGAAGACATCCCTCTTTTGGTTTTTTTTCTACCAAACGTTGACGAGAAGATAGGCATACGTCGTCTTCATTGTGATCAGAGAACAAGAAGTCTCTGAATAGTGCTAGAATTTTTACTTTCTTTTTTTGGATTAAAGTGCATTTTATAACATCGAGATGTTTATTTCTCATTCTGATTAATGGAGTATTGATACTACTAAAAGTGGACATGTCATATCCCACTTCTAAATATTGTTTTACTGCCTGTTAATAGAATTTTGTAACTGGTTTATGAGTGTTTGTAACATTCTCACAATCTTTGCATTGCAGTACCACAAGATTTTGTGCGCTTACACTTCCACATTTGTATCCTATCTTTCGAGCTGTAGAGTAAAAAAATGTGTCGAAATCCTCTTACTTAGTCGATTATTATTGGGGCCATCGATGAAAGTGAACTCTATTGGCCCAGCGCAAACGTTATCTTGATTAATGTTCTCGTATTTTTTAAGGACATAAACGTTACAACTCACTTGAATCTGCACTTAACACTGCAAGGAACCAAGGACATCTGTTCAGAACCTGCCGCTCCAATTCCTGCTTGCATTCTATCTAGTACTTAACCCTTACTTTGTTTCGGTCTAACTTGTGTGGCGGCAAAATAGGTATGTTTGGCTGGCGGACCTATCTAGATGGCTATTAAAAGCAGGGTACCGCTCGGCTTATTTATTGCAAATTAAGAATTTTAACTAATATTAAAATTATTCGTTCCCTGTGAAAGCATGAGCAGATTTTACTTTTATTTTTAAACGTTACTAATTTGCTGAGTGTACTATTGACAAATCTTACCGACCCGATGGGAATTAATGTAAGGATATTTTAAAACACATATTAATTTGTCATGGACTCGATGGGAAACAACGAACACAAGATTCGTGGACCTCTGGAAATAACCCGATAATTATTTTACAAACATAAAATATGAACTAAAAGTAAAAAAAAATTGGGATGTAACAGTCAGTGTTGTGAATAATTAATATTTATTCTTATTATTATTGGTATTGTGCTTTATATAATACAAGCCGTTGAGATGACGTGATGGCGCCCACCTCTTTGCTCGCTAGTTTGGCTTTGTCTTCTAAGTGACCCCCAATTTGGACCTCGCTAGATGGACTGTTGTATACGTCAATGTGACGCTAGCGGAACGGCCAAGTCTTAAATATAGCATGTGAAGTTAGGGCGAAGCTTGGCTCTACATGAGCTCTGATAACTTTTTGATAGTGCGAGCCATGGACTCGTCTTGGCAACATTTTATATGAAAATGTTGGATGGGCTTTCTATTTTCAGATTGTGATCAGTGAAACACATAACAATCAACGGAATCTAAACACACAGTTACATGTATATGAGAGAGTACTCTTCGTGATAGGATCTTTGATAACCGACAGGACGGCCATCTTTAAATATAATTATGTTATTCCAAAAGGGCAACTTCGGTATTGAACGAAGTTAAAACAATATTTATTGGTCCCGCAGTGCTATCTGTCACATTCTACTCTTTATTTTCACGTACCTACCTATTTGTAATTATCTTTTTAATTTAACCACTGAATATTAATGAATATTTAAACTTAGTTGCAAATAGCTTAGTTGCACTTAGTTGGAAATAGGTTTAGAACAATATGCATATCGGCTTAACCTACCGGCTACCTACGTGATAAGAAACATGTTACCTGTATAATACAATAGGGTTCAAATAATCCCACCGCTAATTCCCAAATAACATTAGGCGTCAATTACAGCTTACTCTAGAACCTAAGTAGATATAAATGCGCTATAATAGGTACAATTATAGATTTGGGCCACATAAAAGCGATCATTACTGAACAATATCACTTCAAGTTAAACTAAGAATGTCTAAGATAGAAAATAAGATGTGCCTAAAGATTAGAAGCGTAAAACAGCTATTATTATCACTATACTACAGGCGAAGCATCTTATAATTTGAGCTTTAAGTAACTCTTAGAACTACAAGAACGATATTTTCTTTATAAGCATTACAATAACTCCTACAATTCTAAGCAAGCCTTTACAAACACTCTTTGAGCATCAAAAGCTGTACAAAAGTAGCACTTAACACCTACCGCTCTAATATAGCGCTCATAATATTTCTTATATCACCAAATTTCTTAATATAAATACAAAACTCTCTTCAATTATACCATAAGTCCATACAATAACAATTTTCGTTGCTATTGTTAAACTGAACATCGCCTCTATATAACAATACATAAGGTAGAGAGTTTGAGTTTAATATCACTTGTAAAGAGCTTGTTGTTGAGACACTGCGGTACTGTCAATGTAAACCTATGTTGTAGCTTTTAGAGCGAGAGAGCTGTTTCACTTGAGTGGCTTACATAACTGGACTATTTGTAACAGATATACTCGTACGTAGGTACATGTCAACAACAACATATTAGAGCCCAGTGTTAATAGGAGTGCAACAAGGACATTGCCCATCATCTTGGTGTTGACCCAGACCATGGTCATTTGTCTCACTTGTAGAAGGACTTCACTATGTCTTCCATGGTCTCAGCCATGAGTACGATATCGTCGGAAACCTGAAGGTGAGTGATGTGGGTACTCGCCGTTTATATTTTGCAGTGGAGGAGCTTAAAAGCGTCTTCCAGTGCGTCTTTCGCTTAATTGTATATACTTGGTCAGTGAACAATTTATAGTTTGGGGTTAAAATAAGCCCGAGGTGCGATATAGTGGTAATGAACGTGAGGCATACACGTGTCAGGTTAACATTATAATGCATTGATAGTAAACTGGTATAAATAGTACAAAATGATACAGTTCAGTACCAGTTGTCACAAGACGAACTATCCAACAACATGCAGTGGTTCACTTTCTTTATGTTTCTGCTCTTCGCTCTCGTCGGTCTGGTGAGTTACAAAACTGACAGTACCTATAGTAAATATTAAATGGCCACACACATCGCTCCGTGTCTCTCTATGTAACTTTACCTCTCAGCTTCCAAGTAGATTAAGTCAACTTGTCTCTGACGTCACTCGATGTTTGTTTATGTTCAGGTGGAACATGTGCTTGTTCACCACTTTAGTGATCTCTCATCTATTTGAACAACGACACCCGACACTGTCACTCTACTAACATCTGCATTTGTTTTATAAATACAGAGCATGCAGTCCAAGTCCAAGTATGATGAAGAATATTTGAAAAAAATATGTAAGTACCTACGTAATATTACATTTGATTTATTTACATAAGTACTCCATTCTAGAAATATACATTTTGTTAACATAGTTTAAGTAGCCTCTCGTATGCTAAGTATATCAGACACAATAGAAATTATATTGTGTAAGGTGGTATAGGTTTATAAAATCAGTCATCGTAAGTCTACAGAATGCTGTAATTTAAAATTAATAAACTAAGACAATCAATACATTTTTCTTAAATCTAATTTTTCTAACTAAATGTGTCAAATACACTCGTAATTACTAAATAGAACGTTTAAAATCACGGAATATGTGTAACGTAACTTTATTATCAGAACTAGATTGTTACGGCGATCCCGACATTGCAAAGATTTTGCAAATTGAGTAGTTGCTTCTTGCTGACCGAGTGAAACACATTAGTAGTTATGAAAAGTTAGAAATTAATATTTAGCTAAGTTTAACAAAGCAAACAGCGTTCCTACGCATTTATTATATTAAAGTTATAGTAGGTAAGTACTCATCTTTTTAATAAGAATAGGTTCTATTCAAACTCAAAATTAGTTGTATCTGACTGTACCTCATAAAATAATTATATATAAAAAAAATAGTTGTCCAAACGATACAAAACGTATAACAGATAAAAAGTTTACCAAACGCTACTCTTGTAGATATTTTATTGGGGTTAAGAAACAATATGTTTTCCTAACGGGATGTAGCCCCGACTAATTAATGTTTAAGTATAGATAAGTAAGTATATAATATGTCACCGTAAACTTGTAAATACCGTTAGATTATAATCTATCTCGCGAGATTGTGAACTGTCGAAAGATTGTGAACCGTAAGATACTCTGCTTACAATTTAACGCATTATTTTTCGATAGATTACAATGTCCACCCTTGTGGGTGGACCGACGATCTTATTAGGGTGGTGGGCAACGACCCGCCAAGATGGCGAAGATTGGGGGACGCCTACGTCCAGTAGTGGACGTCTGTCGGCTGAAATGACGATGATGAAGTATATATAGTTAAGTATATATACAATATATTATAATTGTATTATTTTGTTACAGTGGAGGAGTTAGGACAGTTACTCCACAAATTTACAAACCTACGCAAGTAATAGTGAGAGACAACAACAGCGCCATACTGGATGATACCTCCAACTTGACGAACTCCTGCTTCAATATTAGATAATGTAATAAATCATTTCAGCATTCAGTCCTTGTTTTATTTAACTGAGTTGACATAAAAGTATTTTATTGTATTAGCATGCAAGTGTTCAAATCTGACGATCTGCGCTTTAAACTTCAACTGGTGGCATTTTCCTGAACACCTTCATTGATATCCCTTCAAGACCATCGCACATAGCGGTCCACGTAAGTGATCACGTGATGATTGTGTCTCTGCATTGCAGAAACTAATTGTTTCGAGAACACAACCATGTCCAAAGGCTTATTACTAATTCTGCTCCCGTCGCCAATAGCGTGATGTTAAATGCCAGTATACCATACCATACCAGCCTATAACCTTCCTCAAGCACTGGGCTTTCATAGGTACGAAAAAAACAAGAGTGTGTGTACTCATGTACGCACGTAAGAAGTTATACTTCTTTGGCGTAACAATCCAAAAATACCAAATAATAACACAACGCATACATACATAAATATACATAAATAGCATGCAACAATACTGAAAAATCATAAAATATAATTAAAATAAAAGAAAACAAAAAAAAAATTAGATAATAATGTACCTAATAATTTATAATTTGCAATGTAAATAAATTATACATACCGACAGTTAACCTCAAATCTATAATTGCACTTAAAACAGTAAGTATATTAAAACCACTTTTACCACTAATATTCAAAATAAATATTTTTACTGATAAATGATCCAAAAAAAATATCTATCACCGTCATACATATAATTGAATTGATATAAACGCCAATATGTTTTTTATTTATTCACACTGATTATTTGTACTGATACGACACACAAAGGTTCGCAACTAACTTCAGGGTGTAAAAGGCTCGCAACTTAGGTACTTCAGGGTGTTGCTTTTTTCTGTCGGTGTTCGCGCGCATCGTAAAAATTCACTTTCATCATTTTTCCCAATCGCGCCAAAAGAAGTATAACTTTAAAAATTTCACAGATTTCGTGCCTAACACGACTATCAATATAATATTGAAAATTAATAAGGTGAAACATCTAGGAATTATATTAGATGAAAAACTTCTTTTCGACCAACATGTTGACACTGTCGTCAAGAAAGCTTCGCAAGTTTTAGGGTTTATTATAAGAACTACATCCAGCTTTCAATCATTAAAACCATTAAAAATATTATATTGCTCGTTTGTGCGTAGCCAGCTCGAGTATGCGTCACAGGTTTGGAACCCTCAGTACCAAGTTTATATAGACCGTATAGAAAGCGTCAAGAAAAAGTTCCTACGTCATTTGGACTTTAGAGCTAAGCAATATTCTACTGACTATAAACATCGTTGCAGTAGGTATCATTTTTTACCTCTAGAAACTAGACGTGCAATCAATGACATTTGTCTATTACTAAGCATTGCGAATGGATCGGTCGATAATCCTGAGCTCACAGCTAAACTGTCTTTGCACGCCAGCAGCACTAGTTTGCGCCAAAGACCGCTCTTATATGTACCGTTTGCAACTACAAATTATTGGCGTAATGGAATCTTCTTGCGTAGCGCGACAAAGTACAATAATTTACTTCGCGAATTTAATATTGACCTTTTTTGCACTAGTTCACTTTCAGTAAGACGTCTTTTAACAAATATTTTTTTTCAGAACAATGGCTTATAGAATTAGTAGAAATAGTATAATATAAATATAATTATATAAATACATAAAAATAATAATATTAAATTGTGGCAGATATTGTCTGTGGTTAATATCTCTTTGTATAAAATCTCTTTATGTTTAATTATTTGTTTGTTGTTTTTACATTAAACTGTTCATATAAAAAATAATTCTACACATTGCATTATATGTATTATTATATGGATTGTGATATTGTCATTGCCTACTACTTACTTAATTTATGTTTAAGTACAATAATAGAAACAATTTGTGAAGGCTTGTTATTAGCAATTTAGTTATGTATATTTGTATGCTATCTTAAAACTGTTATTAGTCTGTAAGCCTTCCTTAAAATAAATAAATAAATAATAAATAATCTACGGAAATAAAAAAAAATATTGTCTCTGGGCGACGAGAAAGTCGGGATAAAGAAAAGGCTACTAAATAAAACTAGGTACTTCGTTGAATGATAATTATTTTATTCTTAGGTTAACATAATTATATTCCTCGAATAACGCCTGTGAACAAAAAAATTGCAAAATCGCTTAACGAAGTTTGATGTGAAAAATGTCATCTGACTTTCTTGACTTTTTCGAAAAGGTTAGACTACAGTACAGGGAAAACCTCTGTGGGTCTAATCCTCCAATCGTCTTTGTTTTAGGCTCAAGTTGTAGCTGACTAAATCGACGGTCTCTTCGCAACAACATATAAGTGCGCAAGGCGTCGCATTGCAGCAAGAATTTTAGATGGCGCTTGAAATTATTTCAATTAAAATAATATTCTGTATTGATAGTATTAAAACTATAAAATGCGTTGATATTCTAAGTCATTTGAAATTAAATCATTTTATTCATAAACTTACTTAGGTACAGATTAACATACGACTTAATTGTGTAACTATACGTATTGTAATGTTAGATGCCTGTACCAGGATATAATTCCTGTATCACAGGCGAAAATAGCGCTAAATTTTATTAATAAATATCTATATTTATTCACATTTTAAGTAAAAGAGTTATATTGTACAATTAAGAATGAAATACTTAACCTACCTACTATGTTAGATCTAATTTACTTAACAAAAATGCATAGCATGTGTAAGTCTAAGCAATGTTACGTAATTTAAATGTTCGAGGCTATTTTATTGAGGACAAAGTAACATGCTTTTATAGGAATAAAATGATAGCAAGTATGACGAGTTCTATGTAAAACAAAAATAACTACTAACTACTATCTTATAATAAATATCTTTAGTCCGAATTATACGAATCGTCGTAATCAACAGAGTTGATGTATCTGAGCTCCGCATATTTCTTAGCTGCATTAAATATCTCCCGTCTTGTTAATATTGGGCTTTTTAAATCTAAAGCATGTTACGCATTTCGGTGAGCTATCTTTCTTTATGCAATCTGGTACCGAGTGTCCTATTTCTCCACAATGAACACAGGTAGGCGTAACTTCTCGACATGTTTTCGCAGCGTGTCCATATTAGTGGCAATTGTAACTAGTGTACTAGTGTATACAATTGGACACGATGTCCAATTTATAAAAAGCCTAATTTGAGTAATTAGAACTTTTCTTATATAAGCTGGCAATTTATATAGTTGCAGGTTGGTGCGTCTTTCTTACCAGATTTATGACTTAATTTTATTTTTGTCAAAAAAGATTCTAATGTCATTGCTGGAAAATTTTCGGCTATATTTTGCTCGTATATGTATTTGAACACCTCCTTTTCTGACGTAGCGGCGGACACTCCCACAACCACAATACGAGGTGTTCGTTTGTGAGGTTCGTCAGCTATGAGAACAGAAGGTGCCTGTATTGCGTGTTTGAGTTTTCAGCGTCAAGTTTTGTCTCTGTGCTAATAATAACGCCACTGTTTTTAGTCTTACGTACACCACTGACCTGAACTTTCATTTCCTCTGGGCGAATACAATTCTATACAAGTATTTTTGTGTCATCACTTGTTTTTAATTTGTCATTGGGATAAATGACCACAGAGCTCAAATTGCTTGGTCTAATGAAATTATTCCGGGCCCTTCTTGACCACATCATGAGTTCACATCAGAGTACATAACTTCTCGACAGTGCTTTTCGGTTCCGAGATATGTGCTGTCAGATCCGATTTTTCTTGAAGAACGTCAATCGAGTTTGATGCATGGACGGCTTTCTGCTTCAGCGACTGATATAAAACTGCCATTTGTGATGTTCCATGACCAATTTTACGACACAAATTTGAAATTTTCATTTTGTGGTCGGAATTTAGCTTACCATCAGTAGCAATGAGAGCAAACCTCATTTAAATGCGACTCGATGGCCGACATCCATCTCTGAAGTTCGGCTGTGGCCACTACTTCAATAGAGCTGCTAGACTCGTGGGCTAAGGTTTGCGATCTTCCAGGCGAAGCGAGTTGGCGCGATGGCTCACCCTGATGTGGGTTTTCCATTTTGATAATAACACTTATCACTAAAATAGTTTTATTTGTTCAATATCTCCATTATGATTACACTAAGAATTTACAAAAATGCATAACACAGTAAGTATTATACTGAAGGAGGTCACTGTTATTATTATGTAAAGTCAAAGTCAAAATCATTTTTTCACATAGGTTAATTTAATTAACACTTATGAACGTTAAAGTTACAAAATGTCAGTCAATTAACCTACAGCCAGTTCGCTGACGAGGTAGCGCCATGAGAAGAACTGGCAAGAAACTCAGGCCACTCTTTTTAATCGCCAGTATAGTCATTGCCTGTAGTTAATTTTTGCGTATGAGTACATCTTATTGTGAAGAACGACACGAATGTCTAGGAGATCTCCAATCGCAAAGGAACTGATAAAAAATAAACCTATCTCCCCAATAAATTATCTAGGCGATTAATTATCTAGGTACCCTAAACGTGATAGAAATAAAAGACATCACTGTTTACAATACATGTTTGTTCTCATAGAAGTGATGTAAATCTTGCATGAGAATTTTTGAAAGCTCGTTTGAATTATTAACACAATGTCAAACATGTTTCCAATCATCTACGCCATCTCGACGAATATATGGAACCTTCCGCTCCATAGGGATAAAAGTTGTCAATTTATGGAACAGGGTCTCGATTCCACCCTCTCCGTCGTGGTGCCACTAATGATCGGATGTATCCCACTATTACCATTTTGTATTTCCATTCATGGAAATATTGGCTTGCAACAGCGCACCACGTCGCCGACGTAACGTGCAAACTAAGTATTAGGTATTTAAATCGTGTTTAGTTTATAATTATAAAATATGTATGATAGCCTCTAAGATATATATATATATATTAAAATTGTAATCCCGATGGTGTCCAAGACACAAGCACTAGCTTAGTTTGGGACCAAAGGGAAACTACCTATATTTTATGTAATTTAAAAAAAAAAAAAAAGTGCTCGAATTTCCCCACTTTCCTTTTTCCTCCCCTCCCCATTTCCCTTTACCTACCCTGGCTTCGCAGAGTCTCTACCATTGCAGAAGTCCATGAACGACAGTTACCACTTACCATCAGGCGAGTTGTTGGCTCGTCTGTCACCATCGAATATAAAACAAATTAATGGGATCGTTAGTTTCACTATTTCCATTGCGGTTCGCGAGGCGGTTGCCGTGCACAAACTTAGTGTATTAGTTTCTTTTTAGATAAAATAAAACATCTTTTCCACTTTTAGCGCACCAAATTATGTATTGTGTTAGCGTGCTTACCATTTGTGATATTTGTCATAGTGGAAATAATGGGATATACATGGAAATAGTAGTGTGGTACACCGGTTCGTCGTGGTTCCACTACTACGACCCACTGGGGAGACTTCAACCTCCTGGAGCTCCTGCGGTCCTGATACTATTTTATATCCAAAAGCCATCGTCTATGGTTGTATCCACTATGGCGGCTGGGAGTGAGGTAGATGAAAGGAAATGAGGAAAGGGGAGAAATTGAGCCTCGGATACTACTTCTCTTTCGTGAATCTTCTATGAGAGAGTAGTACTTCCCCGGTCGACCCGGATCACTTCTGCTGAAACCAGTTTACTTCTTATTAATTCATTGCTACTAATGGATCAGTGATATCTGTTTATGAATAGTTTTTCCTCGTGGCTCTACCGGTAGGTCATAATAGTGAGACCACGAGGAACTAGCCCAAGGAATAGTCATGAGAAAATCTGCTGGCGACGAAAATATCAATCATCAATTTATTACATTCTAATAATGTACACATGGAATTTCGTCATTTAACTTTAGTCAACAATAAAATTAAAATCGAAAAAAAATACCAGTAAGTAAATAGACAATTATCTACAAGTTTGAATTTTGAAAATTCATTTAATTATATCAAAAAGTGCATACCTAAATAATTTACATATACTAATTATCTAATTTATGTAGGTACATATCTATTTTAATTAAATGTAAGAGTATACGTTTTAAATGCAATTTAAACATAAGTACATATTATCTTGTTTGTAAGGTAGGTAATAGATAATAATTATAGAGCTGGTGTCAGTCGGATCGACCGGGAGGCCTATTGTTCGGCTAGTGAGAGCGCCGGACGCGGAGGCCCTTCAGTCATTTTCCTTCGTTATCTCCCTGCACACATGCTGGTTGTGTCATTAATAATTGTTTCAGAACACAGCTATGCCATATGAACACAACTGCTGGCATGGAGGACTACACTATAGCGGCTTCATGACATGTTTTCCCCGTCCCACTTAAAAGACGCAGGATCAAAATAAGGAGGACACGCAGTGGTAAAAAATTCGAATATCTGCTCGCGGTCATCAGAAACTGAAGGTGAGTGATGTAGGCCGGTTAGGCCGTTTATATTCAGCAGTGGAGGAGCTTAAAAGCGTCTTCCAATGCGTCTTCTGCTTAATTGTATATACTTGGTCAGTGAACAATTTATAGTTTGAGAGTAAAATAAGCCCGAGGTGCGATATAGTGGTAGTGAGCGTGAGGCATACACGTGTCAGGTTAACATTATATTGCATTGATAGTAAACTGGTATAAATAGTACAAAATGATACAGTTCAGTACCAGTTGTCACAAGACGAACTATCCAACAACATGCAGTGGTTCACTCTCTTTATGTTTCTGCTCTTCGCTCTCGTCGGTCTGGTGAGTTACAAAACTGACAGTACCTATAGTAAATACTAAATGGCCACACACATCGCTCCGTGTCTCTCTATGTAACTTTACATCTCTGCTTCCAAGTAGATTAAGTCAACTTGTCTCTGACGTCACTCGATGTTTGTCTATGTTCAGGTGGAACATGTGCTTGTTCACCACTTTAGTGATCTCTCATCTATTTGAACAACGACACCCGACACTGTCACTCAACTAACATCTGCATTTGTTTTATTTATTTATAGAGCATGCAGTCCAAGTCTGATGATGTAGTTCCTACCGTTCTAAAAAATTTAGGTAAGTACCTAATGTAGAAATAGGTAAATATATGTATTATTTGATTTAATTACCGTAAAATGGGTGAATAGGGACGATTTCAAAGTTTGGAGTAAATTTTAACTATTTTGTTCGTTTCGGTGAATAAAACTGCTCTTAAATCTACTTTTTACAGCGGTATAACGCAGATTTCACGAGAAAAACTAAAAAATGTGGCCAATTTACAGTAATTTCGTGGTTGGGGTCAGTAGGGACAGAAGTTACGCGTTTTGGCAACGCCATTAAATCGCGCGCGTTCGGGAAATGTATGAGGTAGTACTTGCGAAAGTCACGCGCTTGCGCGGCGCTACCGCCGTTCGGTAATCGCGCAAGTAGATACTACCCTCTAATGTCATAGTAATACGTCTATGCTTGTCTTTGATCTGAGGTACTACCTCATCCATCTCAGAACGCGCGCGCTCTAATGGTAACGACGTAACGATAAAACCAGCCTTATTTGTCATTATTTTGTTATAGTGGACGTGCTAGAGAGGTTACTCAAAGAGCTTCTACGCAGGAAGTAATGACGAGAACAGCGCGATAATGGATGAACTCGACGAACTCCTGATTCAATATTACATGTAATAAATAATTTCAGCATTCAGTCCTTGTTTTATTTAACTGAGTTGGCATTTAAGTATTTTATTATATTGGCATGCAAGTGACGAGTGTGTCGTAGTCGTGTGTACCGGATCTTATCTCACTGCTAGGTTTATGTTAATGAGCATTACTTAAGTAGAAACAACCTTCAAGTACATACTCGTATAACTAACATTCGTTCAAACATAGCAGCCCCACTTCACTCATTATGAGAGGGTTTTTAATGATGTCAACATTCACAAATAAAATACGAGTAGGGGAGACCGAGGAGTATTGTGACAATGTTTACATAAAACAACATATTGCAATATTACCTACCATGATTCTGAACTTTGTGTTAAAGTAGCTTAATCCTTACTCTTCTGAAAACACTCAGCAAACTCAACCATACAATGTATACTATGGTTTCTGTAAAAATCTACGAAAACTGAACCTACTTCTTTTGTCACAAGTACCTTTACGGTAGTAGATCCACGCTGATTTCACCATGAATGGGCCGGATCGTCCGGGAAAGTACTACCCTCTCATAGAAGATCCGTACTACTACGTTTCATTCGGTGAGTGAGAGCACCGGAGGCCCAATTTCCCCCCTTTACTCTTGCATCACCTCCCTCATACCTTTCCCCTAACCCCATTCCCAGCCGCCATAGTGGAGGCCACCATACCAGCAGTTTAAGACGATGCCTTTTGGTATAGTGGCCGCCATTTCTGGATTCCACTGACTGCTTACCATCAGGCGGGCTGGAGTCACTTTGGCAGGCTAAAATATAAAAAAAAATCCTAACACCGAGACAAGTCGTGACAGCTGTGTGTCTACACTATAAAAGAGATATTACTTTTATATGTAACTAGTTTCACGCGGTGCGGTTTTATCTGCGTCTGTGCTTACTGCTTTGCTTCAGTCGCCAGTAGCGTGATGTTACATAACTTATAACCTTCCTCAAGAACTGGGCTATCATACGCAAAAAGAATTATTCAAATCCGAATAAAGAATATTTATTTTGCTCAAAACATGGTAACAGGATGTTTACAAGTTGTATACAGTAAAGCATGTCTTACCGCAATATTACGGTATGCAAAAATATACACAGCAGCTATAGAATCGAAATTAATTTAATTAGTATTCATTTAATTTGAGTGTGAAGTGCTTTTTGACAAATATACTGATTATTCCCATCTGTCCCACTAGTTCGTCCCGCTAGGGTGACAGATGGGAAAAAAGTTTCATCGGTCCCCCCGTTATGAACAAGGAGACAGATGAAACATTTGAAGAGTGATTGGAGTGGATTGAACTATTTTTCCCATCTGTCACCTATACAATTAAAAATAATTATTCTTGAAAGTAAATTGTAATTACACATTTATTTAAATTGTAGTATTGTAATTGAGTATCATGAAAATAAAAAACACTGCACTAACTCAAAACAAATTGTATTAATTTTATTATAATAAAAATATAGACAACTATTAATAAATCTATCAACATCACTATCTATTTCGCACTTTGATCACAATATTTCCCCTTTCCTACGCCAATGACTTCTACGACTAGTTACGGGAAAACAAGGTAATGAGTTCTTATTTCATTGTTACAAAATCAATATTTATACAGGCATATAAATTATACTTAATAACGTACTTTGATTATCAGTAAAACTTCAAAGGTATGGGCATTATTTTATTTGAAACCATGCACAAGCAAAATGTATCGATGTTTTATCAATTTACTTTTTGCGTCATTACTGTTTTGTAGTTAGAATACAGGGAATTTATTGCTTGGCGTAGAGAACACACTTTTTCATTATTAGCGTGGCGGTCAAAGGGTTAAAAAGGTCTACAAAAACGTCCGTGATGGATAACTCACAATAACCATTTTGTATCCTTTACTTTTTATGAGAAATAATGTCTTATTTACGAAGCGATTTTAAGCAATACAGCATTAATCCGTAGCCAATTAATGAAATGAAATGAAAGTATATTTATTCATGTAAGTTAATTAAAAAATACTAAGGAACGTTAAAATTTACAAAATGTCAGCCAATTAACTTACAGCCAGTTCGCTGACGAAGTAGAGCCATGAGAACAACTGGCAAGAAACTCAGGCCACTCTTTTTAATCGCCAGGTTATTACAGTTTTTTAAGTTACAATTTCAAGTAGCTTGCAAAGTGACACAGGCAATACACTTAACTCTAGGTAATTAATTACAGCTTTCAATGTTGTGAAGAAAATAAAAAATAAAATGTGTGCTATACCTACAGGCTGCCTCAATTTGCATATTGCTAAAAAAAGGTAAGTACCTTAGATACATTGTGGACGTTTACAGCATATAATGTAAAGGAATATTTGCGAATATAAAAACAGTTAACTACTTTCCAGGACAGTAAACAGATACGACCGTGATGACAATACGAGACAAGCCTTTTAAGTATTGTCGTTTGAAGAAAAAAACACAACTAGAACCTTATAGTACTTTTTATTGTTTTTGTTAGGGCTAAACACCCAGCAACAACCCACCAAACTTGACAAAGTCTACCATCCTTTTGTTTTTTTTTATTTTTCTTAATTCAATTCAAAAAAAGAAAACACAAAAAAGTTTTAATTTAAAATGAATCTAACAATCCACAAATAAGTATTCAATCTATACATATAATAAAAATGTAACCGATCGTTGTCTGTACGGTTAGCTTTATGTGGCTCTATCACATGTTAGCATTTCTAGCAACCTATATGCTTTGACCCCCGATGGCTATACGTCTAATCTATACATCCATGCATATTATAAAAAACTTTGTCCTGACTGACTGACTGACAGATAACGCACAGTC
The DNA here is from genome assembly GCA_963082885.1 of Parascotia fuliginaria. Classification (NCBI taxonomy): domain Eukaryota; kingdom Metazoa; phylum Arthropoda; class Insecta; order Lepidoptera; family Erebidae; genus Parascotia; species Parascotia fuliginaria. The sequence continues at coordinate 340,459 of OY720198.1, read as the reverse complement.
TAAATCGCTGGTCGTAGCGACTTGAAATTTGAAGGTATATTCGTTTTAATGTATAGAGGTGTACTAAGAAAAGGTTTTTAAATTCAATCTCTAAGTGTGTAAAAAGGGATGAAAACGATTGTATGAAACTTCTTCATTTTTTAACTTACAGTTTTGAAATTTTGTTTTAGAATACTTCTATTTAAATAAAAAATACCATAATAATTTTGTTTTAGGGATGAAATTAGAGATGAAATATTGTATGGAAAGATCTTTGCTTTTGAAGTTAGTGACTTAAAATTTGGAGGAAGGGAGAAGGGAGGTGGACGGAAAAGGAGGGATAGGGAAGGAAGGGGGAAGTCAGGGGAAAGTCAGGGGGAAGTGAGGAGGAAGTGAGAGTGACGTGAGTGGCAAGTGAGGGGAAAGTGAGGGAGAAGTGAAGGGAAAGTGAGTCGGAAGGGTGGAGAAAGTGAGGGAGAAGTGACTTTCCCCTCACTTCTCCCTTAAAATGTGGGAAATGAGGGGAAAGTGAAAGAGAAGTGAGGGAAAGTGAGGGGGAAAAGAGAGAGAAATGAGGGGTAAGTGAGGGGAAAGTGAGAAAAACGGTAGGGGGAAGAGACGGAGAAAGAAGGGAGTTCCCGAATGGAGAGAAATCGACGGGGAAGGAAGGAAAAAGAATAGGAAGCGATAAGAAGGAAGGGAAAAAGAGGGGAAGGTCTTAGGAAGAGAGAATGAATCGAGTAGACAAGTTAGAGAGAAGTGGAGGAAGGGGCAAGGGATGCTGGAGGAGTGGGTAAGGGATGCTGAAGGAGGTGGAGGAGAGAAGGGAGAAGGGAGGAGAGATTATTATTAATTTACTTAACACCAAAATTTAAATAAATGTGTAAATTACAACTTACTTTCAAAGTCAAAGTCAAAGTATTTATTTCATTTTGATCATAAAGAATGATACTTATGAAAAGTCAAATTACATGAAGTCAGCTAATTAACCTACAGCCAGTCCGCTGACAAGGTAGAGCTGTGAGAAGACTCACGCCACTCTTTTCAATCGCCAGATAATTACATTTTTTTTGTATGAGTTAACAATTTTAACACATCAACGCAACCAAAGAACCATACAAAGTAATTATTACAAAACAATTATTAAATAACATTTTTGAAAAAAGAAAAGAAACGAAAATAGAGGATTTCAATTATTTAGTTTCATCTAGTATGGTAATTTGACTACGTATTTTAATTAAAATTAAAAAAAGGTAAATTCTCTAAATTCGTTAGGTAAGCTGTTAACAGAGTTGTGCTCCAAACAAAATGTTCCTTTTCCCATATTTTGAGGTGCGCGGTTGTATAAGTAATAATTTGTTTCTGTTGCGTAAGTAGTGTTTGCAAGTTTTGTGTGTGAACGTTATGCTTGTGTGTATTTTGTTTGTCACGATTTTTTTTAATAAGAATGCAAGTCCCGAATGTATATAACTGTGAAATGTCGAATAGTTTGGTTTTATTGTATAGATCTTTTGTTGGTGTGAAGTAATCGTAATGAAATAAAACTTTGATTATTTTATTTTGTGTTGTTTGCAATCGCTTCAAACCGGTTTTCGCAGCGGCTCCCCATACCTCAATGAGATACTCCAGGTGGGGCTTTATTAGTGAATTGTACTATTGTACTCTAGCAGCTCTATTGAAGTAGTGGCCACAGCCGAACTTCAGAGATGGATGTCGGCCATCGAGTCGCATTTAAATGAGGTTTGCTCCAATGCTACTGATGGTAAGCTAAATTCCGACCAAAAAATGAAAATTTCAAATTTGTGTCGTAAAATTGGTCATGGAACATCACAAATGGCAGTTTTATATCAGTTGCTGAAGCAGAAAGCCATCGAAGCATCAAACTCTATTGACCTTCTTCAAGAAAAATCGGATCTGACAGCACATATCTCGGAACTGAAAAGCACTATCGAGAAGTCATGTACTCCTAGTAATGTCACTTATTCGGATATGGTCAAGAAGGGCCCGAATAATTTCATTAGACCAAGCAATTTGAGCTCTGTGGTAATTTATCCCAATGACAAATTAAAAACAAGTGACGAGACAAAAAACCTTGTACAAAATTGTATTCGCCCAGAGGTAATGAAACTTCAGGTCCGTGGTGTACGTAAGACGAAAAACGGAGGCGTTATTATTAGCACAGAAACAAAACTTGACGCTGAAAAACTCAAACACGCAGTACAGGCATCTTCTGTTCTCACAGCTGACGAACCTCACAAACGTAGACCTCGTATTGTGGTTGTGGAAGTGCCCGCCGCTATTGCAGAAAGGGAGGTGTTCAAATACATATACGAACAAAATATAGCCGAGAAATTTCCAGCAATGACATTAGAATCTTTCCTACCCAAATAAAATTGAGTCATAAATCTGGTAAGAAAGACGCACCAACCTGCAACTATATAATAGAATTGCCAGCTTATATAAGAAAAGTTCTAATTACTCAAACTAGGCTTTTTATAAATTGGACATCGTGTCCTGTGCGAGACTTTACATTAGTAACCAGATGTTACAACTGCCACCAGTATGGACACGCGGCGAAATCATGTCGAGAAGCTACGCCTACCTGTGCTCACTGTGGAGAAATAGGACACTCCGTACAAGACTGCACAAACAAAGATAACTCGCCAAAATGCGCAACATGCTCAAGATTTAAGAAGTCCAATAACCATAAGACGGGCGATAATGAGTGCCCAGCTAAGAAATTTGCCGAGCTCAAATATATCAACTCTGTTGATTATGATGATTTACAATAATTGGATTAATTCTATTTATTATTTTAGATAGAATTAAATACAACACACTTGTTCATGTTTTTTCATAGCATCTGTCATGTCATCATTTTATTAGTACATAAGCATTTTACTTGTCCCTAATAAATTAGCCTCGAACGTTTACGTAAAATTACCTAAACTAACACATATTTTGTATTTTTGTTATTAAATTAGTTATAACATAGTAGGTTAAGTATTTCATGTTTCATTGTATAAGTCTTTTATTTAAAATCTAGAGAATCATAGATATTTATATATATAATAAAATTCTAGCGCTATTTTCGCCTGTGATACAGGAACTATATCCTAGTACAGGCATCTAAATTGTAATACGTATAGTTACACAACTGTCTTATTTTAATTTGTATCTAAGTAAGTTATGAAAAAATGATATGATTTGATTTGATTTGTACATTATAATGCGGGCTGTGCTCGGAATGCAGTTTACAACTTTACGAAGTGCTCCTAGAGTTGCAATTAGCTTTGTTCTGACATGCTCAATGTGTGCGTTCTGTTATAACCCTCTACTGAACCCTAATATGATGACATGACCCTATGCCATGTATTCCTATACTTTCCCATTTTGCTATGTCAGCGTTTTATTCCTATGAGCTTGTTACAAATCAACAAGGAGTCAGTCTGTTCTCCACTCTCGCGCAGCACGGTTGCCCAAGGGTCCCTTATCATTTACTTTGCCTATATTGTGTGAAGGACAATATATTTAGTGTACTTTATCAAAAGTCTTTTTTTTAAAACTCCTTTTGTAAGGGACCCCATAGCATTTGGTGGCAGCGGTGGGATACGGAATTCCCCAGTGCCGATCCGCGTAAATAATATTAAAAGTGAAAAGTGAATTTTACCGAATAGACTCGCCGTATCCCGCAAATCTTCTGATACTTACCGTATACCGTATACGTGTAACCTTAGCACGCCGGTCACATTCTGAACGCATCCTGTAAATACCTACGTGAGGCTCCGAGTGATCTCCTGGTCGGCATCCTGTCTCATCGAGCATCCCGCACTTCTTTGTGTGCCGTCGACATCCTCAACTCGCAAGTGTTTCCGTAGTGTAAATAGCCTGTGAAAGCATAAAATCCGCGTTCTTCCCTGTGTCCAAAAGTGTAATCCAGTGAAATCTAATCTTTGTGTGTGGTGCCTCTGTGTGGTGACGCTATGCTGTCGTTCCGAGAGCTAGCCGTTATCGCCGCCTACGTGTTCCTGTGAGTTAACCCAAACATTCCTTATCAAGAACTGAGAACTCTATTGTTTAAAACTTTTGTCTTATTATATTGTGTGTGTTATACGTGTCTTTTAGAAACTTACATTTTTATACTGTGTTTTCTATTTCTTTAACGTTTTTGTACTATGCCTAAAACCGAAGATAGTAAACTAGCTACTGAGGTACAACCTAACATAGACTTAGAGCCAAAATCACCTGAAATGGAACTAAATATATTGTTGAAGTTTGTAAAACCATACGACGGCAGTCGTGAAAAACTTAACTCTTTTATTACAAATTGTAATAACGCATACGATTTAGCATCCGAGTCTCAGAAACCCATTTTATTTAAATATATCTTATGTCAATTAACAGGCAAGGCCGAAACCGCCTGTTCCATTAAAGAATTCACATCATAGGCCCAACTCAAAGAGTTCTTGAAAACCCAATTCTCAGATAGGAAGCACTACACACACCTACTAACTGACCTCCAAGAGGGAAAACAAAGTCCTAATGAAAATGTTAGTCAATTCGCGTTAAGAATGGAAACTTGCTTGTCCCGTTTATTAACCGAGATCTCGCTCTCTAGCCATAAAGCCAAAGAAATTCCGGGTCGCACTGCTGCAATGGAAGACTTGACTCTCCATCACTTCCTCATGGGACTTCGCCCCCGTGTGTCAAATATAGTGAGATGCAGAGCGCCCAAAACGTTCAATGAAGCCGTCAATTTGGCCATCACAGAAGAACGAATTCAAGAAACCTTATATAAACGCGGTAATAATAATGATAATCCACAACAGGACAAACAAGTTTTCCAAAATCGGATTAAGTCTAATCCTACCCAAACTCCAAATAAGAATCCCAAATTCCAGAAACCTATGGTTCAAACGAACTCCTCTAGTAATACTAGCAATTATAATCCTAACCTCACGTGCCGATACTGTAAAGAAGTAGGTCACGAGATAAACAGTTGTCATAGAAGACAAGCCGCGAATAAACGCTTTTATTCATCCCAATCTCAGGCCGCAGGCAATAATAAGCCTTCCGGTTCCTCTTCTCCTTCTCAACCTCCCCAAGTAAATTTTGTCAATGATGACTGCGATGAATCCAACGAACCTGAAAACGAAAATTCCGAAGAGGATTTAAACCAGTAAACGTCCTGCAATTGTGCCGCACAGGACGTCAATACCCTAATAAGGCCGGCACACGTCCCAAGAACAAAGGTTCTTCAAATCCCAAGGTTTCTAAACCTTTAAAAATCCTAAAAGAGGTTATACATCAGGGTAACCAGCCCCAAAACGGCAACCTCTATCCTAAGGTCACCGAGCGTTTAGTAGCATCCTAATAAACCTATATCTATAAAACAAAACCTTAAACTTAAACTAGACGAGATAGACTCGTATCCTGTGCAAAGTGCACAATCTTCTCCACATATCTCAAACGCTACTGAGCGTACAAATAAAGTCCTTGGTCTGTTGAGAACAGCCCATTTAAATCAGGAAGAGTGCGATGCTCTCTTTAATTTATGTTCAGATTATTCTGACATTTTTCATCTACCTGATGAACCGTTATCCTTTTCACCCGTCATCCAACATGAAATCAAAACCACGAGTGACACTCCAATCCATCCGAAATCTTATCGTTTCCCCGAATGCCATAAACAAGAAGTGGCAACCCAAATAAATAAAATGCTCGATCAGAACATAATAACTCCTTCTTCTTCTCCCTGGTCTTCCCCTATTTGGGTGGTTCCAAAAAAGGCTGATGCTTCTGGTCAAAAGAAGTGGCGGATAGTCATTGACTATCGAAAATTAAATGACATCACAATAGGTGAAGTCTATCCCATTCCCCAAATTACAGAGATCCTGGACCAACTAGGAAAGAGTCAGTATTTCAGTACTCTTGACCTTTCTTCTGGTTTTCATCAACTGGTCATTTCACCAGAAGATGCACCGAAAACAGCCTTCTCCGTTCCTCAAGGACACTTCCAATTTAACCGAATGCCTTTTGGTCTTAAAAACGCTCCAGCGACTTTCCAAAAACTGATGAATACTTGCCTTACGGGCCTCCAAGGTTCTCGATGCTACGTCTATCTCGACGACATCGTTCTTTATGCTTTTGACCTTAAATCAGCCATCCAAAACCTCAAAGACGTTTTCGATCGACTCCGAAAATTTAACCTAAAACTTCAACCAGAGAAATGTGAATTTCTTCGTAAGGAAGTCACTTACTTAGGACATACTATCACCCAACACGGTGTGAAGCCTAACCCAGACAAGGTCAAAGCCGTAACACATTTCCCAGTTCCTAAGTCTCCTAAGGATATCAAATCCTTCTTAGGCCTGGTATCTTATTACAGACGGTTCATACCCAACTTCTCCAAGCTTGCGAAACCTTTAACCTCACTCCTCAAAAAAGATGTCCCTTTCATTTGGACACACGAGCAACAGCTCAACTTCGAATCTCTAAAATCCTTGCTAGTCGAAGCACCCATCCTAGCTTATCCCGACTTTAACCAACCATTCCTATTAACTTGTGATGCATCCAATTACGCTATTTCAGCTATCCTATCACAAGGACCTGTGGGTCATGATCGGCCGATAGCATACGCATCGCGTACCTTAAATAAGGCTGAAACTAACTACAGTACAACAGAAAAGGAGTGCCTAGCAATTGTCTTTGGTACTAAAATCTTCAGACCTTACTTATACGGCCGTCGTTTCATCATTGTAACTGATCATAAACTTCTCCAGTGGCTCTTCAACTGTAAGGACCCTGGATCTCGTCTCATTCGGTGGAGACTGAAACTAGAAGAATTTGAATATACCATTCAATATAAAAAGGGTAAAATAAACGCCAACGCCGATGCCCTTTCTAGGTACCCTGTCAATCCAGTCCAGCCAACTCCTAAAAACCCTCCTGAACCTAACATTCACCATCCTACTCCTAGCGTTAACACTGAAACGCCAGAAGACTCTCTCATAAGAACGGACGACTTAGACAGAGACCTACTTGACTTAATAACCTCTCCGGCATCATTTCAGTCAGATGATATAGACCCTGACATCCTTTTAGAATGCACCACTCCTGAACTTAATAACATCCAGTCTCCTAACTTACCTGATGACCCGCAGAATCCTCTTGAATTGCCCGAAACGCCTCCACTGCTATCTGAAACTCCAATAAATCCTCAACCTGGTCTTAGCCCAATTACCGACGATTATTCTACTTACCTGAAACAAACATCCGATAATGTTTTTAACACAAGAATCGTGGAACATAACGGTAGTTTATTAAGAACGCCCTGCAAGACTGTTGTAGTCCCCACATCCGTCGATCTCGACGAATCCAATCCCTATTTAGAAGAAATATTAGGTAATATGGAAGACCGAGACAAGTTCCTCGAACAAGAAAGGCAATTATATAATTTTTCTAAGATATCCTTGCGAAATAAATCTTTTTACCTTTTATACATAAAGGTACATCATTTTGACCAAACATCCTATCAGGAAATATTCAATTCCTTAAAATCAATCCGCAATGAATTAATTATCACCGAAAATATAGACGAAATCAGCGTATCTGATTTTCGCGACCCATTTGAGAAACATAGTTTTATCAAGATATATAACATACTTAATTTCCTTTTCAACAATACGAACATACAAATTAACATTTATCACAACAATATTACATACCCATCACTGTCCGAAGTGAAGAAAATTCTTTACGATAATCATAATATACCTATAGCCGGACACTTAGGTGTTAGCAGAATGTACAATAGAATAAAAGACCTGTATTATTGGAAAGGTATGCGTGGCGACATAGAGTCGTATGTCAAGAAATGTAAACAATGCCAAGAAAACAAAGCTCTGAGGCAAATAAATCGTGCACCCATGCAAATTACAAGTACATCCACACGACCTTGTGAGCGTGTCTCATTAGATGTAGTTGGACCCCTTCCGGAATCTGGGGCCGCGAACCTTAAATTCATCCTGACACTACAAGACGATTTTTCCAAATTTTCCTCAGCCTATCCAATCCGCAGTGTAACTGCCGAAGAAACAAGCGAGTGTCTTTTACATTATTTATTTATTTATTTATTTATTTAAACTTCATATACAGAACATATGTATAAAGGCGGACTTAATGCCTGAGGCATTCTCTACCAGTCAACCTAATGGGTGATGCAGAGATGAAGCAAGATAGATGTATAAATTAAGACTAGAACATTAAAAAATATGTAATAAATAACATTATATACAAATATGCAATACGTATATAGATTCCTATTATAAATATAATCTACAAATAATACATATAATTATATAGAAAGATAAATAAATATATACATAATATATAATTACCTTATTATTGTGATGATTCTGCTAATTTGCTTAGAAGTAATGACTTAACTTTTGCCTTAAACACGATACGACTGGTACACATCCTGATTTCTGAAGGCAGAGCATTCCAAAGAAGGATGGACTGAATTGGAAAAGAGGAATTAATGAAATCGGAGGTGTGAAAAGGACACAGAAGAAGGAGATTGTTTGTAGAGCGAAGATTGCGGTCATGAGTAGAACATAGATACTGAAACTGGGGAGTTAAATAAGAGGGAGTATGGGGAGATAGAAGAATGGAATACAGGGTAGAGAGTGCGCGTAGACTACGTCGCTGACGAATTGGAAGCCATTTCAGTTGTGAACGATAAGTAGACACATGGTCATACTTGCGAAGATTAAATATGAATCGAATGCAGTTATTGAGAAGACGATCTAGTTTGTTGAGTAGATCTGCATTCAGGTCATAATAACACACATCACCATAATCGATTAACGGGAAAATTAAAGTCTGCACAAGCATTGTTTTAGTCTTAATCGGAAGAAAGTTTTTCAGTCGATACAGAGCACGTAGGATACCGGTGACTTTCTGACATACCTGTGTGACTTGAGCTGCCCAATTTAATGTTGTATCAATATACAACCCCAGATCTTTTACTGTTGTACTCAAATCAACGTTGATACCATTGAATGTGATTGAGGGCAGAGAGAGAAAGTCAAGTCTGCAGAGTAGACGCTGGCTGCCAATGATGATGGCTTGACACTTAGTTGGGTTTACGATCAGGCCAAATTTATCCGACCAGTTCTTAATATAAGCCAAGTCCCTATTCACCATATCCACCGCAGACGTAACGCAGCTAACACTGGCTTGAGAGTAAATCTGCAAGTCATCAGCATACAGATGATACGCACACTGAAGGTTAGGGCATATGAGATTAATAAAAATTGAAAATAATAGAGGAGATAAAATGCCGCCTTGAGGAACGCCAGCGTCAACATTAGCCCAACACGATGTTGAATCTTTGTAACGAACCGACTGCTGACGACCTCGAAGATAACTTGAAAACCATTCCAGAGAATCGGATGAGACCATATAGTAGGAGAGGATAGATAAAAGGATGTCGTGACTGACGGTATTAAAGGCGTTCGAAAAATCAATCAAAGCCAGCACTGTGACCTTGGTGTCTTCCATAGCCTCTCTAATATCGCCAGTCACTTTCAGGAGCGCGGAAACAGTGCTATGACCAGGTCTAAAGCCAGATTGCAACGGACTCAAGATGTTATTTTGATAGACAAACTGGGAAAGCTGTTTGTGTACACAGCCCTCGAGCACTTTAGACAAGAAAGGAAGAATGGATATGGGACGCAGGTGACTGGGAAGAGATGGGTTTGCGATCTTGGGTAGGGGAATTACACAGGCTTTGCGCCACAATGACGGAAAAACTCCAGTGTCAAGGGAAAAATTAATGATGTGGGAAATAGGAAAAAGGAGGTGATCAATGATGGTAGTGATCATGCGTCGACTGACGTTATCGCAGCCAACTGCATGGGATTTGATAGAGAGGATAACTTTTTTGATCTCATCTTTTCCAACTGGAGAAAATCGAAAACTTTGTATGTTATAGCGAGGTAAGGAAGCTATGTAACTAACAGTTTGACACTTGGTTTGGTGATCCATCAGAAATGTAGAGGAGAAATGACGATTGATATCGTCCAAACCAAATGTCTCATGTAAATCAACGGGAGGCTGTCTGCCGATACCTAGTGTATTGAGGAACTTCCAGATATCGGAGGGAGAGGCAGAAGTGATGTTATTGAGAATATGTCGGCGTTTGGCGTTACGTATCATCTGGTTGCATCGATTTCTTGCAGACTTAAAAGCTGTCCAGTTTTCTCCACTTCGGTCTTTCTTAAAATTTCGAAAGGCTCGATCTCTGCGCCTCATCCACATTCGAACTCCCTGAGTAATCCATGGAGCTGGAGGACGTCTAAGCTTTATTTTTCTCACGGGTGCATGTTTATCATATAATCTAAGGATATGGCTATTAAAGATGTTCACCTTATCATCAATTGTGTCGGCTGTCAGTACATCTTCCCAGGTGATTTCTGAGGCATCATTATTCAACTTATCGACGTTTATACGATTAAAACAACGCATGTGCAGTACTTTGGGCTTGGGTTTGGGAGGTTTTAGGACATATGACAGATAAATAAGGTCATGGTGGGAAAAACCGGGAGCAGAAAGTTGACCATAGGATGAAGCTAAGGAAGGGCCAGATGTGAGGATTAAGTCAAGCCAAGTGTCCTGCCCCTCGGTATTATGATGAGTGGGTTGCAAAGGCAGGACATGGAGACTGGCTGACTTGGCGATATCAAGGAATTTGCGGGCACGATAGGATAGACTAGGAAGGAGATTGGTATTGAAGTCACCCATTATGATGTGATGTGAGTAATCAGACCCTAAAGATTCCAGAATCGATTATTATATATATTATTATATATCTATGTTTGGTATTCCTAAATTAATACTCACCGATCAGGGTACTAACTTCACATCTGAGCTATTTAAGAAAACCTGTGATTTCCTAAAGATAAAGCAGTTGTGGTCGACACCATACCATCCACAAACACAAGGCGCCTTAGAAAGGAGTCACTCGACCCTAAAAGAGTACCTCAAATCATTTGTTGATGAGAGGCAAACAAATTGGCCGCGATATGTTTACACAGCCATGCTCACCTACAATACGACAGTACACTCCACAACAAATTATACTCCTTATGAACTGATGTTCGGCAATAAACCATTCATTCCTAACTCCATATGCGACGAAGAATTAGGAGCCACATACCCTGATTATGTTCGAATGTTGCAAAACAGAATGAAATTCTCCCGCGATAAAGCATTACAGTGTATAAAACAATCTAAAATATCCTCTAAGAGCTATTACGATACCCGTACTCGTCCTGTACAATACAAAGTTGGTGATTTTGTTTATCTGAAAAACCACTTAAGAATGCGTAAGGCTCTAGCGCCTATATGGAAGGTTGTCAAAATACATGGCAACAACACCTTATCGTTACTAATAAACAGAAAGCATGTACGCCATCATTACGACCAAGTAAAGCTTGCTGAAGTCAGCAGCGATCTGCAAACATAATTAAATATTATCTTATTTTATATTTTACTCTACACATTACCTATACACTTTTATACACTTTACATTATTATTAAAGTTAGATTAGTTTACACATGTAGGTACTTATATTTTTTATATGTACTAATACTATAGATGTTAAATTAACTTCCCATAACTATAAAGCGTAATTATTTATACGCATTTATATTATGCGTATTCATATAATACGATTATTAGCAACATAAGGTTAGAACATAGTTAAATATAAGTACATAGGTACGTAATCATTAGTATAAGATCTCCATGTATAATGATCAGTGATCGGAGTAGGTAGATTGAAATGGGGTCATTGATCCTGTTGATTATGATGATTTACAATAATTGGATTAATTCTATTTATTATTTTAGATAGAATTAAATACAACACACTTGTTCATGTTTTTTCATAGCATCTGTCATGTCATCATTTTATTAGTACATAAGCATTTTACTTGTCCCTAATAAATTAGCCTCGAACGTTTACGTAAAATTACCTAAACTAACACATATTTTGTATTTTTGTTATTAAATTAGTTATAACATAGTAGGTTAAGTATTTCATGTTTCATTGTATAAGTCTTTTATTTAAAATCTAGAGAATCATAGATATTTATATATATAATAAAATTCTAGCGCTATTTTCGCCTGTGATACAGGAACTATATCCTAGTACAGGCATCTAAATTGTAATACGTATAGTTACACAACTGTCTTATTTTAATTTGTATCTAAGTAAGTTATGAAAAAATGATATGATTTGATTTGATTTGTACATTATAATGCGGGCTGTGCTCGGAATGCAGTTTACAACTTTACGAAGTGCTCCTAGAGTTGCAATTAGCTTTGTTCTGACATGCTCAATGTGTGCGTTCTGTTATAACCCTCTACTGAACCCTAATATGATGACATGACCCTATGCCATGTATTCCTATACTTTCCCATTTTGCTATGTCAGCGTTTTATTCCTATGAGCTTGTTACAAATCAACAAGGAGTCAGTCTGTTCTCCACTCTCGCGCAGCACGGTTGCCCAAGGGTCCCTTATCATTTACTTTGCCTATATTGTGTGAAGGACAATATATTTAGTGTACTTTATCAAAAGTCTTTTTTTTAAAACTCCTTTTGTAAGGGACCCCATAGCATTTGGTGGCAGCGGTGGGATACGGAATTCCCCAGTGCCGATCCGCGTAAATAATATTAAAAGTGAAAAGTGAATTTTACCGAATAGACTCGCCGTATCCCGCAAATCTTCTGATACTTACCGTATACCGTATACGTGTAACCTTAGCACGCCGGTCACATTCTGAACGCATCCTGTAAATACCTACGTGAGGCTCCGAGTGATCTCCTGGTCGGCATCCTGTCTCATCGAGCATCCCGCACTTCTTTGTGTGCCGTCGACATCCTCAACTCGCAAGTGTTTCCGTAGTGTAAATAGCCTGTGAAAGCATAAAATCCGCGTTCTTCCCTGTGTCCAAAAGTGTAATCCAGTGAAATCTAATCTTTGTGTGTGGTGCCTCTGTGTGGTGACGCTATGCTGTCGTTCCGAGAGCTAGCCGTTATCGCCGCCTACGTGTTCCTGTGAGTTAACCCAAACATTCCTTATCAAGAACTGAGAACTCTATTGTTTAAAACTTTTGTCTTATTATATTGTGTGTGTTATACGTGTCTTTTAGAAACTTACATTTTTATACTGTGTTTTCTATTTCTTTAACGTTTTTGTACTATGCCTAAAACCGAAGATAGTAAACTAGCTACTGAGGTACAACCTAACATAGACTTAGAGCCAAAATCACCTGAAATGGAACTAAATATATTGTTGAAGTTTGTAAAACCATACGACGGCAGTCGTGAAAAACTTAACTCTTTTATTACAAATTGTAATAACGCATACGATTTAGCATCCGAGTCTCAGAAACCCATTTTATTTAAATATATCTTATGTCAATTAACAGGCAAGGCCGAAACCGCCTGTTCCATTAAAGAATTCACATCATGGGCCCAACTCAAAGAGTTCTTGAAAACCCAATTCTCAGATAGGAAGCACTACACACACCTACTAACTGACCTCCAAGAGGGAAAACAAAGTCCTAATGAAAATGTTAGTCAATTCGCGTTAAGAATGGAAACTTGCTTGTCCCGTTTATTAACCGAGATCTCGCTCTCTAGCCATAAAGCCAAAGAAATTCCGGGTCGCACTGCTGCAATGGAAGACTTGACTCTCCATCACTTCCTCATGGGACTTCGCCCCCGTGTGTCAAATATAGTGAGATGCAGAGCGCCCAAAACGTTCAATGAAGCCGTCAATTTGGCCATCACAGAAGAACGAATTCAAGAAACCTTATATAAACGCGGTAATAATAATGATAATCCACAACAGGACAAACAAGTTTTCCAAAATCGGATTAAGTCTAATCCTACCCAAACTCCAAATAAGAATCCCAAATTCCAGAAACCTATGGTTCAAACGAACTCCTCTAGTAATACTAGCAATTATAATCCTAACCTCACGTGCCGATACTGTAAAGAAGTAGGTCACGAGATAAACAGTTGTCATAGAAGACAAGCCGCGAATAAACGCTTTTATTCATCCCAATCTCAGGCCGCAGGCAATAATAAGCCTTCCGGTTCCTCTTCTCCTTCTCAACCTCCCCAAGTAAATTTTGTCAATGATGACTGCGATGAATCCAACGAACCTGAAAACGAAAATTCCGAAGAGGATTTAAACCAGTAAACGTCCTGCAATTGTGCCGCACAGGACGTCAATACCCTAATAAGGCCGGCACACGTCCCAAGAACAAAGGTTCTTCAAATCCCAAGGTTTCTAAACCTTTAAAAATCCTAAAAGAGGTTATACATCAGGGTAACCAGCCCCAAAACGGCAACCTCTATCCTAAGGTCACCGAGCGTTTAGTAGCATCCTAATAAACCTATATCTATAAAACAAAACCTTAAACTTAAACTAGACGAGATAGACTCGTATCCTGTGCAAAGTGCACAATCTTCTCCACATATCTCAAACGCTACTGAGCGTACAAATAAAGTCCTTGGTCTGTTGAGAACAGCCCATTTAAATCAGGAAGAGTGCGATGCTCTCTTTAATTTATGTTCAGATTATTCTGACATTTTTCATCTACCTGATGAACCGTTATCCTTTTCACCCGTCATCCAACATGAAATCAAAACCACGAGTGACACTCCAATCCATCCGAAATCTTATCGTTTCCCCGAATGCCATAAACAAGAAGTGGCAACCCAAATAAATAAAATGCTCGATCAGAACATAATAACTCCTTCTTCTTCTCCCTGGTCTTCCCCTATTTGGGTGGTTCCAAAAAAGGCTGATGCTTCTGGTCAAAAGAAGTGGCGGATAGTCATTGACTATCGAAAATTAAATGACATCACAATAGGTGAAGTCTATCCCATTCCCCAAATTACAGAGATCCTGGACCAACTAGGAAAGAGTCAGTATTTCAGTACTCTTGACCTTTCTTCTGGTTTTCATCAACTGGTCATTTCACCAGAAGATGCACCGAAAACAGCCTTCTCCGTTCCTCAAGGACACTTCCAATTTAACCGAATGCCTTTTGGTCTTAAAAACGCTCCAGCGACTTTCCAAAAACTGATGAATACTTGCCTTACGGGCCTCCAAGGTTCTCGATGCTACGTCTATCTCGACGACATCGTTCTTTATGCTTTTGACCTTAAATCAGCCATCCAAAACCTCAAAGACGTTTTCGATCGACTCCGAAAATTTAACCTAAAACTTCAACCAGAGAAATGTGAATTTCTTCGTAAGGAAGTCACTTACTTAGGACATACTATCACCCAACACGGTGTGAAGCCTAACCCAGACAAGGTCAAAGCCGTAACACATTTCCCAGTTCCTAAGTCTCCTAAGGATATCAAATCCTTCTTAGGCCTGGTATCTTATTACAGACGGTTCATACCCAACTTCTCCAAGCTTGCGAAACCTTTAACCTCACTCCTCAAAAAAGATGTCCCTTTCATTTGGACACACGAGCAACAGCTCAACTTCGAATCTCTAAAATCCTTGCTAGTCGAAGCACCCATCCTAGCTTATCCCGACTTTAACCAACCATTCCTATTAACTTGTGATGCATCCAATTACGCTATTTCAGCTATCCTATCACAAGGACCTGTGGGTCATGATCGGCCGATAGCATACGCATCGCGTACCTTAAATAAGGCTGAAACTAACTACAGTACAACAGAAAAGGAGTGCCTAGCAATTGTCTTTGGTACTAAAATCTTCAGACCTTACTTATACGGCCGTCGTTTCATCATTGTAACTGATCATAAACTTCTCCAGTGGCTCTTCAACTGTAAGGACCCTGGATCTCGTCTCATTCGGTGGAGACTGAAACTAGAAGAATTTGAATATACCATTCAATATAAAAAGGGTAAAATAAACGCCAACGCCGATGCCCTTTCTAGGTACCCTGTCAATCCAGTCCAGCCAACTCCTAAAAACCCTCCTGAACCTAACATTCACCATCCTACTCCTAGCGTTAACACTGAAACGCCAGAAGACTCTCTCATAAGAACGGACGACTTAGACAGAGACCTACTTGACTTAATAACCTCTCCGGCATCATTTCAGTCAGATGATATAGACCCTGACATCCTTTTAGAATGCACCACTCCTGAACTTAATAACATCCAGTCTCCTAACTTACCTGATGACCCGCAGAATCCTCTTGAATTGCCCGAAACGCCTCCACTGCTATCTGAAACTCCAATAAATCCTCAACCTGGTCTTAGCCCAATTACCGACGATTATTCTACTTACCTGAAACAAACATCCGATAATGTTTTTAACACAAGAATCGTGGAACATAACGGTAGTTTATTAAGAACGCCCTGCAAGACTGTTGTAGTCCCCACATCCGTCGATCTCGACGAATCCAATCCCTATTTAGAAGAAATATTAGGTAATATGGAAGACCGAGACAAGTTCCTCGAACAAGAAAGGCAATTATATAATTTTTCTAAGATATCCTTGCGAAATAAATCTTTTTACCTTTTATACATAAAGGTACATCATTTTGACCAAACATCCTATCAGGAAATATTCAATTCCTTAAAATCAATCCGCAATGAATTAATTATCACCGAAAATATAGACGAAATCAGCGTATCTGATTTTCGCGACCCATTTGAGAAACATAGTTTTATCAAGATATATAACATACTTAATTTCCTTTTCAACAATACGAACATACAAATTAACATTTATCACAACAATATTACATACCCATCACTGTCCGAAGTGAAGAAAATTCTTTACGATAATCATAATATACCTATAGCCGGACACTTAGGTGTTAGCAGAATGTACAATAGAATAAAAGACCTGTATTATTGGAAAGGTATGCGTGGCGACATAGAGTCGTATGTCAAGAAATGTAAACAATGCCAAGAAAACAAAGCTCTGAGGCAAATAAATCGTGCACCCATGCAAATTACAAGTACATCCACACGACCTTGTGAGCGTGTCTCATTAGATGTAGTTGGACCCCTTCCGGAATCTGGGGCCGCGAACCTTAAATTCATCCTGACACTACAAGACGATTTTTCCAAATTTTCCTCAGCCTATCCAATCCGCAGTGTAACTGCCGAAGAAACAAGCGAGTGTCTTTTACATTATATATCTATGTTTGGTATTCCTAAATTAATACTCACCGATCAGGGTACTAACTTCACATCTGAGCTATTTAAGAAAACCTGTGATTTCCTAAAGATAAAGCAGTTGTGGTCGACACCATACCATCCACAAACACAAGGCGCCTTAGAAAGGAGTCACTCGACCCTAAAAGAGTACCTCAAATCATTTGTTGATGAGAGGCAAACAAATTGGCCGCGATATGTTTACACAGCCATGCTCACCTACAATACGACAGTACACTCCACAACAAATTATACTCCTTATGAACTGATGTTCGGCAATAAACCATTCATTCCTAACTCCATATGCGACGAAGAATTAGGAGCCACATACCCTGATTATGTTCGAATGTTGCAAAACAGAATGAAATTCTCCCGCGATAAAGCATTACAGTGTATAAAACAATCTAAAATATCCTCTAAGAGCTATTACGATACCCGTACTCGTCCTGTACAATACAAAGTTGGTGATTTTGTTTATCTGAAAAACCACTTAAGAATGCGTAAGGCTCTAGCGCCTATATGGAAAGGCCCCTACAAGGTTGTCAAAATACATGGCAACAACACCTTATCGTTACTAATAAACAGAAAGCATGTACGCCATCATTACGACCAAGTAAAGCTTGCTGAAGTCAGCAGCGATCTGCAAACATAATTAAATATTATCTTATTTTATATTTTACTCTACACATTACCTATACACTTTTATACACTTTACATTATTATTAAAGTTAGATTAGTTTACACATGTAGGTACTTATATTTTGTATATGTACTAATACTATAGATGTTAAATTAACTTCCCATAACTATAAAGCGTAATTATTTATACGCATTTATATTATGCGTATTCATATAATACGATTATTAGCAACATAAGGTTAGAACATAGTTAAATATAAGTACATAGGTACGTAATCATTAGTATAAGATCTCCATGTATAATGATCAGTGATCGGAGTAGGTAGATTGAAATGGGGTCATTGATCCGCAACGTATATATTAATATGGACATTCCTCCGGAATTGGTGGATTATTAAAAAAAACCGGAGCTTATGTAGGAATTTTATTCTGCCAGAGTGGAAGGAGTCATTTGATGATTTGCCATCCTCAAAAAAAGGTAGGAATTGTAATAAAATGAGCAATATTATTCTTTATTATTCTTCATATTTTTTTTAACGGCACACAGTCACGATTTGACAAAACCCAACGACCAATCAGAACAAAGGATCATGGGTGGTACAATAACCGGTTATCAGAACAATGCGTACGCCCCCCGACGACATGCCAGGTAGCTCACTCGTTTACTTCGGTTCGTAGAGTGCGCATCTTTGTTTGTTACTGTGTTGTGAAAACGTTACTTGACCCTGGCTTGTGTACATACTGACTTCTGGAATCTGCTCTAAACCACGATTTGGCTCGAATATACGGGCTCAGATTTTTCACTATTGAATTGGATCTACATATTTAAACCAAGCTTTGGTAAGTAATATTTTACTAGTTACAAGGAGTATAAGGCATGTTTGGATGTACTATAAGAATATTTTTAGTATTGTGTTTGTTCGCTTAACCTGCTGAACATACCATGAGTCTTAATATTGTTAAATCTTTAATAGAGTATGAACCAGTGAGCTTAGTGCGAAACAAAATTATGATATTCTAGTAATGTAGTCGCAATTCAGCTAACTCCACTATTAACCGACATTTTACTGGAATCCGTATATAATTTGAATGCCCTGTGTCCTCTTGCAATGTATTGGTAAAATAAATTACTATAGGATATATAATATTGAATATACATAATTGTATTGTCACCAGAATCAAAGGCGAATACCAAATTTTAGATCAATCGGTTGACAGGAAGAGGGTGAAATTTCAATGACTAAATTTGATCCACGAAAAATAAAACAAACGGAGTAAGCTAAATAAACTAAATAAAATGTAATTTTTTCATGTCTTTGTTTTAGGTGATATATACGAGGTTCCATCTCTAAAACAAAGTTCAGATATGGCAAACGTCAAGGCTGAAACTGTAGAAAAATGGATATCCGGTCATCCCGAACTACTTTACGATCACGCTACTGGTACAATATACTGTTCAAAATGTGAAAGCCATTTGAAAACCATAAATAAAGGAAACGTTAAAAGACATATCGAAGGAGCAGTACACCAGGGAAAGTTTAAGCGGCCCGAAGAGGAATTTTATTTCGATCTTATAAAATTTCTCATTTTGTGCAATATTCCGTGGTCTCAGATGAAATATACTACTTTTCAAGATTTCTTTAAAAAATATATGTGTAGTACCTGTTGTTGTACGTGTACTAATCGTACTCTGCCAGATGAATCACAGTTACGGAAAGTTTACTTGGACAAGTTTTTTAAGAATAAAATCAATTCGATTCGGCAAAATTATAAAAATGAGAAACTATGGATATCATTAGATGAAACGACAGACTTTTTAGGTCGCTATATAGTCCATTTTTTAATAAAACCATTACATCCTAGCAATTTGACTAGACCTTATTTGGTAGCATGTAAAATGCTAACTGTAGTTAATGGACAAACAATCACGCAATTTGTGTTAGAATGTTTGGAAAACTTTTGGGAAGATTATTTTGAATCGAAGGTAGGTAACATTCTTGTCCTCTGCACTGATAGCGTTGCATATATGCTGTCTGCAGGACGAAATTTAAAACAATACTTACCTGAAATGAAGCACGTAACATGTTTGGCGCACTCTCTTCATCGCGTATCTGAGCAAATTAGGTTAGAATATCACGATGTTAACATTTTAATAGCAAATGTTAAAAAGATATTTTTGAAAGCCCCAAGTAGAGTCAAAATTTTAAAAGAAAAATATCCAGATTTGCCGCTACCTCCCCAACCAGTTGTTACAAGATGGGGCACTTGGTTAGAGGCAGCATTTTATTACGCTCAAAACTTTGAAAAAATAAAAGAAGTATTATCTTGTTTAAGCAGCTCTGATGCGGTATCTATTCGAGAGGCAAAAAATATTATAGAAAAAGAAAATTTAAATTACATTAAAGATAATTATTTTATAATTCATTTGTCTTTAAAAGAATTGCAAAAGCATAATTTATCGTTGACAGATTCACTTTTAGCATTTGACAACGTCAGAGATGCTATAAATCAGTGCAATTCAGAAAATATAAAAAATAAAATAGAACGTGTTATGGAACGAAACCCAGATTTAGACACACTTAGAGAATATAGTGAGGCCATTGAAAAAAAATGAAGCACATAATTTAATACCTTTTTTAAAATTTGCTCCTTTGACATCATCAGATGTAGAACGGTCTTTTTCCATTTGTAAATGGACTTAAGATGTTAAAAGAAATAGGTTGAAAATAGAAAATATAGAGAAACTCATAGATAAATATTTTAATTGTAAAGATCAGGATTACCAGGATGCTGACATTGTAATCGATGAAGATTAAAAATGTGAATAAATGTAAAATGTACATATTTAACAATAAACAATGTTGATTTTTATCTTTTTTCTTTATTCTACCCCTTTTTTTGGTCCTAAAATCTGACTAAAATCAACCTGTTCCTTCGTATGCCCTTTGCGTTTCAGAGTCGTGGTGCATCCTTAGAACAGTCTCACGACCCCAGCAGGCATTGGCCCTCTATGGGGCCCCGTCATTTATTCTACCCTTAATGCAAATTATCATGACCCCTATGAAAATATTTAAATTTAAGTGCAACAATTTATGTCTATCTATAAAAGTTCTAGCCATAAAAGGCTAAAAATAAAAAAATAGAAATTAAAGCTTCGATCAGAATTCGATTGTTTTTATTATTCAACAGATAAATAATGAATTAATTTAGTTTTGATACCTTCCTTTAAATTTTGAATTGAGTAGGAATAATATCACTACCAACATTAACAATATTTAATTGAATCCGGAAATACCGGAATTACTTTCCGGGAAAATGGCTTATCCATGTTATTCTTTCTGTGTGCATTTATGATTCAAGTACCAAAAATCAATCTACCTACTCCGATCATTGATAATGATACATATGGTATACTTACAGTGCTTCGGCGGAACACCAGACACCCAACTACTATGTCCAACCAATAACCAAGAGTCCTGGAATATATTTTGATTATATAGGAAATTCAAAATTAACTAACGGTGTTCTAAGTGTTATCATGCCAGTGGGAATTTCACACTTTAAGTTACACATTGAAAATGTCAACTCATCATTACAATTTTTTACAAACCTCTGTAAACAACTTGACATTGTCGAAGACTCCGAATGTCATAGCGTGATAGAACCACTAGCTGTGCAACAACAAAACATAATTAAATTGTTCGATTCAATGTCCCATTTAATTGATAACCGATCTAAGCGAGCTTGGGTTGGCGGAATGGGAACTATCCTCAAACAAGTTTTCGGCACTTTAGATGAAAACGATGCAATAAAATACGACCAGGCAATCGAATTAATACAGAGTAACCAAGATAAATTGTCATCTTTAGTAAAAGACAACGTTCTGATTACGAACTCTATTATAACTGTGTATAACAACTCTTTGGCAAAGATAAAGAATAACGAAATTGAACTTAATAACGCTATCAACCAATTAACAATTAGTATCCAAAATTTAACGATAAACTCAAACGTATTCGATTTACGACTTAATTTAGACTATGTCCTAAATTCTTTAGAAACATCTATGGTCACCCTAACATTTCAACTTGAAGAAATCACGAATGCCATACTGTTCAGTAGTCATAACATCCTGCACCCGGCAATCATGTCGCCCACTCTATTATACCGAGAACTAAGTGATAACGTTAGACACCTTATAAACAATCTGAACTTACCTGTACACCTAGATTTAAACTCTGTCCACACTATTGTTAAGGTTTCTGAATTATTGTGTTATTGTTACAATAGCAAATTAGTTTTCCTTTTACGTGTACCTTTAGTTTCTAATCGAGAATATATGATGTTTAATACAATTGCCTTGCCGACACCACATGTAAACGAGTCGGACATTTATAGTTTTATTGTACCTAGCAGTAAGTATATGGCCATCACTAAAGACAAATCTAACTATTATGATCTTGAATCATTAGAAAATTGTAAACTTGTAAATCCTGCGGAATATCTATGTAATATTCCGATGACCTAAAAATCCGACTCAAAGCCTAATTGTGAAAGCGAATTATTGTCTAAACAGGTCGAAGATATCCCGAAACAATGTAATAACAAATTCATATATGGAAAATTAAATATTTTCAAATCAATAACTAATAATAGATATCTTTATATACAAACAGAATCTGTGAAATTATCTTTAGATTGTCAAAATTCAAATCAAATATTAGAAATAGATATTTCTGGTATTGGCATACTCTCTATACCAAGCCATTGCATAGCCTACTGTAAAGGCATTACATTGTTGCCGAAATACAATACTGTTCTAAACTTGACCTCGCCAATTAGCATGCCAGATTTTAATCTACTCTCTAGTACTTGCTGTAAGATTAATAAACTTAGAAATGTTACAAGCAATCTGTCCCCGACTCATTTAGAAACTATTGATCTAAATGATCTACACTTAGTTGACCAACTGTCAATTAAACTTTTGTCAGACGCGGAAAAGATTAAAGAAACGCCACACCCAATTGAGTATGGGACACATTACTCGATAGCCATTAATGTGGTCATTTGTATTATCATCCTTTACCTAGTTTATAAGATTATACTATTCTTTTGTAAGCCCGGCAGCAACCTGCGTCGATTCCGTACTTATAATTTACGCGAATCGGGTGAACCCAAATCAAATTCCATAGAACTGGAACAACCCGAACAAACGGCTCAGAGAATCCCAACTCCAACCTTAAGAACATCCTTTTAAAAGAACAGTTAACTTCGGTTATTATCTCCGAAGTTCACTCTAAAGGGGGAGGTGTTATAACCCTCTACTGAACCCTAATATGATGACATGACCCTATGCCATGTATTCCTATACTTTCCCATTTTGCTATGTCAGCGTTTTATTCCTATGAGCTTGTTACAAATCAACAAGGAGTCAGTCTGTTCTCCACTCTCGCGCAGCACGGTTGCCCAAGGGTCCCTTATTATTTACTTTGCCTATATTGTGTGAAGGACAATATATTTAGTGTACTTTATCAAAAGTCTTTTTTTTAAAACTCCTTTTGTAAGGGACCCCATAGCAGTTCCATGTTAATTTGTCATCGAGATATAAACCAAGATATTTTTCTACATGTGAACGGCGTATTATATTGTTATTGATTTTTAGCGGCGTGTAGTCTGGAATCTTTTTATTTTTTGCTGCAAAAATCATATAAGATGTTTATGTTTTGATAAGTTTATTGTAAGCAAGTTATATAAAAACCACCCATTGAGCATGTCAAGATCGTTCTGAGCTTGTTTTATCAATTCATGGATGGAATGTCCGTAATAGAACAGGCACGTTTCATCCGCGTATACCGTTAGATGACCTTTTAGCTCGAGATTTTTTATATTATTTATGTAAATAAGGAAAAGCAGCGTTCCAAGCACTGAGCCCTGCGGTATTCCGAATGTGATTTTTTGGAAGCTGCTTTGGAATGGGCCTATTTTTACCGATTCTGAAAGTATGAGACAAACATTTGCAATGCATTACCCGTTATTCCTATGTTGTTTAGCTTCTGAAGTAACTTAACATGACTTACTGTATCGAATGCTTTTTTTATGTCAATAAAAATGCCCAAAGCTAATTGTTTTTGATCAATTCTCGTTTTGATATTAGTAACTAGGCAGCTGGCAAGATTTTGTAATATACTACTTTTGACACATTTTATTGCTTTGGCAGTAATACCATCGATACCAGAATTGGTTTTATTGTTTAGTCCGTCAATTATTTTCTGTAATTCATCTGCGGTGCAGGGAGGAAATTCGTGTAATGTAATGTTGTGTGAATAGTTAAGTTTGTACATAAGTGTGTTATCACAATTAACATGATATTTAACGGGTATCTTGTTCGCGAGGTCAGCACCAATAGAAGAAAAGAAATTATTGAAAGCTTCACATACCTCATTACCCTCCGTTATGATACGGGAATCAGACAAGAGCCTAGGGAGAACACAACTATCTTTTACCTTATTTCTCACTAAATTATTTATTAAGTTCCACATTTGTTTAGGTTTACACGCTGTATCACTGAAAGCTTGATGAAAATATTTCTTCTTACAAGTATTTATCAAATAGTGCACATTACGTTGCTCATTTTTAACCGACTTCAAAAAGGAGGAGGTTATCAATTCGGGTCGTATGTTTTTTTTAAATTCTTTTCTCAACTCATCCTTTTTGCTGTTTTGCTTCATTTCTTTGTATAACATGTTCCGTTTAGTAATTACATTAATAATGTTCTTGTTTATCCAATCTGTACGGGGCGGGTTTAATATTTTGATTTTTTTTACCTTATTACTGGCAGCGTTTTGCTTGAGAAATTCATGTAAATATTCATAGCTGCAGAATTCATTTGTATATGGCGCCACTGCAATGCACTTATGCAGTTTATCGTAGTCAAGAGCTTCGTATGTAATTCGCTGTCTAGGTAGGGGTGGTATTTTCTGTAGTTCGAAGTATATCTGCTTATGATCGGATAGCGATGATTCGAGTATTGACATACTGAAGCAATGATTTTCTAAATTGGTGCATATGTGATCCAGGATGGTATTTGTTTACGAGGTTTGTCGTGTGCTA
The DNA here is from genome assembly GCA_963082885.1 of Parascotia fuliginaria. Taxonomy (NCBI): domain Eukaryota; kingdom Metazoa; phylum Arthropoda; class Insecta; order Lepidoptera; family Erebidae; genus Parascotia; species Parascotia fuliginaria. The sequence continues at coordinate 315,490 of OY720198.1, read as the reverse complement.
TAATCTTTGTCGATCTTATTCAATATGACGTAACCAGCCTCTTGCAAGGTGTACAAATATTGTGAAATATGATTACCAGTGCTCAACAAATCGATATTAAGGTCTCCAAACACGATCGACCTCTTTCTTGTCTCTAATTGGACTGAAAATGTTTCCAAAAACTGTTTTACGTCTGTGTGACCAGGTCTGTAGACTCCGCCAATGTTCAACGCCAGTTTGTTTATATAAAGCCATAGCTAGTGGTTATCTTTATCATATAGGTGCATTGTTATAAGGTGCGATATTATTAAGGCAATAAAAAATTGCAGATATCATATTTATGCTGACGATTTACAAATTTATTTATCTTTTAAACCTCAAGAGTATGAATCAGCAGTTAACGCTATTAATCAAGATCTCGAGAGGATAGTAATATAATATAATAATATAATAATAATAATATTCTACCACATGCACACAGCGCCATTTAGCCCCAAATTAAGCAATTATATTTGCTTGTGATATGGGTACTAAACAACTGATATACTACTTAAATACTTTTTTTTTGTTTGTAAATACATACATATTATAGATAAATTACAACCAGACACAGAACAAACAATCATGCTCATCACACAAAGATTTGTCCTGGGTGGGAATCGAACCCACGACCTCCGGCTTAGCAGTCAGGGTCACTAACCACTAGACCAACAGGCCAGTCAAGTAGTAGACTGGTCTAATCAAAAATCATTGATCCTTAATCCAGCCAAAACAAAATTTATGATATTTGGATCTCCTGGGCAGCTGGAAAAGATACCACAAACAAACAATAACATAAATGTGATGGGTCAAAATATTGAACGAGTGAGCGAGGCCCGAAACCTGGGTGTAGTGATGGATGAGGGTCTTAGGTACGAAAAATATATTTCTAACTGTGTGAAAAACTGTTTTTATCGCCTAAAGATATTATAAAGAATGCGTCAATATTTAAGTGAAGATTTGCGGATACAGTTAGTCGAAAGTCTAGTGCTGTCTAGATTAAACTATGCGGATACGGTTATAGGTCCCCGATTATTAGCGCGCACTGAACGTTTAATACAAGGAGTGCAGAATGCCTGTGCACGATTTTGTTTTGATATACCATCAAGGAGCCATATAACACCGTACCTTAACAAACACAACATCTTAAAGATGAAATATCGTCGTAAGATTCATCTGGCTTGTCTTCTCTTTGGTATAGTGAAGCATAAGTGTCCGCCGTATTTGCACTCTAAACTTGCTTGTTTGAAAAGCCAGCGGCAGCGCGAGGGTAGACAGTGTTCACAACAATTGGCTATACCGCAACACAAGACAGCCGCATTTCGGGGCAGCTTCCGATATTCTGCATCCAAATGTTGGAATAATATACCTCCGCCCATTCGAAACCTGCAAAATATTAATACTTTTAGAACTAAACTAAAAACCTTTATTCTTTATCGGCAATTACAAAATAATAATATAAATGTGGACATGTCATTTTTATAACCTAATAATTATAACCTAAATCTTACTCAATCCAATTTTATATAATTCTATTCCATTATAATAATTTATCTTATCATAATCATTAGTTAGTTATTCAATCAAATCATGATAATTCTTATAAAATCACGACAAAGTCACGACTTTAATAATTTAAGTTGGTTTTAACATATACAATTATATCTATAATTTTTTTTTTATTTATTTCTATTTTTTTTTTTTTTTTTTTCAATATATTTACAACATGTACAATAATCACAATATACATTAAAATTTTAATAAACTATTTTGAAATTATATAATTTACTTACGTTGGTGTTATTAATTACAACAGCTTCAATGTCTTCCATTTTTTATTTAAATAAATAATTTCTGTGGTGGTAATATAAATTATGTTGTTGAACAGGGTCACAGACTAGAGAACGAAGCGAACAGGTGTTACGAAGCGTCTCTTGCAAGTCTATTTTCAAAATACCCTGCGCTTGCCAGAATATAAAAAATAAAAGAAATAGCAGTAAATTATAATAGAAGAATATATATGTATTGTATGTATGTCAATAAATAAGTATTTAATAATATTGTATTTATCTTATTGTCCATGCCCCAGCTATTATTTATATTTACTTTTCTGTATATATAAGTATATATTCGTTTCCTCTGTCCGTGTGTCACTGCAGGGGAGCCAACTGAAAACCAGCGCTAGGTGTTATCATGCCCAGCAAATGCTGAGTTGGCGACCCGTTTGATATAAGCACGCCGACAGCATACCTAGTGCCTATTTACAATTTAATCGATGATATTATGTTATGTGCCTAAATTTTGGTTGTTTATTACTTTTTTTTTTTTTTAATTATTATTGTGTATTGTGCAAATTTATGTGTTGTCTGTGGCTTACGTCAAATAAATGTATTTTCTTTCTTCTTTCTTTCTTTCTTTCTGTTATTTAATATGTATAGTTGTTTTGCAGATAAATTGACACCCCACCTCCTTTACCAACCGGCCTATAATTATTATATATGTGTAAATCCAGGTATTTGATATAAGTTTGAGTCCTCATCTGATCTCAACCATGTTTCTGTAAAAATTAATAGTTGTGGTAACTTCGGAATAGCTTTAATAATGCACTTGATTTCATCAAATTTACCAGCGCGTCGTATACTTCGTAAGTTAGCATAAAAAATTCTAATGCACGATGAATTCGCAGGTATATCTTCGTATTTGCTTGGTAAGGTGTATTTTATATTCATTGGTTGTGTAGGTGTCGTATACTTAAGTGTTAGTTACGAGTTTTTTTTATCATTATTATTTTCTATTATTTTCGGTATTCCTTTAATGTATTTAATTATAAGATCACTTTCACCGCTGGATTTGCGTTTTTCAAGTTCCTCTCTTAACGATTGCATAAGTTTCTGCTGGGCTGGTGTCTGATCTGGGTAGATATTTATACCTTCCGGTAGTTGAGATTTGTTTCGGAATAGTAGTTTCGGTGTGTCTGGGCTATCAAAAAACACTTTGAGAAAGCGACTTTTACCATTTTTATATTTGCCAAGCCTCATACTTTTTTCGTGCTGGGGGCAGTTTTTGTATATAATATTGAGGAATTCAGTAATTTTATTATCATCATAATCACGTCTATTTGTTGAATTACTATCAACTAACTCCGGTATACCGGTCAGTATGATATTTTTTTCGCGGTAGCAGCGATCTTTGAGTTCAAGTAAGAGGTCTTCGTGAACATAGAAAGGCGATTTCGGTACCGCGTCTGAGCCATATTTTGCTTGCGTAAAATCATCCTCAATGCTCTTAATTTTGGTTTGTATTAAACTATTAGTTATTTTAATTTCTGAAATTTCCTTTTCAACTTTGCTTTGATTGAACGTGAGGTTTTCCAATGACGTTTTTACGGCTGCGAGTTCCTGTTTCACACCGGTAATTTCATTCTTAATTGTTGTTAAGTTTTAGCTCTGAGTATCTGTAAAATCGCTCAGGATCTTGCGAATATCCTTACGGAAATCCATAAAGTCAGATTTGTAATCGTATATGTGTGTTCGATCCTTACGCTTCCCCCTCGTAGTAATATAAGTACCGGTGTTTGGTCCTTCTTCGTCATCATAAATGTCGCTTCCGCTACTGCGGTATCTGGCATCGGTCGCAAAGTATCCATTACGGTAATGCACAAGCGAGCCAAAAAATAACGGACGCACCGTTCTCGCGGAGGTGAGGTGCAGTGTGAGGCGGCGACCACTAATCCACTCCGGACACTATTAATCACAAAAACAATGTCATAGGGCACAGGATGAGATTTATGGGATTCCGCACTTTATTTATATTGCTGATTATGAAGAAGTTAATTGTTTTGTGTCCACGAAATTTATCTCTACACATTGTTTGCGATCACTTAAATAACTTTCAATCCACTGAAGAGCTGTGCCTCTAATATCATAGAGCTCACATTTATGCAGAAGGACTCGATGATCAACAAAGACAAAGCGTTCGACATATCAAAGAATACTACCGACACACGCATCCTTTTATCTAAACACTCTGATATATTCTTAATAGTCCAGGCGCCAAAGGTAGTTGAGTATGCAAAATGTGAGGACCGGCAACTATGTTCAAATTCTTTTACCTGAGACCCTAAACAATAGAAAGTCACATGTTGCCGGCAGCTGTACTGGTCCCTTTCCCTTTCCCCTCACTATTCTCTCCTCTCGGCACGTTGCTGAGTCATAGCACTTGGAATAGTCAGTAAATAAGAATTCGTAGCCCATAACGGTTTATTTTTACGTATCTAAGTAATATTATTTAAGTTTTTTTGTAGTTGAGCGTTTTATTAGTGTGTTTTATTTAAATCAAAGGGCGGACAATGTCAGTACAAGTGATAAATGTAAAAAAGCGAAAACTAAACGAATTGTCATGTTTGTTTTGTAATAAAACGGGTGATTTAGTGGAAAATCCAAAATCACAAACTATTATTAGTATTCAAAGAGCCGCAAATCGCAGAAAAGATGACATTAGTAAGAAAATAGAAAGTGTTACAGACTTTATTGCACACAATTGTTCCTGGCATCAAAAAATCAAATCATTTATTTTGTATAAATTGTACAAATATATAAAATTCTTAAATTAAATGTAGGTAACAAAATACGGTGCCTGTACTAGGGTAAACCTGTGCCACAGGCGTTAAAGTGCCACAGGCGTTAAGGCATCGAGCTTGTATTGCAACTTATATTAGTGAAGAGAAAATAGGGCGTCGAGAATTAACATTACTAAAGCAGGAGAATGCCTCTATTTCCACTTCCTCTACAGAAGCAAATGTTTCAGGTAGCCAACGTGTTCGTCGGTCATCAAGAAGTGAATTAAAACTTGATACAAATCAGAAATGTTTAATTTGTGGTAAACAAACAAGAAATAAGAACAAAACTCTTCTTTTATGTTCTGAAATTTCAGCAGCGGAACAAATTTTAAATACTGCTCGAAAAAAACAAGATGATGTTTTCACTAAAATTGGCATTTGCCAACATCCAGCTGATTTATTTGCAATGGAAGTGAGGTATCATAAACATTGTTATCGTGATTATCTGCGGCAATCAAGACATTCACAGATATGATGATATTTCAATAAAATACTTGGAATGAAACCTTACGGAGTAAAGGTCAAACGATGGAAAATTTCATAATTTCAAATGAGCACACCAAAATTCCATCTAATTGTAATAATTTCTTTTCAAGCACAAAAAAAAGTTACAGCTTGTTCGATTTCTATGTACTGCTGCCCCTAGATATAAACAAGTAAATGAAGATTGCGAATTATATATTTGTGGAGGATTTAAAGATCCATGGCTGTAGGTTAATTTGCTGACATTTTGTAAACTTTGACGTTCATAAGTGTTAATTTAATTAACCTAAATGAATAAACATATATTTCATTTCATATTTCATTTCATTTCATTTCATTTCATTTCATCAAAATGTTCCAAACTACAAGGTTCTTCATTTTTTAAAGTACCTGACTTGAATTCTAACCATTTAGAAGCGCATTCACGGATGTTTTGCCATATATTTCTCGCAGTATAAACCATACTTTGCTATATCATAATCATTAGCGCTGATACAGATGTTTTCATTCTCGGAATTTACTTCTGGAACAAGCTTGCACGTCTAGGCTGTTTAGGTCTATGGTTCGACGGTTCCTATAAGAAAAAAATCATTCATTGTCATCTGGCTGCTCAATCCCTTGGAGAAAATATTTGTGGTATTTTGCCAGCATTACACGCTGTGAGTGGTTGCGATTCGACTAGCAGATTGGTCTCAAAAAAATGCTTTAAACGCTGCATCGTTGGATTTTGTACAAGAAGCTTTAAAAAATTTGGAAAATCCATACCTAAGTGTCGAACAGCTAAAAGATTTAGAAAATTCGCACCGATCTTTTAAAAAAAAAAACTCAACGGCTGATGAACTTTGGTATAAATTAATTTCCCAAAATATTGGTTTCGGCTTAAATCTATTAAAAGTTATTTGCACATCAGATGCTCTACATTTATATATATTAAGAGCTTCAGTATAAACATATGTATGGGTGAATGCTGACCAAACTCTACTATAGCCTATTGATAACACCTTCTTAAGCTATGAAAGGAAAGATGGTAAATTACACCCACGACAAATGACTAAGCAACTACTGCCGGAATTATTGATTGAACCCTGTAAGTGTACATCCAATTGTAAAACAATGGCTTCCTCTTGTAAAAAAATTTTTAACAATAATTTTTGTTTTCATTGTTAATTTTTTTGTTTTTTTTCCACTTGACTAGCTATAAGTATCATAAAAAAAATTATATTGCCACTAAAACAATTATTATAATGATACCAAAGCATGTGTTCAGTCCATTTACTTGATGTCTAAGGGGGTGGGGTGTAAAAAAAAATTGGACCAATACACCTCCTGGCAACATTCAAAATCATAATTTGCATGCTTTTCTGAGTTCAAAACCATACACCGAATGCGGTCCTCACATTTTGCACACTCAACTCCATCCAGCGCCCGGTCTATAATTAGACAGAAAGCTGCAAGTGTTGTCGACTTATTTTTTTGAAACACATTTTGTTCCTGAGTTAAGATGTCGTGTTTATTTAAAAAACTAGCTTGCCGCGGCGCAGTTTCACCCGTCTTTGATTACTGCTCTGCTTCTGTCGCCAGTAGCGTGATGTTACATAGCCTTTAACGTGCCTTGAGAACTGGGATATCATACGCAAAAAGTTTTTTTCAAAATCGCTGGTAGTTCTAGAGATTATATATAACGCGTTCAAACAAATAACTCTTCCGGTTTATATAACAGTATAGATAGATATAAAATAAAATAAGCTCTACTACTTTGTTATGTCATAATTTTAGGATTGTTTCATATCATATCCTTCATGACATAAAATAATTACGAGATCAGTAGTTTCAAAAATTTGACAGATTAATTTTAGTTAGCCCCCAGAGCAATGTTTGCGAGACCAGCCGTTAGATTCCAGACACTGAACCCACTTCTCATGTTTGATAAGTCTTAAGCGGAGCGTGAAAAAGCATTTCATAAAGCTGCCATAGTGAAGGCCACCATGCCAGCACTCGTGGGCTCCACTGACTGCTTACCATCAGAGTGGCGCGGGCACTCTTTGGTAGGATAACTGTATAGTAAAGCTAATAAAACGACATTTTTTGTTTGTATACCTTTATTTAGTAAATTAGTATAGTACATTTTCGAAAAACTGTAGAAGAATATAGTATTTTGGGAAATACTATATTTCGACGGGTCCTACGTATACTGATACAAGTGCAAAAATGTAACTTTTACAGGAGAGCGATTTAAAAGAACTAAAGCTTTAAACTTTAACATATTATACAAGCTTTAGAACTTTAAAATCGCTCTCTTAAAGTTGGGTTTTTGCACTTGCACCAGTATACGTAGTACTCGTCGATTTGTAATATATTTATAGTAGGTATATAATAATAATATCAGCCTGTTTTACTGTCCCACTGCAGCACAAAGGTCTCTTCTCATATAGAGAAGATATTATGAGCATTAATCACCAAGCTTGCTCAAGGCGGATTGGCATTTCAGACTTTTAAGTCCAAATTTCCTCACGATTTTTCCTTCACCGTCAAATCACATTGGTACTTGCCCGGAATCGAACCCATTATCTCGTGTTTACGAAGCGGGTCCATTCCAATCCACTGAGCCTTTTCGACTTATATACTACTAGCTTTATGCGGCGCGGTTTCACCCGCGCATGTAATAAGAATTGTTGTATCCCTCGGGAACCAAACCGATTTTCGGGATAAAAAGTAGCATGTCCGTCTCCAGCACCGAATCTATCTACATACCAATTTTCATCGAAATCGGTACAGCCGTTTAGGCACTGAGTAGTAAAAAACACACACACACAACAAACTCCTACGAAATAAAGAAAATACTACGCAAAATATCATAGCAATAGTATCGTACTGCATCATTCATATTTACGAAGACGATTAAAATATTGAAATTCTGAAAGTAACTGAAAAAATTTGTTAAATATCATAAAATACAGCCTATGTTACCCGCTCAATTTATTTATTTTTAAAGGTGAATGAATTTTCAAATCGGTGACGTAGATTTTTAGTTAAATCCTTGCAAACAAACTGTCATACAAAAAATAAAATCTTTTCTCTAGTACAGATAATATATTATTATAATTATACTATCTACCAACCTACCATTGATTAAATTAAAGTTCAATATTAATAATACTACATAATAAGTGTAGTAAGAGTGGCAAGCAAGTAAACCTAGATATACCTTACCTATATATATATATATATACCTTAGTATTGAATAAAATCATTTAAGTGACTGCTCATTGCTAAATATATGTTATATACACTTATCTATTCACATTTACCTAATTAGTTGTGTGTACCTACAGATAAAGTAAATTTAATTTTATATAAATTAAATTGTATTTTAATCTATCTACTTACTGAACATTTATTATCTCACAAATATATTCTAATACCTATTTATTAGGGGAATATGGGGCTCAAGGATCACTTTTTTTCTAAGCTTATTTTGGGTTCTTTGGTTTTAATATTTGCTTTATTTTCACTAAGTGACTCATGGGTCACATTGAATTAGGATTTGAATTACAGTGTCAATCATAATCATAAGCGTTTAGAATTCAATTAAAGTTACATTATTATTAAAATTCCTTATTTTATTTAAAAAAAAAGTAAATCATCAGTCATTGTTCCGTTTTAGTTGAAGAAATCACAATAAGTACTTACTTATTTTTGGGCACGTTCTATCCACCGCGGTCGTCATGCCTTGGTGGTACCGGGGCAGTTGGGAATAATTGTTTCATCGACCTCGGTAGTACTGACCCACTGGCTACCAGGGTGGATGGAACAGATCAAATACCATTTATCCCGGTGGGTTTTTAACGGGATGGATATCACAGATTAAGTAGCATGGTGGTGTTTAAAGTGGGGTGAAGTAGATAATTAGGGTTATTCCCAGAGGTCCATGATTCCATTGTTTACAAAAAATTGAGTTTCATACTTTAATTCCCATCGGGTCCACGACATTTTAAATTAATACATTTTTGTTTCCCAACGGGTCCATAAGATTATTTGGTACAGCCAGCAGGAAACTAAAATTTAACTAAAACTAAAATAATTCGGTTATATTAGAGCGTCGCTCGTGAGAAATTTTAGATAAGTAGGTACTTATTTATATGCGTTTTTGTGTTTTGAAGTCCGCACGTGCTTAATGGTAGGTATTGTTATTAATATGGTAGATTTTGCTTATTTGAGTTTAATAATATCTTATAAGTCTTCTACTGTTTATTTGGTAAAAGCGCAAATTGTACCTACAGGCATTATATTTGTTTCTCTCTCGTAGTTTCCGACATCGAGCAATGAGTATAATTGGTAGAATGGTGACGAACAACTGTAAAAAGTGACATCCATTAAGAAGACATCCCTCTTTTGGTTTTTTTTCTACCAAACGTTGACGAGAAGATAGGCATACGTCGTCTTCATTGTGATCAGAGAACAAGAAGTCTCTGAATAGTGCTAGAATTTTTACTTTCTTTTTTTGGATTAAAGTGCATTTTATAACATCGAGATGTTTATTTCTCATTCTGATTAATGGAGTATTGATACTACTAAAAGTGGACATGTCATATCCCACTTCTAAATATTGTTTTACTGCCTGTTAATAGAATTTTGTAACTGGTTTATGAGTGTTTGTAACATTCTCACAATCTTTGCATTGCAGTACCACAAGATTTTGTGCGCTTACACTTCCACATTTGTATCCTATCTTTCGAGCTGTAGAGTAAAAAAATGTGTCGAAATCCTCTTACTTAGTCGATTATTATTGGGGCCATCGATGAAAGTGAACTCTATTGGCCCAGCGCAAACGTTATCTTGATTAATGTTCTCGTATTTTTTAAGGACATAAACGTTACAACTCACTTGAATCTGCACTTAACACTGCAAGGAACCAAGGACATCTGTTCAGAACCTGCCGCTCCAATTCCTGCTTGCATTCTATCTAGTACTTAACCCTTACTTTGTTTCGCTCTAACTTGTGTGGCGGCAAAATAGGTATGTTTGGCTGGCGGACCTATCTAGATGGCTATTAAAAGCAGGGTACCGCTCGGCTTATTTATTGCAAATTAAGAATTTTAACTAATATTAAAATTATTCGTTCCCTGTGAAAGCATGAGCAGATTTTACTTTTATTTTTAAACGTTACTAATTTGCTGAGTGTACTATTGACAAATCTTACCGACCCGATGGGAATTAATGTAAGGATATTTTAAAACACATATTAATTTGTCATGGACTCGATGGGAAACAACGAACACAAGATTCGTGGACCTCTGGAAATAACCCGATAATTATTTTACAAACATAAAATATGAACTAAAAGTAAAAAAAAATTGGGATGTAACAGTCAGTGTTGTGAATAATTAATATTTATTCTTATTATTATTGGTATTGTGCTTTATATAATACAAGCCGTTGAGATGACGTGATGGCGCCCACCTCTTTGCTCGCTAGTTTGGCTTTGTCTTCTAAGTGACCCCCAATTTGGACCTCGCTAGATGGACTGTTGTATACGTCAATGTGACGCTAGCGGAACGGCCAAGTCTTAAATATAGCATGTGAAGTTAGGGCGAAGCTTGGCTCTACATGAGCTCTGATAACTTTTTGATAGTGCGAGCCATGGACTCGTCTTGGCAACATTTTATATGAAAATGTTGGATGGGCTTTCTATTTTCAGATTGTGATCAGTGAAACACATAACAATCAACGGAATCTAAACACACAGTTACATGTATATGAGAGAGTACTCTTCGTGATAGGATCTTTGATAACCGACAGGACGGCCATCTTTAAATATAATTATGTTATTCCAAAAGGGCAACTTCGGTATTGAACGAAGTTAAAACAATATTTATTGGTCCCGCAGTGCTATCTGTCACATTCTACTCTTTATTTTCACGTACCTACCTATTTGTAATTATCTTTTTAATTTAACCACTGAATATTAATGAATATTTAAACTTAGTTGCAAATAGCTTAGTTGCACTTAGTTGGAAATAGGTTTAGAACAATATGCATATCGGCTTAACCTACCGGCTACCTACGTGATAAGAAACATGTTACCTGTATAATACAATAGGGTTCAAATAATCCCACCGCTAATTCCCAAATAACATTAGGCGTCAATTACAGCTTACTCTAGAACCTAAGTAGATATAAATGCGCTATAATAGGTACAATTATAGATTTGGGCCACATAAAAGCGATCATTACTGAACAATATCACTTCAAGTTAAACTAAGAATGTCTAAGATAGAAAATAAGATGTGCCTAAAGATTAGAAGCGTAAAACAGCTATTATTATCACTATACTACAGGCGAAGCATCTTATAATTTGAGCTTTAAGTGACTCTTAGAACTACAAGAACGATATTTTCTTTATAAGCATTACAATAACTCCTACAATTCTTAGCAAGCCATTACAAACACTCTTTGAGCATCAAAAGCTGTACAAAAGTAGCACTTAACACCTACCGCTCTAATATAGCGCTCATAATATTTCTTATATCACCAAATTTCTTAATATAAATACAAAACTCTCTTCAATTATACCATAAGTCCATACAATAACAATTTTCGTTGCTATTGTTAAACTGAACATCGCCTCTATATAACAATACTAAGGTAGAGAGTTTGAGTTTAATATCACTTGTAAAGAGCTTGTTGTTGAGACACTGCGGTACTGTCAATGTAAACCTATGTTGTAGCTTTTAGAACGAGAGAGCTGTTTCACTTGAGTGGCTTACATAACTGGACTATTTGTAACAGATATACTCGTACGTAGGTACATGTCAACAACAACATATTAGAGCCCAGTGTTAATAGGAGTGCAACAAGGACATTGCCCATCATCTTGGTGTTGACCCAGACCATGGTCATTTGTCTCACTTGTAGAAGGACTTCACTATGTCTTCCATGGTCTCAGCCATGAGTACGATATCGTCGGAAACCTGAAGGTGAGTGATGTGGGTACTCGCCGTTTATATTTTGCAGTGGAGGAGCTTAAAAGCGTCTTCCAGTGCGTCTTTCGCTTAATTGTATATACTTGGTCAGTGAACAATTTATAGTTTGGGGTTAAAATAAGCCCGAGGTGCGATATAGTGGTAATGAACGTGAGGCATACACGTGTCAGGTTAACATTATAATGCATTGATAGTAAACTGGTATAAATAGTACAAAATGATACAGTTCAGTACCAGTTGTCACAAGACGAACTATCCAACAACATGCAGTGGTTCACTTTCTTTATGTTTCTGCTCTTCGCTCTCGTCGGTCTGGTGAGTTACAAAACTGACAGTACCTATAGTAAATATTAAATGGCCACACACATCGCTCCGTGTCTCTCTATGTAACTTTACCTCTCAGCTTCCAAGTAGATTAAGTCAACTTGTCTCTGACGTCACTCGATGTTTGTTTATGTTCAGGTGGAACATGTGCTTGTTCACCACTTTAGTGATCTCTCATCTATTTGAACAACGACACCCGACACTGTCACTCTACTAACATCTGCATTTGTTTTATAAATACAGAGCATGCAGTCCAAGTCCAAGTATGATGAAGAATATTTGAAAAAAATATGTAAGTACCTACGTAATATTACATTTGATTTATTTACATAAGTACTCCATTCTAGAAATATACATTTTGTTAACATAGTTTAAGTAGCCTCTCGTATGCTAAGTATATCAGACACAATAGAAATTATATTGTGTAAGGTGGTATAGGTTTATAAAATCAGTCATCGTAAGTCTACAGAATGCTGTAATTTAAAATTAATAAACTAAGACAATCAATACATTTTTCTTAAATCTAATTTTTCTAACTAAATGTGTCAAATACACTCGTAATTACTAAATAGAACGTTTAAAATCACGGAATATGTGTAACGTAACTTTATTATCAGAACTAGATTGTTACGGCGATCCCGACATTGCAAAGATTTTGCAAATTGAGTAGTTGCTTCTTGCTGACCGAGTGAAACACATTAGTAGTTATGAAAAGTTAGAAATTAATATTTAGCTAAGTTTAACAAAGCAAACAGCGTTCCTACGCATTTATTATATTAAAGTTATAGTAGGTAAGTACTCATCTTTTTAATAAGAATAGGTTCTATTCAAACTCAAAATTAGTTGTATCTGACTGTACCTCATAAAATAATTATATATAAAAAAAATAGTTGTCCAAACGATACAAAACGTATAACAGATAAAAAGTTTACCAAACGCTACTCTTGTAGATATTTTATTGGGGTTAAGAAACAATATGTTTTCCTAACGGGATGTAGCCCCGACTAATTAATGTTTAAGTATAGATAAGTAAGTATATAATATGTCACCGTAAACTTGTAAATACCGTTAGATTATAATCTATCTCGCGAGATTGTGAACTGTCGAAAGATTGTGAACCGTAAGATACTCTGCTTACAATTTAACGCATTATTTTTCGATAGATTACAATGTCCACCCTTGTGGGTGGACCGACGATCTTATTAGGGTGGTGGGCAACGACCCGCCAAGATGGCGAAGATTGGGGGACGCCTACGTCCAGTAGTGGACGTCTGTCGGCTGAAATGACGATGATGAAGTATATATAGTTAAGTATATATACAATATATTATAATTGTATTATTTTGTTACAGTGGAGGAGTTAGGACAGTTACTCCACAAATTTACAAACCTACGCAAGTAATAGTGAGAGACAACAACAGCGCCATACTGGATGATACCTCCAACTTGACGAACTCCTGCTTCAATATTAGATAATGTAATAAATCATTTCAGCATTCAGTCCTTGTTTTATTTAACTGAGTTGACATAAAAGTATTTTATTGTATTAGCATGCAAGTGTTCAAATCTGACGATCTGCGCTTTAAACTTCAACTGGTGGCATTTTCCTGAACACCTTCATTGATATCCCTTCAAGACCATCGCACATAGCGGTCCACGTAAGTGATCACGTGATGATTGTGTCTCTGCATTGCAGAAACTAATTGTTTCGAGAACACAACCATGTCCAAAGGCTTATTACTAATTCTGCTCCCGTCGCCAATAGCGTGATGTTAAATGCCAGTATACCATACCATACCAGCCTATAACCTTCCTCAAGCACTGGGCTTTCATAGGTACGAAAAAAACAAGAGTGTGTGTACTCATGTACGCACGTAAGAAGTTATACTTCTTTGGCGTAACAATCCAAAAATACCAAATAATAACACAACGCATACATACATAAATATACATAAATAGCATGCAACAATACTGAAAAATCATAAAATATAATTAAAATAAAAGAAAACAAAAAAAAAATTAGATAATAATGTACCTAATAATTTATAATTTGCAATGTAAATAAATTATACATACCGACAGTTAACCTCAAATCTATAATTGCACTTAAAACAGTAAGTATATTAAAACCACTTTTACCACTAATATTCAAAATAAATATTTTTACTGATAAATGATCCAAAAAAAATATCTATCACCGTCATACATATAATTGAATTGATATAAACGCCAATATGTTTTTTATTTATTCACACTGATTATTTGTACTGATACGACACACAAAGGTTCGCAACTAACTTCAGGGTGTAAAAGGCTCGCAACTTACTTCAGGGTGTTGCTTTTTTCTGTCGGTGTTCGCGCGCATCGTAAAAATTCACTTTCATCATTTTTCCCAATCGCGCCAAAAGAAGTATAACTTTAAAAATTTCACAGATTTCGTGCCTAACACGACTATCAATATAATATTGAAAATTAATAAGGTGAAACATCTAGGAATTATATTAGATGAAAAACTTCTTTTCGACCAACATGTTGACACTGTCGTCAAGAAAGCTTCGCAAGTTTTAGGGTTTATTATAAGAACTACATCCAGCTTTCAATCATTAAAACCATTAAAAATATTATATTGCTCGTTTGTGCGTAGCCAGCTCGAGTATGCGTCACAGGTTTGGAACCCTCAGTACCAAGTTTATATAGACCGTATAGAAAGCGTCCAGAAAAAGTTCCTACGTCATTTGGACTTTAGAGCTAAGCAATATTCTACTGACTATAAACATCGTTGCAGTAGGTATCATTTTTTACCTCTAGAAACTAGACGTGCAATCAATGACATTTGTCTATTACTAAGCATTGCGAATGGATCGGTCGATAATCCTGAGCTCACAGCTAAACTGTCTTTGCACGCCAGCAGCACTAGTTTGCGCCAAAGACCGCTCTTATATGTACCGTTTGCAACTACAAATTATTGGCGTAATGGAATCTTCTTGCGTAGCGCGACAAAGTACAATAATTTACTTCGCGAATTTAATATTGACCTTTTTTGCACTAGTTCACTTTCAGTAAGACGTCTTTTAACAAATATTTTTTTTCAGAACAATGGCTTATAGAATTAGTAGAAATAGTATAATATAAATATAATTATATAAATACATAAAAATAATAATATTAAATTGTGGCAGATATTGTCTGTGGTTAATATCTCTTTGTATAAAATCTCTTTATGTTTAATTATTTGTTTGTTGTTTTTACATTAAACTGTTCATATAAAAAATAATTCTACACATTGCATTATATGTATTATTATATGGATTGTGATATTGTCATTGCCTACTACTTACTTAATTTATGTTTAAGTACAATAATAGAAACAATTTGTGAAGGCTTGTTATTAGCAATTTAGTTATGTATATTTGTATGCTATCTTAAAACTGTTATTAGTCTGTAAGCCTTCCTTAAAATAAATAAATAAATAATAAATAATCTACGGAAATAAAAAAAAATATTGTCTCTGGGCGACGAGAAAGTCGGGATAAAGAAAAGGCTACTAAATAAAACTAGGTACTTCGTTGAATGATAATTATTTTATTCTTAGGTTAACATAATTATATTCCTCGAATAACGCCTGTGAACAAAAAAATTGCAAAATCGCTTAACGAAGTTTGATGTGAAAAATGTCATCTGACTTTCTTGACTTTTTCGAAAAGGTTAGACTACAGTACAGGGAAAACCTCTGTGGGTCTAATCCTCCAATCGTCTTTGTTTTAGGCTCAAGTTGTAGCTGACTAAATCGACGGTCTCTTCGCAACAACATATAAGTGCGCAAGGCGTCGCATTGCAGCAAGAATTTTAGATGGCGCTTGAAATTATTTCAATTAAAATAATATTCTGTATTGATAGTATTAAAACTATAAAATGCGTTGATATTCTAAGTCATTTGAAATTAAATCATTTTATTCATAAACTTACTTAGGTACAGATTAACATACGACTTAATTGTGTAACTATACGTATTGTAATGTTAGATGCCTGTACCAGGATATAATTCCTGTATCACAGGCGAAAATAGCGCTAAATTTTATTAATAAATATCTATATTTATTCACATTTTAAGTAAAAGAGTTATATTGTACAATTAAGAATGAAATACTTAACCTACCTACTATGTTAGATCTAATTTACTTAACAAAAATGCATAGCATGTGTAAGTCTAAGCAATGTTACGTAATTTAAATGTTCGAGGCTATTTTATTGAGGACAAAGTAACATGCTTTTATAGGAATAAAATGATAGCAAGTATGACGAGTTCTATGTAAAACAAAAATAACTACTAACTACTATCTTATAATAAATATCTTTAGTCCGAATTATACGAATCGTCGTAATCAACAGAGTTGATGTATCTGAGCTCCGCATATTTCTTAGCTGCATTAAATATCTCCCGTCTTGTTAATATTGGGCTTTTTAAATCTAAAGCATGTTACGCATTTCGGTGAGCTATCTTTCTTTATGCAATCTGGTACCGAGTGTCCTATTTCTCCACAATGAACACAGGTAGGCGTAACTTCTCGACATGTTTTCGCAGCGTGTCCATATTAGTGGAAATTGTAACTAGTGTACTAGTGTATACAATTGGACACGATGTCCAATTTATAAAAAGCCTAGTTTGAGTAATTAGAACTTTTCTTATATAAGCTGGCAATTCTATTATATAGTTGCAGGTTGGTGCGTCTTTCTTACCAGATTTATGACTCAATTTTATTTGGGTCAGGAAAGATTCTAATGTCATTGCTGGAAAATTTTCGGCTATATTTTGCTCGTATATGTATTTGAACACCTCCTTTTCTGACGTAGCGGCGGACACTCCCACAACCACAATACGAGGTGTTCGTTTGTGAGGTTCGTCAGCTATGAGAACAGAAGGTGCCTGTATTGCGTGTTTGAGTTTTCAGCGTCAAGTTTTGTCTCTGTGCTAATAATAACGCCACTGTTTTTAGTCTTACGTACACCACTGACCTGAACTTTCATTTCCTCTGGGCGAATACAATTCTATACAAGTATTTTTGTGTCATCACTTGTTTTTAATTTGTCATTGGGATAAATGACCACAGAGCTCAAATTGCTTGGTCTAATGAAATTATTCCGGGCCCTTCTTGACCACATCATGAGTTCACATCAGAGTACATAACTTCTCGACAGTGCTTTTCGGTTCCGAGATATGTGCTGTCAGATCCGATTTTTCTTGAAGAACGTCAATCGAGTTTGATGCATGGACGGCTTTCTGCTTCAGCGACTGATATAAAACTGCCATTTGTGATGTTCCATGACCAATTTTACGACACAAATTTGAAATTTTCATTTTGTGGTCGGAATTTAGCTTACCATCAGTAGCAATGAGAGCAAACCTCATTTAAATGCGACTCGATGGCCGACATCCATCTCTGAAGTTCGGCTGTGGCCACTACTTCAATAGAGCTGCTAGACTCGTGGGCTAAGGTTTGCGATCTTCCAGACGAAGCGAGTTGACGCGATGGCTCACCCTGATGTGGGTTTTCCATTTTGATAATAACACTTATCACTAAAATAGTTTTATTTGTTCAATATCTCCATTATGATTACACTAAGAATTTACAAAAATGCATAACACAGTAAGTATTATACTGAAGGAGGTCACTGTTATTATTATGTAAAGTCAAAGTCAAAATCATTTTTTCACATAGGTTAATTTAATTAACACTTATGAACGTTAAAGTTACAAAATGTCAGTCAATTAACCTACAGCCAGTTCGCTGACGAGGTAGCGCCATGAGAAGAACTGGCAAGAAACTCAGGCCACTCTTTTTAATCGCCAGTATAGTCATTGCCTGTATTTAATTTTTGCGTATGAGTACATCTTATTGTGAAGAACGACACGAATGTCTAGGAGATCTCCAATCGCAAAGGAACTGATAAAAAATAAACCTATCTCCCCAATAAATTATCTAGGCGATTAATTATCTAGGTACCCTAAACGTGATAGAAATAAAAGACATCACTGTTTACAATACATGTTTGTTCTCATAGAAGTGATGTAAATCTTGCATGAGAATTTTTGAAAGCTCGTTTGAATTATTAACACAATGTCAAACATGTTTCCAATCATCTACGCCATCTCGACGAATATATGGAACCTTCCGCTCCATAGGGATAAAAGTTGTCAATTTATGGAACAGGGTCTCGATTCCACCCTCTCCGTCGTGGTGCCACTAATGATCGGATGTATCCCACTATTACCATTTTGTATTTCCATTCATGGAAATATTGGCTTGCAACAGCGCACCACGTCGCCGACGTAACGTGCAAACTAAGTATTAGGTATTTAAATCGTGTTTAGTTTATAATTATAAAATATGTATGATAGCCTCTAAGATATATATATATATATTAAAATTGTAATCCCGATGGTGTCCAAGACACAAGCACTAGCTTAGTTTGGGACCAAAGGGAAACTACCTATATTTTATGTAATTTAAAAAAAAAAAAAAAGTGCTCGAATTTCCCCACTTTCCTTTTTCCTCCCCTCCCCATTTCCCTTTACCTACCCTGGCTTCGCAGAGTCTCTACCATTGCAGAAGTCCATGAACGACAGTTACCACTTACCATCAGGCGAGTTGTTGGCTCGTCTGTCACCATCGAATATAAAACAAATTAATGGGATCGTTAGTTTCACTATTTCCATTGCGGTTTCGCGAGGCGGTTGCCGTGCACAAACTTAGTGTATTAGTTTCTTTTTAGATAAAATAAAACATATTTTCCACTTTTAGCGCACCAAATTATGTATTGTGTTAGCGTGCTTACCATTTGTGATATTTGTCATAGTGGAAATAATGGGATATACATGGAAATAGTAGTGTGGTACACCGGTTCGTCGTGGTTCCACTACTACGACCCACTGGGGAGACTTCAACCTCCTGGAGCTCCTGCGGTCCTGATACTATTTTATATCCAAAAGCCATCGTCTATGGTTGTATCCACTATGGCGGCTGGGAGTGAGGTAGATGAAAGGAAATGAGGAAAGGGGAGAAATTGAGCCTCGGATACTACTTCTCTTTCGTGAATCTTCTATGAGAGAGTAGTACTTCCCCGGTCGACCCGGATCACTTCTGCTGAAACCAGTTTACTTCTTATTAATTCATTGCTACTAATGGATCAGTGATATCTGTTTATGAATAGTTTTTCCTCGTGGCTCTACCGGTAGGTCATAATAGTGAGACCACGAGGAACTAGCCCAAGGAATAGTCATGAGAAAATCTGCTGGCGACGAAAATATCAATCATCAATTTATTACATTCTAATAATGTACACATGGAATTTCGTCATTTAACTTTAGTCAACAATAAAATTAAAATCGAAAAAAAATACCAGTAAGTAAATAGACAATTATCTACAAGTTTGAATTTTGAAAATTCATTTAATTATATCAAAAAGTGCATACCTAAATAATTTACATATACTAATTATCTAATTTATGTAGGTACATATCTATTTTAATTAAATGTAAGAGTATACGTTTTAAATGCAATTTAAACATAAGTACATATTATCTTGTTTGTAAGGTAGGTAATAGATAATAATTATAGAGCTGGTGTCAGTCGGATCGACCGGGAGGCCTATTGTTCGGCTAGTGAGAGCGCCGGACGCGGAGGCCCTTCAGTCATTTTCCTTCGTTATCTCCCTGCACACATGCTGGTTGTGTCATTAATAATTGTTTCAGAACACAGCTATGCCATATGAACACAACTGCTGGCATGGAGGACTACACTATAGCGGCTTCATGACATGTTTTCCCCGTCCCACTTAAAAGACGCAGGATCAAAATAAGGAGGACACGCAGTGGTAAAAAATTCGAATATCTGCTCGCGGTCATCAGAAACTGAAGGTGAGTGATGTAGGCCGGTTAGGCCGTTTATATTCAGCAGTGGAGGAGCTTAAAAGCGTCTTCCAATGCGTCTTCTGCTTAATTGTATATACTTGGTCAGTGAACAATTTATAGTTTGAGAGTAAAATAAGCCCGAGGTGCGATATAGTGGTAGTGAGCGTGAGGCATACACGTGTCAGGTTAACATTATATTGCATTGATAGTAAACTGGTATAAATAGTACAAAATGATACAGTTCAGTACCAGTTGTCACAAGACGAACTATCCAACAACATGCAGTGGTTCACTCTCTTTATGTTTCTGCTCTTCGCTCTCGTCGGTCTGGTGAGTTACAAAACTGACAGTACCTATAGTAAATACTAAATGGCCACACACATCGCTCCGTGTCTCTCTATGTAACTTTACATCTCTGCTTCCAAGTAGATTAAGTCAACTTGTCTCTGACGTCACTCGATGTTTGTTTATGTTCAGGTGGAACATGTGTTTGTTCACCACTTTAGTGATCTCTCATCTATTTGAACAACGACACCCGACACTGTCACTCAACTAACATCTGCATTTGTTTTATTTATTTATAGAGCATGCAGTCCAAGTCTGATGATGTAGTTCCTACCGTTCTAAAAAATTTAGGTAAGTACCTAATGTAGAAATAGGTAAATATATGTATTATTTGATTTAATTACCGTAAAATGGGTGAATAGGGACGATTTCAAAGTTTGGAGTAAATTTTAACTATTTTGTTCGTTTCGGTGAATAAAACTGCTCTTAAATCTACTTTTTACAGCGGTATAACGCAGATTTCACGAGAAAAACTAAAAAATGTGGCCAATTTACAGTAATTTCGTGGTTGGGGTCAGTAGGGACAGAAGTTACGCGTTTTGGCAACGCCATTAAATCGCGCGCGTTCGGGAAATGTATGA
This sequence comes from Parascotia fuliginaria, assembly GCA_963082885.1. Lineage (NCBI taxonomy): Eukaryota > Metazoa > Arthropoda > Insecta > Lepidoptera > Erebidae > Parascotia > Parascotia fuliginaria. Next base: position 294,229 of record OY720198.1, on the reverse strand, counting down.
GGTAGTACTTGCGAAAGTCACGCGCTTGCGCGGCGCTACCGCCGTTCGGTAATCGCGCAAGTAGATACTACCCTCTAATGTCATAGTAATACGTCTATGCTTAAGTCTTTGATCTGAGGTACTACCTCATCCATCTCAGAACGCGCGCGCTCTAATGGTAACGACGTAACGATAAAACCAGCCTTATTTGTCATTATTTTGTTATAGTGGACGTGCTAGAGAGGTTACTCAAAGAGCTTCTACGCAGGAAGTAATGACGAGAACAGCGCGATAATGGATGAACTCGACGAACTCCTGATTCAATATTACATGTAATAAATAATTTCAGCATTCAGTCCTTGTTTTATTTAACTGAGTTGGCATTTAAGTATTTTATTATATTGGCATGCAAGTGACGAGTGTGTCGTAGTCGTGTGTACCGGATCTTATCTCACTGCTAGGTTTATGTTAATGAGCATTACTTAAGTAGAAACAACCTTCAAGTACATACTCGTATAACTAACATTCGTTCAAACATAGCAGCCCCACTTCACTCATTATGAGAGGGTTTTTAATGATGTCAACATTCACAAATAAAATACGAGTAGGGGAGACCGAGGAGTATTGTGACAATGTTTACATAAAACAACATATTGCAATATTACCTACCATGATTCTGAACTTTGTGTTAAAGTAGCTTAATCCTTACTCTTCTGAAAACACTCAGCAAACTCAACCATACAATGTATACTATGGTTTCTGTAAAAATCTACGAAAACTGAACCTACTTCTTTTGTCACAAGTACCTTTACGGTAGTAGATCCACGCTGATTTCACCATGAATGGGCCGGATCGTCCGGGGAAGTACTACCCTCTCATAGAAGATCCGTACTACTACGTTTCATTCGGTGAGTGAGAGCACCGGAGGCCCAATTTCCCCCCTTTACTCTTGCATCACCTCCCTCATACCTTTCCCCTAACCCCATTCCCAGCCGCCATAGTGGAGGCCACCATACCAGCAGTTTAAGACGATGCCTTTTGGTATAGTGGCCGCCATTTCTGGATTCCACTGACTGCTTACCATCAGGCGGGCTGGAGTCACTTTGGCAGGCTAAAATATAAAAAAAATCCTAACACCGAGACAAGTCGTGACAGCTGTGTGTCTACACTATAAAAGAGATATTACTTTTATATGTAACTAGTTTCACGCGGTGCGGTTTTATCTGCGTCTGTGCTTACTGCTTTGCTTCAGTCGCCAGTAGCGTGATGTTACATAACTTATAACCTTCCTCAAGAACTGGGCTATCATACGCAAAAAGAATTATTCAAATCCGAATAAAGAATATTTATTTTGCTCAAAACATGGTAACAGGATGTTTACAAGTTGTATACAGTAAAGCATGTCTTACCGCAATATTACGGTATGCAAAAATATACACAGCAGCTATAGAATCGAAATTAATTTAATTAGTATTCATTTAATTTGAGTGTGAAGTGCTTTTTGACAAATATACTGATTATTCCCATCTGTCCCACTAGTTCGTCCCGCTAGGGTGACAGATGGGAAAAAAGTTTCATCGGTCCCCCCGTTATGAACAAGGAGACAGATGAAACATTTGAAGAGTGATTGGAGTGGATTGAACTATTTTTCCCATCTGTCACCTATACAATTAAAAATAATTATTCTTGAAAGTAAATTGTAATTACACATTTATTTAAATTGTAGTATTGTAATTGAGTATCATGAAAATAAAAAACACTGCACTAACTCAAAACAAATTGTATTAATTTTATTATAATAAAAATATAGACAACTATTAATAAATCTATCAACATCACTATCTATTTCGCACTTTGATCACAATATTTCCCCTTTCCTACGTAATGACTTCTACGACTAGTTACGGGAAAACAAGGTAATGAGTTCTTATTTCATTGTTACAAAATCAATATTTATACAGGCATATAAATTATACTTAATAACGTACTTTGATTATCAGTAAAACTTCAAAGGTATGGGCATTATTTTATTTGAAACCATGCACAAGCAAAATGTATCGATGTTTTATCAATTTACTTTTTGCGTCATTACTGTTTTGTAGTTAGAATACAGGGAATTTATTGCTTGGCGTAGAGAACACACTTTTTCATTATTAGCGTGGCGGTCAAAGGGTTAAAAAGGTCTACAAAAACGTCCGTGATGGATAACTCACAATAACCATTTTGTATCCTTTACTTTTTATGAGAAATAATGTCTTATTTACGAAGCGATTTTAAGCAATACAGCATTAATCCGTAGCCAATTAATGAAATGAAATGAAAGTATATTTATTCATGTAAGTTAATTAAAAAATACTAAGGAACGTTAAAATTTACAAAATGTCAGCCAATTAACTTACAGCCAGTTCGCTGACGAAGTAGAGCCATGAGAACAACTGGCAAGAAACTCAGGCCACTCTTTTTAATCGCCAGGTTATTACAGTTTTTTAAGTTACAATTTCAAGTAGCTTGCAAAGTGACACAGGCAATACACTTAACTCTAGGTAATTAATTACAGCTTTCAATGTTGTGAAGAAAATAAAAAATAAAATGTGTGCTATACCTACAGGCTGCCTCAATTTGCATATTGCTAAAAAAAGGTAAGTACCTTAGATACATTGTGGACGTTTACAGCATATAATGTAAAGGAATATTTGCGAATATAAAAACAGTTAACTACTTTCCAGGACAGTAAACAGATACGACCGTGATGACAATACGAGACAAGCCTTTTAAGTATTGTCGTTTGAAGAAAAAAACACAACTAGAACCTTATAGTACTTTTTATTGTTTTTGTTAGGGCTAAACACCCAGCAACAACCCACCAAACTTGACAAAGTCTACCATCCTTTTGTTTTTTTTTATTTTTCTTAATTCAATTCAAAAAAAGAAAACACAAAAAAGTTTTAATTTAAAATGAATCTAACAATCCACAAATAAGTATTCAATCTATACATATAATAAAAATGTAACCGATCGTTGTCTGTACGGTTAGCTTTATGTGGCTCTATCACATGTTAGCATTCCTAGCAACCTATATGCTTTGACCCCCGATGGCTATACGTCTAATCTATACATCCATGCATATTATAAAAAACTTTGTCCTGACTGACTGACTGACAGATAACGCACAGTCTAAATCGCTGGTCGTAGCGACTTGAAATTTGAAGGTATATTCGTTTTAATGTATAGAGGTGTACTAAGAAAAGGTTTTTAAATTCAATCTCTAAGTGTGTAAAAAGGGATGAAAACGATTGTATGAAACTTCTTCATTTTTTAACTTACAGTTTTGAAATTTTGTTTTAGAATACTTCTATTTAAATAAAAAATACCATAATAATTTTGTTTTAGGGATGAAATTAGAGATGAAATATTGTATGGAAAGATCTTTGCTTTTGAAGTTAGTGACTTAAAATTTGGAGGAAGGGAGAAGGGAGGTGGACGGAAAAGGAGGGATAGGGAAGGAAGGGGGAAGTCAGGGGAAAGTCAGGGGGAAGTGAGGAGGAAGTGAGAGTGACGTGAGTGGCAAGTGAGGGGAAAGTGAGGGAGAAGTGAAGGGAAAGTGAGTCGGAAGGGTGGAGAAAGTGAGGGAGAAGTGACTTTCCCCTCACTTCTCCCTTAAAATGTGGGAAATGAGGGGAAAGTGAAAGAGAAGTGAAGGAAAGTGAGGGGGAAAAGAGAGAGAAATGAGGGGTAAGTGAGGGGAAAGTGAGAAAAACGGTAGGGGGAAGAGACGGAGAAAGAAGGGAGTTCCCGAATGGAGAGAAATCGACGGGGAAGGAAGGAAAAAGAATAGGAAGCGATAAGAAGGAAGGGAAAAAGAGGGGAAGGTCTTAGGAAGAGAGAATGAATCGAGTAGACAAGTTAGAGAGAAGTGGAGGAAGGGGCAAGGGATGCTGGAGGAGTGGGTAAGGGATGCTGAAGGAGGTGGAGGAGAGAAGGGAGAAGGGAGGAGAGATTATTATTAATTTACTTAACACCAAAATTTAAATAAATGTGTAAATTACAACTTACTTTCAAAGTCAAAGTCAAAGTATTTATTTCATTTTGATCATAAAGAATGATACTTATGAAAAGTCAAATTACATGAAGTCAGCTAATTAACCTACAGCCAGTCCGCTGACAAGGTAGAGCTGTGAGAAGACTCACGCCACTCTTTTCAATCGCCAGATAATTACATTTTTTTTGTATGAGTTAACAATTTTAACACATCAACGCAACCAAAGAACCATACAAAGTAATTATTACAAAACAATTATTAAATAACATTTTTGAAAAAAGAAAAGAAACGAAAATAGAGGATTTCAATTATTTAGTTTCATCTAGTATGGTAATTTGACTACGTATTTTAATTAAAATTAAAAAAAGGTAAATTCTCTAAATTCGTTAGGTAAGCTGTTAACAGAGTTGTGCTCTGGGCGATAATGAGTGCCCAGCTAAGAAATTTGCCGAGCTCAAATATATCAACTCTGTTGATTATGATGATTTACAATAATTGGATTAATTCTATTTATTATTTTAGATAGAATTAAATACAACACACTTGTTCATGTTTTTTCATAGCATCTGTCATGTCATCATTTTATTAGTACATAAGCATTTTACTTGTCCCTAATAAATTAGCCTCGAACGTTTACGTAAAATTACCTAAACTAACACATATTTTGTATTTTTGTTATTAAATTAGTTATAACATAGTAGGTTAAGTATTTCATGTTTCATTGTATAAGTCTTTTATTTAAAATCTAGAGAATCATAGATATTTATATATATAATAAAATTCTAGCGCTATTTTCGCCTGTGATACAGGAACTATATCCTAGTACAGGCATCTAAATTGTAATACGTATAGTTACACAACTGTCTTATTTTAATTTGTATCTAAGTAAGTTATGAAAAAATGATATGATTTGATTTGATTTGTACATTATAATGCGGGCTGTGCTCGGAATGCAGTTTACAACTTTACGAAGTGCTCCTAGAGTTGCAATTAGCTTTGTTCTGACATGCTCAATGTGTGCGTTCTGTTATAACCCTCTACTGAACCCTAATATGATGACATGACCCTATGCCATGTATTCCTATACTTTCCCATTTTGCTATGTCAGCGTTTTATTCCTATGAGCTTGTTACAAATCAACAAGGAGTCAGTCTGTTCTCCACTCTCGCGCAGCACGGTTGCCCAAGGGTCCCTTATCATTTACTTTGCCTATATTGTGTGAAGGACAATATATTTAGTGTACTTTATCAAAAGTCTTTTTTTTAAAACTCCTTTTGTAAGGGACCCCATAGCATTTGGTGGCAGCGGTGGGATACGGAATTCCCCAGTGCCGATCCGCGTAAATAATATTAAAAGTGAAAAGTGAATTTTACCGAATAGACTCGCCGTATCCCGCAAATCTTCTGATACTTACCGTATACCGTATACGTGTAACCTTAGCACGCCGGTCACATTCTGAACGCATCCTGTAAATACCTACGTGAGGCTCCGAGTGATCTCCTGGTCGGCATCCTGTCTCATCGAGCATCCCGCACTTCTTTGTGTGCCGTCGACATCCTCAACTCGCAAGTGTTTCCGTAGTGTAAATAGCCTGTGAAAGCATAAAATCCGCGTTCTTCCCTGTGTCCAAAAGTGTAATCCAGTGAAATCTAATCTTTGTGTGTGGTGCCTCTGTGTGGTGACGCTATGCTGTCGTTCCGAGAGCTAGCCGTTATCGCCGCCTACGTGTTCCTGTGAGTTAACCCAAACATTCCTTATCAAGAACTGAGAACTCTATTGTTTAAAACTTTTGTCTTATTATATTGTGTGTGTTATACGTGTCTTTTAGAAACTTACATTTTTATACTGTGTTTTCTATTTCTTTAACGTTTTTGTACTATGCCTAAAACCGAAGATAGTAAACTAGCTACTGAGGTACAACCTAACATAGACTTAGAGCCAAAATCACCTGAAATGGAACTAAATATATTGTTGAAGTTTGTAAAACCATACGACGGCAGTCGTGAAAAACTTAACTCTTTTATTACAAATTGTAATAACGCATACGATTTAGCATCCGAGTCTCAGAAACCCATTTTATTTAAATATATCTTATGTCAATTAACAGGCAAGGCCGAAACCGCCTGTTCCATTAAAGAATTCACATCATGGGCCCAACTCAAAGAGTTCTTGAAAACCCAATTCTCAGATAGGAAGCACTACACACACCTACTAACTGACCTCCAAGAGGGAAAACAAAGTCCTAATGAAAATGTTAGTCAATTCGCGTTAAGAATGGAAACTTGCTTGTCCCGTTTATTAACCGAGATCTCGCTCTCTAGCCATAAAGCCAAAGAAATTCCGGGTCGCACTGCTGCAATGGAAGACTTGACTCTCCATCACTTCCTCATGGGACTTCGCCCCCGTGTGTCAAATATAGGGAGATGCAGAGCGCCCAAAACGTTCAATGAAGCCGTCAATTTGGCCATCACAGAAGAACGAATTCAAGAAACCTTATATAAACGCGGTAATAATAATGATAATCCACAACAGGACAAACAAGTTTTCCAAAATCGGATTAAGTCTAATCCTACCCAAACTCCAAATAAGAATCCCAAATTCCAGAAACCTATGGTTCAAACGAACTCCTCTAGTAATACTAGCAATTATAATCCTAACCTCACGTGCCGATACTGTAAAGAAGTAGGTCACGAGATAAACAGTTGTCATAGAAGACAAGCCGCGAATAAACGCTTTTATTCATCCCAATCTCAGGCCGCAGGCAATAATAAGCCTTCCGGTTCCTCTTCTCCTTCTCAACCTCCCCAAGTAAATTTTGTCAATGATGACTGCGATGAATCCAACGAACCTGAAAACGAAAATTCCGAAGAGGATTTAAACCAGTAAACGTCCTGCAATTGTGCCGCACAGGACGTCAATACCCTAATAAGGCCGGCACACGTCCCAAGAACAAAGGTTCTTCAAATCCCAAGGTTTCTAAACCTTTAAAAATCCTAAAAGAGGTTATACATCAGGGTAACCAGCCCCAAAACGGCAACCTCTATCCTAAGGTCACCGAGCGTTTAGTAGCATCCTAATAAACCTATATCTATAAAACAAAACCTTAAACTTAAACTAGACGAGATAGACTCGTATCCTGTGCAAAGTGCACAATCTTCTCCACATATCTCAAACGCTACTGAGCGTACAAATAAAGTCCTTGGTCTGTTGAGAACAGCCCATTTAAATCAGGAAGAGTGCGATGCTCTCTTTAATTTATGTTCAGATTATTCTGACATTTTTCATCTACCTGATGAACCGTTATCCTTTTCACCCGTCATCCAACATGAAATCAAAACCACGAGTGACACTCCAATCCATCCGAAATCTTATCGTTTCCCCGAATGCCATAAACAAGAAGTGGCAACCCAAATAAATAAAATGCTCGATCAGAACATAATAACTCCTTCTTCTTCTCCCTGGTCTTCCCCTATTTGGGTGGTTCCAAAAAAGGCTGATGCTTCTGGTCAAAAGAAGTGGCGGATAGTCATTGACTATCGAAAATTAAATGACATCACAATAGGTGAAGTCTATCCCATTCCCCAAATTACAGAGATCCTGGACCAACTAGGAAAGAGTCAGTATTTCAGTACTCTTGACCTTTCTTCTGGTTTTCATCAACTGGTCATTTCACCAGAAGATGCACCGAAAACAGCCTTCTCCGTTCCTCAAGGACACTTCCAATTTAACCGAATGCCTTTTGGTCTTAAAAACGCTCCAGCGACTTTCCAAAAACTGATGAATACTTGCCTTACGGGCCTCCAAGGTTCTCGATGCTACGTCTATCTCGACGACATCGTTCTTTATGCTTTTGACCTTAAATCAGCCATCCAAAACCTCAAAGACGTTTTCGATCGACTCCGAAAATTTAACCTAAAACTTCAACCAGAGAAATGTGAATTTCTTCGTAAGGAAGTCACTTACTTAGGACATACTATCACCCAACACGGTGTGAAGCCTAACCCAGACAAGGTCAAAGCCGTAACACATTTCCCAGTTCCTAAGTCTCCTAAGGATATCAAATCCTTCTTAGGCCTGGTATCTTATTACAGACGGTTCATACCCAACTTCTCCAAGCTTGCGAAACCTTTAACCTCACTCCTCAAAAAAGATGTCCCTTTCATTTGGACACACGAGCAACAGCTCAACTTCGAATCTCTAAAATCCTTGCTAGTCGAAGCACCCATCCTAGCTTATCCCGACTTTAACCAACCATTCCTATTAACTTGTGATGCATCCAATTACGCTATTTCAGCTATCCTATCACAAGGACCTGTGGGTCATGATCGGCCGATAGCATACGCATCGCGTACCTTAAATAAGGCTGAAACTAACTACAGTACAACAGAAAAGGAGTGCCTAGCAATTGTCTTTGGTACTAAAATCTTCAGACCTTACTTATACGGCCGTCGTTTCATCATTGTAACTGATCATAAACTTCTCCAGTGGCTCTTCAACTGTAAGGACCCTGGATCTCGTCTCATTCGGTGGAGACTGAAACTAGAAGAATTTGAATATACCATTCAATATAAAAAGGGTAAAATAAACGCCAACGCCGATGCCCTTTCTAGGTACCCTGTCAATCCAGTCCAGCCAACTCCTAAAAACCCTCCTGAACCTAACATTCACCATCCTACTCCTAGCGTTAACACTGAAACGCCAGAAGACTCTCTCATAAGAACGGACGACTTAGACAGAGACCTACTTGACTTAATAACCTCTCCGGCATCATTTCAGTCAGATGATATAGACCCTGACATCCTTTTAGAATGCACCACTCCTGAACTTAATAACATCCAGTCTCCTAACTTACCTGATGACCCGCAGAATCCTCTTGAATTGCCCGAAACGCCTCCACTGCTATCTGAAACTCCAATAAATCCTCAACCTGGTCTTAGCCCAATTACCGACGATTATTCTACTTACCTGAAACAAACATCCGATAATGTTTTTAACACAAGAATCGTGGAACATAACGGTAGTTTATTAAGAACGCCCTGCAAGACTGTTGTAGTCCCCACATCCGTCGATCTCGACGAATCCAATCCCTATTTAGAAGAAATATTAGGTAATATGGAAGACCGAGACAAGTTCCTCGAACAAGAAAGGCAATTATATAATTTTTCTAAGATATCCTTGCGAAATAAATCTTTTTACCTTTTATACATAAAGGTACATCATTTTGACCAAACATCCTATCAGGAAATATTCAATTCCTTAAAATCAATCCGCAATGAATTAATTATCACCGAAAATATAGACGAAATCAGCGTATCTGATTTTCGCGACCCATTTGAGAAACATAGTTTTATCAAGATATATAACATACTTAATTTCCTTTTCAACAATACGAACATACAAATTAACATTTATCACAACAATATTACATACCCATCACTGTCCGAAGTGAAGAAAATTCTTTACGATAATCATAATATACCTATAGCCGGACACTTAGGTGTTAGCAGAATGTACAATAGAATAAAAGACCTGTATTATTGGAAAGGTATGCGTGGCGACATAGAGTCGTATGTCAAGAAATGTAAACAATGCCAAGAAAACAAAGCTCTGAGGCAAATAAATCGTGCACCCATGCAAATTACAAGTACATCCACACGACCTTGTGAGCGTGTCTCATTAGATGTAGTTGGACCCCTTCCGGAATCTGGGGCCGCGAACCTTAAATTCATCCTGACACTACAAGACGATTTTTCCAAATTTTCCTCAGCCTATCCAATCCGCAGTGTAACTGCCGAAGAAACAAGCGAGTGTCTTTTACATTATATATCTATGTTTGGTATTCCTAAATTAATACTCACCGATCAGGGTACTAACTTCACATCTGAGCTATTTAAGAAAACCTGTGATTTCCTAAAGATAAAGCAGTTGTGGTCGACACCATACCATCCACAAACACAAGGCGCCTTAGAAAGGAGTCACTCGACCCTAAAAGAGTACCTCAAATCATTTGTTGATGAGAGGCAAACAAATTGGCCGCGATATGTTTACACAGCCATGCTCACCTACAATACGACAGTACACTCCACAACAAATTATACTCCTTATGAACTGATGTTCGGCAATAAACCATTCATTCCTAACTCCATATGCGACGAAGAATTAGGAGCCACATACCCTGATTATGTTCGAATGTTGCAAAACAGAATGAAATTCTCCCGCGATAAAGCATTACAGTGTATAAAACAATCTAAAATATCCTCTAAGAGCTATTACGATACCCGTACTCGTCCTGTACAATACAAAGTTGGTGATTTTGTTTATCTGAAAAACCACTTAAGAATGCGTAAGGCTCTAGCGCCTATATGGAAGGTTGTCAAAATACATGGCAACAACACCTTATCGTTACTAATAAACAGAAAGCATGTACGCCATCATTACGACCAAGTAAAGCTTGCTGAAGTCAGCAGCGATCTGCAAACATAATTAAATATTATCTTATTTTATATTTTACTCTACACATTACCTATACACTTTTATACACTTTACATTATTATTAAAGTTAGATTAGTTTACACATGTAGGTACTTATATTTTTTATATGTACTAATACTATAGATGTTAAATTAACTTCCCATAACTATAAAGCGTAATTATTTATACGCATTTATATTATGCGTATTCATATAATACGATTATTAGCAACATAAGGTTAGAACATAGTTAAATATAAGTACATAGGTACGTAATCATTAGTATAAGATCTCCATGTATAATGATCAGTGATCGGAGTAGGTAGATTGAAATGGGGTCATTGATCCGCAACGTATATATTAATATGGACATTCCTCCGGAATTGGTGGATTATTAAAAAAAACCGGAGCTTATGTAGGAATTTTATTCTGCCAGAGTGGAAGGAGTCATTTGATGATTTGCCATCCTCAAAAAAAGGTAGGAATTGTAATAAAATGAGCAATATTATTCTTTATTATTCTTCATATTTTTTTTAACGGCACACAGTCACGATTTGACAAAACCCAACGACCAATCAGAACAAAGGATCATGGGTGGTACAATAACCGGTTATCAGAACAATGCGTACGCCCCCCGACGACATGCCAGGTAGCTCACTCGTTTACTTCGGTTCGTAGAGTGCGCATCTTTGTTTGTTACTGTGTTGTGAAAACGTTACTTGACCCTGGCTTGTGTACATACTGACTTCTGGAATCTGCTCTAAACCACGATTTGGCTCGAATATACGGGCTCAGATTTTTCACTATTGAATTGGATCTACATATTTAAACCAAGCTTTGGTAAGTAATATTTTACTAGTTACAAGGAGTATAAGGCATGTTTGGATGTACTATAAGAATATTTTTAGTATTGTGTTTGTTCGCTTAACCTGCTGAACATACCATGAGTCTTAATATTGTTAAATCTTTAATAGAGTATGAACCAGTGAGCTTAGTGCGAAACAAAATTATGATATTCTAGTAATGTAGTCGCAATTCAGCTAACTCCACTATTAACCGACATTTTACTGGAATCCGTATATAATTTGAATGCCCTGTGTCCTCTTGCAATGTATTGGTAAAATAAATTACTATAGGATATATAATATTGAATATACATAATTGTATTGTCACCAGAATCAAAGGCGAATACCAAATTTTAGATCAATCGGTTGACAGGAAGAGGGTGAAATTTCAATGACTAAATTTGATCCACGAAAAATAAAACAAACGGAGTAAGCTAAATAAACTAAATAAAATGTAATTTTTTCATGTCTTTGTTTTAGGTGATATATACGAGGTTCCATCTCTAAAACAAAGTTCAGATATGGCAAACGTCAAGGCTGAAACTGTAGAAAAATGGATATCCGGTCATCCCGAACTACTTTACGATCACGCTACTGGTACAATATACTGTTCAAAATGTGAAAGCCATTTGAAAACCATAAATAAAGGAAACGTTAAAAGACATATCGAAGGAGCAGTACACCAGGGAAAGTTTAAGCGGCCCGAAGAGGAATTTTATTTCGATCTTATAAAATTTCTCATTTTGTGCAATATTCCGTGGTCTCAGATGAAAAATACTACTTTTCAAGATTTCTTTAAAAAATATATGTGTAGTACCTGTTGTTGTACGTGTACTAATCGTACTCTGCCAGATGAATCACAGTTACGGAAAGTTTACTTGGACAAGTTTTTTAAGAATAAAATCAATTCGATTCGGCAAAATTATAAAAATGAGAAACTATGGATATCATTAGATGAAACGACAGACTTTTTAGGTCGCTATATAGTCCATTTTTTAATAAAACCATTACATCCTAGCAATTTGACTAGACCTTATTTGGTAGCATGTAAAATGCTAACTGTAGTTAATGGACAAACAATCACGCAATTTGTGTTAGAATGTTTGGAAAACTTTTGGGAAGATTATTTTGAATCGAAGGTAGGTAACATTCTTGTCCTCTGCACTGATAGCGTTGCATATATGCTGTCTGCAGGACGAAATTTAAAACAATACTTACCTGAAATGAAGCACGTAACATGTTTGGCGCACTCTCTTCATCGCGTATCTGAGCAAATTAGGTTAGAATATCACGATGTTAACATTTTAATAGCAAATGTTAAAAAGATATTTTTGAAAGCCCCAAGTAGAGTCAAAATTTTAAAAGAAAAATATCCAGATTTGCCGCTACCTCCCCAACCAGTTGTTACAAGATGGGGCACTTGGTTAGAGGCAGCATTTTATTACGCTCAAAACTTTGAAAAAATAAAAGAAGTATTATCTTGTTTAAGCAGCTCTGATGCGGTATCTATTCGAGAGGCAAAAAATATTATAGAAAAAGAAAATTTAAATTACATTAAAGATAATTATTTTATAATTCATTTGTCTTTAAAAGAATTGCAAAAGCATAATTTATCGTTGACAGATTCACTTTTAGCATTTGACAACGTCAGAGATGCTATAAATCAGTGCAATTCAGAAAATATAAAAAATAAAATAGAACGTGTTATGGAACGAAACCCAGATTTAGACACACTTAGAGAATATAGTGAGGCCATTGAAAAAAAATGAAGCACATAATTTAATACCTTTTTTAAAATTTGCTCCTTTGACATCATCAGATGTAGAACGGTCTTTTTCCATTTGTAAATGGACTTAAGATGTTAAAAGAAATAGGTTGAAAATAGAAAATATAGAGAAACTCATAGATAAATATTTTAATTGTAAAGATCAGGATTACCAGGATGCTGACATTGTAATCGATGAAGATTAAAAATGTGAATAAATGTAAAATGTACATATTTAACAATAAACAATGTTGATTTTTATCTTTTTTCTTTATTCTACCCCTTTTTTTGGTCCTAAAATCTGACTAAAATCAACCTGTTCCTTCGTATGCCCTTTGCGTTTCAGAGTCGTGGTGCATCCTTAGAACAGTCTCACGACCCCAGCAGGCATTGGCCCTCTATGGGGCCCCGTCATTTATTCTACCCTTAATGCAAATTATCATGACCCCTATGAAAATATTTAAATTTAAGTGCAACAATTTATGTCTATCTATAAAAGTTCTAGCCATAAAAGGCTAAAAATAAAAAAATAGAAATTAAAGCTTCGATCAGAATTCGATTGTTTTTATTATTCAACAGATAAATAATGAATTAATTTAGTTTTGATACCTTCCTTTAAATTTTGAATTGAGTAGGAATAATATCACTAACAACATTAACAATATTTAATTGAATCCGGAAATACCGGAATTACTTTCCGGGAAAATGGCTTATCCATGTTATTCTTTCTGTGTGCATTTATGATTCAAGTACCAAAAATCAATCTACCTACTCCGATCATTGATAATGATACATATGGTATACTTACAGTGCTTCGGCGGAACACCAGACACCCAACTACTATGTCCAACCAATAACCAAGAGTCCTGGAATATATTTTGATTATATAGGAAATTCAAAATTAACTAACGGTGTTCTAAGTGTTATCATGCCAGTGGGAATTTCACACTTTAAGTTACACATTGAAAATGTCAACTCATCATTACAATTTTTTACAAACCTCTGTAAACAACTTGACATTGTCGAAGACTCCGAATGTCATAGCGTGATAGAACCACTAGCTGTGCAACAACAAAACATAATTAAATTGTTCGATTCAATGTCCCATTTAATTGATAACCGATCTAAGCGAGCTTGGGTTGGCGGAATGGGAACTATCCTCAAACAAGTTTTCGGCACTTTAGATGAAAACGATGCAATAAAATACGACCAGGCAATCGAATTAATACAGAGTAACCAAGATAAATTGTCATCTTTAGTAAAAGACAACGTTCTGATTACGAACTCTGTTATAACTGTGTATAACAACTCTTTGGCAAAGATAAAGAATAACGAAATTGAACTTAATAACGCTATCAACCAATTAACAATTAGTATCCAAAATTTAACGATAAACTCAAACGTATTCGATTTACGACTTAATTTAGACTATGTCCTAAATTCTTTAGAAACATCTATGGTCACCCTAACATTTCAACTTGAAGAAATCACGAATGCCATACTGTTCAGTAGTCATAACATCCTGCACCCGGCAATCATGTCGCCCACTCTATTATACCGAGAACTAAGTGATAACGTTAGACACCTTATAAACAATCTGAACTTACCTGTACACCTAGATTTAAACTCTGTCCACACTATTGTTAAGGTTTCTGAATTATTGTGTTATTGTTACAATAGCAAATTAGTTTTCCTTTTACGTGTACCTTTAGTTTCTAATCGAGAATATATGATGTTTAATACAATTGCCTTGCCGACACCACATGTAAACGAGTCGGACATTTATAGTTTTATTGTACCTAGCAGTAAGTATATGGCCATCACTAAAGACAAATCTAACTATTATGATCTTGAATCATTAGAAAATTGTAAACTTGTAAATCCTGCGGAATATCTATGTAATATTCCGATGACCTAAAAATCCGACTCAAAGCCTAATTGTGAAAGCGAATTATTGTCTAAACAGGTCGAAGATATCCCGAAACAATGTAATAACAAATTCATATATGGAAAATTAAATATTTTCAAATCAATAACTAATAATAGATATCTTTATATACAAACAGAATCTGTGAAATTATCTTTAGATTGTCAAAATTCAAATCAAATATTAGAAATAGATATTTCTGGTATTGGCATACTCTCTATACCAAGCCATTGCATAGCCTACTGTAAAGGCATTACATTGTTGCCGAAATACAATACTGTTCTAAACTTGACCTCGCCAATTAGCATGCCAGATTTTAATCTACTCTCTAGTACTTGCTGTAAGATTAATAAACTTAGAAATGTTACAAGCAATCTGTCCCCGACTCATTTAGAAACTATTGATCTAAATGATCTACACTTAGTTGACCAACTGTCAATTAAACTTTTGTCAGACGCGGAAAAGATTAAAGAAACGCCACACCCAATTGAGTATGGGACACATTACTCGATAGCCATTAATGTGGTCATTTGTATTATCATCCTTTACCTAGTTTATAAGATTATACTATTCTTTTGTAAGCCCGGCAGCAACCTGCGTCGATTCCGTACTTATAATTTACGCGAATCGGGTGAACCCAAATCAAATTCCATAGAACTGGAACAACCCGAACAAACGGCTCAGAGAATCCCAACTCCAACCTTAAGAACATCCTTTTAAAAGAACAGTTAACTTCGGTTATTATCTCCGAAGTTCACTCTAAAGGGGGAGGTGTTATAACCCTCTACTGAACCCTAATATGATGACATGACCCTATGCCATGTATTCCTATACTTTCCCATTTTGCTATGTCAGCGTTTTATTCCTATGAGCTTGTTACAAATCAACAAGGAGTCAGTCTGTTCTCCACTCTCGCGCAGCACGGTTGCCCAAGGGTCCCTTATCATTTACTTTGCCTATATTGTGTGAAGGACAATATATTTAGTGTACTTTATCAAAAGTCTTTTTTTTAAAACTCCTTTTGTAAGGGACCCCATAGCAGTTCCATGTTAATTTGTCATCGAGATATAAACCAAGATATTTTTCTACATGTGAACGGCGTATTATATTGTTATTGATTTTTAGCGGCGTGTAGTCTGGAATCTTTTTATTTTTTGCTGCAAAAATCATATAAGATGTTTTGGATAAGTTTATTGTAAGCAAGTTATATAAAAACCACCCATTGAGCATGTCAAGATCGTTCTGAGCTTGTTTTATCAATTCATGGATGGAATGTCCGTAATAGAACAGGCACGTTTCATCCGCGTATACCGTTAGATGACCTTTTAGCTCGAGATTTTTTATATTATTTATGTAAATAAGGAAAAGCAGCGTTCCAAGCACTGAGCCCTGCGGTATTCCGAATGTGATTTTTTGGAAGCTGCTTTGGAATGGGCCTATTTTTACCGATTCTGAAAGTATGAGACAAACATTTGCAATGCATTACCCGTTATTCCTATGTTGTTTAGCTTCTGAAGTAACTTAACATGACTTACTGTATCGAATGCTTTTTTTATGTCAATAAAAATGCCCAAAGCTAATTGTTTTTGATCAATTCTCGTTTTGATATTAGTAACTAGGCAGCTGGCAAGATTTTGTAATATACTACTTTTGACACATTTTATTGCTTTGGCAGTAATACCATCGATACCAGAATTGGTTTTATTGTTTAGTCCGTCAATTATTTTCTGTAATTCATCTGCGGTGCAGGGAGGAAATTCGTGTTATGTAATGTTGTGTGAATAGTTAAGTTTGTACATAAGTGTGTTATCACAATTAACATGATATTTAACGGGTATCTTGTTCGCGAGGTCAGCACCAATAGAAGAAAAGAAATTATTGAAAGCTTCACATACCTCATTACCCTCCGTTATGATACGGGAATCAGACAAGAGCCTAGGGAGAACACAACTATCTTTTACCTTATTTCTCACTAAATTATTTATTAAGTTCCACATTTGTTTAGGTTTACACGCTGTATCACTGAAAGCTTGATGAAAATATTTCTTCTTACAAGTATTTATCAAATAGTGCACATTACGTTGCTCATTTTTAACCGACTTCAAAAAGGAGGAGGTTATCAATTCGGGTCGTATGTTTTTTTTAAATTCTTTTCTCAACTCATCCTTTTTGCTGTTTTGCTTCATTTCTTTGTATAACATGTTCCGTTTAGTAATTACATTAATAATGTTCTTGTTTATCCAATCTGTACGGGGCGGGTTTAATATTTTGATTTTTTTTACCTTATTACTGGCAGCGTTTTGCTTGAGAAATTCATGTAAATATTCATAGCTGCAGAATTCATTTGTATATGGCGCCACTGCAATGCACTTATGCAGTTTATCGTAGTCAAGAGCTTCGTATGTAATTCGCTGTCTAGGTAGGGGTGGTATTTTCTGTAGTTCGAAGTATATCTGCTTATGATCGGATAGCGATGATTCGAGTATTGACATACTGAAGCAATGATTTTCAAAATTGGTGCATATGTGATCCAGGATGGTATTTGTTTACGAGGTTTGTCGTGTGCTATAATCTTTGTCGATCTTATTCAATATGACGTAACCAGCCTCTTGCAAGGTGTACAAATATTGTGAAATATGATTACCAGTGCTCAACAAATCGATATTAAGGTCTCCAAACACGATCGACCTCTTTCTTGTCTCTAATTGGACTGAAAATGTTTCCAAAAACTGTTTTACGTCTGTGTGACCAGGTCTGTAGACTCCGCCAATGTTCAACGCCAGTTTGTTTATATAAAGCCATAGCTAGTGGTTATCTTTATCATATAGGTGCATTGTTATAAGGTGCGATATTATTAAGGCAATAAAAAATTGCAGATATCATATATATGCTGACGATTTACAAATTTATTTATCTTTTAAACCTCAAGAGTATGAATCAGCAGTTAACGCTATTAATCAAGATCTCGAGAGGATAGTAATATAATATAATAATATAATAATAATAATATTCTACCACATGCACACAGCGCCATTTAGCCCCAAATTAAGCAATTATATTTGCTTGTGATATGGGTACTAAACAACTGATATACTACTTAAATACTTTTTTTTTGTTTGTAAATACATACATATTATAGATAAATTACAACCAGACACAGAACAAACAATCATGCTCATCACACAAAGATTTGTCCTGGGTGGGAATCGAACCCACGACCTCCGGCTTAGCAGTCAGGGTCACTAACCACTAGACCAACAGGCCAGTCAAGTAGTAGACTGGTCTAATCAAAAATCATTGATCCTTAATCGAGCCAAAACAAAATTTATGATATTTGGATCTCCTGGGCAGCTGGAAAAGATACCACAAACAAACAATAACATAAATGTGATGGGTCAAAATATTGAACGAGTGAGCGAGGCCCGAAACCTGGGTGTAGTGATGGATGAGGGTCTTAGGTACGAAAAATATATTTCTAACTGTGTGAAAAACTGTTTTTATCGCCTAAAGATATTATAAAGAATGCGTCAATATTTAAGTGAAGATTTGCGGATACAGTTAGTCGAAAGTCTAGTGCTGTCTAGATTAAACTATGCGGATACGGTTATAGGTCCCCGATTATTAGCGCGCACTGAACGTTTAATACAAGGAGTGCAGAATGCCTGTGCACGATTTTGTTTTGATATACCATCAAGGAGCCATATAACACCGTACCTTAACAAACACAACATCTTAAAGATGAAATATCGTCGTAAGATTCATCTGGCTTGTCTTCTCTTTGGTATAGTGAAGCATAAGTGTCCGCCGTATTTGCACTCTAAACTTGCTTGTTTGAAAAGCCAGCGGCAGCGCGAGGGTAGACAGTGTTCACAACAATTGGCTATACCGCTTCACAAGACAGCCGCATTTCGGGGCAGCTTCCGATATTCTGCATCCAAATGTTGGAATAATATACCTCCGCCCATTCGAAACCTGCAAAATATTAATACTTTTAGAACTAAACTAAAAACCTTTATTCTTTATCGGCAATTACAAAATAATAATATAAATGTGGACATGTCATTTTTATAACCTAATAATTATAACCTAAATCTTACTCAATCCAATTTTATATAATTCTATTCCATTATAATAATTTATCTTATCATAATCATTAGTTAGTTATTCAATCAAATCATGATAATTCTTATAAAATCACGACAAAGTCACGACTTTAATAATTTAAGTTGGTTTTAACATATACAATTATATCTATAATTTTTTTTTTATTTATTTCTATTTTTTTTTTTTTTTTTTCAATATATTTACAACATGTACAATAATCACAATATACATTAAAATTTTAATAAACTATTTTGAAATTATATAATTTACTTACGTTGGTGTTATTAATTACAACAGCTTCAATGTCTTCCATTTTTTATTTAAATAAATAATTTCTGTGGTGGTAATATAAATTATGTTGTTGAACAGGGTCACAGACTAGAGAACGAAGCGAACAGGTGTTACGAAGCGTCTCTTGCAAGTCTATTTTCAAAATACCCTGCGCTTGCCAGAATATAAAAAATAAAAGAAATAGCAGTAAATTATAATAGAAGAATATATATGTATTGTATGTATGTCAATAAATAAGTATTTAATAATATTGTATTTATCTTATTGTCCATGCCCCAGCTATTATTTATATTTACTTTTCTGTATATATAAGTAGGTATATATTCGTTTCCTCTGTCCGTGTGTCACTGCAGGGGAGCCAACTGAAAACCAGCGCTAGGTGTTATCATGCCCAGCAAATGCTGAGTTGGCGACCCGTTTGATATAAGCACGCCGACAGCATACCTAGTGCCTATTTACAATTTAATCGATGATATTATGTTATGTGCCTAAATTTTGGTTGTTTATTACTTTTTTTTTTTTTTTAATTATTATTGTGTATTGTGCAAATTTATGTGTTGTCTGTGGCTTACGTCAAATAAATGTATTTTCTTTCTTCTTTCTTTCTTTCTTTCTGTTATTTAATATGTATAGTTGTTTTGCAGATAAATTGACACCCCACCTCCTTTACCAACCGGCCTATAATTATTATATATGTGTAAATCCAGGTATTTGATATAAGTTTGAGTCCTCATCTGATCTCAACCATGTTTCTGTAAAAATTAATAGTTGTGGTAACTTCGGAATAGCTTTAATAATGCACTTGATTTCATCAAATTTACCAGCGCGTCGTATACTTCGTAAGTTAGCATAAAAAATTCTAATGCACGATGAATTCGCAGGTATATCTTCGTATTTGCTTGGTAAGGTGTATTTTATATTCATTGGTTGTGTAGGTGTCGTATACTTAAGTGTTAGTTACGAGTTTTTTTTATCATTATTATTTTCTATTATTTTCGGTATTCCTTTAATGTATTTAATTATAAGATCACTTTCACCGCTGGATTTGCGTTTTTCAAGTTCCTCTCTTAACGATTGCATAAGTTTCTGCTGGGCTGGTGTCTGATCTGGGTAGATATTTATACCTTCCGGTAGTTGAGATTTGTTTCGGAATAGTAGTTTCGGTGTGTCTGGGCTATCAAAAAACACTTTGAGAAAGCGACTTTTACCATTTTTATATTTGCCAAGCCTCATACTTTTTTCGTGCTGGGGGCAGTTTTTGTATATAATATTGAGGAATTCAGTAATTTTATTATCATCATAATCACGTCTATTTGTTGAATTACTATCAACTAACTCCGGTATACCGGTCAGTATGATATTTTTTTCGCGGTAGCAGCGATCTTTGAGTTCAAGTAAGAGGTCTTCGTGAACATAGAAAGGCGATTTCGGTACCGCGTCTGAGCCATATTTTGCTTGCGTAAAATCATCCTCAATGCTCTTAATTTTGGTTTGTATTAAACTATTAGTTATTTTAATTTCTGAAATTTCCTTTTCAACTTTGCTTTGATTGAACGTGAGGTTTTCCAATGACGTTTTTACGGCTGCGAGTTCCTGTTTCACACCGGTAATTTCATTCTTAATTGTTGTTAAGTTTTAGCTCTGAGTATCTGTAAAATCGCTCAGGATCTTGCGAATATCCTTACGGAAATCCATAAAGTCAGATTTGTAATCGTATATGTGTGTTCGATCCTTACGCTTCCCCCTCGTAGTAATATAAGTACCGGTGTTTGGTCCTTCTTCGTCATCATAAATGTCGCTTCCGCTACTGCGGTATCTGGCATCGGTCGCAAAGTATCCATTACGGTAATGCACAAGCGAGCCAAAAAATAACGGACGCACCGTTCTCGCGGAGGTGAGGTGCAGTGTGAGGCGGCGACCACTAATCCACTCCGGACACTATTAATCACAAAAACAATGTCATAGGGCACAGGATGAGATTTATGGGATTCCGCACTTTATTTATATTGCTGATTATGAAGAAGTTAATTGTTTTGTGTCCACGAAATTTATCTCTACACATTGTTTGCGATCACTTAAATAACTTTCAATCCACTGAAGAGCTGTGCCTCTAATATCATAGAGCTCACATTTATGCAGAAGGACTCGATGATCAACAAAGACAAAGCGTTCGACATATCAAAGAATACTACCGACACACGCATCCTTTTATCTAAACACTCTGATATATTCTTAATAGTCCAGGCGCCAAAGGTAGTTGAGTATGCAAAATGTGAGGACCGGCAACTATGTTCAAATTCTTTTACCTGAGACCCTAAACAATAGAAAGTCACATGTTGCCGGCAGCTGTACTGGTCCCTTTCCCTTTCCCCTCACTATTCTCTCCTCTCGGCACGTTGCTGAGTCATAGCACTTGGAATAGTCAGTAAATAAGAATTCGTAGCCCATAACGGTTTATTTTTACGTATCTAAGTAATATTATTTAAGTTTTTTTGTAGTTGAGGGTTTTATTAGTGTGTTTTATTTAAATCAAAGGGCGGACAATGTCAGTACAAGTGATAAATGTAAAAAAGCGAAAACTAAACGAATTGTCATGTTTGTTTTGTAATAAAACGGGTGATTTAGTGGAAAATCCAAAATCACAAACTATTATTAGTATTCAAAGAGCCGCAAATCGCAGAAAAGATGACATTAGTAAGAAAATAGAAAGTGTTACAGACTTTATTGCACACAATTGTTCCTGGCATCAAAAAATCAAATCATTTATTTTGTATAAATTGTACAAATATATAAAATTCTTAAATTAAATGTAGGTAACAAAATACGGTGCCTGTACTAGGGTAAACCTGTGCCACAGGCGTTAAAGTGCCACAGGCGTTAAGGCATCGAGCTTGTATTGCAACTTATATTAGTGAAGAGAAAATAGGGCGTCGAGAATTAACATTACTAAAGCAGGAGAATGCCTCTATTTCCACTTCCTCTACAGAAGCAAATGTTTCAGGTAGCCAACGTGTTCGTCGGTCATCAAGAAGTGAATTAAAACTTGATACAAATCAGAAATGTTTAATTTGTGGTAAACAAACAAGAAATAAGAACAAAACTCTTCTTTTATGTTCTGAAATTTCAGCAGCGGAACAAATTTTAAATACTGCTCGAAAAAAACAAGATGATGTTTTCACTAAAATTGGCATTTGCCAACATCCAGCTGATTTATTTGCAATGGAAGTGAGGTATCATAAACATTGTTATCGTGATTATCTGCGGCAATCAAGACATTCACAGATATGATGATATTTCAATAAAATACTTGGAATGAAACCTTACGGAGTAAAGGTCAAACGATGGAAAATTTCATAATTTCAAATGAGCACACCAAAATTCCATCTAATTGTAATAATTTCTTTTCAAGCACAAAAAAAAGTTACAGCTTGTTCGATTTCTATGTACTGCTGCCCCTAGATATAAACAAGTAAATGAAGATTGCGAATTATATATTTGTGGAGGATTTAAAGATCCATGGCTGTAGGTTAATTTGCTGACATTTTGTAAACTTTGACGTTCATAAGTGTTAATTTAATTAACCTAAATGAATAAACATATATTTCATTTCATATTTCATTTCATTTCATTTCATTTCATTTCATCAAAATGTTCCAAACTACAAGGTTCTTCATTTTTTAAAGTACCTGACTTGAATTCTAACCATTTAGAAGCGCATTCACGGATGTTTTGCCATATATTTCTCGCAGTATAAACCATACTTTGCTATATCATAATCATTAGCGCTGATACAGATGTTTTCATTCTCGGAATTTACTTCTGGAACAAGCTTGCACGTCTAGGCTGTTTAGGTCTATGGTTCGACGGTTCCTATAAGAAAAAAATCATTCATTGTCATCTGGCTGCTCAATCCCTTGGAGAAAATATTTGTGGTATTTTGCCAGCATTACACGCTGTGAGTGGTTGCGATTCGACTAGCAGATTGGTCTCAAAAAAATGCTTTAAACGCTGCATCGTTGGATTTTGTACAAGAAGCTTTAAAAAATTTGGAAAATCCATACCTAAGTGTCGAACAGCTAAAAGATTTAGAAAATTCGCACCTATCTTTTAAAAAAAAAAACTCAACGGCTGATGAACTTTGGTATAAATTAATTTCCCAAAATATTGGTTTCGGCTTAAATCTATTAAAAGTTATTTGCACATCAGATGCTCTACATTTATATATATTAAGAGCTTCAGTATAAACATATGTATGGGTGAATGCTGACCAAACTCTACTATAGCCTATTGATAACACCTTCTTAAGCTATGAAAGGAAAGATGGTAAATTACACCCACGACAAATGACTAAGCAACTACTGCCGGAATTATTGATTGAACCCTGTAAGTGTACATCCAATTGTAAAACAATGGCTTCCTCTTGTAAAAAAATTTTTAACAATAATTTTTGTTTTCATTGTTAATTTTTTTGTTTTTTTTTCCACTTGACTAGCTATAAGTATCATAAAAAAAATTATATTGCCACTAAAACAATTATTATAATGATACCAAAGCATGTGTTCAGTCCATTTACTTGATGTCTAAGGGGGTGGGGTGTAAAAAAAAATTGGACCAATACACCTCCTGGCAACATTCAAAATCATAATTTGCATGCTTTTCTGAGTTCAAAACCATACACCGAATGCGGTCCTCACATTTTGCACACTCAACTCCATCCAGCGCCCGGTCTATAATTAGACAGAAAGCTGCAAGTGTTGTCGACTTATTTTTTTGAAACACATTTTGTTCCTGAGTTAAGATGTCGTGTTTATTTAAAAAACTAGCTTGCCGCGGCGCAGTTTCACCCGTCTTTGATTACTGCTCTGCTTCCGTCGCCAGTAGCGTGATGTTACATAGCCTTTAACGTGCCTTGAGAACTGGGATATCATACGCAAAAAGTTTTTTTCAAAATCGCTGGTAGTTCTAGAGATTATATATAACGCGTTCAAACAAATAACTCTTCCGGTTTATATAACAGTATAGATAGATATAAAATAAAATAAGCTCTACTACTTTGTTATGTCATAATTTTAGGATTGTTTCATATCATATCCTTCATGACATAAAATAATTACGAGATCAGTAGTTTCAAAAATTTGACAGATTAATTTTAGTTAGCCCCCAGAGCAATGTTTGCGAGACCAGCCGTTAGATTCCAGACACTGAACCCACTTCTCATGTTTGATAAGTCTTAAGCGGAGCGTGAAAAAGCATTTCATAAAGCTGCCATAGTGAAGGCCACCATGCCAGCACTCGTGGGCTCCACTGACTGCTTACCATCAGAGTGGCGCGGGCACTCTTTGGTAGGATAACTGTATAGTAAAGCTAATAAAACGACATTTTTTGTTTGTATACCTTTATTTAGTAAATTAGTATAGTACATTTTCGAAAAACTGTAGAAGAATATAGTATTTTGGGAAATACTATATTTCGACGGGTCCTACGTATACTGATACAAGTGCAAAAATGTAACTTTTACAGGAGAGCGATTTAAAAGAACTAAAGCTTTAAACTTTAACATATTATACAAGCTTTAGAACTTTAAAATCGCTCTCTTAAAGTTGGGTTTTTGCACTTGCACCAGTATACGTAGTACTCGTCGATTTGTAATATATTTATAGTAGGTATATAATAATAATATCAGCCTGTTTTACTGTCCCACTGCAGCACAAAGGTCTCTTCTCATATAGAGAAGATATTATGAGCATTAATCACCAAGCTTGCTCAAGGCGGATTGGCATTT
The DNA here is from genome assembly GCA_963082885.1 of Parascotia fuliginaria. Classification (NCBI taxonomy): domain Eukaryota; kingdom Metazoa; phylum Arthropoda; class Insecta; order Lepidoptera; family Erebidae; genus Parascotia; species Parascotia fuliginaria. The sequence goes on along the minus strand of OY720198.1, from coordinate 269,027 downwards.
CAGACTTTTAAGTCCAAATTTCCTCACGATTTTTCCTTCACCGTCAAATCACATTGGTACTTGCCCGGAATCGAACCCATTATCTCGTGTTTACGAAGCGGGTCCATTCCAATCCACTGAGCCTTTTCGACTTATATACTACTAGCTTTATGCGGCGCGGTTTCACCCGCGCATGTAATAAGAATTGTTGTATCCCTCGGGAACCAAACCGATTTTCGGGATAAAAAGTAGCATGTCCGTCTCCAGCACCGAATCTATCTACATACCAATTTTCATCGAAATCGGTACAGCCGTTTAGGCACTGAGTAGTAAAAAACACACACACACAACAAACTCCTACGAAATAAAGAAAATACTACGCAAAATATCATAGCAATAGTATCGTACTGCATCATTCATATTTACGAAGACGATTAAAATATTGAAATTCTGAAAGTAACTGAAAAAATTTGTTAAATATCATAAAATACAGCCTATGTTACCCGCTCAATTTATTTATTTTTAAAGGTGAATGAATTTTCAAATCGGTGACGTAGATTTTTAGTTAAATCCTTGCAAACAAACTGTCATACAAAAAATAAAATCTTTTCTCTAGTACAGATAATATATTATTATAATTATACTATCTACCAACCTACCATTGATTAAATTAAAGTTCAATATTAATAATACTACATAATAAGTGTAGTAAGAGTGGCAAGCAAGTAAACCTAGATATACCTTACCTATATATATATATATATACCTTAGTATTGAATAAAATCATTTAAGTGACTGCTCATTGCTAAATATATGTTATATACACTTATCTATTCACATTTACCTAATTAGTTGTGTGTACCTACAGATAAAGTAAATTTAATTTTATATAAATTAAATTGTATTTTAATCTATCTACTTACTGAACATTTATTATCTCACAAATATATTCTAATACCTATTTATTAGGGGAATATGGGGCTCAAGGATCACTTTTTTTCTAAGCTTATTTTGGGTTCTTTGGTTTTAATATTTGCTTTATTTTCACTAAGTGACTCATGGGTCACATTGAATTAGGATTTGAATTACAGTGTCAATCATAATCATAAGCGTTTAGAATTCAATTAAAGTTACATTATTATTAAAATTCCTTATTTTATTTAAAAAAAAAGTAAATCATCAGTCATTGTTCCGTTTTAGTTGAAGAAATCACAATAAGTACTTACTTATTTTTGGGCACGTTCTATCCACCGCGGTCGTCATGCCTTGGTGGTACCGGGGCAGTTGGGAATAATTGTTTCATCGACCTCGGTAGTACTGACCCACTGGCTACCAGGGTGGATGGAACAGATCAAATACCATTTATCCCGGTGGGTTTTTAACGGGATGGATATCACAGATTAAGTAGCATGGTGGTGTTTAAAGTGGGGAGAAGTAGATAATCAGGGTTATTCCCAGAGGTCCATGATTCCATTGTTTACAAAAAATTGAGTTTCATACTTTAATTCCCATCGGGTCCACGACATTTTAAATTAATACATTTTTGTTTCCCAACGGGTCCATAAGATTATTTGGTACAGCCAGCAGGAAACTAAAATTTAACTAAAACTAAAATAATTCGGTTATATTAGAGCGTCGCTCGTGAGAAATTTTAGATAAGTAGGTACTTATTTATATGCGTTTTTGTGTTTTGAAGTCCGCACGTGCTTAATGGTAGGTATTGTTATTAATATGGTAGATTTTGCTTATTTGAGTTTAATAATATCTTATAAGTCTTCTACTGTTTATTTGGTAAAAGCGCAAATTGTACCTACAGGCATTATATTTGTTTCTCTCTCGTAGTTTCCGACATCGAGCAATGAGTATAATTGGTAGAATGGTGACGAACAACTGTAAAAAGTGACATCCATTAAGAAGACATCCCTCTTTTGGTTTTTTTTCTACCAAACGTTGACGAGAAGATAGGCATACGTCGTCTTCATTGTGATCAGAGAACAAGAAGTCTCTGAATAGTGCTAGAATTTTTACTTTCTTTTTTTGGATTAAAGTGCATTTTATAACATCGAGATGTTTATTTCTCATTCTGATTAATGGAGTATTGATACTACTAAAAGTGGACATGTCATATCCCACTTCTAAATATTGTTTTACTGCCTGTTAATAGAATTTTGTAACTGGTTTATGAGTGTTTGTAACATTCTCACAATCTTTGCATTGCAGTACCACAAGATTTTGTGCGCTTACACTTCCACATTTGTATCCTATCTTTCGAGCTGTAGAGTAAAAAAATGTGTCGAAATCCTCTTACTTAGTCGATTATTATTGGGGCCATCGATGAAAGTGAACTCTATTGGCCCAGCGCAAACGTTATCTTGATTAATGTTCTCGTATTTTTTAAGGACATAAACGTTACAACTCACTTGAATCTGCACTTAACACTGCAAGGAACCAAGGACATCTGTTCAGAACCTGCCGCTCCAATTCCTGCTTGCATTCTATCTAGTACTTAACCCTTACTTTGTTTCGCTCTAACTTGTGTGGCGGCAAAATAGGTATGTTTGGCTGGCGGACCTATCTAGATGGCTATTAAAAGCAGGGTACCGCTCGGCTTATTTATTGCAAATTAAGAATTTTAACTAATATTAAAATTATTCGTTCCCTGTGAAAGCATGAGCAGATTTTACTTTTATTTTTAAACGTTACTAATTTGCTGAGTGTACTATTGACAAATCTTACCGACCCGATGGGAATTAATGTAAGGATATTTTAAAACACATATTAATTTGTCATGGACTCGATGGGAAACAACGAACACAAGATTCGTGGACCTCTGGAAATAACCCGATAATTATTTTACAAACATAAAATATGAACTAAAAGTAAAAAAAAATTGGGATGTAACAGTCAGTGTTGTGAATAATTAATATTTATTCTTATTATTATTGGTATTGTGCTTTATATAATACAAGCCGTTGAGATGACGTGATGGCGCCCACCTCTTTGCTCGCTAGTTTGGCTTTGTCTTCTAAGTGACCCCCAATTTGGACCTCGCTAGATGGACTGTTGTATACGTCAATGTGACGCTAGCGGAACGGCCAAGTCTTAAATATAGCATGTGAAGTTAGGGCGAAGCTTGGCTCTACATGAGCTCTGATAACTTTTTGATAGTGCGAGCCATGGACTCGTCTTGGCAACATTTTATATGAAAATGTTGGATGGGCTTTCTATTTTCAGATTGTGATCAGTGAAACACATAACAATCAACGGAATCTAAACACACAGTTACATGTATATGAGAGAGTACTCTTCGTGATAGGATCTTTGATAACCGACAGGACGGCCATCTTTAAATATAATTATGTTATTCCAAAAGGGCAACTTCGGTATTGAACGAAGTTAAAACAATATTTATTGGTCCCGCAGTGCTATCTGTCACATTCTACTCTTTATTTTCACGTACCTACCTATTTGTAATTATCTTTTTAATTTAACCACTGAATATTAATGAATATTTAAACTTAGTTGCAAATAGCTTAGTTGCACTTAGTTGGAAATAGGTTTAGAACAATATGCATATCGGCTTAACCTACCGGCTACCTACGTGATAAGAAACATGTTACCTGTATAATACAATAGGGTTCAAATAATCCCACCGCTAATTCCCAAATAACATTAGGCGTCAATTACAGCTTACTCTAGAACCTAAGTAGATATAAATGCGCTATAATAGGTACAATTATAGATTTGGGCCACATAAAAGCGATCATTACTGAACAATATCACTTCAAGTTAAACTAAGAATGTCTAAGATAGAAAATAAGATGTGCCTAAAGATTAGAAGCGTAAAACAGCTATTATTATCACTATACTACAGGCGAAGCATCTTATAATTTGAGCTTTAAGTAACTCTTAGAACTACAAGAACGATATTTTCTTTATAAGCATTACAATAACTCCTACAATTCTAAGCAAGCCTTTACAAACACTCTTTGAGCATCAAAAGCTGTACAAAAGTAGCACTTAACACCTACCGCTCTAATATAGCGCTCATAATATTTCTTATATCACCAAATTTCTTAATATAAATACAAAACTCTCTTCAATTATACCATAAGTCCATACAATAACAATTTTCGTTGCTATTGTTAAACTGAACATCGCCTCTATATAACAATACATAAGGTAGAGAGTTTGAGTTTAATATCACTTGTAAAGAGCTTGTTGTTGAGACACTGCGGTACTGTCAATGTAAACCTATGTTGTAGCTTTTAGAGCGAGAGAGCTGTTTCACTTGAGTGGCTTACATAACTGGACTATTTGTAACAGATATACTCGTACGTAGGTACATGTCAACAACAACATATTAGAGCCCAGTGTTAATAGGAGTGCAACAAGGACATTGCCCATCATCTTGGTGTTGACCCAGACCATGGTCATTTGTCTCACTTGTAGAAGGACTTCACTATGTCTTCCATGGTCTCAGCCATGAGTACGATATCGTCGGAAACCTGAAGGTGAGTGATGTGGGTACTCGCCGTTTATATTTTGCAGTGGAGGAGCTTAAAAGCGTCTTCCAGTGCGTCTTTCGCTTAATTGTATATACTTGGTCAGTGAACAATTTATAGTTTGGGGTTAAAATAAGCCCGAGGTGCGATATAGTGGTAATGAACGTGAGGCATACACGTGTCAGGTTAACATTATAATGCATTGATAGTAAACTGGTATAAATAGTACAAAATGATACAGTTCAGTACCAGTTGTCACAAGACGAACTATCCAACAACATGCAGTGGTTCACTTTCTTTATGTTTCTGCTCTTCGCTCTCGTCGGTCTGGTGAGTTACAAAACTGACAGTACCTATAGTAAATATTAAATGGCCACACACATCGCTCCGTGTCTCTCTATGTAACTTTACCTCTCAGCTTCCAAGTAGATTAAGTCAACTTGTCTCTGACGTCACTCGATGTTTGTTTATGTTCAGGTGGAACATGTGCTTGTTCACCACTTTAGTGATCTCTCATCTATTTGAACAACGACACCCGACACTGTCACTCTACTAACATCTGCATTTGTTTTATAAATACAGAGCATGCAGTCCAAGTCCAAGTATGATGAAGAATATTTGAAAAAAATATGTAAGTACCTACGTAATATTACATTTGATTTATTTACATAAGTACTCCATTCTAGAAATATACATTTTGTTAACATAGTTTAAGTAGCCTCTCGTATGCTAAGTATATCAGACACAATAGAAATTATATTGTGTAAGGTGGTATAGGTTTATAAAATCAGTCATCGTAAGTCTACAGAATGCTGTAATTTAAAATTAATAAACTAAGACAATCAATACATTTTTCTTAAATCTAATTTTTCTAACTAAATGTGTCAAATACACTCGTAATTACTAAATAGAACGTTTAAAATCACGGAATATGTGTAACGTAACTTTATTATCAGAACTAGATTGTTACGGCGATCCCGACATTGCAAAGATTTTGCAAATTGAGTAGTTGCTTCTTGCTGACCGAGTGAAACACATTAGTAGTTATGAAAAGTTAGAAATTAATATTTAGCTAAGTTTAACAAAGCAAACAGCGTTCCTACGCATTTATTATATTAAAGTTATAGTAGGTAAGTACTCATCTTTTTAATAAGAATAGGTTCTATTCAAACTCAAAATTAGTTGTATCTGACTGTACCTCATAAAATAATTATATATAAAAAAAATAGTTGTCCAAACGATACAAAACGTATAACAGATAAAAAGTTTACCAAACGCTACTCTTGTAGATATTTTATTGGGGTTAAGAAACAATATGTTTTCCTAACGGGATGTAGCCCCGACTAATTAATGTTTAAGTATAGATAAGTAAGTATATAATATGTCACCGTAAACTTGTAAATACCGTTAGATTATAATCTATCTCGCGAGATTGTGAACTGTCGAAAGATTGTGAACCGTAAGATACTCTGCTTACAATTTAACGCATTATTTTTCGATAGATTACAATGTCCACCCTTGTGGGTGGACCGACGATCTTATTAGGGTGGTGGGCAACGACCCGCCAAGATGGCGAAGATTGGGGGACGCCTACGTCCAGTAGTGGACGTCTGTCGGCTGAAATGACGATGATGAAGTATATATAGTTAAGTATATATACAATATATTATAATTGTATTATTTTGTTACAGTGGAGGAGTTAGGACAGTTACTCCACAAATTTACAAACCTACGCAAGTAATAGTGAGAGACAACAACAGCGCCATACTGGATGATACCTCCAACTTGACGAACTCCTGCTTCAATATTAGATAATGTAATAAATCATTTCAGCATTCAGTCCTTGTTTTATTTAACTGAGTTGACATAAAAGTATTTTATTGTATTAGCATGCAAGTGTTCAAATCTGACGATCTGCGCTTTAAACTTCAACTGGTGGCATTTTCCTGAACACCTTCATTGATATCCCTTCAAGACCATCGCACATAGCGGTCCACGTAAGTGATCACGTGATGATTGTGTCTCTGCATTGCAGAAACTAATTGTTTCGAGAACACAACCATGTCCAAAGGCTTATTACTAATTCTGCTCCCGTCGCCAATAGCGTGATGTTAAATGCCAGTATACCATACCATACCAGCCTATAACCTTCCTCAAGCACTGGGCTTTCATAGGTACGAAAAAAACAAGAGTGTGTGTACTCATGTACGCACGTAAGAAGTTATACTTCTTTGGCGTAACAATCCAAAAATACCAAATAATAACACAACGCATACATACATAAATATACATAAATAGCATGCAACAATACTGAAAAATCATAAAATATAATTAAAATAAAAGAAAACAAAAAAAAAATTAGATAATAATGTACCTAATAATTTATAATTTGCAATGTAAATAAATTATACATACCGACAGTTAACCTCAAATCTATAATTGCACTTAAAACAGTAAGTATATTAAAACCACTTTTACCACTAATATTCAAAATAAATATTTTTACTGATAAATGATCCAAAAAAAATATCTATCACCGTCATACATATAATTGAATTGATATAAACGCCAATATGTTTTTTATTTATTCACACTGATTATTTGTACTGATACGACACACAAAGGTTCGCAACTAACTTCAGGGTGTAAAAGGCTCGCAACTTAGGTACTTCAGAGTGTTGCTTTTTTCTGTCGGTGTTCGCGCGCATCGTAAAAATTCACTTTCATCATTTTTCCCAATCGCGCCAAAAGAAGTATAACTTTAAAAATTTCACAGATTTCGTGCCTAACACGACTATCAATATAATATTGAAAATTAATAAGGTGAAACATCTAGGAATTATATTAGATGAAAAACTTCTTTTCGACCAACATGTTGACACTGTCGTCAAGAAAGCTTCGCAAGTTTTAGGGTTTATTATAAGAACTACATCCAGCTTTCAATCATTAAAACCATTAAAAATATTATATTGCTCGTTTGTGCGTAGCCAGCTCGAGTATGCGTCACAGGTTTGGAACCCTCAGTACCAAGTTTATATAGACCGTATAGAAAGCGTCCAGAAAAAGTTCCTACGTCATTTGGACTTTAGAGCTAAGCAATATTCTACTGACTATAAACATCGTTGCAGTAGGTATCATTTTTTACCTCTAGAAACTAGACGTGCAATCAATGACATTTGTCTATTACTAAGCATTGCGAATGGATCGGTCGATAATCCTGAGCTCACAGCTAAACTGTCTTTGCACGCCAGCAGCACTAGTTTGCGCCAAAGACCGCTCTTATATGTACCGTTTGCAACTACAAATTATTGGCGTAATGGAATCTTCTTGCGTAGCGCGACAAAGTACAATAATTTACTTCGCGAATTTAATATTGACCTTTTTTGCACTAGTTCACTTTCAGTAAGACGTCTTTTAACAAATATTTTTTTTCAGAAATAGTATAATATAAATATAATTATATAAATACATAAAAATAATAATATTAAATTGTGGCAGATATTGTCTGTGGTTAATATCTCTTTGTATAAAATCTCTTTATGTTTAATTATTTGTTTGTTGTTTTTACATTAAACTGTTCATATAAAAAATAATTCTACACATTGCATTATATGTATTATTATATGGATTGTGATATTGTCATTGCCTACTACTTACTTAATTTATGTTTAAGTACAATAATAGAAACAATTTGTGAAGGCTTGTTATTAGCAATTTAGTTATGTATATTTGTATGCTATCTTAAAACTGTTATTAGTCTGAAGCCTTCCTTAAAATAAATAAATAAATAATAAATAATCTACGGAAATAAAAAAAAATATTGTCTCTGGGCGACGAGAAAGTCGGGATAAAGAAAAGGCTACTAAATAAAACTAGGTACTTCGTTGAATGATAATTATTTTATTCTTAGGTTAACATAATTATATTCCTCGAATAACGCCTGTGAACAAAAAAATTGCAAAATCGCTTAACGAAGTTTGATGTGAAAAATGTCATCTGACTTTCTTGACTTTTTCGAAAAGGTTAGACTACAGTACAGGGAAAACCTCTGTGGGTCTAATCCTCCAATCGTCTTTGTTTTAGGCTCAAGTTGTAGCTGACTAAATCGACGGTCTCTTCGCAACAACATATAAGTGCGCAAGGCGTCGCATTGCAGCAAGAATTTTAGATGGCGCTTGAAATTATTTCAATTAAAATAATATTCTGTATTGATAGTATTAAAACTATAAAATGCGTTGATATTCTAAGTCATTTGAAATTAAATCATTTTATTCATAAACTTACTTAGGTACAGATTAACATACGACTTAATTGTGTAACTATACGTATTGTAATGTTAGATGCCTGTACCAGGATATAATTCCTGTATCACAGGCGAAAATAGCGCTAAATTTTATTAATAAATATCTATATTTATTCACATTTTAAGTAAAAGAGTTATATTGTACAATTAAGAATGAAATACTTAACCTACCTACTATGTTAGATCTAATTTACTTAACAAAAATGCATAGCATGTGTAAGTCTAAGCAATGTTACGTAATTTAAATGTTCGAGGCTATTTTATTGAGGACAAAGTAACATGCTTTTATAGGAATAAAATGATAGCAAGTATGACGAGTTCTATGTAAAACAAAAATAACTACTAACTACTATCTTATAATAAATATCTTTAGTCCGAATTATACGAATCGTCGTAATCAACAGAGTTGATGTATCTGAGCTCCGCATATTTCTTAGCTGCATTAAATATCTCCCGTCTTGTTAATATTGGGCTTTTTAAATCTAAAGCATGTTACGCATTTCGGTGAGCTATCTTTCTTTATGCAATCTGGTACCGAGTGTCCTATTTCTCCACAATGAACACAGGTAGGCGTAACTTCTCGACATGTTTTCGCAGCGTGTCCATATTAGTGGCAATTGTAACTAGTGTACTAGTGTATACAATTGGACACGATGTCCAATTTATAAAAAGCCTAATTTGAGTAATTAGAACTTTTCTTATATAAGCTGGCAATTTATATAGTTGCAGGTTGGTGCGTCTTTCTTACCAGATTTATGACTTAATTTTATTTTTGTCAAAAAAGATTCTAATGTCATTGCTGGAAAATTTTCGGCTATATTTTGCTCGTATATGTATTTGAACACCTCCTTTTCTGACGTAGCGGCGGACACTCCCACAACCACAATACGAGGTGTTCGTTTGTGAGGTTCGTCAGCTATGAGAACAGAAGGTGCCTGTATTGCGTGTTTGAGTTTTCAGCGTCAAGTTTTGTCTCTGTGCTAATAATAACGCCACTGTTTTTAGTCTTACGTACACCACTGACCTGAACTTTCATTTCCTCTGGGCGAATACAATTCTATACAAGTATTTTTGTGTCATCACTTGTTTTTAATTTGTCATTGGGATAAATGACCACAGAGCTCAAATTGCTTGGTCTAATGAAATTATTCCGGGCCCTTCTTGACCACATCATGAGTTCACATCAGAGTACATAACTTCTCGACAGTGCTTTTCGGTTCCGAGATATGTGCTGTCAGATCCGATTTTTCTTGAAGAACGTCAATCGAGTTTGATGCATGGACGGCTTTCTGCTTCAGCGACTGATATAAAACTGCCATTTGTGATGTTCCATGACCAATTTTACGACACAAATTTGAAATTTTCATTTTGTGGTCGGAATTTAGCTTACCATCAGTAGCAATGAGAGCAAACCTCATTTAAATGCGACTCGATGGCCGACATCCATCTCTGAAGTTCGGCTGTGGCCACTACTTCAATAGAGCTGCTAGACTCGTGGGCTAAGGTTTGCGATCTTCCAGGCGAAGCGAGTTGGCGCGATGGCTCACCCTGATGTGGGTTTTCCATTTTGATAATAACACTTATCACTAAAATAGTTTTATTTGTTCAATATCTCCATTATGATTACACTAAGAATTTACAAAAATGCATAACACAGTAAGTATTATACTGAAGGAGGTCACTGTTATTATTATGTAAAGTCAAAGTCAAAATCATTTTTTCACATAGGTTAATTTAATTAACACTTATGAACGTTAAAGTTACAAAATGTCAGTCAATTAACCTACAGCCAGTTCGCTGACGAGGTAGCGCCATGAGAAGAACTGGCAAGAAACTCAGGCCACTCTTTTTAATCGCCAGTATAGTCATTGCCTGTAGTTAATTTTTGCGTATGAGTACATCTTATTGTGAAGAACGACACGAATGTCTAGGAGATCTCCAATCGCAAAGGAACTGATAAAAAATAAACCTATCTCCCCAATAAATTATCTAGGCGATTAATTATCTAGGTACCCTAAACGTGATAGAAATAAAAGACATCACTGTTTACAATACATGTTTGTTCTCATAGAAGTGATGTAAATCTTGCATGAGAATTTTTGAAAGCTCGTTTGAATTATTAACACAATGTCAAACATGTTTCCAATCATCTACGCCATCTCGACGAATATATGGAACCTTCCGCTCCATAGGGATAAAAGTTGTCAATTTATGGAACAGGGTCTCGATTCCACCCTCTCCGTCGTGGTGCCACTAATGATCGGATGTATCCCACTATTACCATTTTGTATTTCCATTCATGGAAATATTGGCTTGCAACAGCGCACCACGTCGCCGACGTAACGTGCAAACTAAGTATTAGGTATTTAAATCGTGTTTAGTTTATAATTATAAAATATGTATGATAGCCTCTAAGATATATATATATATATTAAAATTGTAATCCCGATGGTGTCCAAGACACAAGCACTAGCTTAGTTTGGGACCAAAGGGAAACTACCTATATTTTATGTAATTTAAAAAAAAAAAAAAGTGCTCGAATTTCCCCACTTTCCTTTTTCCTCCCCTCCCCATTTCCCTTTACCTACCCTGGCTTCGCAGAGTCTCTACCATTGCAGAAGTCCATGAACGACAGTTACCACTTACCATCAGGCGAGTTGTTGGCTCGTCTGTCACCATCGAATATAAAACAAATTAATGGGATCGTTAGTTTCACTATTTCCATTGCGGTTTCGCGAGGCGGTTGCCGTGCACAAACTTAGTGTATTAGTTTCTTTTTAGATAAAATAAAACATATTTGCCACTTTTAGCGCACCAAATTATGTATTGTGTTAGCGTGCTTACCATTTGTGATATTTGTCATAGTGGAAATAATGGGATATACATGGAAATAGTAGTGTGGGATACACCGGTTCGTCGTGGTTCCACTACTACGACCCACTGGGGAGACTTCAACCTCTTGGAGCTCCTGCGGTCCTGATACTATTTTATATCCAAAAGCCATCGTCTATGGTTGTATCCACTATGGCGGCTGGGAGTGAGGTAGATGAAAGGAAATGAGGAAAGGGGAGAAATTGAGCCTCGGATACTACTTCTCTTTCGTGAATCTTCTATGAGAGGGTAGTACTTCACCGGTCGACCCGGATCACTTCTGCTGAAACCAGTTTACTTCTTATTAATTCATTGCTACTAATGGATCAGTGATATCTGTTTATGAATAGTTTTTCCTCGTGGCTCTACCGGTAGGTCATAATAGTGAGACCACGAGGAACTAGCCCAAGGAATAGTCATGAGAAAATCTTCTGGCGACGAAAATATCAATCATCAATTTATTACATTCTAATAATGTACACATGGAATTTCGTCATTTAACTTTAGTCAACAATAAAATTAAAATCGAAAAAAAATACCAGTAAGTAAATAGACAATTATCTACAAGTTTGAATTTTGAAAATTCATTTAATTATATCAAAAAGTGCATACCTAAATAATTTACATATACTAATTATCTAATTTATGTAGGTACATATCTATATTAATTCAATGTAAGAGTCAAGTCAAAGTCAAAGTCAAAGCATTTATTTCATTTAGATCATAAAGTATGATGCTTATGAAAAGTCAACATTACATTTTGTCAGCCAATTGACCTACAGCCAGTTCGCTGACGAGGTAGAGCTGTGAGAAGAACTGGCAAGAAACTCACGCCACTCTTTTCAATCGCCAGATAATTACAGTTATTTGAATGAGTTACAATTTAAACACTCAACGCAACCAAAGAACCATACAAAGTAATTATTACAAATTAACTAATTAATATAATACTAAGATTAAAGAAAGAAAACAAGGAATTCAATTATTTAGTTTCAACTAGTATGGTAATTTGACTACGTATTTTAATTAAACTGGTAAATGCACCCCCTGGTCGCATTGAACGACAAGGTAATACTGGATTGAATATTAAATGTAAGCCATGCCAAGATTGACCAGTCATCCCAAGTAGCACCCGTTCACGAGCATGACGCACGGGCCAGCCATCATCACCCTCGCCATATTAGAGGGAAGGTGATGACCTGGCCAATACGACACCACAAGCAATGACATTTTAGTGAGCATGACAATGCAGGGCATGAGTGGTAAAAGAACCCTAATAAAATGTATTATGCCTTACGAACTCGTAATGATCATGATATGCGTTTTAAATGCAATTTAAACATAAGTACATATTATCTTGTTTGTAAGGTAGGTAATAGATAATAATTATAGAGCTGGTGTCAGCCGGATCGACCGGGAGGCCTTTTGTTCGGCTAGTGAGAGCGCCGGACGCGGAGGCCCTTCAGTCATTTTCCTTCGTTATCTCCCTGCACGGTCGACACATGCTGGTTGTGTCATTAATAATTGTTTCAGAACACAGCTATGCCATATGAACACAACTGCTGTCATGGAGGACTACACTATAGCGGCTTCATGACATGTTTTCCCCGTCCCACTTAAAAGACGCAGGATCAAAATAAGGAGGACACGCAGTGGTAAAAAATTCGAATATCTGCTTGCGGTCATCGGAAACTGAAGGTGAGTGATGTAGGCCCAGTGGCGAGCGTAGTGGGGGCGGAGGGGGCGGCCCGCCCCGGGCGGCACTTTTTAGGGGGCGGCAAATTTCACAGTAAATAATAAAATATTATATTTTGTAAATATTTTGAACCATTTCATTGTTCCTCTGCGTTCCTGCCTTTGACATAATATTGCGATATCTGGAGAGCAAATGGCCCCAAAAATAAGAGAGCACATGCGATATTCTTTAGGTGGCCCTTCCCGTCGGTGTCCTCTCCATAAGTAGCGTAGAGCGTCCCTGTCCGCTTCTCGAACTTGTACACGCATAAACTGTTCTGCTATGTCGGCTGTTACGGCAACGTTGTGTTGACGGAATCTCATCATGACCCCTAGGAGTGACTGTAACAGATCAGGACCCGTTAGTAAATTATCATTTAATGAAACACCTTTTGTTTTACTTGGTGCGTCGTGAACCATGCGTACCTTGTCGGGCTTCATTGAATTTATTACAGCAAAATGCGGCAAATAATACAGTTTTTCGTTTCTGCTACCTTGAGGTGCAAGCTCAGCATATCCCGTTTCTATTAGTGCAGTAATTTGCTCCTCATAAAAACTGTGTCTTTATCTATTTTCTTTTCTGTACTTATGAGTCTCTTAAGCGCGTTTTCATAATTGGAGGACATGGTAATGTCGTCTCGCATCCACAGCAAACCAACTTCGAAACGGTCGTTTTCTATCTTTGTCGTTGTTTGTTCGAGTATCTTCGTATCGCGCTCTTCGGGATCGCTCTGTGGCTGTTTTGGTGTGATAACTAGAGAGTCTATAGCAAAATGTGCTCTCAGTTGCTCGTCCATTGCATCGTCTTGGGCCTTTCTATAATGTACAAAGTTGACTCGGTGACCTATCACTCGCTGACGGACGCCATGTAGTACCCAGCTAAGAGCAGTGTGAGATGCAACTGGCTGATTTCTTTTACCTTGGCGTATTTCTGTTTTTTCAAGTGTTTCCTAATTTTTTCATTTTTTTTTCGTAACTTTAGGCCCATACTTAACAAAATATTATAAATATCTGTAATGTCAAATATTTTCAGGTCTATCTGTGTTAAGAGGGCGGCAAAATTGTCTTCCGCCCCGGGCAGCCGATACCCACGCTACGCCACTGTGTAGGCCGTTTATATTCAGCAGTGGAGGAGCTTAAAAGCGTCTTCCAATGCGTCTTCTGCTTAATTGTATATACTTGGTCAGTGAACAATTTATAGTTTGAGATTAAAATAAGCCCGAGGTGCGATATAGTGGTAATGAACGTGAGGCATACACGTGTCAGGTTAACATTATATTGCATTGATAGTAAACTGGTATAAATAGTACAAAATGGTACAGTTCAGTACCAGTTGTCACAAGACGAACTATCCAACAACATGCAGTGGTTCACTCTCTTTATGTTTGTGCTCTTCGCTCTCGTCGGTCTGGTGAGTTACAAAACTGACAGTACCTATAGTAAATACTAAATGGCCACACACATCGCTCCGTGTCTCTCTATGTAACTTTACCTCTCAGCTTCCAAGTAGATTAAGTCAACTTGTCTCTGACGTCACTCGATGTTTGTTTATGTTCAGGTGGAACATGTGCTTGTTCACCACTTTAGTGATCTCTCATCTATTTGAACAACGACACCCGACACTGTCACTCAACTAACATCTGCATTTATTTTATAAATACAGAGCATGCAGTCCAAGTCTGAAAATACTTATGGAGCAGCAATGGGTATGTAACATTTGATTTAATTACCTAAGTACCTAATTTAAAAAACTTATACGTGAGAATATGTTGTCTATATCATAAACATAAGTATATCACCATTTTCTGGCCCAAATTTGGGCTACATACCGTTAGGAAAACATCTCGTTTCGTAACCCACCTACAACAAAAGTGCATTTAGTAAACTTTGCTGTAATACATTTTGTATCGTTTAGGCAAATTTTAAAATAATGTGTAAGTACCTATTTAGTCTCGTTTGGTAAACCTTTCCTGAGTTGTACAGTCGGGTAAAAAATATACTACACATGTATTAATTATTTTAACCACAGCTTTGTACATAAGTAACAAAACAGATTTGGCAAAAATGTTATATTATTATGTAGATGGTAGTGATCTATAGATACAAAATGTATGTCGGATATAAAGTTTACCAAACGCGACTTTTGAATGGTTAAGTATTATAATAGGGTTACGAAACGAAATGTTGTCTTAACTCATGTTAACCCAAATTTCGACTAAATGTTCAAGTAGCTAATAGTAGCTATAAATAAGTAGGTACATACTTAAGTATACATACAAGTACATTTTAGTTGTATTACTTTGTTACAGAGAAGTTCTTAAGGGGGTTACCCGACAGGAGTATAAACCTACGCAAGTAATAATGACAGACAACAACAGCGCCATATTGGTTAATACCTCTAACCTGACGCACTCCTGCTTCAATATTAGATAATGTAATAAATAATTTCAGCATTGAGTCTTTGTTATATTTAACTGGGTTGACATTTGAGCATTTTATTGTACCTATTAGAATGCAGGTGGTGTCGAGTGTGTCGTGTGTCCGGACTTAACCCTATCTCACCGCTAGGGTGTTTGTTTTTTGTAGATACATATGTAGGGAACAAGTTTTAAGTACCTACATCTACCCTATGTAGCAACCCCATTTCACTTATTACGAGAGAGTTTTAAATAATTGCTCAATACGTTCATGTCATAAGTAGGAGGCGATCATTCTACAAGGTACCTACCTACAGTTTGAAGTAAATCTCACCGAGGATTATTGTAGTATCAGTTACTTACTCGCACAATCAGGCGGGCTGTTAGCTCGTCTGCCATAGTCGGCTTAAAAAAAACAATAGGTATCATAACTCCCACTATTTTTATTGATGGGAATACTGGGATCGTTTGTCCCAGTAATTTCATTGCGGTTTCGCAAGGCGCTTGCCGCGCGCTGCTTATAATAAATGCATATAGGAACATTGTATCAGTTTCTCTATAAGTAGATAAAATAAAACGTCTTTTCCATTTTTAGCGCACCAAATAATGTATTGTGTAAACGTGCTTACCATTTGTGATAGGTATTTATCGTAATGGAAATAATTGGATATATATGGAAATATTATAGTGGGATACACCGGTTCGTCGTGGTTCCGCTACTACGACCCACTGGGGAGACTTCAACCTCCGGGACCTTCCTGTCCTGGTACTATTTTTTATATCAAAAAGCCGGTTTGCAGTTTGCTGGTATGGTCTATGATTGTCTCCACTATGGAGGCTGGGAGTGAGGTAGATGAAAGGAAATGAGGAAAGGGGAGAAATTGAGCCTCGGATACTATTTCTCCTTTGTGAATCTTCTATCTCTCATAGAAGATTCATGAGAGGGTAGTACTTCCCCGGTCGACCCGGATCACTTCTGCTGAAACCAGTTTACTTCTTATTAGGTAATTCATTGCTACTAATGGATCAGTGATATCTGTATAAGAATAGTTTTTCCTCGTGGCTCTACCGGTAGGTCATAATAGTGAGACCACGAGGAACTAGCCCAAGGAATAGTCATGAGAAAATCTTCTGGCGACGAAAATATCAATCATCAATTTATTACATTCTAATAATGTACACCTGGAATTTCGTCATTTAACTTTAGTCAACAATAAAATTAAAATCGAAAAAAAATACCAGTAAATAAATAGACAATTATCTACAAGTTTGAATTTTAAAAATTCATTAAATTTTAAAAAAGTGCATACCGAAATAATTTACATATACTAATTATCTAATTTATGTAGGTACATATCTATTTTAATTAAATGTAAGAGTATACGTTTTAAATGCAATTTAAACATAATTACATATTATCTGGTTCCGTGGTGTTTTATTTTTACTATATATATAGGTACTAAGAGAAAGGTAGGTAATAGATAATAATAGCTGGTGTCAGCCGGATCGACCGGGAGGACTTTTGTTCGGCTAGTGAGAGCGCCGGACGCGGAGGCCCTTCAGTCATTTTCCTTCGTCATCTCCCTGCACGGACGACACATGCTGGTTGTGTCATTAAGCATTGTTTCAGAACACAGCTATGCCATATGAACACAACTGCTGGCATGGAGGACTACACTATAGCGGCTTCATGACATGTTTTCCCCGTCCCACTTAAAAGACGCAGGATCAAAATTAGGAGGACACATGCAGTGGTAAAGAATTCGAATATCTGCTAGCGGTCATCGGAAACTGAAGGTGAGTGATGTAGGTACTCGCCGTTTATATTTAGCAGTGGAGGAGCTTAAAAGCGTCTTCCAGTGCGTCTTCCGCTTAATTGTGTATATATACTTGGTCAGTGAACAATTTAAAGTTTGGGGTTAAAATAAGCCCGAGGTGCGATATAGTGGTAATGAACGTGAGGCATACACGTGTCAGGTTAACATTATATTGCATTGATAGTAAACAGGTATAAATAGTACAAAATGATACAGTTCAGTACCAGTTGTCACAAGACGAACTATCCAACAACATGCAGTGGTTCACTCTCTTTATGTTTGTGCTCTTCGCTCTCGTCGGTCTGGTGAGTTACAAAACTGACAGTACCTATAGTAAATACTAAATGGCCACACACATCGCTCCGTGTCTCTCTATGTAACTTTACCTCTCACTCGATGTTTGTTTATGTTCAGGTGGAACATGTGCTTTTTCACCACTTTAGTGATCTCTCATCTATTTGAACAACGACACCCGACACTGTCACTCAACTAACATCTGCATTTGTTTTATTTATATACAGAGCATGCAGTCCCAGGCGCGTTATGATTATATAGCTAAAGTATGTAAGTACCTAATGTTACATTTGATTAAATTACCTAAGTAGCTGTAGGTTAATTTGCTGACTTTTTGTGAACTTTGACGATCATAAGTGTTAATTTAATTAACCTATATGAATAAACATATTTTCATTTTCATTTTCAAGTACCAAATTAAAAAAACGTGAGTACCTATTAGTGTTACAATATTATTGACAATACGTACACCACCATTTTTATCGACTTCAAAAAGGAGGAGATTATCAATAATTTGGGTCGTATGTTTTTTTTTTGTATGTTTGTTACCTCATAACTCGGTCATATATGAACCGATTTGAAAAACTATTTTTTGAAAGGATATACTCTGAAATTAGTCCCATATTTTTTTATAAAAAATGGTATATTTTAATTATTGTATTATTTTGTTATAGTGGACATAATAGAGGCGATACTGGACGAAATTATAGGCGAACGCAAGTAAGTGAGAGACAACAACAGCGCCATACTGGATGATACCTCCAACTTGACGAACTCCTGCTTCAATATTAGATAATGTAATAAATCATTTCAGCATTCAGTCCTTGTTTTATTTAACTGAGTTGACATTTAAGTATTTTATTGTATTAGCATGCAAATGTCGAGCGTGTGGTGTGTACCAGACTTAACTCTATCTCACCGCTAGGGATCGATTTTATATATGTAAAAATAATAATGTTAATGAGCATTAGGAACAAGTTTTAAGTACCTAACTCTAACCTACGTACCAACCCCATTTATCTTATTAAGAGAGGGTTTTTAATACACTTAATGCAACGTGTGACGGCTATCCGAATCGTACGAGAATAAGTATAAGACCATTTCCTTTGAGGCGGCCACGCTCTTGGCTTGGCTCCCGCCCTTCGATCTATTAGCACAAACGGATGCCACCGTATACGCTAAGACCCGTGTCCAATGGACGAATCATAACCAAGAAGAAGAGGAGATCATAAACTTTACAGAGATCCGGCGGGTTGCACTTCGGAGCGCGCTTATCGCGTGGCGCGAAAGTCTGCAGATGCCTAAGAATACACAGCAATGCGCCGTCGGTGCGATCCTGCCCCATTTCGAGGCCTGGATCGGCAGACAAAAGGGGGTCATAACCTTCCGGTTCACAGTTCACACAGAAGCTCACTGAGCACGGCTGTTTCGGTGAGTATCTGTGTCGAATCGGAAGGCAAACAGTGCACTGCCACCATTGCGCAAGCGACCGGGACTCCGCCCAACACACGCTAGAGGAATGACGGAATGAATATCAAAACATAAAATTAAAATAATGCTACTTTAAGAGGTGGCGGTGGGCACCCTAATATAAAGGTTCATTGAAAGAGTAAAGTAATACCACTTGCATGTTACAAAATAAGATTTAATTCTTTAAATTGCATACATATTTTACTTATACACTATTAACCACATCATGTCAACGCTATTTAGTTCTCATTTTCTTAAATGCTGCCTCTATATGTGTAGCTACTGGATCTGTCGCTGTGAGCAAAAGTTACATAATTATTAGTAAAGCAATTTAGGCTTACAAGATAACCACATAAATTCCACATTGGTTCGGATCGCCCATATTTCATTATAGACACATCTGACTTTACACGACTAATATCAACATTTATTTATTTATATTTATTGAGAAAGTATTTAAATCATCACAACATTGAATATAGTAGGTATATGAAGTCGGATAGAAACGAAGTCGTTTCGCGCTGTCTGGTCCCTATGTATGCTTAGATCTTTAAAACTACGTAACGGATTTTGATGCTGTTTATTTTAATATATAGAGTGATTTAAGAGGAAGGTTTATATGTATAGTACGTGCAAAATATAGTAGAGAAACACTGGTAATTTTAGAGGTTTCTAATGTAATGCAGAGACATAGCGGTTGCAGCGATATATATCGGCGTAGTATATTTAGTATCAGCATAATATCTGTGCGAAGCCGGAGCGGGTCACTAGTATTATTACAAATAAAAAAAAACATGGTAACAGCCGGGATCTTTAACGTGCTTTTAATTAAATATCATTATGCGGTCACCCATCTATGTACCAGCCGCACACTTTGTTGCTTAACCTGCTGATCGATAAACGTGCTCTGAGCATTAGGTGAAAAATACTTACGGTTTAAACTAAAATGATTGTTCTTATTATAAGCGATATTCCACCATTGTAGCTTGTCATCCATCGTACAGTCGAAGCCCCAAGCTTGCCCTGGGCGACCAGCTGAGAGACACAGCTGCGTGTCGAGGTGTTCCAGCTGCCCTGAGGGCCATCTCCTCCATTTGTGACCTCTTGTCCCTCGGCTACAGTCTTCTACGATCACTGGATGCTTCAAAGGCTCTTCGTAACCAATGCTAGAAATTACTTCCATTCTAATATTATAAATGCGAAATTAACTCTGTCTGTCTGTCCGTCTGTCTGTTACTCTTTTACGTCTAAGCCTTACAAGGTTTTATTAAAATACTAGAATTACGTGAAGGCTGTATAAAAGGTAAGTAACCACAATGCTTACCGCATAAACGCAATGATTTCTTACTTTCTATACAGCTTTCACCTAATTCTAGCATGTTATCAGAACATATTTTTAAAATATAGCTCCGAATAAAATATGATAAAAAGTGTAAACCACGAATATGACACTAAAATGGGACGTAGCCACTCGCTCGCAACGCTCTTATGTGTGGTTGTTGTTTAGTGGTATACATTACGTATACCATTATTTATTGTATACGCGTCCATAGGCTACGGTAACTGCTTACCATCAGGCGGGCCGTATGCTTGTTTGTTAACTTAGTCGTATAAAAAAAAAAAATACTCACTGAATATCTTCGTCCATGGTTATTTTGTCCCAGATCGATGGGCGTCCTCTGCAACATGTATTAGGGGGTTACTTTAAAAAATACTAGAGGTCGTTTCACTTCGGTATCAAAAGTTTCAATCGATCTCAAAACATGCTCCTATGGAAAATATGCTAATGGTGATGATGACTATGATGATGATGACGATGATGACTTCGTCGATGATAATGACTATGATGATGACTATGGTGATGACGATGACTGTGGTGATGATGACGACTATGGTGATGACGATGACTATGGTGATGATGATGACTGTGGTGATGATGATGACTATGGTGATGTTGATGACTATAATGATGATGACTATGATGATGATGATGACGATGACTATGATGATGACGATGACTATGATGATGACGATGACTATGATGATGACTATGACGATGATGATGGTGACTATGATGAAAACGGCTCTATGATGATGACTATTATGATAGTGACAATGGCGATGGTGACTATGGTGACGATGGAGCCTACGATGATGGTATACGATGGCGGTGGTGACAATGATGATAATGGTGACTATGATTATTGTGATGAATATGATGACTATGGTGATGGTTATGCTGATGACGATGATTACTATGATGATGGTGGTGATGATAATGACTATGATGATGATGATGACTACGGTGACTATGGTGGTGATGATGATCATCATAACACCATCAATACTAACTTACTTGAGTCTCTTTACTGCCGCACACAGGTGCTCATGACGCAGTTCTCCCTGGTTGGTCAGCGCGAAGAACTGCGTGCCAGTACCGTCTGTGTTGCAAGGTTGAAGTCCCAAGAGCGTGTCGCCATTGTTGATGATTCGACGCGCGTCTAGACACAGCAGTGTTGCTGTGTTTTTGAAGCTAGAACAAAATTAATCATAAGCTAGAAAAAAAAGAGAAAGCTTTTTTATATTAAATTTTTATTTTTAAAAAGACAACTCCACCAGTAAGAACTAAGCTCTGTGTCGCGGGAGACTTTACAAACGTACAATTTAATTACCGAACACAATAAACACCAAGACTCGGCACAAATACATAATTATTATAGACACAGGGCTTGTTTCCTAGTGCGGGAGTTGTCTTATTAAAGAAGAAAGAAGAATACTAATGAGTGCCTCAGTTGTTCGGTTGGATTGTATACGCCTTGCTACGCAAAAATCTCGTGTTCGATCCTCGGGTCTGGTAACAACTAAGTTCTCTGTCTAGAAAGCCGCAATTGCCCAGTAAATGGCAATAGACTCGCCACCGTGGCAATACGTGGGTATTACACAGGCCTGTCTACCCTTTAGTAGATAGAGGCGTGAAGCTATAAATGTGTAATGTACCTGCCGTATCCATACACATCCTTGACAGGTAGAAACTTGTCTGGGTATATATTGTCTAAGTACCACTGAAAACTCTTGCACTTCAGCTTTTTTCGAAGCTGCTTGCGGGCGGTCACGTCTCCTATCTTTGTATTGTTCTGGAACAAATACCGATTGATTAAAATACCTGCGAAAAAAGGTTTCTTTATACTAGCCTACCAAAGTATTCAGCCCATATTTCCCTCCTTTCTTTTTTCCTCACCTCTCTCAATCCTTTTAGCTACTCCACTTCCTTAACGGTAGGCAACGGCTACGCAGAGTCCCTGGCATTGCAGGACCAATGCTAGGGAGTCTGGGTCGTCCATGAGCGTCAGTTACCACTTACCATCACGTGGACTGTTTGCTCGACTGCCACTGTCGGCAATAAAAAAAAGAAGTGGCTCCACCCTACCTGATGGTAAGCAGTCAGTGGAATCCAGAAGTGGTGGCCACCATTTTAATGCTTAAACTTCTGGTACGGTGATCTCCATTATGGTGGCTTATTAAGTTCCTTTTTACGCTCTGATTAAAAGACACAGCTACAAAATTGGCCCCACATACTGTTCCAAGTTTTATTAAGTGACATATTTTTTATATACGACTAATGGTGAGAAGCAAGCATACGGCCCTTCTGATGGTAAGCAGTTACCGAAGCCTATGGATGCTTGCAACACCAGGAGTATCACTAGCGCATTGCCGACACTTTTAAAATCTATTAACTTTTTCTTGAAGAACTTCATGTTGTAGTCTTTCGGGAAAACCTCGACGGCTTAGCTGCTCGACGACATTAAGTACGAAGTGCTGAACCGTTTGGTTCGAGACCCTTTAGATTCCACTGTAAAAGGATGACTGATAGATACTGACCCTTAGTTTTCTATAGTAGAAATAAAAGATCTCAGCATACTCGTCCATCCATACCTCGGCCATACGCGCCGTGTTTATTTCTATAACAAAACGGTTTGTAATTAGGTGCGTTTTCATTGAGACGGAACTGGGCGGAATGGACAGGAGCGGACCGTGAATTGGCCAATAACAATATTTCCACTGATGTGGAGATTTTGAACACTGTGATTAGCCAATTCCTAGTGGAGGTAGTGCTCACAAGGGAAACGTGGGTGGAAACGTCGAAAGCAGAAACTTTGACTTCAGAACTTTGTTTGGACTAGTTAGGAGATAAACATACTAAAAGTTCTTACTCCTTCGAGGTGAGCCCGAGGGGAGGAGCACAATGATCCCATTTTTTTGGTTTTTGCTTACATCTCGAAAACATTCGGTCAACATGTCAAGCACAATAATGTAATGATTACATACCATAGTTGATTGAATAAGCCGGTGATATCGCTCGGTACAGGTGACCCACACGTGAGCATGGGATGATTTCAAGTGTACCTCCACCTGGAACAACACACGTTTAAGAGATGCAACTATCACAGGATCCACTGAGGCCAATGGTGGATCACAGTGAACATCCGCGTGCTACGCAATATACTGGTGACGCGAGGGGGATAGATGGACAGATGGTCATATGGGACAGAGAGTATTTAATAACTTAAAGATAAGTAGTTATCGCTTATATACTCACTTATTTATTTATTTTACACTTTATTGTAGGTACACCAAACTTATAAATCCATACTAATATTATAAATGCAAAAATATTTCCATACTTTTAGCATGCTTTTAGGTACTTCACATGAGATTTAACAGGTGACAAGTAAATTTTTCGTTGATCAGCCTTTCAGAAACTGGGTGTACCTAAATCTCATTGATTATGCCCATTCCATTCGAACCAGCAAAGTATCTTTATTACCGTCCAAATTTTCTTCCCTGCTGACTAACTTCACTGAGTTACCAAAAAAAGCGATCTAACATGACATTGCGTAATAAATTAGGCATGCCCTAGTTTTCAATACGATGGTTTTTTTATACGATCGCGCAGCAAGTGCGACTGAGCACTTACTTTCTTTCTCGCTTATACGTCAAAGACGTGACATGTCTGTTTTGTGGTCTGCAATAAAAATCTGTTTCGATCCTCTTTATTAGAAGTTTCTTTTTGGCTTTATTCCTTCACACTTAACTAACAAAACACAGCACCAGCAAAACAATGATATAAGATTACTCACACTGCCAAACTCTGAAGGACATCTCGATGTTCTCTCCCCCCCACTCCTTCATCTGATCGTCATAGCCGCCGAGCTGCCAGAAGTAGTCGCGGCGTATCGCGAAGATACCGCCAAGCATTGTGGGCGTCCTGGACATCGTCATCATCATATCAGCTAAATGACGTCCACTGCTGGACATAAGCCTTCCCCAATTTCCGCCATCTTGGCCGGTCGTGAGCCGCCCTTATCCGTCGCTAACATAGTTCTCTTAATCACCGAAGAACTAGGCAGTGTTATAACATCCACCTTTCTCCAGTTACGTTGCGCCATTTAACAGGAGGTCAGCCTGTTGCTCTACAATACTAGATTTCGGGCGAAAACGGCATTTCACGACAGAAAAATCCAATATCACACTTACACGATTCGAGAATCGAACCCAAGACCTTTTCGTGGCAGTTGCCGATATACCACAGTACCACCGAACCGCAGAAGCAGTCCGAAAATTAGTTTACAATTTGTCATCGTAATCATATATGTAGTAAACGGTGCCATAAATAAAGCGCTGCCCATACCCTACACAGAATAAGCAAGTAGGTACTACTATTATAAACGCGAAAGTTTGTATAGATTGTATGTTACTCTTTACGGTAGTTCCCATTTGTTCTATGGAACATGACGTCATTGGACAAAATGAGATTTTTTTTCCTATTTTGTACTGTAGAACATGTAATACTTATATTTCTCAAATTGTTCTATGGAACAAGGAAAATGACTCTATAACCGCTTATTTACTGGCCACTAGAAAATAATTATTTAGGTATAGTGTCACTTCATATACCTACTGGTGATGGTGGTGGTTGCCGTTTACTTTTTTCGTGAAGTGTCACCAGAATGCTCTGAGACTGAGAATCTTTAAAATCTGTAGAGTTTCTTGCCTCGAATAACCATTATTTCTACTTTTATTATTTTTGTTTATTTACGCGAGTAGAAAAATAACATTGCTAATGTCATATAATATGTCATGGAAGATTTTGGGAAACTAATGATTCCCATTTTGTTCTATGGCGGTAGAGTCGGGCGAAGAGCTAGTATATAGTTCTATGGAACAAAAACGAAAAAAAATGTCACATTTTGTCCAATGACGTCATGTTCCATAGAACAAATGGGAACTACCGACTCTTTCACGCAAAAGTACTGAATGGATTTCGATGACATTTTTTTACATCAGAATAAGACAGGAAAAATTTTGTGTACATTTTAAGTTACGCAGGCGAAACAATGTGCGACAGTTAGTAGATAAAAAATTAAGCCTGGAATCTTATAAGAAACAGCTTAAAATAGGACAACATCAGTATAATAACTATTAGTATATTATACTAACCAAACAGCTGATATATTACTCTGACGTTGTTTGCTGTCTCGCTCTGGCATCATGAACGAGTAGAATGACCCTTGGAAGGTGAATCCGCCGAGCTGCACACATACCACAATTTAATGACGATTTACGCTAGCAGATCCACGCTAGTTTCAGCATGAATTGGCCGGATCTACCGGGAAAGTACTACCCTCTCATAGAAGATCGATGTAATATATTAGTATTTTTTATACAACTTTGGTGGCCAACAAGCATTTGGCACACCTGATGAGTGGTCACCATAACCTATGTACATGGCTGTGTCTTTTAGTTATTGCAGAGGTAATGCTTAGAACACAAACAAGCCGTTGGGGAGAAGGGGACGAGGAAGAAAAGGTTAAATAAAAGGCATAATTGGATTACGAATGAAACGTAACTTACCTATATCAAAAAGGTTATATACGTTGCGTTTTATCCGGTGAGTGAAAGCACCGAAGACCAAATATCTCCTCGGTCCTTTTCTTTTCATTCAACACAACCGAACTGCTAACCTTGAAGGGAGACAGTAAATAAGGAAGAAAAAGGAAAAATCCAAGATGATGTCACATACCTCAAAATAAGACTTGCTCAACACATTATACTTGAGTTCACCCGGCCATATTTCGTCAATAATCGGAGTGGCAACAGTGCGGGGTCTCTCGCTGATGGCCGCCAGCAGAGGTCGTAGCCAGTCAGGCTGGACCTCGCAGTGAGAGTCCAAGAATACCAACACATCTGCTGTTGCTTGACGAGCGCCGGCTAGACGAGGTCCTACTAAACCTATCCTATTATACGGAAAGAAAAGGATTACCCTGAGTGTTAAACTAAGGTCTCAAACCAAAAGGTTCAGTACTTCATACTTTTGTCGCTCAATTAAATTCTGGAACTCTTTACCAGCGCATGTGTTCTCACGGGCGTGCCAGACGCACTACCGTTATCATGTCTACTCCCTCCCTTTCTCTCTTTAAACTATAAGATAAATCCGTCCCACTCATAACACGTACCGTCAGCCACTGAATTTGTGCAAATATCTTGCGCCCTTTCTCTCCTGACATTATCAGATAAGTCCGTCCCATTTACTCACCGTTTCGGAATTCGCACTAACTTTATGAGGTCTGGCGGCAGCCTGGTCTTCACGTAGTGGCTGAGTTTGCCCTTCAGCTCGCGCACTGAAGAACTGTCATCTACCAGGATTAGCTCCTTTAGGTAGATAAAGGGACTGGTCAGATCCTGGCCAGGATATCCTAATAAAAATTATAAAATATCAGACTGTATTTCCATAAAATTCCTCATTAATTCACTGGCATTGCTATCAGAAAACATCCACTGCTATACATAAACTCTTCATATAGCCACGTAGCCCGCAGAACTGATGGCCGTTGAGGCAGGCAGGTTTTAGAGTGTCAACCACGAACCTTGAGACGCAGCCTGGGCAGGCCCCTTATAGGATGAACCGACGACCTGATGCCGGACAATCGAAGGTGGAACTTGGGAGGAGCCTATGTCCAGCTGTGGACGATTTTCTGCTGATATGATGATGAAGAATACCATCTAGGAGAGGCACTGGCTGTTAGCCTTAAATCGAGGTGGACGTGGACTTTTATTGATTAGTATAAGCTATTATTTTTTCATATTCCTTACCTAAATGAACAATTCTGCCAGTCTTACTCTCCATAAAATTGGCGTGCTTGAACCAAGAGTTGGAGCGGCGCACGCTGTTGATGACGCTCCATATCGTCCTTATTACGACGGAGTAAGGTTCATTATGGAAGATGAGGATCACTGAGGCGGATGGCAGTTCCGCGTCGTACGTAACTTGCTTGCAATCTGGGTGGCGGACATCTATGGAACGAGGTATTTTTGTTCCAAAAAGTTTCATCACGCTACGTTGCCTTTTAAGGGGCAGGCAGAGGTGATACATATTTTGCTAACTGTGTTGTGTTAGTGGGAGGTTATGTGTTCGATCCCCACACGGGACAAAGCTTCGTGTGATCTGTAAATATTTGTTGGAAAAGTTTGGCTGTAGGTAATTTGTGTCCGTTAAAATATGTACCTACCTATATTTATAAAGTCCCCCACGACACAGAAATTGTAGCGTAGTGCTGTTGAAAAAAAATAAACTAAGAAAAAGTACCTACTTAACGCACACTTCACTCAATAATTTTATAAAAGTTCTTTACATTTTTACGGGCATCAACCCCTCACCTGACTATACTTACAAAGCACTCAAATTAATATCATTTCTTAACTCACCTTCCAAAGTACGGTTATAAGGTATCCTATTACTAGCAAACACATTAACTCCTTTAGACATAATTTCATCTCCCAGCTCTGCCTGCCCCTCACCCTTGCTTATATTCAGCGCAATGTTAACACGAGCTTCGTCTTGCAATATTTCCTTCTCATATTCCTCTCCATGATCGTTTAACTCTGCTTCCTTATCTTCCTCTTCCTTTTCCTTCCTCCGCTGGTGTATTGTAATAAATATGTTTATTAAAATAATTGTTATCAGTGCTATTTTTGTAAAATATCGCCACTTTCGTGTGAATAACGCCATAGTTAATACTTTAGCAGTGTGTTGAAGTCGTTGAAGTATTTGTGAAGTATTGTTGATGTTACGTCTGTGATACCGGTACTACACATTAGCTCTACGTGTTTGTGTTCAACTATCGTATAACGTTTGTGCATTTCTATTTATTAGTCTACTAAAATGTCTACTCTCTGCTGGAATTGAAGAGACATCGCCTCAATAGCCGTCTTCTATCGCTTTTACCACGGAGGGTTCTGAAGAGTTCTTTGAATTAATCTCACCCTCTCCCTCTTTATCCTTAAAGACACGTGCGGGACTAAAGTGCTATTAAACGGTTTAGCACTTCATACTTTTGTCGCTCAATCAAAGCCTGGAACTCTTTACCAGCACATGGGTTCCTATCTAATTATGATCCTGGGTCTTGTAAGCGGGGCGTGAAAAAGCATCTCACTAAGCCGCCATAGTGAAGGCCACTATACCAGTTGTTTGGCTTTAGGCATGGTGTCCACCACTTCTGTATTCCACTGACCGCTCACCATCAGGCAGAGTGGAGTCACTTTGGTAGACTAATTTAAATAAAAGGTGAGCAGTCAGCAGGTGCAGGAGTGGTGGACACCAACCCAATTACTATTGATGTATCTACACGTACATAGAGTGATCACCTCTTCAAATCTTAAAAAAATCGGCAAGATTTAGTAAAAAATAGTGTTATGGCGAAGTTGAAAAATATGTTAAACGTAAGATAAAAATGTTATGGTCACATAAAGTGGATCACTCAAACCGCGCGCTTAAAGAAAACGTCGTAATATATATCTCAGAATATAGCCTTTGCACTTCTATTTGGAGAAGGTCACTCAAACCACATGTACTTTACTATTGTGGTAAATTGCCGTGGAAGATGTATATAAAATGGAATGTTATCTATTCTAGACCGGCGACCAAACGGACTATTATGTTCAATGTTCATAGCCAATGTGTGGACTCGCTCTTAATTAGCAAAGTTTGGTTGTTTTGGTGTAAATTGTTTACAGCAATGTTTATTGACACGAAAAACAGGAAAGTTGATCGTAAGCAAGAGTATTTAGTACACTGTACTGTACCAAACTAATAATTAACTAACGCCAATGGTTAGTTTAGGACCAAAGGGAAATCACTTATATTGTATGTAATTAGATAATTACAATAAAAAAATTATATTTATA
This sequence comes from Parascotia fuliginaria, assembly GCA_963082885.1. Classification (NCBI taxonomy): domain Eukaryota; kingdom Metazoa; phylum Arthropoda; class Insecta; order Lepidoptera; family Erebidae; genus Parascotia; species Parascotia fuliginaria. The sequence goes on along the minus strand of OY720198.1, from coordinate 239,395 downwards.
ATAAATTGTATGGTCATAAACCCTCAATTCTCCTTTGTAGTGCGACGATTTCAACAAAACCTCCACATATAAGTAGTTAAACCTACTTTAAGCATAATATTTTGGCTTGTATATTTGAATAGCGTGTTAAGAGAAAATATGGATTTAATAATGCTATAGTGACTTAAATTGAAAGGAGAATGGTAGGGTGGTTTGACATGTGGACAGGATGAATGGAAGTAGTATAAAAAGATTTATGAAGCGAAAATGACTGGAAAAGTTGGGTAGGGGTCGCCCTAGACGAACATACGCAGACCAAATAGGTGATGTGTTAACAAAGAGCACAATTACAAGCACCCGTAACCGACGTGTGTGTATGAAAAGATTAATGAATGTTGAAGAGGCAAAGGGTATTTTTGAATCGTAGCAAATGACGTTCTAAAGTCTCTGCTTACCCCATTAATAGGAGACAGGCGTGAAGTTATGTATATATGTATGTATTCCAGCCAACAATCTATGTATATATATACGAGTACATACATAGGATAAAAGAAAAAGAAAGCGTCTGTCTGTTTAACACGCTAATCTTGATAAAAACATATAGGTAGTTTTCACTGTACATACATATTGTGTTTCTTGAGGAAGGTTTAGGTATATAATACATCAACCTATAACATAAAGGAGCCAAGCAGTAACGACAAAAGTAAACCAATATTACATGTCCTTTTTCAAACGAGGTTTAAAGAAAGCATTAATGTAGCAGTAAGCAGCGGCTTTGTAGAGCCTTTGGCATTGGAGTCCATAAGCGACAGTTACCACTCATCTGGGGGCTGTTAACTTATCTACCACTGTCGGTTAAGAAAAAGAAAAGAAACCAAGTGGTACCGGATGGTAGTAGCTTATAAATAGGTGTAAAAGTGAGCCAGCGGGTAACTTTTTAATTTCTTTAGAAACCTGTTTAGGGTGCTCATTGAGTGAATATACTTAAAGTCTCCTCCCGTAGGAGGTACGCCTGAATGAGACAAGGGTTTAATATCTCGACAGAAAAACCCAAATTACTTTATTCGACCCGGGAATCGACACCCATACCTCTGTGCCGGTCATACACATTAGAACTGAGCCACCAAGACACAGTAATAAATAAAACAACGAGTTATTTGATTACAAATATTTATTTATTAATTTCGTTATTGCACTATAAAATAATGGAATGTCTACATCACATACAAATAAATAACATAATTTAGTTTATTGTAAAATTATTAAAAGTAATAAACCTAATACTAACCAGTGTTTAGTGTTAGAGTTACTTCCTCTATCTATTCCTTCCTCATTCCTTTTTTCCTTCACAATCGACAAGGGCTTGGTTGTTTTACGATAACGGTTTACCATGGATCGATAACTTAACATTAAAAGTTATATTATCTATTATAAGTTTTAAGTACAATTTCATTAAGTAATAAGTTTATATACTATTTATTTACATCACTATTAATATTTTTACAAGTCTCTTTAAACAACGCGTCTAAAGCACTTTGCTGAGTTTTGGACATCTTAGCACCTTTCATATCAAGCACTTTGTGAAACTCAGCAACAGTACACTCCGGTAATAATTGCACGAACTGAGCAACGAACCCTTCTAAGTTCCCATCTAAAGGAGCCATTACCAACTTTAGTATCATTTCAGCTTTCGTCATCAATTTAATGACAACTTTTGTATAAGTTGCAGGGGCTGGACGTCGAACTTCAGACCCTATACTTGGCAGTTCTAAAAGCGCAGTTTTTAACATATGAGTGTCTAATAACAATTGCTCAGACCCCACAGTAGATATAGGCTTACATTTATATATGTTTTGAATGAATTTCGGTATAAATGAATTTGCAAAACGTATACAAAATTGAGTAAAATATTTTCTAGAAGATGCCAAATTGTCTCTTAAATTTGGAACCGTGTTTTTAAGGTGCATTATAATTTGAGTTACATAAGAACTTTGATCACCTACATTGTCAAAGTTTAACCAGGATATTTTAGTCATTGCCTGTAAAGCAGGTTCACAGGCCAACTCCAGGTCTTGGACTAGCAACTGGATGCAGTTTCCGATTATTTTGTGGAATAGATCCTGTTCTGGAGACATGTCGATCTTGTCTGCGAGTCCTGGCGACACCTTTTCCTTGAGCTTTTGCTCTAAATGTATGGTGGTTTCGAGGCAATATTCCGATGTGGTTATTACACTGGTGATTTTGGATATTTCTTGTTTTGTGTACCTGTGGGCAAATATTTAGGGTTATAAACCGGGAAATTTATAATTAGTCAGCCTAGCTGTACGATAAGAGGGTGTACGCGTCATGAGTGACAACGTCGCATTTTAGAATCATATTTTGTGGTTCTCAATTTTTATAATAAAGTCGAGGATATATTTTAAAATATGTTTTGTCTATATGCTAGAATTAGGTGAAAGCTGCATAAAAAGTAAGTAACCATAATGCTTACAGTTATTTTACTATGAAAATAACGCAACTTAAGTTTCAAATGTATTATTTGTATAAAAATAGAACTATAAACGCAATCATTTCTTACTTTTTATACAGCTTTCACCTAATTCTAGCATGTTAGCATAACATATTTTTAAAATAACTAACATTAAATGATAAAAATTGAAAACCACGAAATATGACACAAATTGCGACGTTACCGCTCATGACGCGTAAACTCTCATTTAGTCATTGTTATTTTGACGTTTATAAATGTCACTGATTTGATCTAAACAAATTAACATATTTGATTACACTAGGTTCCTTACCTGGCATCTTGAGCCCCGCTATCATCTCTAAGCAATGTATGCAGGTTAGTGACGAGGCTGGGAACTCCCCCTCCCCCTCCCCCACCCCCACCCCGAGGTAGCCGCGCTTGTAACACACTGCTCGCGTACTCACGGAGATACTTCTGGAACACTCCAGATAGTTCTGGAACGAGGGTGTGCTATAAGTCTTTAATCCAAAAAGCTGTTTGTTGTCTGTGAAGTCTGTTTTGCGGGCGATAATTTTGTGTAATAACATCATATGAAAACATTTATGAAAAATTTTATACTTTTATGAAGTAAATTGAATTATCATTGTTTTGTATAATACAAAGAAGGATTGCGTCTCAAGCCGAATGTTTAGGCCGATCGTCTCTCTATCGCTTGTACCGCGCTCTCGCTTGCACGCGAAACGTGACATTTTTACGTGCGTGTAAGCGGCGTTTATCAATTTTTAACACGTTATCACGTCAAAAATACTGTCTATGAAGTTTGGTTAATACAACGGTGAAGGAAAACATCGTACTTATTAGACAATTTAGTTATAAAAATAATTATCTTAGATTTACTCTAATATAATCTATATATCAGTAGCGAAGAGTAACTTTTCCGAGGAGGGAAGCCGATGGGACTAAACTATTTTGAGTTTCGGAAAGCTAGTTATTCTTTGAGTAGACACGCAAGCAGTTATAGGTCTATGGTGGTCAGGACATATTTTAAAAGGGAAGCCGGCAGGAATCGTGTTATATGACGCTTCGCCACTGCTATATATATAAAAATTTCGTGTCACGATGTATGTTCGCGATAAACTCCGAAACTACTGAACGGATTTTGAAAAAGATTTGTAACTATTTATAACATGGTCCACCTTAAAAGATAGAATAGCTTTTATCTTAATTATTGATCTCAATATTTATTATTGCAAATTAAATGTGTTTTATTATACGACATTAGTGTGTATTTATCGGTTAGTTCTATAAATTCCTAATAGATGGCGGTTTAGCATCTAAGTTACACAGGTATCCGGCAGATGGCGTCGTATTTATTTTTCTAGATTATACAATCTTCGAGAACAATCATAGAACAGTTTGGGTTCACATATTTTTTATCTGAATTACAGTATTTGTTTTATTTCAAGTCATTTCCGTTTATGTCCTTAACATAATCATACGTCATTTTCGTTCATATTCTCAACATAATCTATATTCTATATCATATGTACTATCTTTATAAGTTTTGTGTGTGTATATAAATAAATAAATAAATAAATAATCATATTATAACAATTTTTCGTGAATCATTTTCATAATTTATACTTCGTATTGTGTTATTATTGTGCAGTGTTCAGTTTAAATATTTTTAATATTATAAATAATAAAACAAAATTTTATTTATTATTGTTATTCTCTACTAATTTTCATACCACCTCGAAAACATGTAAGTATTTCTTGATATTTGTTTTGAAATACATCATTCTATGAAAATAAAAAAAAACCTTACTTTTTTTTTATTGGGGTGGATTTAGAGGGATGAAATTAGGGATAAAATATTATATGGAAGGATCTTTGCTTTTGAAGTTAGCGACTTGAAAATTAAAGAGAGGGGGAGGGAGGGGGGCGAGAGAGAAGTTAGGGGGAAGGGAGGAGGGCGAGAGAGAAGTTAGAGGGAAGGGAGGGGAAAGTGAGGGGAAGTGCGGAGAAAGTGAGGGGACGGTGAGCGGGAATTGAGGGTGAAGCGAGGGGGAAGTGAAGGGGTAGTGAGAGGAAAGTGAGGCAAAGGTGAGTGGGAAGTGAGGGAGAAGGGAGGGAGAGGGAGAGGACGGAGGAGTATAAAATTTTGCACACTTATAGTTCATATAGAGAAAAAGAACAGAATGCAAATACTTTTTTAAATTATGCATAAAACTTTCAAAAAAAATATTAATTATTATGGTCGAATTTCGACCACTAGGCGATCACTATTAAGTAAAACAACGAACTAAACTACTAAAAATAAATATCTATTTAACATTACGATAAATAATTAGCATATCGTGTGATCATTTTCGAGTAGTACAAATAATGTCATTTATAAGTCTGGCGCCGTAGGACAGTTCCTGTAAGAGACAACAGTCGCGTACTGACCGAGCATGGGCTCCCCCGTGCTGAGCCGCGCGCACTGCACGAGGCACTTCTTGTAGAACAGGAACAGATCCGCGCAGCTCGACACCACCGCGCCCGCCCCGGCGCCGCCCGCCTCCATGGGCACCTTCGCGTCCTGGACCAGGGTTGCAGTAGCATCAATCCACTCATTGGGCAGTTTATAGATAGGGTTAACACAGCAGTAGACAAGTAACAGTTGGACCACATCTGGCACCAGGGAATTGCACTTTTCTAGGCTTTAATCTTTTTTTCAGTCGTAGTGGCCCAGTGGTGAAGGCACCCGCTTCGTAAATACGCGGTCGAAGGCTCGAATTAGGGCTAGTACCAATGTGATTTTTCAAATCATATAATATGTAGTTTCTAGATTTATCTGTATATTCGCGATTCAGGATTCTATAATCCTGAATCGCGATAACCAAGTTCTCACACCAACTAATTACATACAAATACGACCCGACTACCGATTGCCGGTCAGCAGTTCGCCAGCAACGCTCTCCTAGCCTGCGAGCAAAAATCCTTCCTTTTCGTTGGAGTCACGGTGTGATCACAACATAATCGCGTCAGTAATTTATAATTCAACGTACCTGTATAAACCTATCGCAGAGTGACCTCAAGTTGGCATCGAGCGAGCTGATATACAGAGACAAGTAGGGCTCGAAGCAAGCGCCGATCAGCCCCAGCCAGGGAGAGCCCGCGGGGCCTCCCGCGCCGACAGACTCGCCCTCCACTAGCGCCTACAATGTGTGAGACACTTATGAGACATATGACATATGTGAGCTGAGAGCCTGGTGCGAGTTTGTTTTACGTTAACGTGATCGACACGCTTATGACGTTCAGTTCCCTGATTGGCCCGCTCCAAACTCTTAACCAATCAAGGAGCCAAACGCGGTAAACGTTTTTATCGCGTTAACGTAAAAACAACTCGCACTCGGCACTCTGATGTATATACAGAGACAGAGTTAGAAGCACACGCTATTTATTTCATTATCATATCGTTCAGTTCATTTCATTTATTTAGTTCATTTCGTTCATTTCGTCCATTACGTCCATTTTGTTCATTTCGTACATTTCATTAATCTCTTTCATTTCATACATTTCATTCACCTCATTCATCTCAATCATCTCATTCATCTCAATCATCTCATTCATCTCATTCATCTTAATCAACTCATTCATATCATTTATCTCACCCATCTCATTCATCTCATTCATCTAGATCATCTCGATCATCTCATTCATCTTATTCATCTCATTCATCTTAATCAACTCATTCATCTCATTCATCTCGATCATCTCGATCATCTCGATCATCTCGATCATCTCATTCATCTCATTCATATATATTAAGTATGTATGTACAAAAAAAAAAGTACGTATATGACGGCGTCGCCGTTACAAGTTTGTGAACGGAACGTGCAACGAGCAGGCGGTCGAACTGTTATACCCCACTCTCCCTAACTCTTTAGCCTACACAGCCCTATTTCGCAGTAGTCAGCAGTTTGTCTATCATTGCAATCCGTTTTCCTTTCTCACGCCTCAGTCATCCTCCAACCTCTCACACGTTCAGTACTATTTTCTTGTGTATTCTATTTCCGTGTATTTTGTTAAAATTCCAAATATATTAACCTTCAATTTCAATTAAATACTTTTTTTAAAACTCCAAATCGACCCGAGCGCGTAATATTTGGTGGCAGCGGTGGGATTTGAAATTCCTCGGAATCGTCTCCGTTTGATGACTCTTTCTCGTTAAAACTGTGCTCGTGACCTCGTGACGTGAACTCTATTACTCGCTATACTCTATGCGAAATTAACTATTATACTTACCGTGATACCGATTTTTGACGGTCGCTGAACATCATCCTGAGTGTAATAAACAATACATATACTCACGAACTTTCACCAAATCCAGAACCTTGAACCTTAAATAAGATCGTGTGTGAGCGTGTGCGTCAAAGGCTCTACAAAACCAATACCTACTACATCCTGCGTCGTCGTCCACTGCCGTGCATCTAGAAAGAATTTCTACATCTACTCGTAATTTCTACAATGTTCCTGCCTATCCTGTGAGTTATTTCATTTTAATAACATTGCATCGTGTTCTGTGTGACTCGCAAAAAACGTTACACGTCTATTCAAGAAGACTACACAGTGTCCAAATACAAACTAAAACGTTAATAGTGCTTAACCTTGACGTATACCAATTTTATATTATGTGTCAAATTGTATTCTAAAACTCCTGTTTACATACCGAAACGTATTTCTAATTCATTTTTTCATTGATTCAAATTATTCAATTTACTTTCAACATCTTAATATTGTTCATTAGTAAAGACGAGCTTTGTTTATCGCTTCTCCGCCCACGTAAGAGTCGCCGTGCAGCCGAGGCTCTGAGAATAGATAAGAACGCTGTACTTCACTGTAACTGTGCACTGATTTAGACCCATCTTAATAACTAAGTTATAACCTTGAATCTATTTATAATAATCGACTCGTACTTTCTTAAGCATAAAACTAAATTTCTAATTGTTCAAAATGAGTAAGAAGGAAGAGACCTCATCTATTTCAGATGAAAACTCTTGTGTTAGTATAAACATTTTAATTAAATTTATTTCAAAGTTTGATGGAACACGAGAGAAATTAAATCCGTTTTTAAATAATTGCCGAAGTGCTATTGAATTAGCTGACCCCGCACAACAGATCATTTTATTCAAATTTATACTAAGCCAACTAGAAGGAAAGGCACAGACCGCGTGTTCCTTAAAGGAATTCGATGATTTTGAGCAACTTGAGACATTTTTAAAGAATCTTTATGGAGAGCGTAAACATTATGCTTATTTATTGACGGAACTTCAGGAATGTAAACAAGGGCCAAAAGAAACGGTGAACCAGTTTGCCTTGAGAATAGAATCGTGCTTGTCTAAACTTTTAGCCGAGATAAATATTACAGTCCCTACTTCCAAAAGAAAAGCTGAAAAAAAGGGAGAACTGGTTGGCCGTGCCGCTGCAATGGAGGACTTAGCCCTCCATACTTTTGTGACGGGATTGAACCCATCTATATCTACAATTGTCCGGTGTCGTGAACCTGAATCTCTAAATGATGCTATAAGCTTTGCATTTGAAGAAGAAAAAATATTTTACAGTTCACGGCGTCATTTAAATACCACATATCCTAAGTCTCAAGGTCGTCCTCATCCAAGTGATGCCCAAGGTCAACGTTCTACCAATAAGGGTGACATAATTTGCAGGTATTGTAAAAACATTGGGCACACTATCGAAAATTGCCGCAAACGGCAATTCAATAATAATCAGCGCAATCAAAATAACAGCAACTCTAGTAAAAATAGTAATGAACGTCCTTATGCTATAAACACTACTACTTCCCATGACACACCAGAAAAAGGCAAAAATGACCAATGCGACAATTTAAACGTATAAAATTTCTCGAACAGTATCGCGCGAGAAATGCGACGACTAAAGCCGATACAAACTCTCTGAATCATAAATCCACTGAATCCAATACTAAATCCACTGCATCCACTGAATCCAATACTAAATCCACTGAATTCAATACTAAATCCACTGTCTCGTTTGCTAAATCCGTTGTATCAAATACTAAATCCACTAATTATTTTGCTAATTCCACTGTATCCTCTGATATCATGTCGAAATCCTCTGAATCCTCCGTTTCTAATAGCAAATCCGATGTGCCTAACTCTAAATCCACTGGTCCTTTTCCTACATCCGCCAAGTCTCTCTCAAATAACCCTAAATCATTAACATGTAGCTTTCTTAATTCCACTGTTTCTAAATCCAAATATTCTAAGCTTAATTCTAATGTACCCGCCGTTTCCTATGCTAAATCTGCCGATGCCATTTCCAATACTAGATCCACAGACCCAAGCCTACTATTTCAGGAGCATAACAACAAAACCGTATTTGAAGTAACGTCGAACATTACTAAGCGATACTCACCTCATGTCGTTTTTAATACAGAATTAGCAGACTCTCCTTTAACATTTCTCGTTGATTCTGGTTCTATGGTCAGTCTTATAAAACGATCTGCAATTCAAAGAATGCCTTCATTAGATAACACACGTGTAATTCTGTTGAAAGGTATCGATACTGGTGAAAATGTTACACGAACTATAGGTTGTTTTAATTTAAACCTTTTTTCTAACCCATACGATACTATCTCATACAATTTTCATGTAGTTAAAGAAATTAATTTAGCCTATGATGGTATTATTGGCAGCGATTTCTTGAATGAATTAAATTGTACTATTGACTATAATAAAAATATCCTGAAAATAAGAAATACTACTATAAGCCTTTACTTTTGTGAGCCAGTCTACATCATAGCCCCAAGATCAGAAACCGTAGTCGAATGTTCAGTGTCTAATCCTGAAATAATAGAAGGCCTTGTATTAGACCAATCCTTCCATAAAGATTTGTTAATTGCCAACTGCGTAGTCTCTGTCAAAGAAAATAAAAGAATTAATATCTCTGTAGTTAATATATCTGAATCGCCTGTAACTCTGAAATCAAATTTAAGTATATCTCTGATTCCATTAGATTCCTTGATACCAAATCTTGACTCTATTCATGCTACAACGATAAGCCAGGGTTATCCCAAAACTGATTCCTATCTCCGAACTCAAGAGGTACTAAACCTTCTCCGAATCTCCCATCTCAATACCGAAGAAGCAAATGCTCTTCATGATGTTTGTTCTGAATATTCAGACATTTTCTTCACTCCTGGTGACAAACTTACTTTTACAAATGCAATCAAACACAATATTACTACAACCACACCGAACCCTATTCACGTAAAATCATACCGCTTCCCCGAGATACATAAACAAGAGGTAAACAAACAGATTGATCAAATGCTTGACCAAGAAATAATAAAACACTCTGTATCCCCTTGGTCATCACCCATCTGGATAGTTCCGAAAAAGCTAGACGCATCCGGACAACGCAAATGGCGTATAGTCATTGATTATCGAAAGCTTAATGACGTTACTATTGGTGACAGCTATCCTATACCACAAATTTCCGAAATCCTTGATCAACTAGGCCAAAGTAAATATTTTTCAACGCTTGACCTTGCATCTGGATTTCACCAGATTTTAATTAATGAAGAAGACGCGTCCAAAACAGCTTTCACCGTCCCACAAGGACACTTCCAATTTAATAGAATGCCATTTGGCTTAAAAAACGCCCCTGCAACTTTTCAACGGCTGATGAATACAGCCCTCTCAGGTCTCCAAGGCGTGCGCTGCTTCGTATATCTTGATGATATTGTTATTTACTCCCATGACCTTCCAACCCACATAGAAAACCTCTCCTCTGTATTCCAAAGACTGCGAGACTTTAATCTCAAACTCCAGCCCGACAAGTGTGAGTTTCTTCGACGCGAAGTTGCTTATCTGGGTCATTTAATCACTGAAAATGGTGTTAAACCTAACCCTGAAAAGGTAAAAGCCGTTACCGAATTTCCTACTCCTAAATCCCCGAAGGACATAAAATCCTTTCTTGGTCTCGTTTCTTACTATCGTCGCTTTATACCTGATTTCTCCAAAATTGCAAAACCTCTAACTCAACTCCTTAAAAAGGATGTCCCTTTCTTGTGGGAAAATCCACAACAAGTCTCTTTCGATGAACTCAAACACAAACTTACCACTGCGCCTGTTCTAATTTACCCTGACTTCTCTGTTCCATTTATTCTAACTTGCGATGCCTCTAATCATGCAATTGGTGCGGTTCTTAGTCAAGGACCAATTGGTAAAGATAGACCAATAGCCTATGCTTCACGAACCCTTAATAAAAGCGAAGTCAACTATAGTACAACGGAGAAGGAGCTACTCGCTATAATCTTTGGTTGTAAGACCTTCCGTCCATATCTCTACGGACGTAAGTTCCAGATCATTACTGATCATCGACCACTTCGGTGGCTTTTTAATCACAAAGATCCTAGTAGCAAAATGCAAAGATGGCGTCTTAAATTAGAGGAGTTCGAATACGAAATCGATTATCGAAAAGGAAAACTAAACGCAGCCGCTGATGCCTTATCCCGGTACCCTGTAAATCCTGTGGAAAGTGAACAACTTTTAGATCTTAACAAAAATCCAAGTCCTTTTCACGATGATCTCGATGCAGGTTTTAACCCTCCTGAATTACCTGAGCCTTTCCAAAATACTTTACCAGATCAACAACTTCCACACTCAACTCCAGGTAACATACCTGAATTTACTATTCCTGAAAATAATAACTTACCTTCAACATCTCGTCTCGATCCACTGCTAACTCCTTTATCGGGCCAATCTGAAAATCAACAACATTACCAACCTACTGTAGACAATCCCCTCGAAGTTATCGATATTCCTGACGATAACTACTCCGATTTCCTAAGAATTATGAACGGCGGCAATTTTACATCTAACGCAAAAATAATTGAATCAAATTCTAATATTTTAACTAGCACTGACAAAATCATAATTATTCCAACTTCTATTGATCTCGATGAAAGTAACTCTTATGTAGAGGACATTCTAGACGAAATCCCTAATAAAGACGATATTTTAAGTAAAGAAAGAACTCTGTGCTCGTTTCTTAATTTCGAATATAAAAATCGATTACTATTCTTTTTATTTATAAAGGTCAATCATTTTGATAAGGCCACGTATGAAGATCTATACAATAGTCTTAAAAATTTAAGAAATTATTTAACTCTACAACCTCAATGTAATCTAAGTATTACAGATTTCAAAAATCCCTTTGAAAACCATTCTTATACTAAATTATACAATATTATCTTATACTTATTTCATAATACTGATACATTCATTACTATCTACCGTAACGTTATCATATTCCCTACTTTAAGTGAAATCAAGAAAATACTTCGTGATAATCACGACATACCCATAGCAGGTCATTTAGGCACCTTAAGGATGCTCAAAAGAATCAAAGAGAAATATTACTGGAAGGGCATGCGCAACGATATCGAAAATTACGTAAAAACTTGTAAATTATGTCAAGAAAACAAAGCTCTTCGTAGAACTAACCGTGCGCCAATGAAAATTACTACTACCTCTACTGCTCCTTTCCAACGTGTTGCTCTGGACATAGTAGGTCCATTACCAGAAGCAGGTCCTGCGAAACTTAAATATATTCTGACGTTACAGGATGACTTGACCAAATTCTCTTTAGCATATCCTATAAGATCTACGACAGCAGAAGAAACAAGTGACTGTCTATTACATTTTATAGCGTTATTCGGAATACCTAAAAGTATCCTAACAGACCAAGGTACTAATTTTACCGCTGATCTCTTTAAAAGGACATGCGATTTCCTCAAAATTAAGCAGCTGTGGTCAAGCCCTTACCATCCCCAGACTCAAGGCGCTCTCGAGCGTAGTCATTCGACATTAAAAGAGTACCTCAAGTCATTTGTTAACGAAGACCAAAACGATTGGCATCGTTACGTCTACACTGCAATCCTGACTTACAATACTAACGTTCATTGCACTACTAATTATACCCCTTATGAGCTATTATTTGGTCACAAACCTTTTATACCTGACTCCATCTACGACTTCTCTCCCGAAGCTACTTATCCTGAATATCTTAAAATGCTAAGTCATCGATTCAAACACACTAGAGAAAAAGCCCTAGATAATATCAACCAGTCCAAAGAAAAATCCAAAAGATATTATGACACTCATACAAGACCAAGACGATACCAAGTAGGTGATCTGGTATATCTTCGAAATCATTTAAGACTAAGAAAAGCACTATCGCCTATATGGAAGGGGCCATACAAAATCATAAAAGTTCATGATAATAATACTGTAACTCTACTCATTAATAGAAGACATGCTATACATCATTTCGATCAAATCAAATCAGCCAATTCTCATTCAGTTTAATAGCTATTCTTTATTTCCAATTTCAGAGTTATCTTAACAATTCTCACTGCTTCAAACATCGCTCAAGAGCTTGTTCAACCACTGGACAAAAGCCCAGGTATATATTTTGATCCAGTCAGCAATCTGAAACTAATCAATGATCATGCATATCTTCTATATCCTACAGTTTTAAGCTTTATTAAGCCCCATTTAGATAATATTAATAGTGCTATTGGTACTTCTAGATACATATGTCAGCAAAATGAAGCAATTAATGATTTCCAATGCCATAATATGATTCAACCACTTACCTCGCTTTACGATGATATTGTGCGCGATGTCGATGCTATATCTCACTTAATGTCTCCTAGAACTAGACGATCTCCTTGGTTCTCTGGAATAGGTTCTGTAATGAAAACGTTGTTTGGGACAATGGACGAGGAAGACTTTGAAAAGTTTAATAATGCTATTGAAACTCTTAGTTCTAATAATAAGCAACTTATCTCGTTAGTTAAGCAAAATATATTTGTTACTAAATCTTCTATCTCAAAGTTTAATGAAACTTTTTATACTATTTCTAAAAATGAGGCTTACTTAAATGATGTTATTGATAAGCTATCATCTAGTTTTAAGAATATTTCTATTTTCAATAATGAACTTATGTTTAGAAATAAGATAACTGAAGTACTCAATGTGCTCCAAGCTAGTTTACTTACCTTATCATTTAAAATAGAAGATATTGTTAATTCAATACTCTTGTCAAATATTAATACTCTGCATCCATCAATTGCAACACCAAAGCAATTGCTACAAGACCTAATAAACCATTCAAAAGACCTTCCTAAATTTAAAGAATTTCCTATAAACTTAGATTTAAGTAATGTAAACTTTCTGTTGAAAGTATCTGAACTTGCTCCCTATTATTCTTATAATAAAATTGTTTATGTTTTAAGAATTCCATTAGTACTTCAATTAGATTACGATCTATATAAAGTACTGCCTATTCCCGTACCACATAATATAAATGATACTAACTCTTATGCATTAATAATACCTACAAATAAGTTTATTGCACTAAGTAAAGATAAAACTACATATTGCACATTTGATGACACAAATTCTTGTAAGTCTGTTACTAAAGAAACTATGATTTGTGATATTGCTAATGTCTTATCTACAAACTCTGATCCTATTTGTGAAATAGATTTATTAACGAAATTCGTGCAAGACCTGCCAAGCCAATGTCAAATTAAATTCATTTTCGGTAATATTAATATCTGGCATAGTATTAGTAATAACAGATGGATTTATGTTCAGTCTACTACAACTAGATTATCTATACAATGTTTAACTAATACATCGGAAGTTGTAATAAAAGGTACTGGATTTCTATATCTAAAACCACAATGTATTGCACTGACAAAAAATTTAAAATTATTACCAAGGTCTGAAATTGTAATCTATGGTAAAGAAGTAAATCTAGATTTTAATTTAATAGATGATAAGTGCTGTAGCTTAAGCAAATTCAAAGATTCAAACATCAATGTATCAACGAGTTCAATTTCTAATATCTATTTTCAAAGTCTAAGGAATCTAGATCATTTATTAGATGAAACAGATAAAGCTGTTAATAGAATTCCTAATAGCAATAACTATAACTTTGCAACACATCCTAGTTTTCCTATTTTAACCATTATATTCATACTTTTATTTCTTGCATTCTTAATTTGGCACTACCGGCAATCATTGTATAATGTATTACCTTGCAAGAAGCCGGTTGAGAACCCGGTTGAACTTCATGTTATTAATGTAGTAGAAGAAGAAAATACTCGTAGTAGGCCAATGTCTGTACCTAGATTAAGAATTAATAATTAAGTACTTTTATGTTAAAAACCTACTTACCTTACCTCATTATTATTCTCCTTCTTCTTAGTAAACTTACTTTAACGGGTAAGTTTACACTTGGCCGGGGAGGTGTTATACCCCACTCTCCCTAACTCTTTAGCCTACACAGCCCTATTTCGCAGTAGTCAGCAGTTTGTCTATCATTGCAATCCGTTTTCCTTTCTCACGCCTCAGTCATCCTCCAACCTCTCACACGTTCAGTACTATTTTCTTGTGTATTCTATTTCCGTGTATTTTGTTAAAATTCAAAATATATTAACCTTCAATTTCAATTAAATACTTTTTTTAAAACTCCAAATCGACCCGAGCGCGTAATAGAACGAAACGTCACTCGCCCCACCACTCTCGGCTATAAAAGGTGGCGCACGCGCTCCGGAACATCATTCTCGGAGCGACAGTTGCTCGGTGCACATCCTGTGTATTAGTAACAATCAGAAATTGTGATTTGTGTAAACGTGTAATATATTAGTGTCAGTGAAGTACAGTGTTTTTTTATTAAGAAAACCATGGCGGAAGAAAACCCGATATCAGAAGTGACGGATCCCGCCCAACAATCAAACGGTTCTATGTCGGAAGCAATATTATTCAAAATTGCTGATAATCTAACAGCCTGCCGAGCCGTTTCAAATACAGCAACAAAGTTCGTACATTTTGATCCGGATGAACCAGAGTCTGACGTAGAAAATTGGTGTGCTCTGACCGAAATGATCATAGAAAAAAAGAAATTGGAAGGAGTAGATTTGATACTGGCTCTTTCGCACTCACTGAAGGGTCGCGCTGCTACATGCCTGACGAAAATGCAGCCAGAAAAAATATCATGGAGTACCATCAAGAATATACTGATGTCAAAGTTTTCTAACCCTATGACTATGCAAGACCACTTTGACTTGGTAATAAAATTTCAAATAAATAATAAAGAAAGCCCAGCTGAAGCAGGAATGCGCCTCTGGCAACTTATAGAGAAAATTCCTGAGGCAAATTTACCTGAGAAGGTTATCACCGGTTTCGCCATATCTGTATTGTCACAATGCGATGACAAAATTCGTCGAGAATTAAACTCTGCCGTTATAACCGATAAAAATCAACTGTTTCGAACGCTCCGGGGTTTCTCGCTCAAACGCAAAAGCGATGATCCTGTTACAAGTGACACAGACTCGAAACGCCTTCGAAACACAACTCCATTCCATGGAAGTTGCCATTTTTGTGGTAGAATACCTGAACTACCGCGACCGACGAACTACCACGACCGACGAACCTGCTACGTGTGTGGTGATCCTGGACATGTGGTCACCGCTTGTCCTATGCGCTACAAAAAGAAAGAAGACATCACTCCGGGTGCCGTAGCTGGTCCAGGCAAGCAGGTCAATATGTGCTCCAGAGTCTCCCACGGTGTGTTACAGATAAGTGGTTTTCAGTTACCTTTTATATTTGATTCTGGCTCAGAATGCAGTTTGATAAAACAAAATCATAGTCATTTATTGCGTGGCAAGCGATTTCATGAACAAGTGGTTTTAAAAGGCGTAGGTAGCAATAATGTTACATCTGTGCTACAAGTTAAGTGTCCCAATACGGTACAAAACCTTACATTCGATGTTTTATACCATGTGTTGCCTGGGGATAACCTTTACGAAGATGTACTGTTAGGTCGTGATATTTTAGAAACAGGTATATCAGTAGAAATTAGTAACAGCAAGTTGACATTTACTAAATCAAAAGTATCGAACTCTTGCTTTAAATCAGGATCCTTTGATGAAGACCTTATTGACACTGACCTGACGGGTAGTGACAGAGAGCGTTTAATTGCTATTCTTAAAAAACACTCACATTTCTTTATTCAAAACCTTCCAACTACGCGTGTCATAACTGGTGAGCTTAAGATAGATCTTGTAGACCCTACTAAAACTGTTCATCGGAGGCCTTATAGACTATCCCCAGCCGAATTAAATATTGTGCATGAAAAAATTCAAGAAATGTTAGATGCCAATATCATTAGGGAAAGTTTCTCGCCGTTTGCAAGTCCCATTCTCTTAGTAAAAAAAGAAGGACGGAAGCGATCGTATGTGTGTAGATTACCGCGAGCTTAATAGTAATACGCGAGCAGACAGCTCCATCAGGCGGGGTGGAGTCACTTTGGTAGGCTATAATATAAAAAAAAAAAAATAATGATCAAATAAACAAGCTTCACGGAACCCACTATTTTTCGCTAATAGATATGGCCTCAGGTTTCCATCAAATTAAAGTTCATCCAGATTCTATTGACAAAACTGCATTTGTCACACCAACAGGCCAATACGAATTCTTGACCATGCCGTTCGGACTTCGAAATGCTCCACAGGTCTTTCAACGTACAATTAACTCAGTATTGAGACCGCTGAATGACGATAAAATTTTGGTTTATATGGATGATGTCATGTCGGCGTCGGAAACAATTAATGAAGGGTTATGTCGTCTAGAAAAGCTACTTGAAACGTTATCAGCTGCCGGGTTTTCATTTAACTTAAAGAAATGTTCATTCATGAAGAAAGAAGTTGAGTATTTAGGCTATGTTGTATCTTCGGGAGAAATTAGGCCAAATCCTCGTAAAATCAAAGCCCTCCAAATTACCCCAAAACCTTCTAACGTAAAACAAGTTAGGCAATTGATTGGATTAGCAACTTATTTTAGACAGTTCATACCAAATTTGTCATATGACAACTCTGATTTCAAGGACTTTTGCAAAGAGAATGATATTGAACTACATCTTATAGCCACGGGGTCCAGTCGGGCTAATGGTCAGGTTGAGCGCGTCATGCGGACTTTAAAAGATCTTCTCACAATAGCTGAATGTAGTTCTGATCAAACATGGCAAGATCAATTGGGAGAAATTCAACTTGCTCTTAACAGTACGCGATGCAGAGTAACAGGATTTACCCCAACTGAGTTAATGTTCGGTATTCAGGGAAATTCGCTTAATATCTCTAAAATAGCATCAACAACCGACAACACTAGTAGATTAGATCTAGAGTCAGCACGATCCAATGCTTCCAAAAATATTGAAAAACTGGCTCAAACTTTTTTTTCTTTTTCGGTTGGTGACTTAGTTTTTATTAAAAGCGAGGAACGACACCAAACTAAACTAGACCCAAAATATAAAGGACCCTTTAAAATTACCGCCATTTTAGAACACGATAGGTACGAATTACGACACATAAATGGATCGAATAGGATTTATAAATACGCCCACGAAAACCTACGTGAAGTGCCTCGTGGCCTATCAGGCTTATTAGAAATTTCTAATAATTATAGTGAGGATGATGTGACGGCGTGCAGATGTTCATGAAATCGATTGTAATGAATTCACTGATCAAAATAGCAATACTTTGTCTGCCGGTAGTGACACTTTGTTTGCTAACAGTGACACTCTGTCCATAGCCTCCAACACCTCCTCAGATGTTCCACATTTTGAACGTATCACAACCAACGCAATTGTACATGTAGGAAACAAAGAAAGGTAAAAAAAAAAAACGAATGGGACAATGTGGCTAAAGGGATTTTATCCAGTCTAGCACAGTCCGGTCCAGTTTGTAGACTGAAGAGATGATGTGGCTAAAGGGATTCTATCCGGACAAGCACAGTCCGGCCCAGTCAACAAACTGAAGGGACAAAGTGATTATTTGCTATAAGGATTGTTATCTGGACTAGCATGCTCCTGAAGAGTCTAAAAAGACTGGTCCAGGTATGCACAGAATCTGAAGGGAATGCTTTCCGGACCAGACTGTGTCATAGATGTGAATTATGACGATAGTTTTTTGCCTATACCTAGTGTGTCAGGATGAACGAACGTGTTTCTCTTCTTCAGATAACGCATAAGTAGACGCACTCGAGTACGTGTGCTCTCCAGTATGGCCGTGACGGAGTCGCCGTTACAAGTTTGTGAACGGAACGTGCAACGAGCAGGCGGTCGAACGAAACGTCACTCGCCCCACCACTCTCGGATATAAAAGGTGGCGCACGCGCTGCGGAACATCATTCTCGGAGCGACAGTTGCTCGGTGCACATCCTGTGTATTAGTAACAATCAGTTGAAATTGTGATTTGTGTAAACGTCTAATATATTAGTGTCAGTGAAGTACAGTGTTTTTTTATTAAGAAAACCATGGCGGAAGAAAACCTGATATATATGTATTATATTTCAATTATCTAGTACCCATAACACAAGCTCTGCTTAGCTTGGGACTAGATGACGGTGTGTGATAGTGTCCACATATTATTATTATTATTATTATTATTCATATCATTCATCTCTTTCATCTCATTTATCTTAATCAACTCACTCATCTCATTCATCTCGATCATCTCATTCATCTCATTTATCACATTCATCTCATTCATTTCATTCATTTCTATGATATGAATGAGATGAATTAAATAAATGAGATGAATGAATACACGCGTAATAATAGCGTCCACGGCCGACCGCTCTGCAAATAGCGAAACGACTGAGAAGAAAATCCACCACGCGTTACTCAGATATAGATCTTAACAGACAGACAAACAACACAGTGAACCTATAAGAGATCTGTTTTGCCTCTTGAGATACGGAATCCTGCAAATCGTTTTGAACTACAACAATCGATTCGTTATAGGTTTATAACGTCACTATAAGCTACTACTATCTATCTACCAATATAACATACAACATACATCTTTGTCTCCATCGAAGTCTTGTTTGTCAGTGTTCACCTCTACTTGTTCAGAGCCCAATTCTGTACCTGAAACAATTAGCAAAGTTTCATACATATATACACACAGAACTTCACGCCTGTCTCCCACTAATGGGGTATACATACCTCGCTTGGCTCTTCAATATTCATTAATCTTTTCATACATACACGTCGGTTACGGGTGCTAATAGCTTAATGAAAGACTGGAAGGCAAGCAGACTCCTCACAAGGTGGAGCAATTACCTGTTATGGGTGTTGGGCTACCGATGGATGAGGGCGAGCGACCAGCTAGTGGCGAAACTTGGAGGCCTATATCCAGCATTGGACGTCTTCTGGTTGATATATCTATTTATACTATTATATAAAGCAAAAGAATTTGTTTATTTGTTTGAACGCGCTAATCGGTTCGGTGATTTCCCTCCTTTCTTCTATCCTCACCTCCCTCATTCCGTTCTCCTAACTCCATTCCCAGCCGCCATAGTGGAGGCCACTATACCAACAGTTTAAGACGATGGCTTTTGGTATAGTGGCCACCACTTCTAGATTCCACTGACTGCTTACCATCAGGCGGGGTGGAGTCACTTTGGTAGGCTAATATATAAAAAAAAACTCCAGAACTATCAGCCGGGTTTTAACAATTGTTTTTGCGTATGATAGTCCAGTTCTCGAGAAAGGTTAAAGGCTATAAAACATCACACTACTGGCGACGGGAGCAGAGGAGTAACCTAAGGTATCGCGCTGCGGGAAGCTAGTAATGTATGATGATGATCATGATTATGAAGTCATTAGTCAGGCTGACCTATTAAGAACCTTAGAATACATTATAATCATTAAGAACATAGCGGTTACCGGTAAATCTCTTGTGCAGTAGTAGCTCAAAATTGTATGTCTTCTGTATGCCGTACAGCAGCAGCTTCACGTCAACTTCGCTGCGGCGCGACGCCATTATATCGCTTAGTTCCGACCTCGTCATCTGTTACATAACACATTATTAGATAGAAGAACTTCACATAAATCTAACATGTGACCTTGACATAAATCTAACATGTGACCTTGACTTAAATCGAACATGTGACCTTGACAAGTTTGACATGTGATCTTGACAAATATGCTATATGACTTTGACTAATTTCACACGTGACCTTGACAAATATGATGTGTCCTTGACAAAAATAAAACTAAAATGACAAAAAAGACGTAAGAGTGACAAGTATGACACGCGATTTTTGACAAATACCTTGACATAATATATGAAATAATATATACCTTGACAAAATACGACATGTTACCTTGACAAAATACGACATGTGAGTTAAACAAAGAACGACAGAAGAATTTCACAAAAATGACTTGTTAACTTGTTAAGCATGATATGCGAGCATGACAAATGACATGTGACCTCACCAAACACGACATGTATCTCTGACAAATATGATTTGTGATCTTGAAAAGTATGACATGACCTTTACAAATATGAGATATGACCTTGACATTCTGAATATACGACCTTGACATTTTTTACGTGACCTTAACAAGTATTACATGACCTTGACAAAATATGACATGTGAACTTGACAAAAAATTACCTGTGACCTTGACATATATAACTTGCGAATTTGACAAATATGTCATGACCTTGACAAATATGACAAGTTACTTTAATAAATATGACTTGTGTCCTTGACAAAAAAGGACGTAAATGTGACAAGTATGACACGCAACTTTGACAAATATGACATGTGACCTTGAATTTTTCTGCAGTGGAATAATAATGGTATGTATAGATGAGCTCGCAGCGTGGCAAAACTTCTCACAAGGTGGATCAACGACCTGATGAGGGTGGCGGGTTACCGATGGTTAAGGGCGGCCAGCAACCGGCTACGGTGGCTACTAAGACCCTTGAGCCTTTACAGCTGCGAAGAGACATCGCCTCAATGGCCGTCTTCTATCGCCTTTACCATGGAGAGTGTTCTGAAGAGCTCTTTGAATTAATCCCACCCTCTCCCTTTTTATCCAGAACAACACGTGCGGGACTAAAGTGCCACCCTTTCACAGTGGAATCTAAAGGGTCTCGAACCAAACGGTTCAGCACTTCATACTTTTGTCGCTCAATTAAAGCCTGGAACTCTTTGCCAGCGCATGTGTTCCCATCTAATTTTGATCCTGGGTCTTTTAAGCGGGGCGTGAAAAAGCATCTCACTAAGCCGCCATAGTGGAGGCCACCATACCAGTAGTTTGGCTTTTGGAATGGTGTCCGCCACTTCTGGATTCCACTTACTGCTTACCATCAGGCAGAGTGGAGTCACTTTGGTAGGCTAATATAAAAAAAAAAAATAAAATAAAATACGGTGGCGAAAATTGATGATGTATGGAAGTCTCCAGAAATGGGCTACCTTACAGAACTGCATCGCGATGGCCTCACTGAGCCTCCAGGTCTGCGGGAACGCGTTGGCGAGCGCGTCCTCGAAGGCGAGCAGGTGGCGCTTCAGCCACGCGTAGCGCCGCTCCACGAACGAGAGCCACGCGCACTCCTGCTCGCGCGAGAACAGGTGCGCGTACTCCTGGGGACGGCGACGAGTGTAAACATGGCATTGCTGCTTCATGACATAAACGAAGGTAATGAAGTGACTTTTACAGTGAACTCTGAGTTTAGAACAAATTATTTAAAAAAGGTAATACTCAATCATTTAGTAGAATAACACGCTAAATTAAATCGTTAAGAACATCTTTACAAAACCACCATAGTGACAGTGAAAAATTATTTTACATAATTTTTAAAGTGACTCCAGTCTACCTGAAAGTAAGATGGATCTCACTGACTTCTTACCATCAAGGTCTAATTAAAGTATACCTGTAACTGCACGTTGATGAACCACTTGAGCAGCTCCTGCTTGACCCTGGGCTCCAGGATGTCCACCACGCCGCACGCCTCCGACAGCGTCCGGTGAGATATCGTGCTCTTACTGCCCGCTGTACACACACAGGTACAACATAGTTCGTACATTATTATAATTATACGAGAAAGAAAAGTACTTTGAACATAACAGTCACGAAGAAAAATAAAAGCAGTTTTCACGATGTTTTGGGAGCGCGAGTAGGCGCGTATAAGCGCGCGTTTTGCCACGCATAATCTCGCATCTCATACGAGTGTTGAAGCACCTATAAGTGCGAATCGCGAGAGACACACTGACACTAACAGCAGCGATTCAAGCGAACATTTTTTTTTATTGCCAACAGTTGCAAGCAAACAGCCCACGTGATGGTAAGTGGTAGCTGTCGCTCATGGACGACACAAAGTCTCTAGCATTGCTCCTGCAATGCCAAGGACTGCCAAGCCGCTGCCTAACGTGAAGGGAGTGGGATAAGTGATAGGATCGAGGGAGGTGAGGAAAAGAAACTTTTTTTTTTTATACGACTAAGGTAACAAACAAGCATACGGCCCGCCTGATGGTAAGCAGTTACCGTAGCCTATGGACACATGCAACACCAGGAGCATCACTAGCGCGTTGCCGACCCTGTTAAAAACCTGTTAACTCCTTTCTTGAAGAACTCTACGTTGTAGTCTCTCGGGAAAACCTCAACGAGGAGCTTATTGCACAACCTTAAAATTTCTCTGAAACCTCACTGTACGGGACCTAAGAGTTTCTAATGTGATCTATGGGTAATTGTTACAGTCAATCTTAACAATATACAAACTAAACTAGCCATATGCGGTGTTTATCTGCCTTCTCCGGCCAAATTAGAGACACAAAAAATATTTATTGATAGTGTTACCGATGTTATGAACCAGGTACAAAATGTAGTCATGCTGGGCGACTTTAACCTAGGTAATATTCATTGGTCTAGGGATGAAATTAGCAGTCTTATGGAGCCTACCAACTGTAACAGCAGCATTGAACGCAGTCAAATTGATTTTGTATATTGTAAACAATAGTAATAAGATCTTGGACCTAGTATTTAGTAATGTTCCCAACGGCTTTGTCACTCAACCTGCCGATTATTTAACTAAAGAGGACCTTAATCATCCATCTATTTTATATTGTGTTAGTGACACTGTAAAATTACCTAAACTGCCAAAAAATAAAATTGCTATACCTAACTATTTTAAGGCTGATTATGAATCTATCTCGAATGAGTTATGGAGCATTGACTGGTCCTTGAAGTTTTTTGGATGTAGCTCTTCTGATGATATGGTATCTGTGTTTTATCAAGTGTACACGCACTAATAAAAAAATATGTACCTAACGTTAAAAAATGTTACAGAAAACATCCAGTATGGTTTTCACCCTCACTAATTCGCTTACTCGCGGAGAAAAATAAAATCAGGCGTAGATACCGTGCGTTCCGGAATCCTCGTGACAAAATAGAGTTTGATATTTTGCGTAACAGAGCTAAGTATTATTTAAGTGAATGCTATAGGAGGTATGTCACTGGAATAGAGAATGCTATAACCAATAACTCTAAGGTGTTTTGGCGATTTATAAACAGCAAACGAAACAATGTAACTGAACTGCCGATTAGAATGAGCTTGGGTAATTTACCAGCTGATTGTGGTCCTAACGGAGCAAATTTATTTGCTTCACATTTCTCTTCTGTATACACAAGTTATACACCTGTTTTGAATATGGCTCCCCTAGTTCTGCATGGTCACCATGATAATTTATCACTTAATAGCTTACGGGAAACTGACGTGCTATCTAAGTTGAAAGTACTCGACACTAAGAAAGGGCCAGGCCCGGATGGAATACACCCGGTATTTTTTAAACGCAGTGCACGTGCTCTGGCATTACCATTAACTACCATATTTAACCGATCTCTAAGTGATGGTATTTTCCCTCAATACTGGAAAACAGCAAATATTACACCAATTTTTAAGAAAGGGAACAAATCGGATATTAAAAATTATAGGCCAATTGCTATTTTATCTTGTATATCTAAACTGTTTGAGTCACTTATTTATCCTACAATCAGTTGTTACCTCAATAGGTTTATCACACACCATCAACATGGTTTTAGAAAAAGTCGTTCTGTTCAAACTAATCTTGTCAGCTTCGTATCAAGCGTATCGAGTGCTGTGGATCGTGGTCATCAAATTGACACTGTCTACACTGACTTTACTAAAAAATAATATTAAATACTATATAAAATACTATTATTCGATTCGCTAGTCCGAAGCCAATTGGAATTTTGCAGTGTCGTGTGGAATCCTCAGTACGCCGTACATTCCCAGCGTCTCGAAGGCATTCAAAGAAGTTTTACCAGGCGAATTGCTTATACTTCACAGGGAATATCCCACAGATGCCCTTATAATCAACGATTGTCCTTTTATAACATGCAGTCACTACGCGATCGCCGTACGATGCACGATTTAGTATAACTTCACAAATGTATTAATGGCTCTGTTCAATGTGAAGCCATTCTGGAATGTTTGTCTCTAACAGTGCCATATCAATACCCTAGAAAACTTATCGGTAAAATTCTTCATCTTCCACCCTGCAGAACTAACCTAGGCCGACATGCGCCGATTCCCAGAATATGCGCTAAATACAATGAGATCGGCACATTAAACCCTGACCTTGATGTGTTCTCTGACTCTCTTGCTAAATACAGAAGCAAAATATTGTCAACAATTCCATCGCTTAAAGATTGAGCTATGTATGTCCAACAAATGCATGTTTTTTGGTATTTTTTGTTTCATTTCTATTTTTAGTCTTGTTATTTTTTCGTTATTTATTTAGTATTTTAATTTAATTTGTATTAATATTATTAAATAGTTGTCTGCTGAAGTCTGCTTCGATGGTAAATGTTGTGTATACCTATAATTGGCATATATATGAGACCTTTTTTTATCTATATTTTCTACTAGCTGTTGCCCGCGACTTCGTTCGCGTGAAAATTCAGATGGGTGCCTCTATGCGTGCCTGATTTTATGGCAATCGTACATTGTATCAGTATTATCCGTCTCTATGGCGAATCCAGTTTAAACCCGCTACCGCTAAAACTGACAAACCACTTTCACACAAACTTGCGACTCTTATTTGCCCATTTAATAAGGGTGGTTTCTGAATATTAAAAAAAGAGTATTTTCTAGTAATTTGGTAATCCTACTATAAAAACTATAGAAGTTTCATACAAATTTTGCCACCCCTTTATACCCCCTTAGGGGATGGATTTCGCAAAATTCCGTCTAAGTGAGCACCTATATTCTAATAGGAATGAATGCAAAGTTTGAGATTCCTAGCACTTGTTGTTTCTGAGATTTCGTGATAAGTGAGTGAGTGACCTTTTGGGCTTCGCTCGCGTGAATGTCGTTTTTTCCAATAGACATTTTTATATTGTTTAAATACTGTTTTTCATACTATTTTTTATCTCCCCCTCACTCCCCCTCACTCCCCCTCACTTCCCCCTCACTTCCCTCTCACTTCTCCCTCACTTCCCCTCACTTCCCCGTTACTTCTCCGTCACTTTCCTCTCACTTCCCCTCACTTCTCCCTCACTTCTCCCTGGCTTTCCCCTTACTTCCCTCTGACTTCTCCCTGACTTTCCCTTCACTTCTCCCGCATTTCCTCTTCACTTCCCCTCACTTCCCCTTCACTTCCCCATCACTTGCCTCTCACTTCCCCATCGCTTCCCTCTCACTTTCCCCTCCCTTCCTCCTTCTCATCAGTTCCTCCTTTTCCTCCCTCCTTTCCCTCCCTCCCCCTCCCTGTAAATTTCGAGTCGCTAGCTTCAGAAGCTAATGATCTTTGTATAGAATATTTCATCCCTAATTTCACCCCTCTAAATACATCCCTGTTAAAATAAAATTATAAGGATATTTTTTATTTAAATAGAAGTATTCCAAAATAAAATTTCAAAACTGTAAGTTAAAAAATGAAGAAGATTCATATAATCGATTTCATCCCTTTTCACACACTTAGGAATTAAATTTTAAAAAACCCTTTTTTAGTACAGCCTCTAGACATTTAGACAAACACACCCTTCAAATTTCAAGTCGCTACGACCAGCAGTTTAGGCTGTGCGTTGTCTGTTAGTCAGTCAGTCAGTCAGGACAAAGCCTTATATAATATGTATGGGTGTATGGATGTATGGATTAGACGTATAGCCATCGGGGATCAAAGCATACAGGCTGCTAGGAATGCTAACACGTGATGAGCCACATAAAGCTGACCGTGCGAAAAACAGCTAATACTTAGATCCACGCCCACAACTTTTAGTTGTGTCTGACCTTGGGCTTTATTAATTGTCATCGCGAAACATAGGCTTACTGGAAAATGGACTCATTTAAAACTAAACGGAAGATTGTTTAGAATGAGCGGAATCCGAAAAATAAAAACGCTATCAGCTAATTCCGTAACCTGTTAAAGTCTCTGTTTCTATCAGATTTCGTAGTAAATTAACAAATGTTCGACGTGATTCTTTAAATTGGCATAACTTTTTTATTTATGAACCGATTGACATGAAACAAACACTAAATGTTAAGTGAAGCTTACCACAATGTATTAGTGAAAACCATATCTAAATCGGATAAGCTGTTTCTGAGATTAGCGTGAACAAACGCACAGACAAACAGACAAACAGACAAACAGACTAACAGACAAACAGACAAACAGACAAAAATTGTAACAATCATTGTTTTAGGTTCTATTTGCGTTGATAAAGGCCCCAATAATTTTTTTTCTCATATATCTTCCATGTACAGACAGCGATCGGTTACATTTTTATTATATGTATAGATTAAATGTAAAATATGTATGCTGTTGGTGTACCTAATAAATAAATAAATAAATAAAAAAATAAATGTGTGAGGATGAACTCCCAGCCGATGGCGGGATGAGCGATGATAAAAAGTGGCCGTTGGCACCATCCTAAACAATTCCTCAGAACACAGCCCATTATACAGGCGATAGAATACACATAAGGAGGCAACGTCTCTATTTAAGTCTAGTAATTCAATACCGCCTGTTAGCAGGGATTGTCGACAACTCTTACAGAACTAAACATATTCAAATTAATCCGAATAAACACCGTGTACTCACGTGAGGTTTTTTGAAGCGAGAAATGTAGCCCGTGTACGCGAGTATGACGAAACGGCCTGAAAAAAACGCTCGCCTGAAATTCTACTATTATGTATCTAGTACAGTTTCATCTATCACAAACCAGTGAATGCATCCTTGAAGTCGGCTCGTATCTGCGTGGCCAGCTCGTTCCTGATGGCGTGCACTTGGTCGCGGAGGGAGGACAGCTCGCGGATCTCACGGTAGCACTCGAAGTGTTGGAGTACCTGGGGTCAAAGCCACAAGGTCAGTTAATGGTCTCGGGTTTGAGCCAGGTTTAGTAAAATGACATTATCCATTGGAGGACAAAACATGTCATGTCAGGACAAAAATCCCAACTTGTGTCACAAACCCAACTCGCCGGTTTTTCTTTTTATTGCCAACAGTGGCAAACAAGCAAACACCCCAAGTGATAGAAAATGGTAACTGTCGCTCATGGACGACTCACGAGTCTCTGGCATTGCTCCTGCAATGCCCGGGACTCTGCGAAGCCACTGCTTACCGTGAAGGGAGTGGGGTAGATGAAGGGATTGAGGGAAGTGAGGAAAAAGGAAAGGGGGGAAATTAGACCTTCGGCGCTCTCACTCACCGAACGAAACGCAATAGTACAGATACTACTACTGTTACGTGGATCTTCTATGAGAGGGTAGTACTTCCCTGGACGATCCGGCCCATTCATGCTGAAACTAGCGTGGATCTACTACCGTACTCGAACATGTGTGTTCTATATGCCATAATTTTTTTATTGCATGCTTTAGAAATTAGTGGACAAACAGACAGAAAAAGATAGCAACTAAATGTACTAACCTCCATGATAGCCTGCATCGGCAGCACTATCTCCTTATACTGCCTGTTTCTAGTCATTGTTCTTAACTTATCGACCCCTCCCACCAACATATGTAAATGATTTAACGCAGTAATAGCAGCAGTCAAGTTAGACTTGGCGCAGTCCAGTTGTTTGATCTCTGATGTGATCTCACGCACCATGCTTTCTGAACGCTCGGCCTTCTTGTTTATATCTGCTACCTGGAAATGGTAAATTTTTGTCAGTAATGTTGTGAATGGTACATAAAAGAGAGATATCAACTGTTATGACAAGGGTTGTGGGTTCAATTCCTGCTCAGTGCAAAAATTTGTGTGCATTATCATGAATATTTGGTGTCTATGTATAATGCGTAAGTATATACAAAAAAAAACCTCTGTATGTTCATCCACATTGTAAAACCCATATCAGTGCTCTGTATCGTAACTAAGCCTTCTGCGGCACTTTTTCACCCGCATTTAGTTACATCTTTGGTTACTGCTCCGCTCCCATCACCAATAGCATGATGATATATAGTCTTTAACCTTCCTTTAGAACTGGGCTATCAAATGCAAAGAATCATTCAAATCCAACTGGTAGTTCCAGAGAATAGCGTGTTTAAACAAACAAACAAACAAACAAACAAACTCTTCTGCTTTAATATAATCTATATATATAAAAAAGAATGTCTATTTCCATTGGTCATGGCATCACGCGTGAACGGCTAGATCAATTTCGCTAATTCTTTTTTTGTTGTGTTTGTTATTGTCAGAAGAAAGTTCTTATGAATGAAAAACTATGAAATCTGCTAATCCGATTTCGATGAAAATTGGTATGTAGATAGATTTGGTTTCGGGACATACGCTACTTTTTATCCCAAAAATCACCCTGTTATGCTTACTTTGGGTCTAGAATCTAGCTTTAAGTAGTTGCTATTGTATTATTATTATATTATAAGCTAAAGATATGTAAGAAATAGATAGGAATAAGAAAAAAAGATATTTATAAAAGTGACGATGTAATGACAGTCGAACCTCTCTGCTAGGACCCGGTTTAAAAATTTTCTTAAATTGGTACCCAATGGTTTCAGACTACAATAATCAATGGTCTCTATTTTACAAAACTACAATCCCTATACTAAATATATAATACCAGCCTGTTTACTGTCCCACTGCAGGGCAAAGGCCTCTTCTCATATAGAGAAGGCATGAGCATTAATCACCACGTGCGCTCAAGGCGGATTGGAAATTTCAGACTTTTAAGTCCAGGTTTCCTCAAGATGTTTTCCTTCACCATCAGTCAGAAATGTCCAAGATAAACTTAGAAAGTACATATGATTTGAAAAATCACATTGGTACTTGCCTGGATTCGAACCCACTATCTCGTGTTTACGAATCGGGTGCCTTATCCACTGGGCCATTTCGACTAATATAAGCAAATAAATATTACCTGTAGAGCCAACTCAGCAATACACTTCTGCGCCTCAACTAACGCATTCTGTCCCTCGTCCCTCTGTTCTGCCTGTGCTCTCACGAGTCTGCGTATATCATGTTCTACACCAGCTAGGTGAAACTCGCAGCGTGCCGCCGCACTCTCAACGCCAGAGAGAGACTGCTCAGTTGGGAACACTCGGTTAATGTAGGCTACTGCGTCAAACTGGAAATATAATAATAATAATAATAATATTCTACCACATTCACACAGCACCATCTAGCCCCAAATTAAGCAATTATATTTGCTTGTGTTATGGGTACTAAACAACTGATATACTACTTATATACATTTTTTTTTTTTGTAAATACATACATATTATAGATAAATTACACCCAGACACAGAACAAACAATCATGCTGATCACACAAAGGTTTATCCTGGGTGGGAATCAAACCCACGACCTCCGGCTTAGCAGTAAAAATAAATATTGTTACAATAGAAATTTTAATGCCACTGTAAAACTTTGGGTGAACCATAAATATTTTGTTCTGAGTCTGTGTGCCATTTGTGTCTGTTAATAAAATTGTATATTTATGAAGTATTCCGCAACATAGCGCTTGTACCTTCTGGGGGTTGTCTTATAGTCTTTAGCTAGCTTCTAGCTTTATATGTTTTGTTTATAATAAAATTACAGTAAGTAACGGTTTGGCGACATCTTTCTCACAATTATTATTTGAAAATGTGCCCGTATTTTAAAAGAAAATGGGATATAGTTTTGTACGGATACAATAATAGCATCTGGATAAAATCACTAATATTATATGTCAAAATTGTAGACAATTAGGAACTTACTTCTGCATTATCAAACTGCTCTGTTCCACCCATCATTTCTTCGATTCTGCTCATCACGGAGCTCGGGAAATTGATCTGAACTTCCGGTCCATTGTCCTTGTCATCTAAAATATCATTCGAATCCATTTCAGATGTATATTTTTTGAAAAATTGTAAAAATAAATATTGTCGCCCAGAGGCACAGTTGACGTTGAAAACGTCACTCTCAAGCTGTCATTGGCTGTCAAAATCAGTGTGACCAACTTCAAATTAGCGATCCTGCCCAGCCTTGGCAAGAAAACTGACAAATCCTGCCAAACTCGTAGGCACAAAATGCCGAAATAATGCCGTTATAATTTTAAAATTTTAAAAATCTGTTAGCCTTTCTAGTAATCTTCTAGTGAAGACGTTTTACAAAAATTTTGCACCTAAAATTATATAGAAATTTTTATACCTACTTACTAATACTATCTACAATTTTTCTGTTTTAAGTATTGTTAAATAATGTATTCTCACCGATGACTTATGCATCAACTTAGTGTTAAATGCTTTACACGATGAAACATCTTTATCTTTCGCTTTTGGTAATCAGGGCGAAAGAGATGGATCCTGCTCCCACAGCCCACTCTAGGCGATATAATTGTTCATATTTACGTTTCATGATAAATCAGGAATAGTAAACATTCACACCGCATGAAATCAGAACGAAAATTTTGTCTCCGAGTAATGTCATCTAGATTGACAATTGTGACATGTGAGAATTTCAATTTTTTGTCTGATTTACAACCAGGCAGGTGAATAGATTTTAACTGGTTTTATTTCGAACAGAATGATAACAAAAAAATATTTATTAAAGAATTTGATATTGAATGATTGATGAATATTTATTAAGAAGATTTGAATAATGATTTTGTTGATTTTTGAACTCAAGAATTAATCTCAATCAATAATTGTAGAAATGTACAAATTTTAATTATTATCTAATAAATATTCCTCATTTCTTCAAAACCGAAGAACAACCTCCGTAAACTAAACGAACGTCAAATCAACTGTCAAATAGTGTCAAAGTGTCACGTCAAGTGAATGGAATGAAAATGTCGAGCTCCTCGTAGTGCTATTGTTTTTTATTAGTTAAAACGCGCTCGTGGCGCACTGCCGTCGTGTGTACGTCGCGATGAGTCTCGCGCACACTTGTCGTGAATAACATACTCGCTGTGTTCGTTTTATACCAGTTTTGTATACAAACACCAGTGGCAGTTTGTGTCTGTGCAGTGGCTTATTGGTGTTGTGATCATGGCTCGACTTACTGAGGAAATGGTGATCGCGAGATCTAAACAGTCAGATCTCACCGCAATAAAGAAGCTCAACTGCTGGTAAGTACACAATGAGTCAATTGGTATGTTAGGGACAAAGAAACGTTGCGCACGAAAAATTAATTTAAGTGTCCTAGTCTCTTCTCTCAGCTGTCGTGGTTTGCCTAAATGTGAAATCGTAGTTGGTGCAGTGCACGGAGGCGGAACGTAAACGTATTTGTTTGCGTTAATGCGCTACAGTTCATGGTCTTAAGGTTTTATCGTAATTTCATTATGTAGGCTGTATGACTTATGCCTTGGCCTGGTCTTTTCACTTTTATTAAAATGTCTCGCTTTTTATATACGATTTCTAAACTTATATCTATAGTAAAAACAGCTGTTTTAGTAGTTGTATTTATAGTTACAATAATACAATTATTCATTTACACAACTACTTACTCCATTAAAAATATAGTAATAGAAACACAAGTATCAGCACAAATTACAGAGCTTACAAATTCTAACATTCAGGAAAAAAAATTTTTTAGTGGTCAATTAGTTTAAAAATGTATTGGCCAACTACTAAATTTCATAGCAAATAATTCAGTAATGTGGTCCAACATTATTTTAAGATAAAAGATCAATGCATACTGTTTGCTACCAAAAACATTGCACTTTGACATAGCTGATAGCTTGCAAACAAAGTACATATTGTATTAACATTGAATGCACATACTTACTCATTTCTATTTGTGTATTTAATTTTAGTAATATTCTAATAAGAATCTTCTAAGAGTATGAATGAATTTGAAACATCATAAATAATATTATCTTTTACTAGCTTTCTGTGGCACAGTTACACCCGCGTCTTTGGTTACTGCTCTGCTCCCGTTGCCAGTAGCGTGATGTTACATAGTCTATAACCTTCCTCAAGATTTCGGCTATCATATGCAAAAAGAATGCTTAAAATCTGGCTAGTAGTTTCATAGATTGCCGCGATCAAACAAACAAACTCTTCCACTTGATATAATAGTATGGATAGATAATAAATAAAGAAAAAGGCAGGCTGATAGTTGAAAAAAGTAATGACAAACAGTGTGAGACAACTTCTAAAATAAACTCTCAACAATATTTAATAATGAATCATGCACATATTATGTGATAAGTATTATTTTGATGACAGTAATCACTGTGATTATGATAAATAGTAGCTATTTATGTAATCTTGCATCATCATACTTTATCTTATTCTGTTGACACTTGAGAGTCACACAGACACCTTCATTTTCTGTATATGATTACACACAAATTTGATTGGTTATAGCAGTTGAGGGATCAATCACAGTAGATCCAAACTCAAACTCAAAGCATTTATTTCATTTTGATCATAAAGTAAGATGCGAAAAGTTAACATTACATGAAGTCAGCCAATGACCTAAAGCCAGTAAGTTCATCTTACTTTATACTTATACCAAAAATTAACTGTTTATATAATATCTACATAGAAACATTTATCACAGTTCACATGTTGCCTTTACCTTTTGTTGCAATATGCAAATTGAGGCAGCCTGTAAAGCACACATTTTACTTTTTAATTTTTCTTTACAACATAGAAAGCTGTAAGTAATTAAGTATCTATAGAGTTAAGTGTATTGCCTGCGTCACTTTGCATGCTACTTGAAACTGTAACTTACAAAAATTGTAATAACCTGGCGATTAAAAAGAGTGGCCTGAGTTTCTTGCCGGTTCTTCTCATGGCTCTACTTCAACACTCAACGCAACTCCATTGGCCAGATCCATTATTTATGGATCTAATGAGACATTTTTTTCTTTGTAGATCTGTTTCTTAATAAAGTGGATCAGATACATTTTTTAGTTGACAATAGATCAGAAAAAAATATTAAAATGAATTGGATCTAATGACTATATCTCAATAGATCTCTAATGGATCTACTGAGATTGATCACAGTTAAGTTGGGTTTTAAAAGATAACTCCCGCACTACTACTAGTCCTGTGTTATACAGTACTATAGAAACTTCGTTATTTCGCCCATTTTCGTTACTTTAACCGGTCGTTCGCCGCCCTTATCCATCGGTTGCCCGCCACCCTTGTCGGTCCACCTTGTGAGGGGTCTGCCCGCACTGCGTTGTTTATAAACTCCGCCTGCGTGAATATCGGTTGTATCTTTGTGTACATTGAGGATTTTTCATAAAAACTCATCCCCTATTTCAACCCCTTTAAAGCCATTTTAGCGATAAAAGATAGCCTA
Organism: Parascotia fuliginaria; assembly: GCA_963082885.1. NCBI lineage: Eukaryota > Metazoa > Arthropoda > Insecta > Lepidoptera > Erebidae > Parascotia > Parascotia fuliginaria. The sequence goes on along the minus strand of OY720198.1, from coordinate 205,274 downwards.
TGTTGGTCCCCGAGGTCTAATCTATTTCTATACCAAGTTTCATCAAAATCGGTTCAGTGGTTTAGGCGTGAAAGCGTAAAAGACAGACTGTCAGATTTACTTTCGCATTTATAATATTAGTATGGATTGATTATCTCTACCACTTGCCATCAAGAGAGCTGTTGTTCTATAAAAAATGTATATCGCACCGTTTTATGGGAATGTATTAAGAAGCACCGCACCTTGCCGTGTATTGTCATGAAAGTTCCCACACTATATCGTGTTAATTCACCGCCATACAACGCATTACTGTTTCTTCACATAGTTTATTACTTCCGCCGTCTTATCATTAAGTAATTATTCATATTGTAAGCCCATAGAAGCACAATATTTGTAAAAAGGATAACTGTAAAGTCCTGCAAGGTCACCGTAATATCAGCCGATAGATGTCTATTGCTGACCTCTTCCAATTTACCTCACACCTGATTCTGCGTCTTCAACATTCAGTTTATACACGCAACCTCTTTTAGGTCGCATGTGCACCTAGCTGGAGACCGGCCCACTTGTTTTCTTTTTTTTTTATATATTAGCTTACGAAAGTGACTCCACCCTTCCTGATGGTAAGCAGTCAGTGGAATCCAGAAGTGGTGGCCACCATACGAAAAGCCTTCGTCTTAAACTGCTCGTATGGTGGGCTCCACTATGGCGGTATTTGTGTTAGTCTAAGTGAAGCTAATTATTTAACAAACGGCGACGCACCCTGGTGTTAGTAGGGTATTGGTAGATATGCTATACTAGCTTTCTGCGGCGCGGTTTTACCCGCTTTTTGCCTACTGCTCTGCTCCCGTCGCCAGTAGCGTGATGTTACATCGCCTATAACCTTCCATTAGAACTGGGCTACCATACGCAAAAATAATTTTTCAAATCCGACTGGTAGCTCCAGAGTCAAAGTCAAAGTATTTATTTCATTTTGATCATAAAGTATGATGCTTATGAAAAGTCAAAATTACATGAAGTCAGCCAATTAATCTACAGCCAGTTCGCTGACGAGGTAGAGCTGTGAGAAGAACTGGCAACAAACTCACGCCACTCTTTTCAATCGCCAGATAATTACAATTTTAACACATCAACGCAACCAAAGAACCATACAAAGTAATTATTACAAAACAACCTATTAATTTAATAACTAAAATTTAAAAAGAAGAAAAGAAACGAAAATCGATGATTTCAATTATTTAGTTTAGTTAGTATTACAGAGATTAGCGCGTTCAAACAAACAAACTCTTACGCTTTATAATATAATAGCATAGATTATAGAGATATATGTATAGATACCTATGAACAAATAGTACAAATAATAACAGAGCTTATAAATCAGCAAATAGTACCAGAGTTATAGCTCGCAAAGTCGTTGTACAGAAGTGGTATAACAAGGTCATATAGCTCGCAGAACTTGGCCGTTAGCAGCCACGAAGCGTTAGGCGCAATGTGGGCTGACCTGACCCTTCACAAAACGGATCGACAGTGGAGGGCAAAGAGTAAAGTATTATACCAAAAGGAAAAGAGAGCCCTCTCACGGAATTTTTTGATGTCTCACTTTGAATAGTGGCGACATCTATTATCATGTACGCTACACTACAACCAGCTGCAATATCTATAGGTAGATATACCTATAATAGTATATACACCTATCTATATAGCTACCTATAGTTAAATAATTCTTGGTTTTGTTTTAATTTTTGCATCTTTATTCATCCTATTTACGAGAATTTTAATTATCTCGTAAATAGAATGAATAAAGATGTAAAATCAGAACAGAATTGAACGCTATATCCCAGGTAAAATATTATATTTACTAATAAGTACCTATAGTATTTTTAAATTTTTAGTTTTGTTTTGATTTTCTCCTAAGACAAGAAAATAAAACACATTTCTTTAATATTGCATAATTTTTATTTATTTATTGTTTTTGTAGTGTTTATGTTTATTGTGGTACATCTGTACAGCTGTTTTGGTTTCGTCATCCCCTTCATAGGACACTTTGTCTGACAAAATTCTGCCTGAAAAAACTCACCTCTTGGACATCCCAAAAAACAGCGAGGAGGCATGTTTTAGCACAATATTATGTAGTAAATAGCATCCAAATCACAAAAAAATACACAATTACAATACAGAATGCTTGTCTGAAATTGGCAAAGATTACGGAGGAACTTGATGCTCTACTCGACGTAACTTGACTTTCCTCTGCACAAATGATGTGAGAATACAACTTTAAGCAAAGAGTAGACAAGATAATTACACGAAATGTGGAAAAGACATGTGCGCACACAAAACAAATCAAATCCACCATTTTATAACGGTTGTGACGTAAGGCAAGACATAATAAAAACAATTCAATTAACAATGTTGCTCAGTACAAAAAATAAAGAAAATATTTTTTTAAGATTTCTTTTAATTTTAAACATCTAAAGAGTGCCTAACTGCTTAAATTTTTAATTAATATCAATATGACCAGTACCCTAAATTATTAGATTTATTTCTTTATTATTGTTCTTGGTGATGCAATGACTGCCATCTAGTAATATAATAAGAGACCTATTATGTTACTTAGTATTTTGTGTACATGATAATAGATGGCGCTGCATGCGCATAAAATTACATAAGTACTAAGCGTGCTCCCCCTGGTGGAGGGTAACTCATGAATGAGAGCTGCTCACGGCCGGTCAAAGTGGAGACGGTTGGCGTTTATTGTGGGTTGATTGAGGAACATTTATAAATAGGTTGAATTATTGTTATTACAATTTTTGTAAGTTACAGTTTCAAGTAGCATGCAAAGTGACGCAGGCAATACACTTAACTCTATAGATAATTAATTACTTACAGCTTTCTATGTTGTAAAGAAAAAATAAAAAGTAAAATGCGTGCTTTACAGGCTGCCTCAATTTGCATATTGCTACAAAAGGTAGCGGCAACATGTGAACTGTGATGTTTCTGATGATATCTAGTACCAAAATCATACTGCTCTTACCTTGTACTCCCTTAGTTGTCAAACGACATGCATAGAGTGCTTTCATATTTTCGATCATAGACCACACGTTTCTATAGCGTCACATATCTATAGCTTCGCTTGAATAAAGTGCTGACTTCACTGGATCTGTGTATGACTCAGACACATTGCAACACTGTAGGTAGGTAGATACTAAACAATACAACCCTCAACTTAAGTTAATGCCGACTAAGATATTATGTAGGTAAGTAGTGTATTATACTGGGTGGCGCAAAAGTACTGGCACTAAAGAAAATACTTTTTTTTTTTTTATATATGACATTTTCTGTCATTCTGTTGTTGAAAATTGTGTAGAGAACAAATGTAAAATACACTGAAAATAAACATGGACCGTTTTACTCCCCAAGAACGTGGAATAATTGTGTCAATGTTCTTACGGAATAATTCATCAGTGATAAGAACACAACGTGAATTTCGTCGACGATTTCCCCACCGTCCGGCACCGATTGGTCGCACAATTCGACGCTTTGCCACACGCCTTGAAGCAACTGGCTCAACATTGGATAGACCTAAGTCTGGGAGACCAAGAACAGGCCGTTCAGCTGAAAATATCGATGCTGTGCGCGAAGATGTGGAAGAGTGTCCAGAAACATCAACGAGGCGACGTGCCACGCAATTGGGCATTTCCAGACGGACCCTGCAGCGTATTTTGGTGAAAGACTTAAAGATGTTCCCGTATAAAACTCAAATGACTCATCAGCTGCTGCCTGCTGACCACCGAGCTCGTCTAGATTACTGCCAGCGCGTCATAAACCTCAACCTTGAAGAGGATGATTTTCCTTCAAAATTGGTTATGAGTGACGAAGCGCATTTCCATCTCTCAGGGCATGTCAATAAGCAGAATACTCGGTTCTGGGGCACTGATAATCCGCGCATTATTCAAGAAACACCTCTACACCCACTAAAAGTTACTGTATGGTGTGGCATCTGTGTTGACAGAGTGATCGGACCCTATTTTTTCGAAGACGCTGGAGGCAATGCGATTACTGTCACTGGAGAACGCTACAGAACCATGTTACGTGAGTTTTTGATACCCAGTTTGGACGAATTGGGGCTGGAGCACATCTGGTTTCAACAAGACGGCGCTACGGCACACACAGCGCGCGACACTATGGACTTAGTGAGGGACGCTTTTCCAGGCCGAGTTATCTCTCGTTTTGGCGATTTGCCTTGGCCTGCAAGATCACCCGATCTGACCAGTCCAGACTTTTTTCTTTGGGGTTTTTTGAAATCTCGGGTGTATGTGAACAAGCCACAGACTCTCGCAGCTCTAAAAGAAAACATTCGTCAAGAAATAACGAACATATCGCAGGAAGTGTTACGGCAAGTTATGCAAAATGTCATAAATAGGGCTCAAATGTGTATCAACTCTGGAGGTCACCATTTAAAAGACATCATCTTTAAATCCTAATGGTACGAAATTTAATGGCACAAATATACATTTAAAAAAATCTAAATCTAGTTTTCTAATTTAGAAAAAATGTTATAGCTGAACCAAATAGGGTCTTTACTTTTGCGCCACCCGTTATTATACTAGCTGTTGTCAGCGGCTTCTGCCGCTACTCGCTGATATTATAGCTTTCTATATATGAAAGAATTTTTGAAAATTGTTACATAGATTTTGAGTTTATTCATAACAAACATGACAAAAAATTGAAATTTTATTTTTAAAATATTAGTTGAGATGTATTCTTTTATTATTATTGTCGGCAAGGCCCATTTCAGAAAAGCTTACACATAAACACGAAATCTGAAAATGTTTGCGGTGCATGAAGAACCTGAGTCTTCCTGAGAGTGAGTTTTCGTTTGAAGAATCGATGAGTTCTTAGAGCAATAAGACACGGCTGCTTAAATGTTCCGCAAAAATTCTGTAAACAATAGTGAAAACTGTATTAAATGCGTTGCATAGATTTAGGTGAAGAAACAGACAAAATCAGAGACTTTATATAAACTACTAGCTAAGATAAAAAGCATATCTCCGTCTCCGGCACCGAATCTATCTACATATAAATTATCATGAAATCGGTTCAATCGTTTAGGCGTTGAGTGGTAACAAACACACAAACTTTCGCACTTATAATATTAATAGGATTTAGAAATATGTATAGGTAGGTATTATATAATCTTTTATGTAACACATATTCGTTGTGTACGAGTCTAATAAGAGCGAGGTGGAAGTAATTATGATGAAAGTAAGCTCAGCAGTTTCAGATATGAGATTCATTGACATACAAATTATAATCGGGCTTTGTTTTATTGAGTTAGTTAGTGTCTGTACACATTAGAGATTTTTTTATGAATGCTGGTACGACTGCACTAACTGGCTTTCTATACATATACAAACTCTATTCCAAGATCCATTAAAATTCCGATTTTTCGTTCGGCGCTGAAGCGCTTTCAATTATAGACATATTGACATATTGTAAAAGCGATTCAGCGTTGAACGATCCACGACAATATTTAGACTAGTGTTTAATTCAGTGTGTAAAAGTTCCAAAGACAAAGTTATTCTCTCAATCCTTTTCTTTCCTCATCTCCTTGCTTGATCGACAACGACTTGGTTGTGTTTTCTATGCATTATTTGTATGATAGTAAGAAAAATCCGTCTCCAAAGGTTACGGTTACCACTCACCACCTTTTTTTTATATTATAGCCTACCAAAGTGACTCCACCCCGCCTGATGGTAAGCAGTCAGTGGAATCCAGAAGTGGCGGCCAATATACCAAAAGCCATCGTCTTAAACTGCTGGTATGGTAAGATATGAGGTTTTGGTAGGGTCCCAGATGTGTCGTATGCTTGTTTCGTAAACTTGTCTACACACGCCTTTATAAAACTTTCTTTGACTGTTTTGACCTTTTAAATAGATACTTGTTTATGTTGGCGGATGTATAATTAGTAAATAATTAGTTTAATGACGTATAATGATATGTTATTTCATTTTGTGTCTTGTACTATTAATTATTTACTGTTAGAAGTAGGGTATAGGTACCTGCTGTTGTTTTTAATTATATTGTTCTAACAAGCTTTCAACAGTCAACTGGAGGCCTACCACCATCTCTGAGGCCAGTATTACATTGTCATATATATATGATTTCATATTTGTCATATTCTATGATCATAGCTCGACGACCCTCAAACTATGATCATAGATAATCACATGTAGTTATTACACCGTCATATTTATGTTCTTCATTTAAAAATGACTTACACATCTTTGATCATATTTCTATGATAGTCTTAATAGCGGCCTTAGCAGTATTATTTTAATGTTATTTTGTGTTTTATTTTTTTCTTGTACCATTAAAAACAAGGATAGAGACAAAGTAAGTCTAATAAGATTGCTATATGAGGTTGTGGTAGGTCCCTGTTCTCTATGGACATGGTTGTTTTAAGTTTGTCAAAACTGCAGACCGCTATGGAGAGCGACAATAAAAATGGCAGAGAAAAATAAAATGTTTTATTTAGTAGTATGAGCTTACAAACATTAAAAACTAACATTTTTGTGTAAGAGCGGGCGCATATTAAAATCTTTTTATCTGTGGGCAATTTGTCTGTTTCATGGCATTACAATGTATGAAAGGTCGCACATAACAGTGAACCAAAATTGTCTGGTTCTAGTGTGAAAACAAACACGACAGAAAGTCTGCGGACTGTCGGGTCTGCTAATGTGCGCCCGGTCTAAGAAGAACAAACTTAAACGATCTGAACATAATTAGGAGAGGATTTTTTTTTATATTATAGCCTACTAAAGTGACTCCACTCCGCCTGATGGTAAGCGGTCAGTGGAATCCAGAAGTGGAGGCCACCATACCAGCAGTTTAAGACGTTGGCTTTTGGCTGGGAATAGGGTTAGGGGAAGGGAATGAGGAAGGTAAGGAAAGAGGAAAGGGGAAAAATTGGACCTCTGGCACTCTCACTCACCGAACGAAACGAAGTAGTACGGATACTACCTACTACTCTTAAGTCGATTTTCTATGAGAGGGTAGTACTTCCCCAGAAGATCCGGCCCATTCATGCTGAAATCAGCGTGGATCTACTACCGTACAAAGGATTGAAGAAATAAGGCTTTGGACGTTTTTGAATTAATCCCACTCTCTCCCTTTAATCCAAAACGACACGTGTGAGACTGAAGTGCCATTTTTTCACAGTGGAATCTAAAAGGTCTCGAAACAAACGGTTCAGCACTTCATACTTTTGTCGCTCAATTAAAGCCTGGAACTGTTTACCAGCGCATGTGTTTTCATCTAACTTTGGTCCTGGGTCTTTTAAGCGGGGTGTAAAAAAGCATCTCACTAAGCCGCCATGGTGGAGGCTACCATACCAGTAGTCTGGTTTTTGGAATGGTGTCCACCACTTCTGGATTCCACTGACTGCTTACCATCAGGCAGAGTGGAGTCATTTTGGTAGACTAACATAAAAATACATGAAAGTGTCTACACATCAGTCAGATGAATAATATTTCAACTTTCAATTTGTAATCAAACACGTGTTGTTGGCGATTAGTTAACAAGCAAAGTCACGGTGTTAAATTAATTATGTAAGCGTTTAAGATGTATTATATGTACACGCAGGGTTACCACTAACCATATAAGGCTATGAGTGGGGCAATAAACGGCTTAAGTTTCCTACTAAGAATGGACATTTTTTATTTTAAAAAGGTCGGCCAATGTGCGAACGGTTCAGTATTTCATACTTTGTCGTTTGGTTTCAATTACTTATTACACTTAGACCAAGTTTCCGAAAGGCTGATCAACGAAAAATTAACTTATCGACTGTCAAATCTCATGCGAAGTACCTAAAAGCATGCTAAGTTTAATCAGTAACTAATTAGATCAAATTGAACTAATTATTCATGCTTTTAACAACCCAATTGGTACTTCACATGAGATTTAACAGGTGATTAATTAATTTTTCGTTGATCAGCCTTTCAGAAACTGGGGTTTATTCTTGATTGCAATATGTCTTTATCCTTCCCCCTTCCTCTGGTTTCCTCCTCCTGTTTCTAGTGCCAACCCTGGCCGTGTTGAGCGAGTCAGCAAAGAGTGGACGGATGATGGTTTCGCTTTCTCGTTGCGTCATATATCACTGTTGATGAAAGGAAGTGGTACTACTAGTGTTAAGTTAATGATTAACTCTGTGGTCAGGTGGTACTGTGTACAGACTGTCACGCAGAGGTCGCGGGTTCGATTCTCGCTCAGTGCAAATATTTGTGAGCATGAACATGAATATGGGATTGGGGGATGAAAAGTCTGGGTGTTCCTGGACTATGTACTTATAATATGTTTGTATTTACAAAAAAAAAAGTATTTAAGTATGTGTATATCCGCATTCTAGAACCCATAACACAAGCGATATAATATATGACTACTTTAGGTCTAGATATCGTTGTGTGTAGTTTTTGTAATATTATTATTATTACATATATATTTGCTTATTTGTGAATAAAGTTATGGCTAGATAGGATACTAAAGACGCGGGTGAAACGGCGCTGCGTGAAGCTAGTTTGGTAATATCCAGATCTTAAAAGGTAATACCTCAGAACAGTGAAGTAGGTAGAAGTGCCTTGTGGGCGGGGCACGCGCGCTACTGATATGAGCAAATGCTCATAAGTTGATAGAAACTCACTTAACGTCAAATAGTCGCTCTTGTAGTGTGCTTTCGTGCAAAGTTCCGAAAAAAAAACAAATTATGCTGTCTTGCGCTGTCCTAACCTTGTAGCAATAGAAGTAAAGGATGTAGTGTGAGCCGAGGAGGGATTTCTTTTCACCGATAAATCCGAAAACCTTTAAATACTAGAAATATTTGGAAATATTTAATAGTATTATGTAATTTACAAACGAAAACGATACAATCGCAACATATTGTAACATACATTGCTGACAATGCCGTAAATAGAATCTCATTTTATATGAGTGACTGCGTAATGTATTGCGTTCACAGAGATATGCAGGTAGTTAAAATATTACGACAATTTGTCAGTCATGCCATCTTAAACATTGAAATTATTGCCAGTAATATAATATTTTGCTGATCTTGGTAGTACGAAACCATAATTTTTGTGTGCAAAAAGTGTGCAAACATCATTGTTTCTTTGATGTTAATAATTATGACATATTATTTATATAGCTTTATTTAGGCTAATTTTATTCAACATTATCATATTCTTACCTCATGTAAAGTTGGTCATGAGTGATATTGGCATGATATCTAGCTACTAGCTAGATTACCAGTTATATCATATTTAGGTAAGTACATAATTGTGCAATTTATATCTGTACCAGCGACTCGCCCCGGCTTCGCACAGGTGTAATTCTGATACTATATTTACTTAAAATCAGCATTGCGCCCGTGCGAAGAAAAACTGTGAACGTTGTATTAGTAATTATGTAGGTAGTATATTTACTACAGAATGCCGGTACCGCCGCGCCGGAAACCCTGTGTTCCTGAATTTTAAATCTGTTATATCTACGAAAATATTCATTTTAATTACATGCTGTAAAGAGCCATTTTGATCTCAATTATACGCACAGTGTATTTAAGGTACTTAATTAAATAATAATAATAATAATAAACTGATGGGACTCATAAACTGCATCAAAGTTCAGGATTACTTTGAAATGATTTTTTTTAATAAGTATGCAAACTTTTTAGATTAAATTATATAAATATGGAGAGACTGGCTCTTAATCTTAAAAAAAAGCAAAATTTAAAAATAGAACTGCAGTAAAACAAATGAATATAGCCGTGAAAAGAAAATTTACTCGTAGTATCAGATTTGCGTGTTATTTAAAGCAAAGTTTTAAATTGATTCGCATTGATTTTTTATTCTTTTGTCAATTGAATTATTGTACCAGCAGAATTGTTGGGTTAGTTTTTAACTCATCGAGAGTTTTTGAACCATAATATGGATACTTCGTCCGAACAAGCGGCTCAAATTGTAGCACTGGTGCGGGAGGACTTGGATCAAGTAAATGTGAGTGCACGAACAATAAGAAGAAGGTTAAAGGAAGCGGATATCACCCCTTTTAGACCAGCAAATGGTCCAAAGTTGTCTGTAGCTCACAGACAAGCTCGCTTAAGATTTGCGCGTGATCACCTAAATTGGACAGAAGAGCAATGGGCCTCCGTATTGTTCACGGACGAGTGTAGGACATGTTTATATGGTGCAAATGGTCGCACAAGAGTCTATCGTCAACGTGGGGAGCGATATGCTTAAAGTTGCTTGGTTAAAATATTTATTTCAAAGTCGTCTATTACTTTGATGCAGTTTATGAGTCCGTCAGTGTATGTGGACACTATCACACACCGTCAACTAGTCCCAAGCTAAGCAGAGCTTGTGTTATGGGTACTATATAACTGAAATATATATAATACATATACATACTTTTTTTTGTAAATACGTACTTAGAATACATAGGAAACACCCAGACTGAAAACAAGTACAAATGTTCATCACACTTCCGTGGGAATCGAACCACCGACACCGCACGTCACAGTCAGTTACACTAACCACTAGACCAACGGTGCAGTCAAAATTAATTAAATAAGATTTAAATAATACTTAAATAATTAAATAATACTTAATTAAATAAGGATTAATGCTGTATTGCTTAAAATCGTTTCATAAATAAGCCATTATTTCTCGTAAAAAGTAAAGGATAAAAATGGTTATTGTGGGTTATTCCTAAGAAATGGATATATATGTATATATATATATACCATCGCGGACTTTATGTGGAACTTTTTGAGGTGTACAAGACTGTAGTACATTATTTTGATCTATCTTGTAGGGTTCAGCCAGCGTTTGCAATGTAAACACAAAAAAATGTGGTTATTTACCACATCACATTAAAACCTCTAAAATTATCAGTGATTCTCTACTATATTAATTACTTATTATGCATTTTATATACATATAAACCGTCTTTTTTAATCACTATCTATTTAAAAAAACCCGCATCAAAATCCGTTGCGTAGTTTTAAAGATTGAAGCATGCATAGGGACAGACAGACAGACAGAGGGAAGCGATTTTGTTTTATACTATGTAGTGATATATTCCATTATTTTTAAAATATCCATGAGTATTTGCCACATTTAAGTCATACCGAGCGTAACACAGGTTCCGACCTCACAGAGATCGTGGTCTCGATTCCTAGGTGTAAATATTTATGTGCAAGAACATGACGATTTGCATTGATCTGGGTGTTTTTATGTATAACAAGTAGGTATGTATTTACAAAAAACTAAAATTATATATTTTGCACACAACTTTAAGTTATTATATTGACATGACATTGAGACATTGTATAAGAAACTTCTATACAATGTCTTCTATTTTACTGATCTTAGCAGTTCACGAACCGATGATGTTTGCACAATGAGTATTAACTGGCAATAATTACTAAGATGTCAGAGATTGCGCGTTTAAAAAACAAGCCCAAGAATATAATGATAAGCTTTTTTTTAAATGTTGGAATTATCGTGCAAACTTGACCAATGTCCGTTATGTGTCATCCAAACCTGACCAATTACCGTTAAGTCATGTATGTATTGCAAATACGACGTATCATCTAAGTGTGTGTAACTGGCGACAGTGGTTTCGGTACAAATGTTGCACTTCTAACCTCCGTATAGTGTTCTGTGGGTAATACCTACTTTATCTAACTTAGTAGGTATAATAGATATGCTTAACTGTATAGTAACAAATCACATTTGTTGATTTATAAATATGCGATTTAACCTGTAGTTAATAAAGGTGCGTTTTGATTGGCAGTTTTTTATATAAGTGGTAAAATAAACATACTATTATTATTTATTATAATAATATGTCCACTTGATGTTATGTGTTTACGTAGCTTTTGGACATGACAGTTTTTAAGTAGTGAAAAGAATTCTAAAAAAAAATGATGACATTATACGAGCTTTTACTTAATTCTAAAATGTTAGCAGAACACATTTTAAAAATGAAGCTAAAAATAAAATTAAATGATAAAAATTTAAATCTAGACACTAAATAGCGACGTTGCCACTCATGAGGCGTAAACGCTCGATAAACGACACTAATATAATTAGAGTTTGATTCATAGCGTGAGTCAACTTAGAGTGAACAGTTCTAGCGCCGTCGCTCACTGTACATCATACCTTATTTAATTGCTTGCGTAATCTTTGTAAACATTTAGTTTTTATATACCTAACTTTAGTGGGAAACATACTGCCCACGCAATGATATGTGATATCAGTTTGCTACATAGGTATGGCTACACTGTTTATAGCATACAATTAGCAGTCTCTAAGAAAACACGATCTCTAATAAACCACTGAACTGATTTTGATCAAATTTGGTATAAGGAGTTAACAGACCTTGAAGAATAACATAGGCTATGTTTTATAACGAAAAAATTACTTTAAGGGGTTGATATAAGGGATGAAAGTTTGTATGGAAAATGCGATATAATGGACAATCAAGCGGGCGGAGCTGCGGTCAACAGCTAGTGTTATAAATATTTATTTTTAAACTTTCGCGTTGCATGATTTAATTTATAAACATACGGGAATTTACGCAATTTTGATATAAATTTAAATGACCAGTCAGCTTGTGACCACGGCCGGTGTAACCTAACGTCAAGGAAAATAAGGTACTTACCTACGTAAGTACGAGTTATTCCGCTCACTCAGTGCATGATCGCGTGAATGTCTGTTTTTTTTATATTAGCCTACCAAAGTGACTTCACCCCGCCTGATGGTAAGCAGTCAGTGGAATCCAGGAGTGGTGACCACCATACCAAAAGTCATCGTTTTAAACTACTGGTATGGTGGCCTCCATTATGGCGGCTGGGAATGGGGTAAGGAAAGGGAAGTGAGGAAAGAGGAAAAGGGAGAAATTGAGCCCCCGGCGCTCTCACTCACCAAACAAAACGCAGTACCTAGTACGGATACTACTACTCTTACGGCGATCTTCTATGAGAGGGTAGTACTTCCCTGAACGATCCAGCCCATTCATGCTAAACCAGCGTGGATCTACTACCGTTAAAAATATAGATACCTGAGAAGAAAACAACCCTTCGGCGCTCGCACCCATCGTATAAAACGCAAAACTACCAAATGTATTCTGCTATTTATGTAGATATTCTTACAAGGTAGATATTAGGTACTTCTCCGGTCGATCTAACTGCATCATGCTGTACCAATGAACACCTACTACCAAAAAGCTATCATAGAAACTATGGGATTTAAAATTTTCAACCTTTTACAGTGTGTATTTTTGGTGGTACCATTATTAGGTTAATTATACCATGAGAATCGGTCTCTCTCGTAGTTCATAACTCAAACTCAAAGCATTTATTTCATTTTGATCATAAAGTATGATGCTTATGAAAGTCAAAATTACATGAAGTCAGCCAATTAACCTAAAGCCAGTTCGCTGACGAGGTAGAGCTGTGAGAAGAACTGGCAACAAACTCACGCCACTCTTTTCAATCGCCAGATAATTACAGTATGAGGCGCTCATAGCTCGTTGCGCTCACTGATCGGTAAACGATTAGCGGGTTAAGCAACTAAGACTGCGGCTGGCCCATGGATGGGCGACCGCATAGTGGTATTTGATCTGAGCGTCTCCGTGCTTCGGAGGGCACGTTAAAAGTCGGTCCCGGTTGATACCATGTTGTTAACAGTCGTTAGGTCAAGTCGGATACCTCTATGGGCGACCTGAACAAATCCTGACACTAGGTTGACCACTAACCACTCGATAAATAGTAGTAGTATTACAGTATTCAGTTCGATAAATAAAACAAAATTTGGGACCAACAGAAAACACCTCTTTTACTCAACATTTTGTACGCATTGCACTGCGCCACCGAGGTCGTGAATTACTTTTAGTTTTTGTAATGCAATGTTTTTTATGTTAATTATTTGGAGAAAGGAATAATTAACAAGTGCCAGTGAAACTGAAATCGTTACAGTATTAATTTAATACAAATTAAGAAATAAATAACTATGTAATAATAACACAACAATTATACAGCGCTATATACCCAAAGTAAGCATAATATCTCTGGAACTATCAGTGGAATTTGAATAATTCTTTTTGCGTATGATAGCCCAGTTCTTGAGGAAGGTTATAGGCTATGTAACATCACGCTACTGGCGACGGGAGCAAAGCAGTAAGCAAAGAAGCGGATGAAACCGCGCCGCCGCGTGAAGCTAGTAGAGTAATGTTTCATACTTTTAGGTGATATGATGAATATTATTAAAATACATACCGGCGACATTATTACGACTGTTGGACTGGTAGTAAGGGCTGCCTTGAGACTGCATCACGTTTTCACACCCTTAAAAAAATATATAAAAATATATAATTAACGCGCTATTGTCACGAAGAAATGGCCAGAATGGGTGACGACCATTTTAACCAAACTATACGTGTCATTAATAAACAATTTTCTATCATTCATTTATATTTTTAAAGACAAAATATTGAAATCATGTGCGTAATTAGCTAGTTTTTTTTTCTTTTTGGTCCATTATTAATTTCTCAGTTTCATTTATTTAGTTCTTAATGTTCACAGGTGTGAATACACCTGTGAATATAGAGCAAGGATATGGATTCTACAAAGTGCATAAATACCATCATATCAACCGAAGCACGTCTACTGCAGGTCATAGGCTTCCCCCAATATTTGTCAACTTGGCTGGTCGTTCGCCGCCCTCATCCATCGGTTGCCCGCCATCCTTAACAGGTTGTGGACCTTGTGAGGAGTCTGCCCACGCTGTCGAACATATGCAGATATTTTTTTTATCTTTATTGTATCAGTAATTTTTGGAGTGACGGTCAAACTTGATTTTTACGGTAAATAGATAGTTAGTGGTTTCAGCACAAATGGGCTGGATCGACCGAGGTACTAGGTAGGTGCTCAACGTGGACTAGGCTAGGTGCTCAACGCGCAGGTGCTCTTCGGATAGATGCTCTGGGCTAATACGTCTTGTTTTGTCAACAAAATTGTATAAAAACAAGAATGTAAAGTATATATATTTATTGTCATTACCATAACATGTTATATCAAGTTATGGTATGGTGAATCAGGAACCATCATACACATACCACACTATATCTCGTTGTAATAATATATATATATTGAGAACTGCTAGGGTTGCCACTATCGTATCGATCGACTGCTTCAGTGCTTGAGAAGTTCCGAAGTTAGATTTGTTTAGGTGCTCTATCTATACTATTATATAAAGCGGAAGAGTTTGTTTGTTTGTTTGTACGTGCTAATCTCTGGAACTAACAGTCAGATTTGAATAATTATTTTTGCGTTTGATAGCCCAGTTCTTAAGGAATTTTATGTAACATCACGCTACTGGCGACGGGAGCAGAGCAGTAACTAAAGACGCGGGTGAAACCGCACTGCGGTAAGCTATTTGTTAATAAGGTTGTAAAGTACCCGCGATATAGAGCTCGTTCCATAGTGTAGAATTGCATTGAATTAATTGCTAAGCGTGACGACTAGCAAACATTTCTCTTTGGTAGAGATCTGTGCCTTGTAGAGTCTTTAGCAGTGGCGAAGAGTGACGTTTTGTAAGAGGGAAGCCGGCGCAAAAATTGCTTACCTTGAAGCACGACGTATGGTCTATTTCTACACTATAATAGATATTATAGTCTTTGTGATTTATCTCAAAGGGAAGCCGGTAGGAATCGGGTTATATGGACCCTTCGCCACTGGTCTTTAGGTTGATGATAAATCATCTTACTTTATGTCCGGTTTATTGCCAATTTAACTTGCTTAACGGTGGCTTTTATATACAAACTTTAATCTAAGATTCTAAAAAATCCCAATTTTACGTTCGGCGCTAAAGCGCTGTCAATAATAGACATATTGACGTATTGTAAAAGCGGTTCAGCGCTGAACAAGCGTTGAACGATCCATTGCATAAAATCGGTTTATCAATTAAAGATCGTTTATAGAAACCCAGTAAGAGTTTAAACGTCCTTGTCATAACCGTCATCGGTGACTCCTAATCCTCAACAATAATCTTTCTTTTGTATCTGATAGCATGACGTTAGAGTGTCAATCTACGAGCATCTGTAAGTTTGGTTACTACTGCATAATTCTCATTAGCATAAAGTAGCAGTAGACTGTATGCGTGTGAACCCTAAGTTTGGTTCAACGTTCACGGCTAATGGTCCGCATAAGGGCCGGTTGCCACCAAGTTATTTCCACCAATAGGGAGAGGGCATACCTAGCGCACGCTATACCTGGCTACACATGCTCACTCTCCATTGGTGGAAATAACACATCTCTCTGCTTTGGTGGCAACCGGGTCTGAGGCCACGCCGCTGGGCTGCTGGGCAGACTGCGTCATGTTAGAGAATGCCTTTGGCATTAAGTCCGCCTATATACTGTATGTATGTGAAGTTTTTTAAATAAATAAAATAAATAAATGTTACCCAAAACAGGAATATGTGATGGAATGATTCCGATTTAAGTTAAATCATCACGCTATTATCAGTGTTATCACCTGTAGACTGTATGCGTGTGAACCCTAAGTTTGGCCCACGGCGCATAGCCCGTATATGGCCACGCCGCTGGGCACAGATGCGTGGGCAGACTAGCGCGTCATGTTGCCCAACTGACAAAGAAAAACATGGGTAACTGTTTTTTTATTGCTTGTTTACTACCTTGTTTTTTATACAACTTTGGTGGCAAACAAGGATATGGCTTACCTGTTGGTAAGGGTAATTGTAACATATAGACGTAGCTATAGAAATATTGCTTAGAAAAAGGAAGACGGAGAGAAACAGGAAGAAAAAGAGAAAAGGATTGTAGGGGTAATAATTGGTGTTACGGCGCTCTCTTGCTTTTTCGAGTAAGATGCGTGGAAAGATACTAAGAATTTACGATTGATATCTTGTTATGAAATATCCAATAGGTTCACCCTATACTATCCCCTAATACTATCCCCTATACCCTAACTAGGTTTCCGCAGCGCGATTTCACCCGCGTCTTTGATTACTGCTCTGCTCCCGTCGCAAGTAGCGTAATGTTACATAGCCTCTAACCTTCCTCAAGAACTGAGCTATCATTTGCAAAAAGAATTATTTAAATCCGACTAGTAAGTTCAGACATTATCGCGTTCAAACAAACAAACAAACAAACTCTTTCGCTTTAAGTATAGATCAGCTTTAAAGTTGAGAGAGAGTTATTGCGATTTGTCTGTTTAATGAGGTTGTGTAGGAAAATTGACGCCACCATTTGGCGCCACTGCAACTGTCACATTGGGCCAATCAGGGTTTAACTGACGCATCAGTGCTGCCACCTCGTGGGCAGCACCGATGCGTGAAAAATATTTGTTTTGATAGCGCTGTCAAAATTAAAGGCATTTTACCAAACTGGTAGCGAAAATTTTTCTCACCCTCATTCATAACAAGGCTGGTCGCCCTACCCTTATACTTGTCAAACTTGTTAATAATAAATTCCGTGACTTCTCTTTTCGCGAATTAAGCTTTAGCATAATGTAATAAATAGTCTACAAATGCAGTCACTATTACTCATGAATTTAGCACAAAACAATGACCTTAACTTACTTTATAAGGCGCTGATTGTTTTGTACCAAGAATTACAGTTGTGTTGAGTTGACACCCACAAGTTCTACTTTTGGTATGTTCGTCGTAAATAGGTACGTAGTAAGTAATACACATTGTTATCAATGTTAATACCTTCTCTGTATGAGAAGCCTTTGCTTGCAGTGATAATACCTTTAGATAATACCCACGGTAGAATAGTCTATATTTTATTATGTCATTCATTTTCATAATTTCAATATTTTAACCGCTTTTGTAAATCTGAACGATGCAATACGTCACTATTGCTATTATATTTTCCATAGGCGTATAGTTCAGTCGCTTTACCGAAGTGATTGCCAATTCCGCAAGCTCCGGACACCCAGTTACTCCTCAGTGCCCTTACTTTTCTTCTCCTTACATGGTCGACAACTGCTGGATCATGTCTTCTTACCATTATTTCTGCGATGCTTTGAAAACACAGCCATCTCTATAGGTTACGGTTACCACTTACCATCAGGTGGACCGTATGCCTGTTTGACAAATTGTCACTGAATGTTGTGAAAGGACAACAAGATTTTTTGAATAATAAATAAATAAATAATTAAATATTACCACAACAACCACACAACGCCATCTAGACCCAAAGTAAGCATATTAAATAGGTTGTGATATGGGTTCTAGAATGCGGATAAACATACTTGTAAACTTTTTTTGTAAATACATACATATTATACATAGAAACACCCAGTCCAATGCAAATACAAATGTTCATGCACACAAATAATATGCACTGAGCGGGAATTGAACCCACGACCGCAGAGGTCGTGGGTTCAATGGTAGTCCATACACAGTACCACCGAACCACAGAGGCAGTCAAATCTTATGTCAAGTACAAACTGTGTTTTGCTAAAAGCATGAATAATTAGTTTGATTTGATTTTTCATGCTTTTAGCATGCGTTTAGGTACTTCACATGAGATTTAACAGGTAAAACTAAATACAGACAAAAACACACATTTTTACATATTTTAATCAAAACAAGTCTTCACTATCTGTCTTTTGATAACAAAAACAAGCACCTGATTACATATTAAAGTGTTATTACACCAATCTGTAGATAGGTTATCGAAATTAGCTACCGCTATCTCAGATAACAATCAGATACAACAGTCTCCCTACTTGATCACGACCTTTAAGAAGAGTGTGATATATATAAATTATTTTGCCTTTATAGCACAGTGTAAGTGTGTGCGTCTGTTGTACATGAGGTTCGATTTCAAAAATCGTTTTATTACGCAATGTTTTTTACCATCGGAAATCGAACTTATACTTTTGATTCCGAAAATCGGTCTGGTTCCCGAGGTAGACAAAAAGCCGTAGGACGCAGCTAGTAAGCACATATATTTTAATTTGTCATATCATAGAACAATCTATAATTGTCTATGCTTCATTTAATTCTAATTTATGGATGTCCTTGACTGCCCCAATGCCACACCTTCCGTTTCCTTCACTCTCTCAACGTTTAACAAAGACAGCAGATCACCATGCTTCAATATCAATGTCATTTCACGGCTCGTTTAAGTAACGTCTTACTGCATGTCATGTCTCTCTCTGATATGTGGGTGTTATGTGAGATGCGAGTGGGACGGAGGATACAAGTGCAAGGTCTCAGTATTGATGTGCATACATGCAGATTGATGGCCTACATTTGAATATAATACACCAATTTAGCATTTTTGATGATGGTTCCTGAACTTATTGAACCCCCATACAGGACTTTAATACCAGAGTCCTGTGTCATGGGGGTCATCACACATCACCAGATAACATCATAACATCGATTATAGAAATTACGTCATAAATGTGACCATGTTTTATTAAATCGGGGAGGCTTTTAGAAGCGGGTTCAGAATCCCGCAAGCCAGGAATATCATAGTAATAGATTATCGCCATTAAAAGAGGTATTTCTCGAAGTGCACCAATTTTTTTGCTGACTGGCAGACGAGCGAACAGCCCACGTGAATGTAAGTGGTAACTGTCGCTCATGGACGACTCAGCGTCCCTAGCATTGATCCTGCAATGCCAGGAAACCTGCGAAGTCGCTGCCTACCGTGAATGGAGTGGGGTAGCTGAAATGATTGAGGGAGGTGAGGATAAAGGAATGGAGGGAAATTGGGCCACCGGCACTCTCAAGATATACCATATACCCCCATGTAATAAAATAATGTGATTGAATTGCAATTTTTTGACGGATAGCTATCCTTTATGACATAGCGAGTAAATAAATTACAGTAAAACACACATTATACAAACAGTGTGTGCTCTTTTGATCGAGTTACCTTAAACGCAAGATGCCAAAGAAGGCGTTATACCTAAACATGAAATTTGCATGTAAACGACGTGTGTGTATGAAAATATTAATGAATGTTGAAGAGGCAAACGAGGTATGTTTGGATAGAAGCAAATGAAGTTCTATAGTCTCTGCTTACCCCAGTAAAACCCACATTATACAAACAGTGTGTCATGTTCAATAGCAATAACTGTTGGTAGTCGTGCTGCTGCTATAACTGTCAAATATGTTGTGTTTTGTGCGAGTTGTTTTTTGTTGTGTTGGGGTTGTTTTTCATGTTTGATAAAGTAGGTTCAATTTCTGTTTAGTGGTATTCTGTACTGCTGCGTAAGCCTATGGTTTGATTCTCAACTGAAGTTATTAGGTTTTTCTAGGAGTAAGTCTAAAATTGTGCCTGGTAAATGACAACATGATAATGACATGGTGAAAGAAAGAAAGAAAGAAAATAAAATTTATTTGACACAAAAATAAACATGATAATAACAAAAGCAAAAAGAAATAAAGTACAAAAACTAATACAAAATACAAAAATAACTTAAATGTGTCTAAAACCGTCGGAGGACCCAAAAAGTGTAAAAGGTAAGAAATCATTACGTTTACAGTTCTATTTAGGCAAATAATACATTGGAATCTTTTCAAATCAAATCAAATCAAATCAAATTAATTTATTGCGAACATAAGTCAATACATTGGTGTTAGGGGTGGTAACAATAGCACAGTCATGTTCTGCCATAGAGCATGCAATACGGTTAGTAAAATGTCATTAGTCATAAAATGTTATACAATCTAATGTCAATATCCTAACTGTTTCATTAAATTTGTAGCCTAGAGTCTAATTAAATTACAATAATGATAATAAATAGATATGTCAAACAAAAATAAAATTACAAAAAATATTAGAATTTGTCACATAAATATTGATTAATAGTATAATAACACTTTTCCAGTAACAATTTTTGTAGCCTTACTTTAAAAATATGTATCTCTTTAACATTTCTGATTTCTGGTGGAATAGCATTATATATGCGAGGACCTAGACAAAAGATGCTATCATGCATCACCTTCGTCCTACTAGCGACAACACATAGTTTATCACTATTACGGGCTCTATTGCGGTACTCAAACATTTTTAAATTGTTTTTTACAAATATAGCAGCCTCATAGATAAAGAGGCAGGGTAATGTCAATATTTTTAATTTTATAAAATATGGTTTACAAGAATCAGTCTTATGCAAATTACACATACTTCTGATGCACCTTTTTTGAGCAATAAATACACGTTCTTTCTCTGTCGAGTTCCCCCAGAAAATCACTCCATATCTTAACGTCGAGGCAACATAACCATAGTAGGCAGTTAATACAGCGTCCTGATTCACAGTTTTACTTAATCTAAAAAGTGCATATGAGAATCGGTTAAGCTTTTTACAGATATTTTCAACATGTGGTTTCCAATTCACTTTGTTATCTATGATGATACCTAAAAATTTTGTGTAGTCAATTTCCTCTATTATTTTACCATCATATAAAACATTTGTATTATTATTCTCTCTGCTATTTCGTTGCCTAAAATTCATTATTACAGTTTTTTCTAAATTAATTTTAAGTTCATTTTGCTCAATCCATTCCACTATTAAAGACAACGAGGAATTAATGTCACATTCTAGTTGAGTCAAGTTATTATTTGTAAATAATATAGTGCTGTCGTCCGCAAATAATGTCATACTATGGTTTGTAATGGTTGGCATGTCATTAATATATACTAGGAATAGAAATGGACCTAATATACTACCTTGAGGAATACCTGAAACTATATTTTTTATGTTAGAGTTATGGGTTTTCTCTGTTTTACTTGATATACAGAACCTTTTTAATTCTGTGATCTGTCTTCTGTCGCTAAGGTATGATTTAAGTAACTTATGCACATTACCTCTAACACCGTATAAATATAGTTTTTCCAATAGGATTTTATGATTGACACGGTCAAAGGCTTTGGACATATCCATATAAAGAGCTATTACTGGTGACCTCCTGTCCATATTTGTTAGTACTTCCAGCAAAAAATTATATATTGCTACATTTATTGACTTATTTTTTCTGAATCCATATTGACACGACGTAAATAAGTTATTATGTTCAAAAAAATTGTATAAACAGTTGTATATATATTTTTCAAATACTTTGGTAAATATGGGCAGTAGGGCAATAGGCCTGTAATTATTTAAGTTTGTTTTACTTTGCTTTTTATGAAGAGGCTTTATCACTGCCATTTTTAATTTGTCAGGGTAGATACCGTGTTCTATGCAAAGATTTAAAATGTGGCACAATGGAGAGGCAATAAGAGTTGCTACATCTTTAACTAGTGCAAGTGTTATTTTCATAGTAAAATAACTTACAGTTACTTTCTTTTTATAGAGCTTTCACCTAATTCTAGGAGATTACGGGAACATATTTATATACAATAGCTTAAATTATAAGATAAAAATGGAAAACCAAGTATTATGACACTAAATAGCGACGTTGCCACTCATGACGCGTAAACGCTCTAAGTAGCCTCTAAACTTGCCCCTAAAGCCACGCCACGCCATCAATTCCAAATTCGTTTGCCCAATAGACGCACTGCCCACTGTATCATACTCCAATCAATAAAGGGTAGGTAGGTAAAATTGCAATTCCTTCAGAAAATTCTCATATTTAGGTTTTTGTAGAATATATAATGTTCTTCTATCGTAAGGAAGTTTTTGAGCCATTCATTGCTATCATTCAATCAATCTAATCAAAGTTAACAGAGCAATAAATGTATTGTTTATCGATTGTGTATTACTCTGTAGTGTCGCATTGACGTATCGTGTGTAACACTAATGAGATTCTGCTTTACGAGATCGTAACATTCGCCTGCTCTTACTGATAAATATATAAGTGTACTTACCTTTTACAGAAGGGTCTGTTGTAAATTATAGCTATACTGAGACATTTTATTATCTAGGAAAAATAATGCTAAATATTTACGCTGTACTAATATAAAGCGGAAGAGTTTTTTTTTTTTGTATATTAGCCTACCAAAGTGACTCCACTCTGCCTGATGGTAAGCAGTCAGTGGAATCTAGAAGTGGTGGCCACTATACCAAAAGCCATGGTCTTAAACTGCTGGTATGGTGGCCTCCACTATGGCGGCTGGCTATGGGGTTAGGGGAAGGGAATGAGGGAGCTGAAGAAAGAGGAAAGGGGAGAATTGAGCCGCCGGCGCTCTCACTCACCGAACGAAACGCAGTAGTACGGATACTACTACTCTTACGTCGATCTTCTATGAGAGGGTAGTACTTCCCCGGACGATCCGGCCCATTCATGCTGAAACCAGCGTGGATCTACTACCAAAAAGGGTTGGGGTTGAGGGTTCGATTTCCACGCGGAACAAAAACTTTGTGATTCGTTTGTTTGTTCCTAGTCTGGGTGTACTTCGTGTTTAAGTGTATGTTTGTAAGAAATTTAACTTTTATAAATGCAAAGGTAAATTTAGGATGTGCCAATGAATTTCAAGAAGTCTAAAGTGATGCACAGAAATTAACCAAGTGAAGACGATGACCTACGAGTTTACAACAAAGAAAACAAAGATGGCGCTGTGTAACACTTTTAATCAACTTCTATACAACAACGTCACAAATGTAAGAAAGCCTGACTCGCGATATCAATATTCTCACACCAACTCACTATAGATACAAGTTCCCGACTACCAACTGTCGGGCAGTAGCCCGCCAGCCACGATCACCTAGCCTGCGAGGAGGATCCTTCCTAAGGTTGGAGGTGTGATACCTCCACACTCGACCAGATTTCGAACTCAACTGCTACGAAATCTAGTTATTCCTGATGTATTTAAAACAATATGATTCATCACCTCGATATATTAAATACCAAGTATAAAATAGACTGTTATTTTAAGATAATTATTTTTACACACTGTAAGTGGGCATAACGCCAGTTAAAATTTGTCGGACAAAGGCGACGCTGTGTCTCGTGAGTTTATACAGCTAATAGGGATGTTTATGAAGGAAGGCAGAGTAATTCACTTTCACTAGCTATTTTGAGTGTTGTTGAGAGAGCCGGTTGTCGTATGATCGAGCAACATTTTATACTCCTAGCTAATAGGCTGGAATCAGGGATCGAACCCAACACCTCTGCACGGCGGTTTGTTTACAGTTTACGCTTTCGTACACAATTCATTCAAACTTTCATTACTTTATAAAAAACTAGCAATACTACGTTTGTAATGTTGTGTTCGTGCTTAAAGGTGTCAAGACGTTCTAGTATTTCTAAGGAATGTTCATATACTAGACGACCTCTGTGGTTGGGTAGTACTGTGTATGGACTGCAACGCAGAGGTCGCGGGTTTGATGCCCGCTCAGTGCAAATATTTGTGTGCATGAACATGTCTATTAGCATTGGTCTGGGTGTTTCTGTATATATTGCCCAAAAAAGTATATAAGTATGTATATTCGCATTCTAGAACCCATGACACAAACTATGATAATTACCTATATTATGCTTACTTTGGGTCTAGATATCGTTGTATGTAGTTATATGTAATGTACTGACAAGTGAAGAAACTGGTATTAAGACCTGCAGATGCAGAAAGTTACTTCAATAATTTATCTATTTTTTATAACATTAAAGTCAGCTGAAACCAAAACCTACCGGCTTTTATTAACCCCCATCTAATTCCAATGTCCTTGAGATCCCAACTCATACTTACAAGGTCGTGAACCTCGACAGGGTCATTGCCATTGCGGCTGTGACGTAGCACCAAGGACTTGGGACACACCTCGAACGACTTGCGGACGTGAAGACATCACAGGGTCGTCTCACTTTTATACCTATTAGTCGGCCTAGCATGCGACAAACGAGATTTGTTGAAAGCGAAGGCGCGGTCAATTTTATTTCTTTTTTTTATTGCCGACACTGGCAGATGAGCGAACAGCCCACGTGATGGTAAGTGGTAACTTTCGCTTATGGACGACCCAGAGTCCCTAGCATTGCTCCTGCAATTATTCTGCGAAGCCGCCTACCGTGAAGGGAGTAGGGTAGGTGAAACGATTAAGGAAAAAGGAAAGGATGAAATTGGAAAGCGAAAAAGAAAGGGCCTCCGCCACTCTCTTTTACCTTCTTTTTCATTATTTCCAACATCGTTTTTTTGTATGTTACCGATTGTTTAAAAGAGCTAGTTAGGAGCAGATTAACAAAGTGTACATACTGATGATGAAATACCCTTTTAATATCCTTTTAATATTATATTATAAATGCGAAAGTTTGTATGTGTACATGTGTGTGTGTGTGTTTGTTTGTTACCACTCAGCACCTAAACGGCTGAGCCGATTTCGAGGTGAAAATTGATATTTATTTAGATTCGGTGCCGTAGACGGACATAGGATCCTTTTTATTCCGAAAATCGGTCTGGTTCTCGAGTTCCCTGAAGTAAACCATTTCCCGCGCTGGCGAAGCGGCAGAGCGGAGCTAGAATTGAATAAGCAAAGACGCGAGTGAAACCGCGCTGGGGCAAGCTAGTAAACAATAATTAATGTATGTTATCAATCGATACGTTACAGTCGTATCGCGGTCACCTGTTACCCTAATTTGTGTTCGACGCACCTTTAGTAACGACTACCGGTTATTGACGCATAATACACACCCTCCGATATATTATATTACTATTAGACGTGAGGGTGGCTTTGGCCCAATGGCCTATTTTATTGTTTACGCAGGTAATGAATGCTGAGAACCATTAAAAATAATAATAATATGTGGACACTATCACACACCGTCATCTAGTCCCAAGCTAAGCAGAGCTTGTGTTATGGGTACTAGATAACTGAAATATAACACATTATACATCCTTTTTTTTTGTAAATACATATTTAGAATACATAGAAAACACCCAGACTGAAGACAACTACAAATATTCATTACACAAATATTTGCCTTCCGCGGGAATCGAACCCACGACTCCCTGCGTCCATTACCTGGTTATTTATCCTATTACTATAAATGCGAAAGATTTTGTGTATGTATGTATGTGCGTGCGTGCGTGCGTGCGGCTGAACCGATTTCGATGTAAATTTGTATGTATATAGATTTGGTGCCGAAGACGGACATAGGCTACTTTTCATCTCGAAAATCGCTCTTGTTGCGAGTTATACCAATTACCGCGCGTGCGAAGACATAGGGCTCAGCTAGTTTACTCATAAACCAAAAGCACAGTTATTATGACTTAATCACTAGATATGTACTTAATCGGAACAATACTTAGCGTATGAAGTTTAGATTTGGAGATGGCTAGTTTTAGGAGACAAGGCTATCTTACGAGTAGGTATTTCTAACCAGGTAATACCAGAGGTAGCGCTTGTATTTGCCTGTAAATCCTCCTCAATACAGAACTTATGTTCCCTAAAGACTGCCGGCGTTGTCTTTCCAAGAATTTAAAAAACATTTCTTTGCAAACTCTAGTTGTGTGTGTCATTGACCTACCTACACCAGGTCAGCACATTCTGGCGATTTGCCAGAGAAAATTATTGGTTTACTTAGAAATACAGATTTTATATTGTTTACTTTCTTTATAGACTACTAGAGATCCGCCCTCGCTTCGCTTAGGTATCAGTTTGATTCGATCTCGCAACAAACTCCTACGGAAAATATCATAGCAACAGTGTCGTATTGCATCGTTCAGATTTACGAAGGCGCATTTTTATATGTAAAGTTGAAAGATTTTTTTCAAATCGATAACGTAGATTTGTAGTTAAATCGTTGCAAACAAACAAACATTATTAAATCAAATCTTTTCTCTTTATAATATAAGTTTAGATGAACTGTTAGTATAGTATCAGATAAATTGGTGACAGTTAAAACTTTTGATGAGTATTTATTTATTTATTTATTTATTTATTTATTTATTTATTTATTTATTTATTTATTTATTTATTTATTTATTTACCAACTTACACTGACAGTATAAACCACACGTACAAGTTATTGGTAAGAACTTACATAAAATTAAAATTATTAGAGAAACAGAATAGAATATTTATACACAACAACACTTAAGATAGTAGGAACTTTAACGTATGTACATGACTTATAATAATAAATAAAAGTAGGTAGATAGATACATAGTAGTTTCTATTAAGAAATTGTACTAGGGGATGCAATCAACTCAAGGTAACGCTCACTTATGGTCAAGAGTCTCGGTTCCTTATCACTAAATAGATCCAAAGATTCATCAAATATTAACATATTATTGATATGGGACAAAGCTAGGTACAGAGGGTTGTTCAAAAGAGTTACGGTACTATTTCTAGGCATGTAAAATAGTGGACGCTTTTTATTGGTACGATAATAAAGAAGCTAACGACCCTGATGGTAAATAGTTACCGGTTTGTGTCCCTGACAACTCCAACTGCAGGTGCTCCTACCATATACCTACATTAAAAAAAAAACTTTATTTAAACCTAATATTTTTTTCTGTCACTACAGAAGTTTCTTTACACAGAGGGCATACCACCTCATAAAGCAGTAATATTTTAAACTTACTTTGTGTTTTATCTTTTTATTTTGTACCATTAAAAAACATTTCGATCATACACACCTCTTACAACCTTCTGCTAGCCTAGTACTATTGATCCATTGATCCCCTATTTCCATACCCCAGGGGATCAAAAATCACTTTCAGAGGGATACTTTGCGATTCTTATGCACTCAGTAATCAAATCGTTCATTCGCTCGTTTAGTATAAATTGGTGATTTTTGCTACTGGTGAGCCAAAGGAGGTATGTTTGGAACGCAGCAAATAGTCTCTGCTTACCCCATTAACGGAAGGCAGGGGTGAAGTTATTGTATGTATTTTGTTGATAACTGTCACAAAACTCTGTCAAAGATATCTAGGGGATCAGACCGGAATAAAATATTTATATTGTTTGCATGTTTCAATTATATTATATTACTAGCTGTGCCCGCGACTTCGTCCGCGTGGAATAGTGATTTTGGGCAGCATTTTTTGGATATATCTTTTGGTTTGTTTTGAATTATAATCATCTTCGTTTAGGTGAATAAGAAAAATCTTTACAGTAAATGCTTCTCTATCTACGATATTAGACGGATAGCCATCGCGGGTCAAAGCCATACAGGCTGCTAGGATTACTTACACGTGGCAAATCCACATAAAGCTGACCATGCGAAAAACAGTTAATATTTAGATCCACACTCATTAATTGTCATCGCGAAACATAGGCTCACTGGAAACTGAACTCGTTTAAAACTAAACGGGAAATTGTTTGGAATGAAAGGAATCCGAGGAATAAAAACGCTATAAGTTTTTTTTTTATATTAGCCTGCCAAAGTGCCTCTACTCTGGCTGATGGTAAGCAGTCAGTGGAATTCAGAAGTAGTGGACACCATTCCAAAAGCCAAACTACTGGTATGGTGGCCTCCACTATGGCAGCTTAGTGAGATGCTTCTGCACGCCTCGCTTAAAAGTCCCAGGATGAAAGTTAGGTGGAAACACATGCGCTGGTAAAGAGTTCCAGGCTTTAATTGAGCGACAAAAGTATAAAGTGCTGAACCGTTTGGTTCGAGACCCTTTAGATTGCACTGTGAAAGGGTAGCACTTCAGTCCCGCACGTGTCGTTCTGGATAAAAAGGGAGAGGGTAGAATTAATTTAAAGAGCTGTTGAAAAGACTCTCCGTGGTAAAGGCGATAGAAGACGGCCGTTGAGGAGGCGATGTCTCTTCGCAGCTGTAAAGGCTCAAGGGTCTTAGGCCTCCGGGCTTCCATGATACGGACTGCTCGCAAAAGGCCGCCGTACCGTCTCGAAAATGGTCGCCGGGTCCCACTATCCGGTCACCAACCTGCACGACGAACCACTCCGAGATTATGCGCAACCTGGTGGGGCAGTCTGTTTTTTTTTGGTTAGGTCTAATTAGGTCCTTGTACAATGCCGCGGGCGGCCAGCGGCACCACCGTTTATACGGGTCTCCCTGGCCGGCGGGTTGACCCACACCACCCACACAATGACTCCGCGGATACTCAGCTGGTCCCACACATGCTGCGAGGTCAACGCCATCTAGACCCAAAGTAAGCATATTATATGCTTGTATTATGGGTTCTAGAATACGGATAAACATACTTAAATACTTTTATTTTTGTAAATAGATACATATTATACATATAAACACCCAGACCAATGCAAATAGACATGTTCATGCTACAAATATTTGCACTGAGCGGGAATCGAACCCGCGACCTCACAGTCCATACACAGTACCACCGAAATACAGAGGCAGTCGATTTCCCCCTGACTTTCCCCTCCCTTTCCCCTGACTTCTCCCTAACTACCCCCGCACTTTCCCCTCACTTCTCACTTCTCCCTTCCTTTCCTCTTCCTCCCCCTCATTTCCCCCTCCCTCCAAATTTCAAGTCGCCAACTTCAAAAGCAAAGATCTTTCCATACAATATTTCATCCCTTATTTCACTCCTATAAATCCACCCCAATAAAAAAAAAAAATATGAGCGTATTTTTTATTCAAAGCTGTAACTTAAAAAATGAAGACGTTTCATACAATCGATTTCATCCCTTTTCATACACTTAAGGGTTGAATTTTTAATAACCCTTTCTTTGTACACTTCTAGACATAAAGACAAACACACCCTCCAAATTTCAAGTCGCTACGACCAGCAGTTTAGGCTTTACGTTGTCTGTCAGTCAGTCAGTCGGTCAGGACAAAGCCTTTTATAATATGTATGGATGTATGGATTAGACGTATAGCCATCAGGGATCAAAGCATACAGGCTGCTAGTAATGCTAACACGTGATAGAGCCACATAAAGCTGACCGAAAAACAGCTAATACTTAGATCCACACCCACAACTTTTAGTGTCTTACCTTTACTTTAATTACTTAATTAATTAATTACTTTAATTAGTCATTGCAAAACATAGGCTCACTTTAAACTGGACTCGTTTAAAACTAAATGAAAGACTGTTTAGAATGACAGGAATCCGAGGAATAAAAACACTATCAGCTATTCCGCAACCTGTTAAAATATCTGCTTCTATAAGATTTCGTAGTAAATTAACGAATGTTCGATGTGATTCTTTAAAGTGGCATAACTTTTTTATTTATGAACCGATTGACATGAAACAAACACTAAATGTTAAGTGAAGCTTACCACAATATATTAGTGAAAACCATATTTAAATCGGATAAGCCGTTTCTGAGATTAGCGTGCACAAACGCACAGACAAACAGACAAACAGACAAACAGACAAACAGACAAAAATTTTAAAAATCATTGTTTTGGGTTCTATTTGCGTTGATATAGGTCCCAATAGTATTTTTTCTCATATATCTTCCATGTACAGACAGCGATCGGTTACATTTTTATTATATGTATAGATTTATAAAAAAAATGTAATTACTCATTTGCAAACAAAATAAATTTATTTCTTTCTTTCTTTCTTTCATATAAATTACTCTTTTGTTTCTGATCCCCTGTACGGGGGATCAGAACGGAATAGAAAATAAAATTAAAATAAGCCGATCCCCGGGGATCCGATCTGGGGGATCACACCGGAATAACTCTTAAAAACAAGGATAGAGACAAAGTAAGGTTATACTTAGATTGCTATATGAGGTTGTGGTAATCACGGAGATCACGACTCACTATTGAAAACAATATTCTACCTTTACAGGCAGAAAAGCAGCGTCTTTTCATAGAAGTGTGGCTAGTGCTATCAGCTATCTGGTGGAAATTGTTCTATTTGGACCTAAACATCATTATCTACCTTTAAACATAGACCTTTTGTTATAGCCATAAAAATCGACCATGATCAGTCTACTTACCCCATTCCTGTCGTTGATCCATCTTGTGCATATTAATGTCCTATACTGAGTACCTCATAATCTCTACTCGAGAACCTTTAGGCGATATACACACTGCCCCGCAGTACGCGCAGTGTAGCCGTTCCTTCGCCTCGCACACCGCAGTGCGAGGCGAGGGAACGGCTACACTGCGTGTTAATGCGTTTTCAGTGTGTTGTACCACGCGTGATTTGTATACAAAGAGAGTTACTTACAAACAACACAAGAACACGCACGCCCGCCCTACGCTCCGTGATGCGGGGCAGTGTGTGAATCATCTTAAATCGATGGACGTTAAAGAAAGACGGGTTATTTGTATCGATTTGACTCAAATATGCATAACGAACCGATTCACGATAGTATCGATGTTAGTGGCGTGTTGTGTCATGTTTGTTTGTAATAATTCAATATTCTTGTCTATGATACTCACACACGCAACATTGTAGATATTTTTTTATTGTTTATGACTTTGATGTTTTGCTCATCAAATTAGATAACAAACTCGCCCCACCTGATGGTAACACCAAAAACAAGGTTAAGAAACAACCAAGTCGCTGTCGAAAAGAAAAAAGTCAGCATTTCTATTCAATGAAGATTGTGATAATTTACAATTTCAATAAAATTATAAAATAAACCAAATATTGTATTTTTTATTCAACTAAAGTGGCAAATAAGCGGCGCTAATATGGCAGTCACCGTAGTCTGTGTAAGTTACAATAAGTATTATGAGTTTATGACTCGTGCGTTGTAAAGGGTGGCGGGCAACCGATGGATTAGGGCGGCTAACGACCGGCCACGGTGGCGATAACTGGGGAAAGGCCTATGTCCAGCAGTGGACTTGTTTCGGCTGATATGATAAATATTTTTTTATACAACTTTGGTGGCGAACAAGCATACGGTCCACCTGATGGTAAGTGGTTACCGTAACCTATAGAGATGGCTGTTCTCCAAGCATCGCAGAAGTAATAATGCTTAGAAAACACAACCAAGCCGTTGCCGACCACTGACAAGAGGATGAGGAAGGAAAAGGGACACGTTAAGAGGATCGAGAGGTATTTGGACTGCCGGCGCTCTCAATGATAATGTTGCAGACCTTTTAACTGCTTTCTTAAAGAACCATTTACTTTAACAGTTGAATTTTAACTATGTTTGAGTGTATGTATACGTGATTTAAAGCTACTGCTCCAATTGCTCCAATTTGCTCTCCAAATATAATCAAAACTAAAGCTTATAAAAGCTTGATGTGCCCCAGTCACGATACAGTAGCATTTGTTGTTACTCTCTAAAGAAATGTATTGTGTAGTGATTAAAGTATAATTTACGTTGTATTTTTGAATTGTTTAACTATAAGTCACAAGTTTTGTTAAATTGTTTATAAGTTTTTAGAATTCACACGTGGAAGTAGTAATTTACCGTGGAATAGAAATAATTATTCTGAGCAAATATTTATCTGACCAATATAAAGAAGAAAGATTAAATTTTTTGTCTTTTGTTACGATTTAATTGGGAAACTGCTCGACCGGTTTTCACTATTAGAAAACTAAATTTTTACCGAGTAACATAGGCTTTATGGGAAATACTAAGCTGTTGCCCGCAGCTCCACCCGCGTCAATGTCAAGTCATGTCAATGTCAGTTATAATCTCTGTTTACATTGACGGTTTTTTATAAAAAAATTAATCTCTTTGAGCCATTTTTAGGATAGACGATGATAGCCTAAACTATTGTACTATTGACTGGCCTGTTGGTCTAGTGGTTAGTGACCCTGACTGCTAAGCCAAAGGTCGTGGGTTCGATTCCCACCCAGGACAAACCTTTGTGTGATGACTTGATGAGCATGATTGTTTGTTCTGTGTCTGGGTGTAATTTATCTATAATATGTATGTATTTACAAAAAATAATGTATATAAGAAGTATATCAGTTGTTTAGTACCCATAACACAAGCAAATATAATTGCTTAATTTGGGGCTAAATGGCGCTGTGTGAATGTGGTAGAACATTAATATTAATATTAATAATTGTCTCGTCTATCATGTTGTTTCCCGAGGTCTAATTAATCTTCATACCAAATTTCATGAAAATAGGATCACTGGTTTAGGCGTGAAAGCGTAACAAACAGACAGACAGACAGAGTTACTTTTGCATTTATAATATTAGTATGTCTAGTATGAATTTGTAGGGCGAAAATTTAGTCTGCTTAAAAAGACAGGTATCTTAACCTCTACGCCTAACGCTATCAGAGTACACTAGACATACGATTAACAAGTTACAATAGGAGACTTGAAACCCATTGAACGCATCACTACCATTGCAATACATGTTCTTTTGTTATAGCTATAGAATATGTATTACATTGTTTGTATGTAGTCGGTGATATCGCTAAGTAGTACCGCAGTGTACTAGTCGTACTACCCTAAGGGTGTGTTTAAGGTAATTTGCTACCTTTAGTGCATTTTAAATTGGGGTTCAATTCACTAAAATACTGCATTTAATATCAACGAAAACAGACGATACTGTAAGAAGCGCTTCCCGCAGCGCGATTTCTCTGTCTTTCTCTTACTGCTCTGCTCCCGTCGCCAGTAGCGTGATGTTACATAGCCTATAATCTTCCTCGAGAACTGGGCTATCATACGCAACAAGAATTATTCAAATACAATTCAGTAGTTCCAGAGATTATCGCGTTTTCAACTGAACCTAAGTTATGAGGTAGTCACGGACGTAAACATGTGATATAAGTATAGTGTAATAATGTGTTATGTAGGTACTTAAATTAGATACAAAATAATAAATAATACCAGCCTGTTTACTGTCCCACTGCAGGGCAAAGGCCTTTTCTCATATAGAGAAGGATGACCATTAATCACCACGTGCGCTCAAAGCGGATTGGCAATTTCAGACTTTTAAGTCCAGGTTTCCTCACGATGTTTTCCTTCACCGTAAGTCAGATATTTCCAGGATTTTAAAAAGTACATATGACTTGAAAAATCACATTGGTACTTGCCCGGATTCGAACGCACTACCTCGTGTTTACGAAGCGGGTGCCTTATCCACTGGGTCATTTTGAAATGAAATGAAATATGTTTATTGATATAGCCTCTCAAACGTCCACGCCGCTAACCGTCAATGCACAGAAACGTCACGATGAAAGTGTTTAATTTCGCGCTAGAAATCGCTCGGTATGTCTACCGACAAAAACGTTTGTCAAAAGGAAGTTATACGACCTATATTAAAATTAAAAATACCGTATTATAGCTTAATGTATAGACAATATGATTATTTAAAGTAGTCTCCAAGCCCAGATTGAAAAATTTAAAATAAATGGAGAACTTTAGATATCTAGATATTTTTCCTCATATGTCAACATTATTGGTTTTTTGTAAAAACACCATGCAATCTGCAACAGTTTTAACTATGGTGAAAGAAACTAGACTATATTTGCTTTAAAACGAGATCAAAACATTTATGCTCTATGCATCATAACTATTTTTGATAAATTAAACAAAAGAGGTCTGGTTATCGTGATTTTCGATACAATCGCGAGATGTCTGAATATGCAAAATGGCCGCCCGGGGCTGTGCAGACGAGATACTTTCTTTGATTTTCTAAATTAACTTAAATTATTTTGCAGTTCTACTTTACTATTTTAGTGAATTAAATTAATACCCTATAGGTAAAAAAGTTGTTACATTGTTGTGCATTAATATAAACAGACATGTAAAAGAGGAAAACAAAATAATATTTAGAACACAAAATCCGACACCAATATCTCGTCTGCACAGACCTTTTACACGTAACCGTCAAAGAACACTCCAGTGCCTATTGCGTGAGCGCATTCTATCGATGTATTTACTTACTTTGAATCTGCTTAAAACACTGTGAATTGTATTGTAAACATATATTATACTTGAATCTAGATGAAATAATTAAAGTAAGGACATTCATTCAATCACAAAATATGTATTCACTTAAGTTTTATAACCAAAAATTTGCAGCCA
Organism: Parascotia fuliginaria; assembly: GCA_963082885.1. Taxonomy (NCBI): domain Eukaryota; kingdom Metazoa; phylum Arthropoda; class Insecta; order Lepidoptera; family Erebidae; genus Parascotia; species Parascotia fuliginaria. Next base: position 170,426 of record OY720198.1, on the reverse strand, counting down.
TTTTGACATACGATGAACCATCTCCAATTAGATAATTTTTCAACCATAGCGCAAATAAAACTATGATTCTCTTATATCATGGACACGAGCAAATCTTTAGAAAAGTTTTGATATAATACACTATACGATTTAAGTAATAAGAAAGAAGAACTTACGACATAATTGCGGACACTCCTCAGCGTGACGCACACACAAAAGTCACTCAACTTCAAACTGATATATAAAAACAGATTAAAAAGAAATGCATTTTTTGTACATTTAGGCGCCATTTACGTTTAGTTGCGCGTCTTAAATACCAGACAATATGCAAAAAGGAGTTTTATTACAACCGTATAAAGCTGATTTGCCTATAGACGACACTCTAGTGTACCCGGGCGTAAGATGACAAAAACTTTTTAGTTACTCAAGTGTCTCCTGACGTTTGAGTGGATAGGTTAATTAAATTAACACATATGAACGTCAAAGTTTTCAAAATGTCAGCAAATTAACCTACAGCCAGTACGCTGACGAAGTAAAGCCATTAGAAGAACTGGCAAGAAACTCAGGCAACTCTTTTTAATCGCCAGGTTATTACAATTTTTGTAAGTTACAGTTTCAAGTAGCATGCAAAGTGACGCAGGCAATACACTTGACTCGACTAAATTAGATAGACTTCACTTAATCGAACTCGGGCAGTTCGTGCGGACTACAGAACAACTGGCAATCTTTACCTTCGTTAGCGAATTGCTCGTAGACAAATTCGCTGACATCTTATTATTTATGACGTTCTGTATCATGTAAGTATAACGAGTTTTTGTCCTTTAGTGTCAGTAACGAGTGACACTGACAATAATGAGTGTATCTGCTTTCATCGAGTGCAGTAAGCGTGCGTGTTGCGTGAATGATGCGGTATCAGTGCGTTAAGTATAATACTTAGACGCGCGTGGCTAATGATGTGATGTTAAACCGCGAGCGGCGAATTCTCAATTTCCCTCCTTTTTTTTGTTTGTGAACGAAAGAAGAAAAAGCCGCACTACTTCTGATATAAGGTCTTTGACATAATCTAGTAATAGCAGCCTGTTATTGTTACTATTTGTTACACTGCTAAACTAGCCCTCTTCTCATTCAGAGAAGCTCTTGCAATGCCAGGGCCTCTGCAAAGGCGCTGCCTACCTGCCCCTAAAGGAGAAGGGGTATGTGAAGGGATTAAATTACACATTATCTAAACTAAATAAAGAGACAAGATTGTATTTTTTGTATGTTTATTTGTTTGTTTCTTTGTTCCGATTTAAATCAAGATCAAGTAACCGATTTAAAAAATTATTTCACCTTTATTAAGCTACAAATAAATAATAAATAAATAAATAATTTGTTTATTTCTCACCAAAACCGAAATACAGTGAAAACAACTTAGGGCTAAGGTATAAGTACAAAATTCCGGTTGTGGGTCGCTGGTGCCTGCGGTAGGTATATATATTACCTGTGCTACAGGTCACCAGGTCTCCACTCGAAACCACGTAATACTATGTAAATATCTTAGCTTAATAACAAAATTAACAGAGATAAACAAAAGGAAAGAAAAAAAATATCCTTTAAATTGGAACAAAAAGAATGTGTGTGTGTGTGTGTGTGTGTGTGTGTGTGTGTGTGTGTGTGTGTGTGTGCGTGTGCGTGTGCGTGTGCGTGTGCGTGTGCGTGTGCGTGTGCGTGTGCGTGTGTGTGTGTGTGTGTGTGTTTGAATGTGCGTGTATTTGTGAAGGTACTATGTCATAACAAGCAGGAGTGATTCACTCTCGTCATAGCTTTGTTTATGAAGCCACTCAGTAATAACGATACTACACTTATATGTATTTGAATTAAAAATATGTAGCCTTTTATGAACTTTTTTATATAAGAAGGGCCCAAGGAAGATGAAAAATCTGCGGCTAAACGAGGTTTTAATCTGGGATGAAGAAACAACAAGGTGATTACGACGGGTAGTTATACTAGGATAAACTGTTAGAGAATGCTGTTTAAGAACTGTTGCTTTAATAAATAATTGTCTAACGGTAAGTACTTTGCAGAATTCAAATAACTTGATGGTTGGATATAGGCGAGGTTTAGACCAGCATACTTTTAGCACAGCTCTTTGCGCGCGTTCGAGTTGTATTAGGTGAGTTTTTGCGGCACCACCCCATGTTGTGATGCAATAACTGAGAATAGACTGGCAAAGCGCCTGATAAACCATTTGTAAAACTTGAGCATCAGCTGAATGCCAAAGTTCTTTAAATATATATATGAGTTTACGAACTCTACTGGATAAGTATTCGATGTGGTCTTTGAAGTCTAATTTATTATCAATAATAACACCTAGGTATCTTAGGCAATTAACTTTTTCTATGTGATGTAAGCTGCTTTCACCTGTACTAGTGGGTAGTCTGGCGGTTACTCCGAAAGTATTGTCAAGGGGAATTGGGGAGCGTATTGAAAATTCTATTATTTTGGTCTTAGTAACATTTAACGTAAGAAGATTGTCAGTGAGCCATTTATTAACCGTATCCAGCTGTTAGATGAGAATACCAGAACAGTGTCATCAGCATATGAGAAAATTGCTCCGTTGTTAATGGTTAGGTTGCAAAGATCGTTGATGTAGACGAGGAACAAGCTCGGACCAAGTATGCTGCCTTGGGGCACGCCGTATTCTATAGAGGTTTCAGAACTGGTATATTCAGAAATTTTGACAGACTGTAATCGGTCTGAAAGATAACTACGTAACAGGGACAGTTGAGTTCCTCTTATTCCTAGCGATTCAAGCTTGCTAACAAGCGTGGGAACCGAGACCGTGTCGAAAGCCCGTGCGAGATCAAGAAAAAGTGCGACACATTTTTCATTTTTATCAAGTTTTTTAACTAAAAGATCCACCAAACTGTGAACTGCATCGTCGGTAGATCTATTTTTTCTAAATCCATACTGATTCTTGGATAAAAGGTTTTGGGTTTCTAAATAATTTACTAGCCTGATATTAATAATTTTCTCTACAACTTTTGATAAGGCGGGGAGGACTGATATAGGTCTGAAGTTCTCGACACGGTCACGATCCCCCGATTTGTAGATCGGGTGAAGAAGAGCTTTTTTAAAAGGTGAGGGGAATATACCTGTGGAAATCGAAAGATTGCAAATGTAAGTAAGAGGGGGTACAATGATTGAACTAAACTTTTTTAAAAGACTAGCTGAAATACCGTCCCACCCAACCGCACAGTTTGTTTTTAGAGACATTATTATACTGAGCACTTCAGTCTCGTCGGTTTCGAGCAACACAAAGGAATCCTTGGACTTGGATAGTATATTAGGTGTGATAGGCGATGAGTACTTCTGAATATTTTCCGCGAGCTGTTTGCCTACGTTAGCAAAATATGTATTAATTTTGTTAATTGTCTGTTGTTTGTCGAACCCAGGTTTTAGAAGTTTACACGCTGGAGATTTGACTTTAGTGCTGTTAGTGACTGACTGTATAACTTGCCATAGTTGCTTTGAATTTTTACCAGCTTTCTTAAATTCATGTTTTTCGTAATCTCTTTTCGCTTTTCTGAGTATTGTTGTACAAAAATTACGATATCTTTTATAAGTATCAGACAGAATTTCATTTGATTGGTCCCTTCTTAATTTCTTATATAGATTATCGCGGTGACGTATGCACCTTAATAGACCGGCGGTAATCCACGGTTTAATAGGGCGTCGCCTACGAGACAACTTGACAGTTTTTGTATTTAGGGTCAGTACAGACATAATTGGTACCATAAATAATTGAGTAGCAAGGTTTGGATCTTTCGCCTTGTAGACTGGATCGAAATCAATGCTGATCAGGTCGTTATAAAGTTTGTTTTCGTCAACCTTAGTCGTGGTGGAGCATGTCTTTCGGACCAGTTTTTTCAGAGATATTGAAAGTAACACTGCAAAATGGTCTGTTACTGTTGTTTCCAACATTAGTATTTTTGATGGCAGTGTTGTCTTTAGGTTAATGTGGTCAAGACAAGTTTGACTATGGGTAGGGAAGTTATGACCAGGGAAGAGACCATGATGGCCAATAAGATCAAGATAGTCCAGCGTGTAGGTACTATTTTGGCCTTGGGCTATGTCAAGGTTTATATCACCCGCAAGGACAATGTTTCTATAGGACTTAAGGTTGGTGAGTAAACGATCTAAAGATTGTATAAAGTTTGATGGGTCTTTAAATGCGTAAGGTCTATAAATTGCAAGTATTGCCAATTCCGAGCCCATTGTTATTAACAGACTGCTGGCTTCTGACAGATCTGGCTCAGATACTTTGATGTTTGATAAGGCTGAGTTTATGTAGACAATAACACCGTCATTTTTATTGTGCGTTATTAATGTTTTAAATGCAGTGTATCCGTCTAATTCCGGTGTTATTGGGTTACAAGAAAGCCAACACTCGCAAAGTACAATTAAGTCGACCGGTTTATTTATTCTATGTAACAATGTTAAAAGTCCAGAGAAATTTGCTTTTACACTGCGAATATTCTGCAATAAAAGGGTTAAGTAAGAAGAGACTGTAGGTAATAGTTTGATACAATCGTCGGGATTACATATTAATGAATCACAAAAAACAACATTATCTATGTTAACCAATAAATCATTAATTGCTGCGAATGTTAAATAGGTTGACTGTCAGAGGGTAAACACGAGTACTTATGAAAATCAAAATCGACTGCTTTTTTTATAAGACAAGTTATGAACAGTTAGTTTTTGCGCTAGGAAATTATCACGTCTACCAGTTGTTATTAAATTGTTTACGTTGTATGGTGACGACGTCTGCAACACTTTATTTTGAAACTTAAAAACAATTAATGTTGTTGTGATGAATAGTGTAAGTGTAGTGTTTTTGTATTGTACATAGTGTAGCATATGAGTGTGTTTGTTATTTATTATTAATTTTATATTGCATAAATGAGGTTTAGTAGTATAATTAATCAAACAAAGAACAAATAAAAAAATAAAAATGCAATTCGTAGGTAGTTTTACAAACGAGCGTAACGTAGAATGAGTAAACAACAGCTGTCCTTCCAAGAACTCAGTAAAGTTTGTGGTACATTGAGACCAATCACAGTTTAGATTAATTAATGAACATGGAACATAGTATAAAAAACTTACAGTGTTAAATAGTCAGTCTTTTTTTAAATTGGCTAGATCACCTTCATTTCGAATCACCAATCGTGTACCACCATCATTTTTCTTCATATAAATATTGCCTCTCTTGGTCCAGCAATATTTATACTCCAAGGTTCTTGCGGCGTCGCGGGCCATGGAATACAGCTTTCTGTCCTTGTTGGTGAGACTCTCACTGACATATATAGGTATGGCAGGGCCCGGAGTACCGATAGATAGTGAAGAAAGTTTGTTATGAGGGTTTTTCTGATTAAATTCCTTTATACCACTCAAAATCTTGTTCTTAGACAAGACAGTGGTCAAGTCAGTTATGACCGTGGAAATACCAGACTTGGTTTTAATTCTGTATATGTCCTTTATTTCCGAAGATTGCAAAGTAGTGTTGAAAGACTTGCAGGTTCTTAGTACAACTTCACATAAATCTTGTTGTGTCTCATGCTTTACTTGCTGAGGTAGATTGCGAAACTCGATAACTGTGGACTTCAACTTTTTTTGCATGTCGTCTATTTTGCTCTCTAATGAGGAAATATAACTTAAATTTTCTTGACGTTCACGTTCCATTTCTAGAAGTCTCCCTCTAATATCTTCGTATTGTGATGACATAAATTTAATAGATCGCTCTAGTTCGTCACTGGTAGCTTGAATGTTACTATTTTGTTTCTTCAGTTCGCCAATATCTGAGCAAAGTTTGTTCAAAATTGCATCCTGATCCGATTTCCAGTTTGTCAACAAGGCTAGAAGTTCCTCCTTTAAGGAAAGGTCTCCAGTGCTGGTATCTGATTCATCGCGAGGTCGTTTCGGTCTCCGGCTGACAAAACTGTCTAGGTTGTCAGAATTGAGGTTAGAGATATCATTTTCAGATGAAACTTGGTGCACAGCAGCTGCACTATGCCTATTGGGAGGCGTTCTCATCGCTGACATATTTGATGCAATATAATAAGTTCACAGTTACAGTGGTTAATTTAGTACGGCCAGAATAGCTTGATCTTTGCGCAAGGTGAATACGACAGCGTACGGGGTCCTTGTTACAATGGACACGAATACAAAAGGGTGACTCGGTAGTCGCCGACCGGTTTGTGAATAGAATTATAGAAAATAAATATTTTGAAGCAAAATGTTGTGAACACGACTGATCGCTACCGCGGTCCGAGGGAAGGTCAAATAGGATGTGTACCATACCTAGGCTAAATTTTATGATGTTTAACATACTTTAGTCATTTTCAAAATATCAATATTTTAAGCACCTTTGTAAATCTAAATGATGCAATACGACACTATTTTTTATATTTTTTTTATATTATAGCCTACCAAAGTGATGGTAAGCAGTCAGTGGAATCCAGAAGTGGCGGCCACTATACCAAAAGCCATCGTATTAAACTGCTGGTATGGTGGCCTCCACTATGGCGGCTGGGAATGGGGTTAGGGGAAGGGAATGAGGGAGGCGAGGAAAGAGGAAAGGGGGAAATTGGGTCACCGACGCTCTCACTCAACGAACGAAACGCAGTAGTACGGATACTACTACTCTTAAGTCGATCTTCTATGAGAGGGTAGTACATCCCCGGACGATCCGGCCCATTCATGCTGAAATCAGTGTGGATCTACTACCGTAAAATTTTGCTATGATATTTTCCACAGGAGTTTGTTGTAAGACCGAATTAGGCTTTTGATACTGAAGCGAAGCGAGGGCGAGTATATAAATATGTTAGTAGAAGTAACGTTGTGAGGAATGTTTACAATTTTAGATTGCGTGACGCGGTGGAAAACAATAAATGGGAAATATTATTTATAATTTAATGTCAAAGTTCAACAACTTAAATACAAGGTTATAATAAAAATAGCTGAAAAGTTTGTGGAATGTACTCCTCGTCGTGATTTTGCTGAGGGACTACATTGAGTTCTTCAAGAAAGAAGTTAAAACGTGTTTAACAGGGTCGACAACGCGCTAGTGATACTCTTGGTGTTGCGTCATTAGGCTACGGTAACTGATTACTATCAGTTAGGCCGTATGCTTGTTTGGCACTTTAGTTATATAAAAATCCATACTAATATTACAAAAGTATGTCTGTGTGTCTTTTACGCTTTCACGCCTAAACCACTGAACCAATTTTAATGAAATTTGGCATAGATATAGACTAGACCTTGGAGAACAACATAATAATATGCTATCTTTTATCGAGAAATGGCTGTTGATGACAGTCAATAATAAAAACTGGCTGCCTCAGTGGCGCAGTAGGAGTGCGTTCGATTGATGTGTAGGTTTCATTTCTATTACGGGAAAATTTTGCAGTATTATGTATTTTTGGCCAAATCTAGTTTTAATTGTATTTATGTGTGTTTATTGTATGAGTAAAAAAGCACACAAGCATTCTCATATTAAGACAAAAAGATAATTTACTAAAAATATGTAATAATTCTCTTAAACAATAATGCTCATCGCAACCAATAGAAAAGTGATGTATAATGAGATTACTGATGAAGCCATTCTAAATTTTACTGCAATGTGCATAAGGTAAATAATACCTACCATAAAAATCTATTTTGTTTTAAGCCTCTGTTCAATTAAGGATGCGGACATGAAGTAATAGTTACAGTATTCATAGACAACGTCCGTACAGTTTCAATTTCGCGCTTGTCAGTGACCTCGGCTATATGGCACAAAGCCAGTAGCTTCCGATGCCATTGATCGAGCCTTAGACATTAACTAGAAATTAAGTATTTTGTTAATAAAGTTTTTGAATGCAACTAATAAATAATACCAGCCTGTTTACTGTTCCACTGCAGGGCAAAGGCCTCTTCTCATATAGAGAAGGCATGTGCATTAATCACCACGTGCGTTCAAGGCGGAGGCAATTTCAGACTTTCAAGTCCAGATTTCCACACGATGTTTCCCTGCACCGTCAGTCAGAAATGTCCAAGATAAACCTAGAAGGGACATATGATTTGAAAAATCACATTGGTACTTGTCCGGATTCGAACCCACTACCTCGTGTTTACGAATCGGGTGCCTTATACTCAAACTCAAAGCATTTATTTCACTTTGATCATAGAGTATGATGCTTATTAAAAGTCAAAATTACATGAAGTCAGCCAATGACCTACAGCCAGTTCGCTGACGAGGTAGAGCTGTGAGAAGAACTGGCAACAAACTGACGCCACTCTTTTCAATCGCCAGATAATTACAGTTTTTTGTATGAGTTAACAATTTTAGAACATCAACGCAACCAAAGAACCATACAAAGTAATTATTACAATTAACCAATTAATTTAATTACAAGATTAAAAAAAGAAAAAGAGGACTTTAATTATTTAGTTTCATCTAGTATGGTAATTTGACTACGTATTTTCAAGCTACAAAGCCATTTCGACTTTTTAGTATTTTTTGATTGAATTACATCAAAAAATAATACTAAAAAGTCGAAAGGGCCCTGTAGATTGAAAATACGTAGTCGATAACATTATTATTATAGCAGTTTGTTATTATCCCACTGCAGAGAAAAGATTTTTCTCATATAGAGAACTAGCTGTCGCCCGCAGCTTCGCTTGCGTGGCTTAACAATGTACTGTCAAACCAAGTGAATCATGATCCACCATAAGCTCATTTTGCCAATCCATCTAAATGCAAAGTCGAAATTCGTCTGAATACAGATTTCTTTGGCAACGAGCTTGTTATCATTTTATTAGACACTGACATTTTACTAAGTACACTGTTGCTACGTTAGTATTCAAAACGTCCTAAGTACATACATACTAAGCACACATAAAAGTTTGACAGATTTAAGCGAAATAATAATAATAATAATAATAATAATATTCTACCACATTCACACAGCGCCATCTAGCCCCAAATTAAGCAATTATATTTGCTTGTGTTATGGGAACTAAACAACTGATATACTACTTATATAATTTTTTTTTTTTGTTGTAAATACATACATATTATAGATAAATTACACCCAGACACAGAACAAACAATCATGCTCATCGCACAAAGGTTTGTCCTGGGTGGGAATCGAACCCACGACCTCCGGCTTAGCAGCCAGGGTCACTAACCACTAGACCAACAGGCCAGTCAAATATTAGCAATAGGGTCATGAGTTCATGATTCAGTTTAGATCTAAGCAGAGCTTGTGTTATGGGTACTAGATAACTGAAATATAATACATATACATACTTTTTTTTTGTAAATACATACTCATAATGCATAGGAAACACCCAGACCGAAGACAAATACAAATGTTCATCACACAAATATTAGCCTTCCACGGGAATCGAACCCACGACCGGTGTCGCAGTCAGTTACACTAACCACTAGACCAACGGTGCAGTCAATTTTAGTTGGTTCGATAGTACACAATTATCTATATGAATGTCCTATGCTATTTCTATGTCTTATTGTGATGTATGAGCTAAGTACTAAGTACCTTATCATTGCGTAAAGTTTCATTAAAATCCATTCAATAGTTACGTGAAAATATATACTATAGTTACTATACTACAATTAGTGGGTAATACAACTAATACATACTTCTGTCTACCCCTTCAGATAAAACGTCGTACAGTTGTGATACTAATATAGCTCGTAGATTGCATAACCGAGTGTCGCAACAAACTGTTGACAGCGAGTGAACATTGCGATCTGTTGTATGTAAATGTAATGGCAGACGAGTGCAGTGCACCCGGGTACGTAGTAGGGTTACCACATGCTAATACTATTTAAGAATATACACTGACGGACTCATAAACTGCATCAAAGTAATAGACGACTTTGAAATAAATATTTTAACCAAGTATGCAAACTTTCTATACAGATTAAAATTAAAACCTCTAGATTGGTTCGTGTACTTTAAAACAGCGTAGGGTCATATCCTTAAGTTTAAGTTTGTGTACTGGAAAGGACCTTAAGACTTTCTTGAAGAAAAAACAGAAATTTAAGGAAAATTGGTTAAGTTAAAAAAATGGTTTTAACAATAGACACAAACTTTATGCAAGGGTTTATTTATGTTTTAATAAGGTGTATTGCCTCCACGTGCCCTTATTATGGATTCTAATCGGTTCCGCATAGATTTTATTAGGGTTATTAAAAGATCTTGCGGAATATTGTCCCATTCTTCTGAAAGTGCTGTTCTTAGTGCTGCCACTGTCGTGGGCACAGGATTTCTCGCATATACAGCTCTTTTTAAATTGTCCCAAACATGCTCAATGGGATTAAGACCCGGGCTGCGTGCTGGCCAATTCATTGTACGTATCCCAACCTCTTCGCAATATTGTCGAACTTGTGCAGCAGCGTGCGGCCGGGCATTATCCTACACTAAAGTAAAATTTTCGCCTATGAATCCCATGTAAGGCACCACGTGATCTTCGAAGATCTCTGTTATGTAGCGATGTGCTGTCAAACCCCCTCTATTACCGTTTTGACGGACCATGTCTATGAACACAAGTTCTGTTCGCCCGTTCATCGATATACCACCCCAGACCATACACGAACCGCCTCCAAAAGGAACACGCTCCTCAATGCAACTTTGAGCATATCGCTCCCCACGTCGACGATAGACTCTTCTGCGACCATCTGCACCATATAAACATGTCCTACACTCGTCCGTGAACAATACGGAGGCCCATTGCTCTTCTGTCCAATTTAGGTGATCACGCGCAAATCTTAAGCGAGCTTGTCTGTGAGTTACAAACAACTTTGGACCATTTGCTGGTCTAAAAGGGGTAATATCCGCTTCCTTTAACCTTCTTCATAATGTTCGTGCACTCACATTTATTCCACGCACTTCATTAAGCTCTGTTTTGATGTTAACTGACGTGAGGAAACGATTTCGCAGGGAAGTTGTAACAATAAATCGGTCATCACGACCGGTGGTTGCTCGGGTCCTGCCTGTACCACGTCTCCTTCTGTAAGAACCTGTCTCCACAAACCTTCTGTATATTCTAGAAACCGTAGACTGGTTTAAATTTAAATTTCTACCAATCGTTCGTTGATCCAAGCCCTCCCGCACCAGTGCTACAATTTGAGCCGCTTGTTCGGACGAAGTATCCATATTATGGTTCAAAAACTCTCGATGAGTTAAAAAACTAACCCAACAATTCTGCTGGTAATAATAATTCAATTGCCAAAAGCATAAAAAATCAATGCGAATCAATTTAAAACTTTGCTTTAAATAACACGCAAATCTGATAAATGAATGAATGAAATTTTCTTTTCCCGGCTATATTCATTTGTTTTACTGCAGTTCTATTTTTAAATTTTGCTTTTTTTTAAGATTAAGAGCCAGTCTCTCCATATTTATATAATTTAATCTAAAAAGTTTGCATACTTATTAAAAAAAATCATTTCAAAGTAATCCTGAACTTTGATGCAGTTTATGAGTCCGTCAGTTTAGATTTATCGGTATAAATAAAACTACAGGGAAAGAACTTTTATATACTATTATATATTATGTAGCAGACGAGTTTATTCGTTGGTTTTAACGCGCTAATTTTTGAAACTATCAGTCCGATTTGAAAAATTCATTTTACGAGCCCTGTTCTTGAGGAAGCTTATAGGCTATGTAACATTACGCTACTGGTGACGGGAGCAGAGCAGTAAGCAAAGACGTGGGTGAAACCGCGTCGCAGAAAGCTAGTAATTTTATATAGGTATATCTTTATATTAATTTTCTATTAAAATAATATCAGCTGTACAGTAACTACACGTTGACAACCCTAGCGTATGCACTTGGCACTAAACTCATACGCACACATAAACATACACATAGACATTACTTAATTAAATAACATTCAATTATAGATTTGTGATATTGCTCCGTGTCATGCTGTTGAGATGAACAGCCTCTGCTAGGTGCTACATCCAAACTAATAATATGAAAGAAAAGTTTAGATTTTTTGTATGCTTGTTTGTTTGTTTGGAACGATTTAACTAAAAATCTACGTTACCGATTTGAAAAATTCTTTAACTTTTATAAATCTATAAATTTAGCAGGTCATATTATTTTCAGTCATTTTCAAAATTCACTATTGCTATAATATTTTCCGTGGGAGTTTGTTGTGGTATCGAATGAAACTTTCCACTGACGCAGAGCTGGACTAAGTGGAGAGGAGGGGACCGTGAATCGATTGAATTGACCATCAGAAGATACTTCTATTTAAATTTCATCATCTTCAAGGCATTGGACCTAGACCTTTAAGTGTCGCTTTGATCGGTCGCTCGCCACCTTTATAAAATCATTTTTTTTTATGCCAGCCTACAAAAGTGACTCCACTCTGCCTGATGGTAAGCAGTCAGTGGATTCCAGAAGTGGTGGCCTCCACTATGGCGGCTTAGTGAGATGCTTTTTCCCGCCCCGCTCAAAGGACCCAGGATTATAATTAGATGGGAACACATGCACTGGTAAACAGTTCCAGGCTTTAATTGAGCGACAAAAGTATGAAGTGCTGACCCGTTTGGTTCTAAATGGTAATAACATCTTGAAAGGCCGATTACTGTTGTGCTGTGACCATTAATTATGCCATTAACAGTTAACAGTGACAGTTAGTGATGCGGTTAATGACGCTTGTTATTAATGAGTACAGCGGTCGCGGTTCGATACCCGTTCACTGTAACTTACGAATTTGTCAATAGAAACATTGTACTGTGATCTGCTTTGTTAATTACTAGTTCTCCTTTGCTTACTGCTCTGCGCCCGTCGCCAGTAGCGTGATGTTACATAGCCTATAACCTTTCTCGAGAACTGGGCTATCTTAATAAATAAATACTAATCTAAGACTGTACATAATAAAACATTATACAACGTAAACAATGCAAGGTCGTGCGTCTCCATAAACAAACAGCCATAGAAGTCAATCACGTATGATTATATTAGTATTGGCTGCGCGTGCGACTGTACGATATACACACAGTTTGAATAATATTATGTGTATTACATGTTGTTAAAGCATAGTAGGTAATAGTTGTAATTATCATGGAGCTAGTAATCAAGGATTTAGTACTTCCTTATATGCACACGTTTGACATTTAGAAAATAATAAAATTTAGAATAGTTTTGAATATTAGAAAGAAAAATGTAAGGACAATTTTGTAGAGAATTTCTACAATTACTGTTTTTAAACTATTCTATACCATAAAGCGGAAGGGTTTGTTTGTTTGAACGCGCTAATCTCTGAAACAACCAGCCAAATTTGAATAATTATTTTTGTGTTTGCTAGTCCAGTTCTCTAGGAAGGTTAAAGGCTATGTAACATCACGCTACTGGCGACGGGAGCAGAGCAGTGCGTCGCGGGTAGCTATTACAAAATAAAACTGACGCTGAATATTTTTTTAATGTACACAGGATCGATGAGGATCTTTCGCAATTGCATGTTAATGACCTCCATTCACGCTAATTTTCAGCTTTCTGTATATTTATAAAAGCATTTGTACGTCAGTGCCCTAATTATTTTTATCACCTCAATCATATAAAAAATACGCCTCACCCTTATCTATTCCACCTCACTTGAACTCAAGTGGCTCGAAGTGTTCTAACTACTTGAAGAACCAGTAGAGTGTTGACATGTACTAGGAGGGCTGCTCAAGTAGCATATGTATTTCTTTAGAAGTAAGTCAAGGACAATGTAATGGGGAAAGGAAGATTCTGATGCAGGGCTTAGGTGACCTCTTCTGAACTGGGTAAAGGACGATCTAGTGAAGAAATGGCAAATTTGACAGTTATTTCAGCACCATAGACTTGGCATCTTGGTCATTACTCTCCGAAAGGGTCTGTCTGAAGGGCGCAATTTGAGGGCAAGCGGCTGTTTATTTGTGGACTTTGATAGACAAAGGTATAAAATTCTGAACCGTTTGGTTTGACACCCTTGGGATTTTACTGTTTTTTTTTTTTTTTTTTATATTATAGCCTACCAAAGTGACTCCACCCCGCCTGATAGTAAGCAGTCAGTGGAATCCAGAAGTGTCAGCCACTATACCAAAAGCAAAAGGGTAGGACTTTTTCGGTTTTCTGTTGAGAATGAAATGTCCAATTATCCCCCTTTCCTTTGTCCTCACTTCCCTCAATTCTTTTACCTACCCCACCACCTTCACGTTAGGCAGTTGCTTCGCAGAGTCCCTGGCACTGCGGGAGGACACAGAGTCTTCCATGAGCGACAGTTACCACTTACCATCACGTGGGCTTTTTGCTCGTCTGCCACTGTCGGCAATAAAAAAAAAACTGTCGCAGCATGCTGCCACGTACCCTCGTGTTCCTACGCTCTTGTGTAACAGATGAGAGTGTGACTCGTAGGGAACAAATGGCTCTTCCTTGCTCTCAAATGACCTCTCTCATGGTCAGAAAAGGATAGTAACATAGGAAAGTGTAGTTTCGTGCTGCCAGAAGTGGTTTAACAGTTACATTCCACCCAACATAGCTGGCGAAACGGGGATGTTATAATCCTCTGCCTACCCTCTCGGTGAATAAGTCGTAATGTTATTGAAAACTAAAATATTCTACTGTTAGTGGCCTATGACGTAATAGCGCTATACTATGTCAGGTATGTGCCACAAATAATATTGTAGAAATTTGGAGGAATATTTTGGTACGTTGTTATTTTTATGACGAATCAAAGCTGTGACCTATGAGACTGTAGGACTTTCTTACTCTGTTTGCGATGTGTTGTGATATTGGAGATCTACTGTAATATAATGTGCTGATGTTTTGATTATCTGCAAGGCTCTCGTGGTAGCAAGAAGGTGTCGGTTTAGATTAAAGAAAGCTTGTTTGATTTATTTTTAATGTGGGTGTACTTTGAGCCAAGGACAAGAAGTATTTTTTTTTAACTGGAACCTATTCTGCCTCATTTCACATCGTTTTTAATGCCGATTGCCGATTCGACAGTTTCGAAAATATTTTTATTTAAATTCAATCACACCACACACAATGTTTTCTTCTAATTATTATGTATTTTTATACTGTACGTAACCAAAAGAAGAGTTACAATTCTGTGTTTATGAATTGTTGAATAAATTTTTCTTTTGGTAACTTTCGTTACCTACAAGCAATGAGTACATAACCACTATGGATCTATCGTCTTTGCCTACAAGCCAGCAGTCCTTCTCTCTGCGATGAACAAAAATATTTAATGTGTTTCTTCTGTTAGTTTCCAAAACTCCTCGTAGCATCCAGACCAGAAGATTCAGTTATTACTAGACTGCTAATGGTGTATGTTTGTTTGTCCCCAGGGGTGCGGAGCTAGGCGACGTCAGTCTACTGCGACGGATGCCCAACGTGGAGGTGCTCGCGCTCAGGTAATTGTTAGAGACATTAACTTCTTGCCATTGCCATGGTATCGTTTGTGAAGTTTTATAAAGATCTAACTACCCTTTCAGTAGTCAAAGCGTGATTTTATGTTAAAAATATTAATAAGACATTAAAAATCAACCTTTAATAGCGTCTCATCATCATACCAGACCGTTATTATCTCATTGCAGGTAAAGGCCTCTTTTCATACAGAGAAGGTATGAGCATTGATCGCCACGTGCGCTCAAGGCGGATTGACAATTTCAGACTTTTTTTTATATATTATGTCCAAACTACCTCACGATGTTTTCCTTCACCGTCAGTCAGTATTACCCAAGGTTAACTTAGAAAGTATATAATACTAGCCACCCGCGGTTTGACCCTCGGTTTGTCACATCTTTGGTAACTGCTCTGCTCCCGTCGCCAGTAGCGTGATGTTAGCCTATAACCATCCTCAAGAACTGGGCTATCAAAAAAATTCAAATCTCGACTGGTAGTTCCAGAGATAGCGCGTTCAAACATACAAACTCTTCTGTTTGTAGTATAGATGACTTTGAAGCCACATTGGTACAAAGTCGTCCACGTATTTGTTATTAGTTATTTACACTATTTAATAATTACTAGTTTGTGTGTGAGTGACGCACGTAAGTACTAACTGGACCTGTATCGATTACGTTCTTAAATATTTATAGCAAGGTGTTCTATGAGCTCTATAGCTGTAGTGTGTATAAGAAACAAGGTATAATTGATGGTATTTTTAATTGAAACCTAATTTTAATAGGCGCTGTATAAGTGAAATATTGATCACTAACTTTCCACGGTGCATTTTCACCCGCATCTTTGCTTACAACTCTGCTCCCGTCGCCAGTAGCGTGATGTTACATATCCTATAATCTTGCTCAGGAACTGGGCTATAATACGCGAAAATATTTTTCAAACCCAACTAGTAGTTCCAGAGATTAGCGCATTTAAGCAAACAAACGAACTCTTCCTCTTTATGCAGAGTGTATACGACGGTTGGATATTAAATGGAAAGGCAGCTGTTATTAGTCCGTATAATGATTTCAAATTAATCACAGAAATGATTTGATTTAAAATTTGCTAACAAAATAAATAATATTTTAGTAGTAACATAGTAATACACCATTTATTATGACAAGTTCACTGACCTGTAATGAGCAGCAACGTTTATCCTTCGACGTGGATTATGACTTAAGTCAGTGACCGTTTGACGTACTTACAGAGTGTTTAGAATTAAAGAAATTAAAAAAGAAGTCCTGTATCTAAACTATTGAAGATATTTAGTTGATTTTTTTTTGTCTCGCTTTATAATGTCACATACTATACTTAATTGCATTTAATATCATACCGTCGTATACACTTTGTATATTGGTATAGATAACGCTAATTCAAGATGGATTAGCAATTCCAGACATTCTTTCAAATCCTATTTTCACGATTTTTTCATTTATCTTAAGCCCGTAATACCCAAGGCAAATTTACGAGTACATATGAATTTGATTCCTTACGGCGGAATAAGTCTACGGTTAAAGTCACATTATTACTTGTCCGATTTTGAACCCACAACTTTATCATACGTCTTAACCACTAAGCCATTAAGACTGTATTAAAACATACTCGTAGAATCAAAGAAATTTGTTGTGACTGCACAAATTAAACTAATAAGAGTATGTCTAACGTAATGAGGGTGTTTAAGAAAAAATTTTGCCACCAGTTGGCGCCACTTCAACGGTCACATTGGGCCAATCAGGGGTTAACTTTCAAAAAGCGCTTGACAGCTAGACCTGACGCATCGGTGCTGCCCTCTTGTGGGTGTCATTTTAGAAAATCCTCTCAGCAATTTTCTTTTGTCTACAAGCACGTAAATTATCAATTTTGTAAATTAAACATTTAAATATCCGAAATAAACACTGAACATATTTGTTTTGATAGCGCTGGCAAAATGGAAGAAAGAACAAACTGGCGCGTGGCGAATATTTTCCTAAACACCCTCATTTAATGAGTGTAAGAGAGGTCGTGACCCGTCTCTATTGGCTAGACGTTTCACACAATATCCGATAATACATTACTGTATGCGACATAGCGGAATTGGTTACATTGTTAGTGTGGTTTTTGTACACTAGCGTCGTTGTACTGCGATAGTCTTATGTGTATGGAGCATTAGTCAGTCTTATTTATCAATGTTTTTATATAATATATTTGTATTAAAAGTTTTATTCGGGCTCACCTGGGCTCACACGGGGTATTGTATTACATCATTCAGATTTACAAAGGACTCCGCAGGAGTTTGTTGGGAGATCGAATGAAACTTTTGATACCGAAGCGACAGCAAACCTCTAGTATATACATATACATACAGCAGTACATGACAGGGCGTTGGCCGTCTGCGTGCTTGTGTACCGGCTAGACGTTTGCTATAATATCCAATTAACGTTACTGTCTGCGACATACGCTGCGATGCTATTACTGTATCGATCCTTGATTAAAGAAGCTCGATTTCGTTTTATATAAAGCTAATTTTATATTATTTAGTTTCTATGGTAGTAGATTCTTGCTGGTTTCGTAATTACAGGTAAACACATTATACACTTGTTAATTAACTTTGTAAATTAACAACCCTCCCTCCTTAGCACGAGTGTAAGTAATGTTTTTTTAAGACATGGTACAAATAATGAACTGAATTGAACGGAGAAGTACACCTTCGTACAACAACGTAAAGATGTAGTATCGGAAATTTTGTATTTGTTTGAAAACGTCGAATGCCTCTGTGGTTCGGTGGTACTGTGTACAGGTTACCACGCTGAAGTCTCAGGATCGATTCCCGGGTAGGGAAAAGTGATATTCGGTTTTTCTGTTGTTAAATTCTCAAAATTCAGTAACATGGGACTCAAAAATAAAATAGCGAAACTTGGGTGTTCAAACACTTCTGCCTAACCCTTTAGGGATAAAAAAGCGTGAAGCTATGTATGTATGTATGTATGAAAGCGTCGAAGATCTAATTACTCTTTTAATCTTTCAAATTGACCCTGACTGCTAAGTCGGAGGTCGTGGGTTCGATTCCCACCCAGGACAAACCTTTGTGTGATGAGCATGATTGTTTGTTCTGTGTCTGGGTGTAATTTATCTATAATATATGTATTTACAAAAAAAAAATGTATATAAGTAGTTTATCAGTTGTTTAGTACCCATAACACAAGCAAATATAATTGCTTAATTTGGGACTAGATGGCGCTGTGTATTCACACAGCGCGTGGTAGAATATTATTATTATTATTATTATTATTATAAGAGTAACCACTGCGCTAGTACAAGTCTCATAATATAAGTAATCTTTTTCACACATTTTGCAAATACTCCTCATAAAAATGCGAAGTAGTAGTGCAGGTCGTGACCCGTCTGGGAGCTTACGACAATGTCTGAATGCTCGTTACTCACTGCCACATGCGCCGCGCCTTCTAGGTGTTCCGCTAAATGAACTGATGCTTTTAACAAGGCAGTATTACTTTATTTTAAGGTGCCCCCTCATCGTGAGCATTCACCTGTAATGTAACATTTACACGAGCATTACACCAAACGGCGAACCGAACATTACAGTGCGCAACTTGATGATACAATCCTACTAATATTATAAATGCTAAAGTAACTCTGTCTGTGTCTGTTACGCTTTCACGCCTAAACCACTAAACCGATTTTAATGAAATTTTGGTATAGGGAATAGTGATAGAATAGACCTTGAAGACCAACATAGGCTATATTTTATCGCGAAATGGCTTGACGGATCGAAATAGGGGATGAAAGTTTGTATGATAAATGCGATATAAACGACATGCATGCGGGCGGAGCTGCGGGCAACAGCTAGTTTGTAATATTTAGAATTTAGAATGTTACATTACTAAATAGTGATCGGCAGTCAGGAAGAAAGTATTGTAACGTAATATAAACGCTCGTGCCTGTAACGTTACATTACAGGTGAATGTTTGCAGTGAGGGAGCACCTTTATATCCTCTGAGTAAAATGGTGTTTTTAATAAAGCTACTATATTAAGGGCTTATGAATTTGTCTTTGTCATGGTGGCAATTACGATAGCTAGATAGCTTTACGTCTGGTTTTACCATCAGCTGTGTTTGACTGGCCTGTTGGTCTAGTGGTTAGTGACCCTGACTGCTAAGCCGGAGGTCGTGGGTTCGATTCCCACCCAGGACAAACCTTTGTGTGATGAGCATGATTGTTTGTTCTGTGTCTGGGTGTAATTTATCTATAATATGTATGTATTTACAAAAAAAAAAAATGTATATAAGTAGTATATCAGTTGTTTAGTACCCATAACACAAGCAAATATAATTGCTTAATTTGGGGCTAGATGGCGCTGTGTGAATGTGGTAGAATATTATTATTATTATTATTATTATTATCAGCAGAGTGACCAAATTATAGGCAAAAGAGATTGTTTTTAAAGATTATACTTGCACTAGAGAGAATTAGCTGTTGTAGGGTAGATACTTCACAAAAATATACCTACTTAATTAATGCCATTTATAAACACAGTATACCTAGACTTGTAACAAATATACGTCGGACCCATATCACTCTCACTACTCTAACGAGTTAAAATCTATCTCTGTTATTAAGCTCGCCGTAATCCTCAATTATTTACCGGAATCACGAAGTGTAACATTTAGGCTTAGCAGTTCATCGTGACAAGGAAACGCCTGTGACAGACGAACTAACACAATGAGCTTTGTGTATTGTCTTTGAGGCACAATCGCGATACGGCTTATTTAGACAGTTCAACGGAAACACGCGAAAACACTTACGTAGTCGTATTTCTTGGTAAATGTGCTGTTGTGGAAAGTGATGGACATTTTTGAAAATGACTGAAAATTTACTTTAAAGCAACACAATTGTTTGGTTTGGCTATTGTAATCTAAAGTTTTTTTTGACCGGTTGGTATGAATTGACTTTAAGACTATAATAGCACCAGCACTTGGCCCTTTTCCTTTTCCTTCCCGTTCTTGACAAATGAGATCAGTTGAAAAATGAAAAATAAATTAAAATAATTCGGGGCAACTCGCTACCGAGTGGCGAGTTGACGAATAAGTCCCATAAAAAGGATCTCTTGGATTAAAAATTCCGCCTAGGTCTTTGTGAAATAATTTTGATATAGTTAGTCGTTATTATATTATCTTGTGTTTTTAAGTTTTAATATACCGTTCTAATAAGGTTGTAGTGCTAATGTGCATGATTCCGCCATTGCAGCACAGCGACAAGGACGTCCGCCAATCAGAGCGTGGCGCGGGAAGCATTACCCAATTATATGCGAACTGCACAGCCATGTTGCCAATCATAATACACAACCGTGGTGATATTTATTTCAGAAATAAATGAAAAACGGCAGTACATCCACGCTAGTTTCAGCATAAATGGGCCGGATCGTCCGGAGAAGTACTACCCTCTCATAGAAGATCGACGTAAGAGTAGTAGTATCCGTACTATTGCGTTTCGTTCGCTGAGTGAGTGTCAGAGACCAAATTTCGCTTCTTTCCTTTTTCTCACCTACCCCACTCTCTTCAGGGCTGCGGCTTCGCAGAGTCCCTCTGAGTCGTCCATGAGCGACAGTTACCACTTACCATCACTGTTTGCTCGTCTGCCACTGTCGGCAATAAACAAAAATAAAATTACCAATATTATACTTATAGCTTTCTGAATATATGTTACACTACACTTAGACCATACGAATGATACGTCATAAACGTCATAGTAATCAGAAAAAGGTATATCTATAGGCAGTTCGCTGAATAAAGTCGAGCTTTGACGTGAACAACTGGCAAGAAACTGTGGCTGCTCTGTGAAACGTGCGTGCGTGCGTGCGTGCGTGCGAGCGTGCGCGTGTGTGTGTGCGGGTGCGTGTGCGTGCGTACTTGTGTGTGTGTGTGTATTTAATAAATCGACATTCACGCGAGAGGACCTGTGGGCAACAATTACTTTCTTCTAAGCTACAGTTGTATTTTTGATGACGTAGGGACTGGCTGCCGGAGCTGCTAAGGTAGACGAATAGAGGTTGAATGCCTCCTTGCCACAGACTCAACGCACAAAATGTTTTGTTTACTTTAGTCCTCCGCATATGCATTGTATGAATGAAGAAAGTGTGTAACGCAGACTAAAAGCAATACGTCCCAATTAGGACGTTTTCGGGTCTTCACGATTACGCGGTCATAACATATCTGTTAAATAGAATATCATTGACTGTACAAAGCTATATGTCGTTAGTTATGCTCGACCTCGAACATGCACTGTCTCTCACAAACTAGTTCTGCAGGGAGAACGGCAGCGCAAGGAATGTCTTTGTTTTATAGGGACATTGAATCATATCATGTAGGGTTATTGTAAGTAAGAACATTTTAGGAAGATTTTAATCTTAATGACTATGGGTGTTACGTTGAAATTAAATTGTTTTCTAATTACATAGGAATAACTTCACGCCTGTATCCATGAGATAAGCAGAGACAATAGATAGGATCGTCATTTGCTGCGAACCAAACATATCTTACCTTAACATTCATTAACTTTTTCATACACACGAATACGGATGCTTGTAATTGTGACCTTTGCCAATACATCACCTATTTGGTCCGTATATATCCGACTTCTACGGCTTTTTAGGGCCGGACCGTGAGCCTGAGATGATACTACTTAGGGGTCCACCTAATTACTCAAAGTATAAGGATTTGCAGGGCAAACCTTACGATCTGTTTTAATTTAATAAAATATGGATATTTTCGCATTATTGTCTATTTTTGACTTGACATAGCTGGAGAATCCACGGGGCTCTGGGCTGAGGTCCATAAAGCCATAGGGTGGATACGGCTCTGTGGATTTTCTCAGCCATCTTCGCTTCGTAAATCTCTTTCGAGACCCGCATTCAGCCGTGTCAAACATGGTGCCGATTAAGTATTTTTCTGCAGCCTAAATCAATGTTGAAAACACACGAAGAAGTTTATGTTTGTACTTTTTTGTAATGCCCTTTTTATTGCAAATTCTTGTCTTATACAATAGTAGGTAGGTACTATTATTCGTTAATTCTTTTTTCCTAGTCTCTCGAAGTCTCCAATGACTCTTAAGTTTCACATGGCTTTTCTACTTTCATAAATTTTGCCGCTTGTTCTTTTATTTAATATTTTCTTTTCTGTTTCCAGTATAAACAAGATCCGCACTTTGGTGGACTTTGCCGGATGCCGTCGTCTGCGCGAGCTGTACGTGCGCAAGAACGAGATCGGTCAGCTGAGCGAGATCAGACACCTGCGCCGGCTGCCCGACCTTACGTCGCTGTGGCTTGACGAGAACCCCTGCACGCAGCATCCCGAGTAAGTACATTACACTGATCACACATGAGTGGGATCGGACAGATGAGCGAGATCCCGCATCACGCATCAACGCTTATCAACACTTGGCAGATGTAGAAATTGATGACCCTACCGTTCACTAGCGAAGTATACAAGCAAGCAGTCGTTCACTAGTGCGATCAGTTAACCGAATGATGGCAGTCTAACTCTCACTCAGGTGGCAAACATGCAAACATACAAACTGTAGGTTTATTTGACTGGCCTGTTGGTCTAGTGGTTAGTGACCCTGACTACTAAGTCGAAGGTCGTGGGTTCGATTCCCACCCAGGACAAACCTTTGTGTAATGAGCATGATTGTTTGTTCTGTTTCTGGGTGTAATTTATCTATAATATGTATGTATTAACAAAAAAAAAAAAAATTATGTAAGTAGTGTATCAGTTGTTTAGTACCCATAACACAAGCAAATATAATTGCTTAATTTGGGGCTAGATGGCGCTGTGTGAATGTGGTAGAATATTATTATTGTTATTATTGGCTGACTTCATGTAATTATTATATATTAATAAGCATCATACTTTATGAGCAAAATGAAATAAATGCTTTGAGTTTGAGTTTGCAAAGCTCTCGGGTTCGATCCCCAGGTTATGTAAAGTGGTAGGTATTAAATTTACTGATTTCCAGTAGGTATAAGCTGGGAAATTGTCTGCTAAATGGCAATGTCTCGCCTCCTGTTAATGGAATCCAACATACATATACTACCCCTTTGTGAAAGAAAGGCGTGAATATAAGTTGCTGTAACAATATTCCATATAAATGTTCCAGATATAGAATGACAGTGCTGCGCAACTTGCCAAACCTGGAGAAGTTGGACAACGTGCCGGTGCAACCTGACGAGGTATACCTTCAGTTTTATTTATTACTATCAAATCAAATCAAATCAAATCAAATCATTTTATTTAATTCATAAGGTGCACAAAATATAATTATTTAAAAAAAATCTAAACAATGAGCTACTATAATTACATAATACTTGCCTGTACTAGGATAAACCTGTATCACAGGCTGTATATGAGCTAACAGTTAAATAAAGGTATAAAACTTTTACTTGTTTTTTTTTTTTTTTTAATAATAATAATATGTGGACACTATCACACACTGTCGTCTAGTCCCAAGCTAAGCAGAGCTTGTGTTATGGGTACTGGATAACTGAAATATAATACATATACATACTTTTTTTTTTTGTAAATACATACTTATAATACATAGAAAACACCCAGACTAAAGACAAATACAAATGTTCATCACACAAATTTTTGCCTTCCGCGGGAATCGAACCCACGACACCCGGCGTCGCAGTCAGTTACACTAACCACTAGACCAACGGTGCAGTTTTGTTATGTTATAGATATTTTCTAAGTTCACCTAGGACATAACTGAGTTCTGGTGTTGACATCACCGTGAGGAAACCTGTCTTTCAATAATATATTATTAATAATATGAAAACCTGTATCCGATGCCGGTGGGTCTCTAATTTTATATTTTTAAAGAGTCATAGCGTAATGATATATAGCCTAAAACCTTTCTCAAAAACTGGGCTATTATACGCAAAAAGATTATTGAAATCCGATAGTTTCAGAGATTAGCGCGTTCAAACCAACAACCAAACTCTTCTGCTTTATAGAAGAGAATAGATTAGGAAATAAAGGTCTAGATGGCAATGGAATCATGACACAATCTCAAAATTAACGTTTTAACAGCGGCCTATCTGTTATTCTGGGCTACATGGGCCAACCAAACGGTTCAGCACTTCATACTTTTGTCGCTCAATTAAAGCCTGGAACTCTTTGCCAGTGCATGTGTTCCCATCTAATTTTGATCCTGGGTCTTTTAAGCGGGGCGTGAAAAAGCATGTCACTAAGCCGCCATAGTGGAGGCCACCATACCAGTAGTTTGGCTTTTGGAATGGTGTCCGCCACTTCTGGATTCCACTTACTGCTTACCATCAGGCAGAGTGGAGTCACTTTGGTAGGCTAATATAAAAAAAAAAAAAAAACATTTTTTAGTATGGTAATATGAGCTGGTCAGCATGGTTGAAGACTGTTAGTATGTTTGTCACGTTCCAGGTGCAGGAAGCGATGCGGCGCGGCGTCCACATACCTGACTCTGATGACGAGGGTTATCCACAACAGGTAAACGCAAAAGCTATTCACCATATTGTAATAAATGTCACTTTGGGGTATATTATACACGAACGGGTAGAATATACCCCAAGTTTTTTTCAGAAAATCAGCGGTATGGTATAACAACCATAGCTCAGTGCTGAGAAAGGTCCCTTTTCTGTCTCACCTGTATTTTTACTTCACTTTTGAGCACAGAATAAATATTTTTCTTTCTTTCTTTCTTTCTAATTTACATTGATATACCTAACCGTTTCGGTTTTGTATACCTGCTCGTTCTAGTATAAGGTATTCTTTGGGTATTAAATACCAGTGGCGTGCACAGAGATTTTAGACAGGGTAGGCATTATAGATTTTTAACAGGGTAGGCATTATTTAATTATGTTGCTAAAATTGTGATTTCAAGCAATTATTAGGGTAGGCAGTGCCTTTCTGCCTATATGGAGTGCACGCCACTGTTAAATACCCATCTTTTCGGGTATGATATATGTTTATATTGTGGAGGTTATGTCGAATGGGAGATCAATAAGACAACGTATTGATGTGACGATTTAATAGCGACTGGTTGTACAAATAAAATATAACGCGCGGGCGCAGCCGCGAAATGCCTGAGTATGCAAATACAAGTAGGGTACCGTATAATATAATTAAATTGCATATGTGTCCCTACAATATTTTCTTGTATTTATAAATATGACTTTTGCGGTAGAAAACATGTTTTCTATAGTGACAGGTTTCACAAAATATTACGGATGGAGCACAAACCCATGGCTCTCGTTAGTTATAAGTATATGCGTCTACAATAAAATATAATTAATATGACACTGATATGTTTGTACAGCAAGAAAGCTACGGCCAATACCGTCGGCAGCGGTCGTGCGAGTCGAGCCCCGAGCGGGAGCCGGAGCCCTACTACAGCAGGCCGCCGCCCCCACACGACCAGGTACCGCCGGGACAGTGCCCGCTCAGTGTTCATTTATAATTGCTGTGTGCATCATTGTAACAATGTAATTTGGATTTTGTATACATGTAACTAAGACATTAAATTGAATACGATATAACTATTAGTACAATTATGTTTATATTTTTGCTTGTGTCAGCATGGACGTACAAACCTATCAATGATTTATAAAAATACTTTAATATTAATACCAATTATAGAAATAATAAGATTTTCGTGTTCATTTATAAAAACTACATAATTACTCCTTCTAAGCTCTTTGGTTTCAATGAAGCAGAATACTTACATACTTTATATACTTAAAGTTAAAATTTCAAGCTTTTATGAGTGATTTTAATCATTAACAAAATAATTTTAATTAATATTATGTATGTGTATGTGTCATGACTAATCCCCCATGTGACTAACGTGCCACAGACGGGCAGCGACAGCTCGGAGGCCGGCGTCGAACCCGCGACCGAGGCCGCGCGCTCCGACACACAGGTGACTGTGCCACTGTACTATACCCGCACCTATGTTAGTACTTTTAGGTAGCGAGTTCGATTCTCGGGTGACTTTACACACACGGTTTATTAGAAATAGCGTAAAAAAAAAATCGGATTGGCGCTAGCGTGTGGTGGAGGGTCGCAAGTTTTGCTATGACCAAACAGAAACACTTTCGCTTGTCGAGCTTGCGGTAGGCGCTGAAAAGAGCTATGAACCACAGATCACGTCATAGATAGTCTACCATAGACAAAGATCTATATATAGTAGAATTGAAAACTCGCACCAATTATTATTATAAGTACTTTATTTTTAACTGCCTCTGTGGTTTCGTGGTACTGTGTATGGACTGCCACGGAGAGTTCGCGGGTTCGATTCCCGCTCAGTGCAAATATTTGTGTGCATGAACATGTCTATTTGCATTGGTCTGGGTGTTTCTATATATAATATGTACCTATGTATTTACAAAAAAAAGTATTTAAGTATGTATATCCGCATTCTAGAACCCATAACACAAACATAATATAAATATGCTTACTTTAGGTCTAGATGGCGTTGTTTGTAGTTGTGGAATATTATTATTTTTATGTATGTTCTATCGTGATCAAGGCTAACGCTTTGTTGTGGAGAAGAAGTCTTTTCCTGAACCATTTATTCTACATTATTTAAGTACACACACAACTTCGTGTGCCCCTTAGTGACCTCGTTCCCCTAGGCACATGCTTAGTTTGCCTTAGGGATCTGCTAGTAAGAGACCTACCACCCTGTAATATGCTTCAAGTTAATAATAAACTACACTTATAACGGCTTTCTCTCAAAGCTAGTTCCCACTTTAATTAGTGCGAGTGCAGGTGATTAGTGATTAGTAATCATATGTGTAGAGCGAGTAGGTGTCCAATTCTGTTTAGTTAAAGAACAGAACATACTTCTCATCTTTTATTTCACTGATTACTAATCACTCGTACTAATCAATGAGGAAAATTTTCGCTACTAGTTGGCGCCACTTTGGTAAAAGGTATTCCATTTTGACAGCGCTATCAAAACAAATATTATTCAGTTTTCATTTCGGCAATTTTAATGTTTAATATACAAAATGGATAATCCACGTGCATATGGACAAAAAAAAATTGCTGCAAGGGTTTTTTAAAATAGCACCCACGAGAGGCCAGCACCGATGCGTCAGATCTAGCTGTCAAGCGCTTTTTGAAAATTAATCTCTGATTGGCCTAATGTGACAGTTGAAGTGGCTCCAACTGGTGGCGACAATTAATAATATAATAATAATATTCTACCACATTCACACAGCGACATCTAGTTCCAAATTAAGCAATTATATTTGCTTGTGTTATTGGTACTAAACAACTGATATGCTACATATATACATTTTTTTTTGTAAATACATTCATATTATAGATAAATAACACCCAGACACAAAACAAACAATCATGCTCATCACACCAAGATTTGTCCTTGGTGGGAATCGAACCCACGATCTCTGGCTTAGCAGTCAGGGTCACTAACCACTAGGCCAACAGGCCAGTGAAGTAATGAAAGTGTGAGCCAGGCTTGACAAAGTATGTCCGCAGCCGGCGCCGGCCGCGTCGCCCGACGAGCGCGGGCCTCCCGCCATGACGCGCTCGCACTACGATGTGAGTATATACTGTACTCACTAATTATAATAATAATAATAATAAGATTGTTGACATGTGGGATGTGGATTCAGCTGTCATTGTACCGATAGTTGTTAGCGTCAATGGCTTAATAGCAAAGAGCCTCGACCAACACCTAAAGAGGCTCGCATTAGGTGGATAGGTCAAGAGCCAGATCCAGAAGGCAGTGCTGCTCGGCACGGCACGCATTGTGAGGAGGTTTCTATCTCTGGAGCCCTAACCGCCGGTAGCTTGGTCCCTGTACCCGGTGCCGGTGGATCTACAATTTTTATATTTTTAAATGTATGTTTTTTATATACTTATATTTAAAAATGTAATTTTTGAGAAATTATTTAAATAAAGGAGAATAATAATAATAATAATAATCATTTATTTCACGTAAAATAGAGTAGATACATTTGTTATTACAATTTTTAAGTTCGTCTATTTAGCCTTATTGTGGCATGTGAAAAATATGTTTTGTAAGTAAAATAATGCAAAGAATTAGGTATTAACAAAGTGTCCACATACGAACAAATATTTTTAAATAGCTCAATTAGTATGAATTACATAGGCAATGTCAATTAATAATATAGAGATGGTAAATAATAATAATAATTGGTCAAATAAGTCAAATTAATCCATTCAATTAGTCAAATTAATTCATTAATAATAAATCATTTACAGAGTAAAACATTTTTTCCAAAAGCCATTTTTTTAATTTATTCCTAAATTGATGGAAAGGAAGTATCTTTAGGCATTCAGGTATTTTATTATAGACTTTCACACACATGGCATAACAATTATTTTGAAATAAAGAAGTTCTTGGCGTAAATGGTAGTACAACTCTATTAGAATTTCTTGTGATGCGAAGATACATATCTTTTGCTGTGCTAAATAAATTTGGGTTTCCTTTAACAAATACTCCTATCTCATAAATGTACATACTAGGCAGAGTTAGTATGCTCAACTTTTTAAAGTGAGGCTTGCAAGATATATCAGAAGGAATGCCTACTATGGCTCTGATGCAACGTTTTTGTGCTACAAAAACTACTTACTTCTGTGGAATTGCCCCATAGTAGAAGTCCATATCTAAGAACAGAGCTAACGTATCCGTGGTAAGCCAGTAGTGTAGTTTCTAAAGACGAGGTTTTTCGTAACTTGTTTAGAACATATACGAATTGTTTATAACATAAAAATAGTTCTTTATTGTACTATCGAACAAACTGTATCTGCTAATATTTCGCTTAAAACTGTCAAACTTGTAAGAACTACCGTGTCTAATGCACTTAAGACGTTTTAATACTAACATAACAACAACTCAGTAAAATGTCAGTGTCTAATAAAATAACAAGCTCGTTGCCAAGGAAATATGTATTCACGCGAATTTCGACCTACTTGCATTGAGATGGAATGACAAAATGAGCGATGGGTCATGATTCACTTGGTTCGATATAGTAAACACTGTTTAAAATTAGAATGGTCGACGTCAACCAATAAAATTTCAAATATTGTAGTGGGTAAAGAACCATGTGTTAGGGAAGTGCATTAGCCCCTGTCAAAACAAAAAATGATTTTTTAAGAGGTGAAAACGTGTCTATGGTGTGCGGAACATATTGTTGTCCAACGTTGTAAATAAATTTATTGCCCTCTATATATTTTTATTAGCGCTAAGCATGCACAGTTTGGTAAAAAAAATGCAGTGGTACACCCTTGGAAGTAATCCTGGCGGCGCCCATGTGTGAATGTAAAGAATTCATCTCACCGACTACCGACTAACTATAATAAATGTAGAGTACCACCACCTCTTATAAACTCTGTAAACTTAAACTCAATTCAATTATTTCATTTTGATCATAAAATATGATGCCTATGAAAAGTCAACATTACATGAAGTCAGCTAATTAACCTACAGCCAGTTCGCTGACGAGGTAGAGCTGTGAGAAGAACTGGCAACAAACTCACGCCACTCTTTTCAATCGACAGATAATTACAGTTTTATTACAGTACTAGCTGACCCGGCGAACTTCGTACCGCCTAACAGTGGTTTTCTCTCCGTAAGAACCATCCTCGTACTTCAAGGAATATTATAAAAAAAGAATTACCGAAATCGGTTGAGCTGCTCTCGAGATTTGCGCTTAGCAACACATTTAGCGATTAATTTTTATATTATAGATTATTATTCTAATGTCACTTTGTATTTTGTCTTTTCCTTTTATACCATTAAGAACAAGGATAGAGACAAAGTAAGGTTATATTAAGATTACTAAGGCGTTGTGGTAGGGTCACCTACTCTGTAGTGCAAGTATCATCAAAAAAAACCTTGAAAATTATACAATACAAGTATATAAATAGTTTCTACTAAAACATCTTACTTCTTGTTCATCATCGTCAGAACACTGCATGTATAATAACACTAACAATATTGTATACTTTTTAAGCCATCAGTTATAATATCTCATCACTATAAAAGTGCGTTGAGGGTCATGGAGTCACCCTTTCACAGTGGAATCTAAAGGGTCTTGAACCAAATGGTTCAGCACTTCATACTTTTGTCGCTCAATTAAAGCCTGGAACTGTTTACCAGCGCATGTGTTCCCATCTTATTTTGATCCTGGGTCCTTTAAGCGGGGCGTGAAAAAACATCTCACTAAGCCGCCATAGTGGAGGCCACCATACCAGTAGTTTGGCTTTAGGAATGGTGTCCGCCACTTTTGGATTCCACTGACTGCTTACCATCAGGCAGAGTGGAGTCACTTTGGTAGGCTAATATAAAAAAAATCTCATCCATTAACAACATATTATTATTCATTACACAAAAGTATTTTGTGTTCGTTAAATTCTAAAGTGTATCACAACACAGTCGTGTATGTATGTTTGTATGTATGTATCTCCAGGCGAGCAGCTCGGCGCGGTCTCCAGACGCGCCCTCGCTGCGACACTCACTCTCTGCACACAGCGTCAAGGTATATACTGCCCCATTCTCTACCTTTTTCTTCCTCTTCCTACTTCGTCCCCTTTTCCTCCTTCGTCCCCTTCTTTTTCCTCCTTCGTCCCCTTATATACTACCCCTCTGTTCTTTACTTTTTCCTTTCTAGTCCCCTTCCTTTTCCTCCTTCGTCCCCTTCCCTTTCCTCTTTCGTCCCCTTCCTTATTCTCCCTCATCCCTTTATGGTCCTCACTCTTGTTAAACTTGTATGTCACTAGGCAGATAAATGAGTCTCCAAATTCATTACCCATTTGTTTCCCCTATCCTAAACATACTCACACACACGCTACTCTTAGAATATAGCTACAAACATGCTAACCCGTAGATAAATAATATATATATTTAATTATGAAGGTTTACGCGTCATGAGCGGGAACGTCGCAATATAGTGTCATATTTCGTGGTTTTAAATTTTTGTCATTTAAACGAGGCTATATTTTAAAAACTAGCTGTTGCCCGCGACTTCGTTCGCGTGAAAATTCAGATGTGTGCCTGTATGAGAATATTTCTTACCTAATCTTACTGCAATCGTACTTTGTATTAGTAATAAATATCAGTATAATCCGTCTCTAAGGCGAATCCGATTTAAAGCTATTCACCCGCTACCCCTAAAACAGACGAAATTTTGCGATATTTAACGAAACTTGGCACTCCTATTTTAAAAAACTATAGAAGCTTCATACAAATTTTGTTCCCACTTATACTCCAGGGAAATGAATATCGCAAAATCCCGTCTTAGAGAGCACCTATTTCCAAAATTTGAAACTCCTAGCACTTGTAGTTTTTGAGATTTCGTGATGAGTGAGTGAGTGACCTTTCGTTTTTATATATGTATAGACATTTTTATATTGCCTAAATACAGTTTTGCATACTATTTCTAAACTCATCATCATCACCATTCGTACAAACCCTCTTTCACCTACCTAAAGATATCCCCCGTAAAACAACATACAATACACAAAGGCAAATTTTCACTACAATAACTTTCCCCTTTACGTTGTCTGTCAGTCAGTCAGTCAGTCAGGAAAAAGCGTTTTATAATATGTATGGATGTATGGATTAGACGTATAGCCATCAGGGATCAAAGCATACAGGCTGCTAGTAATGCTAACACGTGATAGAGCCACATAAAGCTGACCAAAAAACAGCTAATACTTAGATCCACACCCACAACTTTTAGTGTCTTACCTTGGGCTTTATTAAAGGCTCACTGGAAACTGGACTCGTTTAAAACTAAATGAAAGATTGTTTAGAATGACAGGAATATGAGGAATAAAAACACTATCAGCTATTCCGCAACCTGTTAAAATATCTGCTTCTATAAGATTTCGTAGTAAATTAACGAATGTTCGATGTGATTTTTTAAATTGGCATAACTTTTTTATTTATGAACCGATTGACATGGAACAAACACTAAATGTCAAGTGAAGCTTATCACAATATATTAGTGAAAACCATATTTAAATCGGATAAGCCGTTTCTGAGATTAGCGTGCACAAACGCACAGACAAACAGACAAACAGACAAAAGTTTTAACAATCATTGTTTTGGGTTCTATTTGCGTTGATATAGGTCTTAATAGTATTTTTTCTCATATATCTTCCATGTACAGACAGCGATCGGTTACATTTTTATTATATGTTTTAAAAATATGTTCTGTTAACATGTTAGAATTAGGTGAAAGCTGTATTATAAGTAAGTAACAATAATGCTTACAGTTATTTTACTATGAATATTACGCAACTTAAGTTTCAAATGTATTATTTGCATATAAAACGCAATTTCTTACTTTTTATACAGCTTTTAACAATTTCTAGCATATAGGCAGAACATATTTTTAAAATATAGCCCCCATTAAATGATAAATATTGAAAACCACTAAATATGACACTAAATTGTGACGTTACCACTCATGACGCGTAAACGCTCTTATTTGTTTTTGAACTCTATTACAAGGGTATTTGGAGTCTTAATGAGTTGGCTTATAATCTATACGATTATATAAAGTTTGTTTGTGTTTTATCGCGCTAATCTCTGTAACTACTAGTCAGATTTTAATAATTATTTTTGCGTTTGTTAGCTCAGTTCTGGAGGAGGTTATAGGCTATGTAACATCACGCTAGTGGCGACGGGAGCAGCGCAGTAAAGTTGCAAAGACGCGGGTGAATCCGCGCTGCAAAAAGCTTGTTTATTAAATAAAACTTATAATATTGATATTTGCAGGAATACTCTTACGGTTCGAACGGCGACTGTCGGCTTGGACCGGGGGGCGGCGTCATCTCCCCGCCGCACTATCACGACACCTACTACGAGAGGCCCGACAGGTACGTATCATTTAAAATCGTATTAATAGTGTTCTGTCCTGTCTGTTAACTACCATGATCAATACAGAACATTTATTAAAAATACCTGGTTATAAATTAGCGGCATCTTTTTCCCGCAAAACAAAAAGAGGAGGTTCTTGCATTTTGGTTGAGAATGATCTGTACTACAAAGCATTACCGTCCGCACTTGACATTGCGTGTAATTTTAATTTCGAATATTGTGGAATAGAATTATTTACTCTAAAAATAATAATAATATGTGTATACAGGACTCCTACTAGCAACCCTCATGTGTTCCTTCAAAATATGGAACAACTTCTGTTGAGAATTTCAAGTCGGTCAAAAAAAATTATTGTTTGCGGTGATTGGAACTTTGACACATTAAAACCAAATAAAAATTGCTTAGAGCTAGTAAACCTTTTAAAAAATTTTAATATGGAAATGCATATTAAGTCTCCTACTAGAAAACAAGCCTGTTTAGATCAGATAGCGAGTAACTTAAAAAACACCAGAGCTGAAGTGCACCACTTAGGCCTCTCCGACCATGAAACGGGTCAGACATTTACAATAAAAATTCACAAACCTTGTCGGAGAAGAGGTTGGAACGAAAAAGTGAGAGATTTTAGTAGTCAAAATGTTAACAAATTTTGTAATTGTATTTCTTCTTTAACTTTTTCACACATTTATGAATATGTTAGACTAAATGAAGCCTTCGAAGACTTCTATGCTTTATTTTTACTATTTCATGACTTGTGTTTTCCAGTTATTACTGTAAAGAAATGTAATAGAACCAATAAAAGTACATGGCTGACAAAAGGCTTGAAGAAGTGTTGTGTAAAAAAAAGGATGCTTTATTTAAAAGGCAAACAAATAGGCACTGATAAAAAAAATAATATCAAACGCTACAAAAAATACTCCAAAATACTTAAACAATGCATGCACAAATCAAAACAATTAGACAATCACAATTATATCAATAAAAATAAGAATAAATGTAAGGCAGTTTGGGAAATCATTAACCAAAATATTGGCGACCCAAAAAATAATACAGAAATAAATAAAATAATACATAATAATCAATCTTATACAAATAGCAATGACATAAGTGAGGCATTTAATAATTTTTATATAAATTTGACTAATAATAATGATTTTAAATTTAATAGTATGAATATAAATAAAACTATGGATAATAATCACTCTAAAACAATATACTTAAAACCGACAGACCCATTGGAAATATATTGTATAATTAATAAACTTAACAATACTAACTCCGTAGGTGTTGATGAAGTCAATACTAGAATTCTTAAACTTTGTGCAAGGTTTATTTGTGAACCGCTGAGTTTCATAGTTAACTTGTCGCTTAAAGAAGGCACTTTTCCTGAAATTCTTAAAAGATCAATTGTTAAGCCAATGTTCAAAAAAGGAGACTTGACAGAAATGGATAATTACCGTCCAGTGACTTTGATCCCGGTCATATCAAAAATTTTTGAGAAAGTTATGCTTTGCAGACTCTACGATTTTGTATCAAATCAACAAATATTAAAAGAAGAACAATTTGGTTTTCGTCAAAATAGTACAACATCATTAGCTTGTTTCAATCTTATAAAATATGTCACGGAAGCTATTAATGACAGGATACCTGTAACAGCTATATTGCTCGATATGAGCAAAGCTTTTGACTTTGTAGATCATACACTGCTCCTCTACAAATTAGAAAAATATGGCATTAGAGGAGTAGCTAACGACTGGATAAAGAGTTACTTATCAGATCGTTATCAATGCGTTGAGATAAGTAAAGTGCAAGCAAATAATCTCAAGGTATCGAGTCAATCGAATTTTAAAGTTAATAAATTTGGCGTACCACAAGGAAGCGTGTACGGACCATTTTTATTTCTAATGTATATAAATGACCTTCCCAATGCTACTAATCATAAAACAGTTTTATTTGCAGACGACACGACAGTAATTATTAAATGTGAAAACAGGACTACGTATGAACAAGAAATAAATATTACACTTAATAAGATAATTGACTGGTTAGAAAATAATAATTTAAGAATCAATATAAATAAAACTCAAATAATACAATTTCAAAGCTACAATAGACAACGTTTAGACTTAAAAGTAAATTTTAATAACAATAAAATAGAGGAAGTAGTTACAGCAAAGTTTCTGGGCATAATACTTGATAGAAATTGTAACTGGAAAGCTCATATAGAATATGTTTGCAATAAATTAGATCGGTTTGTATTCGCAATTAAAAGATTGCGACAAACCGTGTCTACAGAAGCAGCACTCAGTGCATACCATGGGTACGTGTCTTCAGTGCTCTCATATGGTCTCTTGTTGTGGGGAGGATCGGTTGATATCGAAAAAGCATTTAGAATACAAAAAAAATGCGTTAGAGCTATTACTGGAGCTTGGGCTACAGATAGTTGTAAGCCACTGTTTTTCAAATTTCGCATTCTTACGCTGGTCTGCATGTATGTTAAGGAACTATGTATTTTTGTAAAACAGCATCCACAATACTTTAGTTTATATTCAAATAAGGTAGCAAGAAATGATAGAAACAAGTTTAAACTCCACCGTCCGAGATGTCGTTTAGATATAGTGGAGAAAAACGCATATATTAAGGCTATAGAAGTGTATAATAAAATACCAAATAGGTTCAAGGAATTACCGCTATTGCTGTTCAAGAAAAGGTTGACAATGTGGCTTGCAGATAAATGTTTTTATACATTAAATGAATATATGACATACAAAGAAAATGATAATAATTAATATTAAAATTGACTATTTTATATTGTTCTACTTTTTAATCAGATACTAAATAAATTATAACTTGACTATAAAAATTGACATCCTAACATAAAAAATATATTTTGACATTATTAAAAACAAAAAAAAAACTATTGTATTATCTAAAGTTATTGTATTTAATATTAGTAATTAATAAGTTTAAGATTCACAAGCCATTGTTATGGCAGAATGTAATAAGTACCTATTATGTTAATTTCTACCACCACTTTTTGTCACTACATTCTTGTGAATAAATAATTGATTTGATTTGATTTATGACAAAAATATTAAGTTTACAAATATGTATTTATTTTTGTTCTATCATTTAATAGGAAATTTATAAAACCATAGGCAATAATATTTGTTTGCAATAAAACGAATTTTATTGAAATAGATCGTATCTATGTACGCATTGTATAGTCCATATCACGACTCTATACCATAATTATTATGCCTTTGTTGGAGCTTGATAACGTAGAATAAAAAAATAGCGGAGTCATACTTATAGTGTAGTTAGTAAGTTAGACTAAGTTAAGTTTTATGTTATTGTGGTACACAATCGCATTAGGTTAAGCGTTACCTGTAAAGATAGTCGTATGTTGTGTGTATAAATGAATAAATAAATAAATAAATAACAATAATGTACAATTGTCAGGTCGGAGTCGTTCAACCAAATGTCCCGTTGCGCGGGCGACACGCACGAGAGTGTCGCGGGGGGCGCTTACCCCTCGGCGGTGATGGCGGAGCACAGGGGGTTCACGAGGAGACCTGTGGCCAGGGTACGTACACATGGTTTCAAAAATTGCGAACTTTACAAGTAAATTTGACTGCACCGTTGGTCTAGTGGTTAGTGTAACTGACTGCGACGCCGGGTGTCGTGGGTTCGATTCCCGCGGAAGGCAAATATTTGTGTGATGAACATTTGTATTTGTCTTTAGTCTGGGTGTTTCCTATGTATTATAAGTATGTATTTACAAAAATAAAAATAAAAAAAGTATGTATATGTATTATATTTCAGTTATCTAGTACCCATAACACAAGCTCTGCTTAGCTTGGGACTAGACGACGGTGTGTGATAGTGTCCACATATTATTATTATTATTATTATTATTAAATGACATAGGCTCAGCGCAGACAGAGAGGAGCGCAGGAGAGGATTTTATTAAGGCACTCTAAAATTAACTTTAAACTTATTGATATAAAGTGCATATTTTGAACCTGACAATAAATGCTCGCGCGTCCTCAAAACTACGCGGGAATATATATTATGCACTTTACTTCAATAATTTTTAAGTTGATTTTTGTGTGCTGTAATAAAATCCTCTCCGCTGCGCTCCTGTCTGTCTGCGCTGAGTCGTAGCTCGCACAGTTGCTACTCTGAAGTGGTAATGGGCAGGACACATAGCTCGCAGAACTGACGGCCGCTGGGGCAGAAAGGTTCTAGAGAGACGACCACAGACCGGAGACGCAGCGTGGGCAGACCCCTCACAAGGTGGACCGACGACCTTATAAGGGTGGCGGGCAACCGATGGACGAGGGCGGCGAACGACCGGCCACAGTGGCGAAAATTGGGGGAAGTCTATGTCCAGCAGTGGACGTCTTTTGGCTGATATTATGATAATAAATAAGAGGGGTAGGGAAAGGAAATAGAAAGAGGAAGAATGGGGGATTTTAGAAAGTAAGATAGATGACTGCCTCTGTGGTTCGGTGGTACTGTGTAAGGAGTGCCACGCAGAGGTCGCGGGTTCGATTCTCGCTTAGTGCAAATATTTTTGTGCATGAACATGGCTATTAGCATTGGTCTGGCTGTTTCTATGTATATATGTAGGTATTTACAAAAAAATAACTATATAGGTATGTTTATACGCATTCTAGAACCCATAATACAAGCTATAATATATGCTTACTTTGGGCCTAGATGGCGTTGTGTGTAGTTGTTGAGATATTGTTGGTATTAGAAGTATTGATACAGGAATCTCAATTTGTACAGGAAATAAACTCAGGGGTTTGCTTAATTTTCTTCATTCGCTATAGATTTTATTTCACAATAAGCAACGATTTGGTTAATACAGCTATAGGGGTGCGTTTCCACTGACGCGAAGCTGGACGGAGTTGAGAGAAGCGAACTGTATTGACCAATCAAAGTGCTGGAAATCTGATGTGGAGTGGAGATTTCCTCCTCTTCACTCCGCCCAGCTCCACGACAGTGGAACCGCACTCTAAGCTGTCCATTAGGTTACATCAACCACTTGTCAATAGGAGGGATGTATGCTATTATATTAACCTTTGTTTGTAATGTTATAGAACTCAAACCTGCTATCTGCCGTGTTGTGCCTCGTGAAGGAGCTCGACTACCCGAGCTTAGAGGTTGCAGAGATGGCCGTCAGGTATCTAACCTACACATAATATAAACGAAAGCCCGTTTGTCCCTATAAAATCACTAACCTCAAGAACAGTTTAGTGAATTTGGATACAATTCATATAAAATACTGACTTAGATCTTTAGACGACGATCTCTGTTCTTTTTTCTTTGTATCAAGAGGTCGGAAAAAAGGTATACAGGAGTTAATAGATCCACGCTGGTTTCAGCATAAATGGGCCGGATCGTCCGGGGCAGTACTACCCTCTCATAGAAGATCCACGTAAGAGTAGTAGTATCCGTACTATTGTTTTTCGTTTGGTGAGTAAGAGCACCGGAGGCCCAATTTCTTCCCTTTCCTTTTTCTTCACTTCCCTCAATCCTTTTACCTACCTCACTCCCTTCACAGTAGGCTTTGCAGAGTCTCTGGCATTGTAAGAGCAATGCCAGAGACTCCGACTTGTCTATGAGCGACAGTGACCACTTACCATCACTTGAGCTGTTTGCTCGACTGCCACAGTCACCAATAAGAAAATAAAAGGTAGAAAATACAAAGAATAGTCATGGCGAATACTCCACCGTCAAAAGATGAGCTCTTAAATAAAAAATACATCTTAGTTCTTTATTTTTAATATCGAATCATTTTTCTTTCTGTCTGAGTGTTACGTTGCAGGTGTCGTATGGACGAGCTGGCCAACAGCCAGTGACGCGGGGACGCGGCGCCCTCACGCGCGCTCCTCTAGTCACTCGCGGGGACCTGGGGCACCACGGACCAACTACATGGGACAACGTACTAGGGACAAGTGGTACAAGAGACTTGTTACACATGAGACACTCCGGTGATCCTCTCTAGATGATGGAAAACACTATAGACTTAGATCATTGTGAATGGTTATCAAATAAAAAATTTAATATTTGTGAACAGAATACTTACAATAGCAAAGATGGCTTCTATAGGCATTGATCCCTCCTTTCTTTACTATAGAGTATCATCTGTGTCTTACAATACCCACAATGAAATAGAATAGCTTCGTATTCAATTCCAGAAACCACTTAGTCATTCCTCATAATCAAAACTCAAATACATTCGTATTCTGTATATAGTACAAACATTATTCTTAGTAATATTCGTTAAATTGTTACGTCACTAATTATTAAATAATAACAGAATAGTTTAACCCTCTCACTGTAAACAGAATTAGAAACAGATGCTATGTTTTGTCGCTTTCTCTCTGTAATTTTTGATTTTTAAAAAAAGAGAAAACAATAATTACTCTTAGAACAAGGACTAAAGCATGTAGCTGTTGGTCTCTGTCTGAAGTGAATGAATAGATCATTTTGAAGCGGAACTTGCTGAAAAAAAAAAACAGAAACAATCCCCATATAAATCAGTTTTAAACCTTGAACCGTTGCAAAACGTTACGTTTAGGCCCAATCGAACGAATTATACAATGTACAACAACTTTACATTAATCAAACCACGAATTAACTTATTAATTTCGATCAAAATGAAATGTAGGTATTTTTATTACAATTTAAATATAAATTTGCAACTAGCGTAACACTTTTGGCGGCAATTTTGACATCACTCAAATAATGAAATGTCAAATAAGTGACCTCTAAATGACATGCTATTTTGTCACTAATAAGAATTTTATACACAAAAATACTTAACTGGCGATTGAGTATTTCAACTTTTAGGCAATTTATATTCCAATTAAATAAAAAAAAATTAAAATACTGTGAAAGCTGGAGTTAATTAAATGTCCTATGTACCAAGCACGTTGGTGTCACATATGTGTTTCGCGCGTGGAGCGTGTTCAATGAACTTTTATGTATCTACCGTTGTGTGTTTGTGTGAATTTGTTTTTTTATGTACATAATTAGATGTATAAAGTTAAAATTTTGGTTAGGTAGAAAATAAATTTTATGCTCAAATAACAACATCTCATCAAAACAATCGCGATTATTGTACAAAATTATAAAATCATGCGACTATTTGATTGTAAAACTGAATTTATTGTAAATAAGCTGCATTTTATTGTATGAACTTTGACGTCACTACTATGTATTGACAGTCCACTATATTGAGACCACATGGCATTTTGCCCGATTGTCCTTGCTCTGAGTTGCTCTAATAAATTTTTCGTA
The DNA here is from genome assembly GCA_963082885.1 of Parascotia fuliginaria. Lineage (NCBI taxonomy): Eukaryota > Metazoa > Arthropoda > Insecta > Lepidoptera > Erebidae > Parascotia > Parascotia fuliginaria. The sequence continues at coordinate 129,753 of OY720198.1, read as the reverse complement.
TCAAAAGTCATAGATTACGACGATCTAGGCGAATCTCCATGCTCTTATTTGGTACAGATTATATGGAAAGTTAAAATTATTGATTGACGGACGTCTTTAATGAATGAATGAATTAAATAATTAAATGAATTTATTGATATTTTTTATCTCTGTATATATTTGTACTTTTTATACTTATCTGTTATTTGTTATATAATTCACGTTCACGTCTTGTTTATATGACTTCAGGAAAGAAAGACATTGAGTTCGTTCGAAAGTTACATACTGAACTCAAAACGCATGCAAGCCAAGCTGCGCTCTGCGTAGCAGAGTGTACTCACGCACACACACACACAACGATGAATTAAATAAATTAATAATGTAACTTGTAATAATTAATTGTAATAAAATTAACTTGCCGTAACATCGTTACTTTGTTTTATTTGTAACTACCGTTACTTTTTCTCCTTACAATATAGAACCACCATCTGTTCTCATGTGTGTCGTAAGAGGTGAATAAGGAAATACTAAATACAGCCAGCCAGCAGTGTTATCTGCGTAATAAATGTCACTGCTTTTGTGGTTCGGTGCTACTGTGTACTACTATACCATGCAGAGGTCGCGGGTTCGATCCCCGAGTCGGGTAAAGTGATAAAAGAGGGTCTTTTTCTAACTCGCACTAGCCTCGCCCTCGCCCTCGCACTAAAATAAGCCCCGTGTCACTGGAAAATTTTCATACAAGCAAATTTGTGGATCACACAAATGATATGTCAACCTATCATGTCACATCATGTTTGGTTGATGAGAAAGAAAAATGTTAAAGGAAATACCCTGTCCCGCACTAAAAGTGGCAGTCAATCTTCTTCTCGTCCAACATTAGAAGGCATGTCTGTCCCTAGTTCCTACTTATTGCTACTGAGTGGAAAATACATGGAATACCTTTACGTAGGTACGTGAAATCACGTGTATGTGAAGCGGGTTTATGCATGGGTTATTTTTACTGCCTATTTAAATTTTAACAAATTTTGATTGTTTTATTTATGCTAAATTTATATACATATATAACGGGTGGCGCAAAAGTAAAGACCCTATTTGGTTCAGCTATAACATTTTTTCTAAATTAGAAAACTAGATTTAGATTTTTTTAAATGTATATTTGTGCCATTAAATTTCGTACCATTAGGATTTAAAGATGATGTCTTTTAAATGGTGACCTCCAGAGTTGATACACATTTGAGCCCTATTTATGACATTTTGCATAACTTGCCGTAACACTTCCTGCGTTTCCATTTCCATCTCTCAGGGCATGTCAATAAGCAGAATACTCGGTTCTGGGGCACTGATAATCCGCGCATTATTCAAGAAACACCTCTACACCCACTAAAAGTTACTGTATGGTGTGGCATCTGTGTTGACAGAGTGATCGGACCCTATTTTTTCGAAGACGCTGGAGGCAATGCGATTACTGTCACTGGAGAACGCTACAGAACCATGTTACGTGAGTTTTTGATACCCAGTTTGGACGAATTGGGGCTGGAGCACATCTGGTTTCAACAAGACGGCGCTACGGCACACACAGCGCGCGACACTATGGACTTAGTGAGGGACGCTTTTCCAGGCCGAGTTATCTCTCGTTTTGGCGATTTGCCTTGGCCTGCAAGATCACCCGATCTGACCAGTCCAGACTTCTTTCTTTGGGGTTTTTTGAAATCTCGGGTGTATGTGAACAAGCCACAGACTCTCGCAGCTCTAAAAGAAAACATTCGTCAAGAAATAACGAACATATCGCAGGAAGTGTTACGGCAAGTTATGCAAAATGTCATAAATAGGGCTCAAATGTGTATCAACTCTGGAGGTCACCATTTAAAAGACATCATCTTTAAATCCTAATGGTACGAAATTTAATGGCACAAATATACATTTAAAAAAATCTAAATCTAGTTTTCTAATTTAGAAAAAATGTTATAGCTGAACCAAATAGGGTCTTTACTTTTGCGCCACCCGTTATATATATATATACTTAAATTTACATTATACCATTAAATAAATCTCAAAAGCCTCAGATCCAAATCACATTTATAAAAAATCTTCAAATTGCCATTTTGTTTGTCTCTGTTCCTTCTTTCGCTTCTGTCATTTTCGTGGCTGAGTGTGCTGTACAGGTGAATATTTCGTAGATTTGTAAAATTAAAGTGAATCTACCAGCTATCGGGGCTTGTGGTGACAGTAAACTTTGTGTTTCAGACATACAACATGCAGAACGACGCCGGAGAATTCGTTGACTTGTACTGCCCGAGGAAATGGTAAGTTTGTTGAGGTTATATTTTGTTGACCACATTGCGTGCCGGAGCATGCTCGATGTGTTGTTCTCGCATTTACTTTTTATACATGTTATTTGTTAATCGTATAGAGGCTAATAACCATGGTCTGAAGCTGTTTTATTCAGTAAAAGCTTAATAACAATGACATGACTATGTCAACAACTAAACTAAACCTTCATCGTACTTGGTTTCACTTCGTTTAGTAATCCGAAATCTAGTGATTGTATGGACATGGCATACACTACAACTTCTTGATACCCACCTTATTAAGATGCAATTAACTTGAAAGCTAGTTCAGTTCTGAGACCTTGTTCAATGGTTGAATATTATGATTTACTTTACAATATAAAATTACTAAAACAGATATTCCCGATTAGTCATGCCTATTTATTCAAGTTTATAATAATTATTTGGATATAATGATAGTAAAGAGCAATCTACTAACCATCTGTTTTAATGTCATTATTAATCATTTAATAAATGTCATTGTCGCCTTCATAATGTTTATACTCATAAATACATTTTTGGCTATCCAACAGAGAGAAAAGAGGTTGAGTGTAAGACTATAATATTCTTTTTCTTCTTTTAAAATTTGTATTAAAATTTTCTTGAAAGATATCATTAGCGGAAAGATAATTACTTATTCAGCTTGACAACTTGACAAGTCGTGAAGCTGTCTGTACACTACTAAGTTGATGTTCTCCCCACATTCCAGCTCAGCCTCCAACCGTCTGATCCACGCTAAGGACCACGCATCAGTGCAGCTGGTGATCGCAGATGTTGACCCTGCGTCTGGTCGCGCTGCAGAGTCCTCCAAGATGTACGTGGTATGCGGCGCCATTAGGCGCATGGGCGAGTCCGATGACTGCATCGTACGCCTCACTAAGAAGGATGGCATATTGACTAAGTAAGTTTATAAACTTTAACAAGCATACGGTCCACCTGATGGTAAATGGTAACTATAACTTATGAACATGACTGTTCAGTGTGTGTGTGGCTCATTCATACATAGTGTACAATGTGTTATTATAGGGAAAACTCCCTATATGGCTGTAATTTTTACAATAAAATGTAAATAAAATGCATTAATTAAGTGGGATACATAGACTGGATTAGGTTCTGTATTTTCTGCCCCAATGTATCATTTCTTTTATTAGGAACACTTAGCAAGAAACAATTATGGGGTGATTAATGTTGCCTTTACCTGACCCCAGATTCAAAGACTTACCCCCAGTTTCTAAAAGGTTGATCAATTATAATAATGATATATGTGATATGGGTTATACAATGTGGATAAACATATTTATATACTTTTTTTTTTTGTAAATACATATTTTTAAGTCAAAGTCAATGAATTTATTTCATTTTGATCATAAAGTATGATGCTTATGAAAAGTCAACATTACATGAAGTTAGCCAATTGACCTACAGCCAGTTTGCTGACGAGGTAGAGCTGAGAGAAGAACTGGCAACAAACTCACGCCACTCTTTTCAATCGCCAGATAATTACAGTTATTTGTATGAGTTACAATTTATTTTATTATAATATAACACCCAGCATACTTATATACTTTTTTTTGTAAATACATATTTTATTTTATATTACATAGAAAACACCCAGACCAATGCAAATAGCCATGTATGATGTAATTGATCTAGTTAGTTACTAATTAGATCAAATTAAACTAAATATTTATGCTTTTAGCAACCCAATTGGTACTTCACATGAGCTTTAACAGGTGATTAGGTAATTTTTCGTTGATCAGTTCAGAAACTGGGGGTGAACCAGTGAAATGGTGAATAATCACTAAACTAACATTCTATTTGTATTGTTTCAGGAACTACTAAAGTGATTTAGTCATAAGCATAATTTTAAGCTAAATAAAACATTAAACTGTGACTTATTTTTTTATTTATTTAGTTGACACTGTTGTGGAACAGAGTAGCTCGGTACGGTACGAAAGGAGTCAGCAGCTTGGTATGTTGTACGTTAGGTACGGACTCCCTGTGGGACGGGCCATACATCCATCTAATTGTCATGACGCCATAGTCTGCAATAACATTATTATTATTAGTGACATCTGTGCTATGTCCAGGTAATGTAAACAAAAGACCGCCTGCCTAAAGTGAAAAATAAAACATTTTTCTCGTACTACATTGAAATTGTACATACTATATTCTACTCCCACGATTAATACGAATCCAAGGACGCCTCATACGGTAATATCCATTACAACATTGGGCTGTAGAGCATGCCAAGAAATAATAATCATAATATTTCAACACAACTACACACAACGCCATCTTTACTTTTTTTTTTTTTTTTTTTTTATATTATAGCCTACCAAAGTGACTCCACTCCGCCTGATGGTAAGCAGTCAGTGGAATCCAGAAGTGGCGGCCACTGTACCAAAAGCCATCGTCTTAACTGCTGGTATGGTGGCCTCCACTATGGCGGCTGGGAATGGGGATAGGGGAACGGAATGAGGGAGGTGAGGAAAGAGGAAGGGGGAAATTGGGCCTCCGGCGCTCTCACTCACCGAACGAAACGCAGTAGTACGGATACTACTACTCTTAAGTCGATCTTCTATGAGAGGGTAGTACTTCCCCGGACGATTCGGCCCATTCATGCTGAAATCAGCGTGGATCTACTACCGTAAAAATGCTTGTGTTATGGGTTCTAGAATGCGGATATACCATACTTATACACTAATAATATAATATACATACATTTTATTTATTTATTTATTACATACATGCTCACAATAATACCAGCCTGTTTACTGTCCCACTGCAGGGCAAAGGCCTCTTCTCGTATAGAGAAGGTATGAGTATTAATCACCACGTGCGCTCAAGGCGGATTGGCAATTTCAGACTTAAGCCCAGGTTTCCTCACGATGATTTTCCTTCAACGTCAGTCAAAAATGTTCAAGATAAAATTAGAAAGTACACAATTTGAAAAATCACATTGGTACTTGTCTGGATTCGAACCCACTACCTCGTGTTTACGAAGCGGGTGCTTTATCTACTAGACCATTTCGACCTGCTGACCTATACATACACACAAACATACGCTCGAAAAACATTACCCTCCTTGACAGCGTCAGACGGGCAAAAAGGTCAAAGTACAATTATATCTTCTATACATATAATAAAAATGTAACCGATCGCTGTCTGTGCATGGAAGATATTTGAAAAAAAATATTATTGGGACCTTTAACAACGCAAATAGAACCCAAAACAATGATTGTTACAATTTTTGTCTGTTTGTCTGTGCGTTTGTTCACGCTAATCTCAGAAACGGCTTAGCCGATTAAGATATGGTTTTCACTAATACATTGTGGTAAGCTTAACTTCATTTAGTGTTTGTTTCATGTCAATCGGTTCATAAATAAAAAAGTTATGCCAATTTAAAGAATCACGTCGAACATTTTCTGATAGAAACAGACTTTAAGGTTACGGAATAGCTCATAGCGTTTTTATTTTTCGGATTCCTCTCATTCTAAACAATCTTCCGTTTAGTTTTAAATGAGTCCAGTTTCCAGTGAGCCTATGTTTCGCGATGACAAATAAGAAAAGCCCAAGGTCAGACACAACTAAAAGTTGTGGGCGTGGATCTAAGTATTAGCTATGTTTCGCACGGTCAGCTTTTATGGCTCTATCACGTGTTAGCATTCCTAGCAGCCTGTATGCTTTGATCCCCGATGGCTATACGTCTAATCCATACATCCATACACCCATACATATTATATTGTCCTGACTGACTGACTGACTAACAGACAACGCACAGCCTATACTGCTGGTCGTAGTGACTTGAGGGTGTGTTTGTCTAAGTGTCTAGAGGTTGTACTAAAAAAGGGTTTTTTAAAATTTAATTCCTAAGTGTGTAAAAAGGGATGAAATCGATGGTATGAATCTTCTTCATTTTTTTACTTACAGTTTTGTAATTTTGTTTTGGAATACTTCTATTTAAATAAAAAATATCCTTATAATTTTATTTTAACAGGGGTGAATTTAGAGGGGTGAAATTAGGGATGAAATATTCTATACAAAGATCTTTAGCTTTTGAAGCTAGCGACTTGAAATTTACAGGGGGGGGAGGGAGGGAAAGGATGGAGAAAAAGGAGGAATTGAGGAGAAGGAGGAAGGGAGGGGAAAGTGAGAGGGAAGTGATGGGGGAGTGAGAGGAAAGTGATGGCGAAGTGAGGGGGCAGTGAGGAGGAAGTGAAGAGGAAGTGTGGGGGAAATGCGGGAGAAGTGAGGGGAAAGTCAGGAAGAAGTCAGAGGGAAGTCAGGGGAAAGCCAGGGAGAAGTGAGGGAGAAGTGAGGGGAAAGTGAGGGGAATGTTAGAGGAAAGTAAGAGGAAAGTGACAGAGAAGAAATGGGGAAGTGTGGGGGAAGTGAGGTGGGTGAGAGGGCAGTGAGGGAGAAGTGAGAGGGAAGTGGGGGGGGAGTGAGGGTTAAGTGAGGGGTGAATGAGGGGAAAATGAGAGGAAAGTGAGGGAGAAGTGAGGGAGACAGTAGAGGAAGAGAGGGGGAAGGAACGCGGGAAGAACGGAGTTCTCGAATGGTGGAAAAAGGGAGGAGAAGGGATAGGAAGGGAGAGGAAAGGAGGAAACGAAGGGAGAAGGAAGGTAGAAGAGAGGGGAAAACGAGGAGGCAAGGTAGAGGGAAGTGGAGGAAAGGGCAAGAGATGCTGGAGGAGGGGCAAGGGATGCTGAAGGAGGTGAAGAGGAGAAGGGGGAGGGTAGGAGAGGAAGGAGGAAACTGTGGAGAGTGGAGAAAAAGTGCAATAGGGAAGAAGGGGAAGAGGAAAGTTATTGTAGTGAAAATTTGCCTTAGTGTATTGTATATTGTTTTTACGAGGGATATCTTTAGGTAGGTGAAAGAGGATTTGTATAAATGGGAGATTCAATATAGTATAAAAAACAGTATTTAAACAATATAAAAATGCTATCTATAAACATAAAAGCAAAAGGTCACTCACTCACTTATCACGAAATCTCAGAAACAACAAGTGCTAGGAATCTCAAACTTTGCATTGTCGTTCCTATTAGGATATAGGTGCTCCATCCATCCCCTAAAGTGGTTTAAAGGGGTGGCAAAGTTTGTATGCAATTTCTATACTTTTTATAGTAGGATTACCAAATTATACTAGAAAATACTCTTTTTTTAATATTCAGAAACCACCCTTATTAAATGGGCAAATAAGAGTCGCAAGTTTGTGTGAAAGTGGTTTGTCAGTTTTAGCGGTAGCGGGTTTAAACTGGATTCGCCATAGAGAAGGATAATACTGATACAATGTACGATTGCCTTAAAATCAGGCACGCAATATTCTCATAGAGGCACCCATCTGAATTTTCACGCGAACGAAGTCGCGGGCAACAGCTATAGATATACTAAAATATTGCCGCTCGATGCGGTTTGTAATCGTATGATTACAATTTTATGATGTTTTTTTGCTCAACTGAGCCCATAGCTCAATTATTCCGCGGACTATTTCGTTTTTATAAATGCGAAAGTTTGTGTGTGTGTATGTTTGCTACCACTCAGCGCCTAAACGGATGAACCGATTCAATGAAAATTTGTATGCAGATATAGATTTGATGCTGGATAGTACCATTTTTTTTCACGACATATAGTGTATTTTTAGGGCCGGGTTGCAGCTTGCAGTGTGTTCGTCCCAGCACGGCCACGTTTAAATTAATTGATAGTCTCAATCACAACTTCAGAGGATGATTCGTGTCTGAGATTAATGTATGTGTTAACTTTACTATTATATACCTAAAGCGAAAGATTTGTTTATTTGTTTGAACTAGCTAATCTCTGGAACAACCAGTCAGATTTAAAAAAATTCTTTTTGCGTATGATAGCCCAGTTCTCGAAGGTTAAAGGTTATGTAACGTCACGCTACTGGCGACGGGCACAGAGCATTAAGCAAAGACGCGGGTGAAACCACACCGCGACAAGCTAGTTTGCTATACAAGTAGAACTAACTCCTTTAAGAAAATATTCCCGCTAACGGGAATAAACCCTAAATACTACATTAATCAAATCAATTTGTTACAGAACGCCTGTTAATAATATAATAGCATACGCATACTTGCGCAATACTAGCAAAATCAAATGATGTTGTCTCTGTGTTATCCTGAGCCATCGCTGCCCCGTGGAATAACCACATCGTTCAACTGGTTGTACCATAGGGATTTTTTTTACCTGTGGACCGATCGTTCGGTAGTACCTACAACTAAAATTATTATAATAATAATAATAATAATAATATGTGGACACTATCACACACTGTCATCTAGTCCCAAGCTAAGCAGAGCTTGTGTTATGGGTACTAGATAATTGAAATATAATACATATACGTACTTTTTTTTTTTTGTAAATATATACTTAATATACATAGAAAACACCCAAACTGAAGACAAATACAAATGTTCATCACACAAATATTTGCCTTCCGCGGGAATCGAACCCACGACACCCGGCGTCGCAGTCAGTTACACTAACCACTAGACCAACGGTGCAGTCAGTATTCCTCTCGCCCAGCTACTATAAGTGTTATAACCCACTAGTGCCACGAGAAACGACCCACCACAGTGGCGGTTACTATATCAGCTATCATTTATCAGAAGGCATCATTGTATATACCACTCCTAGGTCCAACGGCGGGATTGCTTACCATCAGGCAGAGTGCGAGTCACTTTGGTAGCCTAACAAAAGTATGCATGATACGCTTCCGTCTAGAGTTTGGGTCATAGGTTTTTGACGCTGCTGCTGCAGTAACCTCTGACGTTGACAACATACCGCTCGTGTGTAAGAACTCTTAGTTTAATACTCTGAGCTCTCTAGGGTATACGACTCCAGGCTCATTTAGATGTAGGTATATCGTACCTGTAGGTTAAGGTTTCTGTGGCGGCACGCAGCCGGGCTTGCCCCCCTTCGGCGGACGGCACACCGTCTTCTTCTTGCAGCCTAGTGCGCCAACCGCCAGCCACATTATCCACCAGCACATGGTCCATGCCCACTCGGCCAACTAACACAACAACGACTATGAAATAGACACTGAGGAAAGGTGACTTGATTAAAACACAGCGCAAGGCAAAGGTTACCACTCACCGCCTAAATGGCTGAACCTATTTCGATGAAAGTATGTACCTACATAGAATCAGTGCTGGAGACGTACATAGCTACTTTTATTTAACCTGACAATCGGTCTGATTACCAAAATAGACAAAACTAAAAAAAAAACTAGAAAATAAATATAGTAGGTAGGTAATGATGAGGCTAAAAAGCGTACGGCCATTTTGAATGGGGTAAGTGATGGTAACCGTAACTTATGGACATGACTGTTTTCTAAGCATTGCAGAAAAATGCTAAGAAATAACAAAAAAGTTGTTGCCAACTATTACATAAAGTGTGTAACAACTTTTTAGAAAAAGGGGATGAGGAAGAAAAAGACATGTCCATTTTGGAATGGTGGCCACGACTTCTAGATCGTGGAATCTGCTTACCATCAGTGAGAGTGGAGTCACTTTGGTAGGCTAAAACGTATAATAAAAAATAGTACTTACCATGGTTACCTAGTGTGTCGGGTGCGGTACATTCGCGTCGCAAGTGTTTGTCGTGCTTCTTAGAACTTAGGCTTGCACCCACCGGGACAGCGCGGCGGCTGGCAACGCACTCGTTTCCTCGACTTACAAGCGAGCGCGCTCACTATCTGCGACAGAACACACTTATCACGTTAGGAAATAGCTGTATTTTATACTAGACCGCGCTAAGTACACATTTGATTACTGCTCCGCTCCCTTTGCTCGCAGGGTGATGTTACATAGCCTATAACCTTCCTCAAGAACTAGGCTATCAAACGCAATAATCATTAAAATCCGACTAGTTTAAATAAACAAAGGATCTCTTCCACTTTATAAATAGTTGATAGATTTCACTAAAAGAAAACAAGTCATACTCTGTGTTTGTACGAAATGTAGCACTCTGCTATAGTTGTAAGTTAAAGTGGCAGCAGGGTTATGTTGAGACACAAAATCTATGAACATAAAGTCGGAGCAAAACGCGTGTCTCTATACGCGCCCATCACAGCACAGACTGCTCGCACAGGAACAACTCTTGAGTGAGGAGTAGCCTCTGACACTCACCTGGATCATAAGCATACACAGTAACCACCAGATCTCAGAGCCCTTCATCATCATGAAACTTCGTGTTGTGACCAGGCCCCATTACATGGTGTAAGCACCGTTATAGTTTTAACATTTTTTCTATTTAATTTTACGGGAAATTTTGTGTAGTGTCATACTTGTGGTCAAAATTTTCTTTTGTTCTTATTCTGTCAGTCAAAAGTATCCAAATTCTGTTTGGTTTGACATGTGTTTTCAGCCAGAGACTTTGTAAATAGTCTCTATTGCGAGCTCGAGAACTCACCGGGGTAAGATAGTAACTACATCGAGTAACACTCGCTCAATACGGCACGTGTATTGTTTACCGATGTTTTTTATTTATGTATACTTAATCACTTTTAAACAATGTGAGCAAACTACCTACATTGTGAACAACAAAATTAATGAAGACTACGTCTCTGTACAGCAAAGGTCGAAAAGCCGCTGGAGTTTCGTGAAAATTCATTGATCACGGAGCCACAAAGAGCGAGGTGCAAGCTTTGAAAGAAATTTTTATCTCACCCTTTTGGCACACCCAAAGAGAATCTCACACCTGGATATAAATTAAGGGCGTTCCGTCACATATGACCTTGAGCGTTTCGCTTCCTCACCACCCCGCGCCTCACCCGAAAAAAACATTGCGTGCGAGTTCGCCCTCTAGCGGCAAGTAGCAGTAGCACAACTATAAGACAATGACCTTACTTGTCCGAAACCGCAGAGCTAAAATCTGATAGACGCGCCAATAATGAATTATTTTTTTAGTATCTATTATTATTTCGTTTAGTAAGTATGTATATTTTTTAGTATATATTATTTATATATTTATTATTTATATAGTAGCGAAAGCAAAGATAAGTGTTTAGAATCATGACGTTTGTTAAATATGTAGTAGAAATAAAAATAACTACTGTGGGTTAAAACAATAAACTCAAAACCCAGCTGCTGTGAAATGTATTACCTGATCAAAAAAGCCGTTTAAAACGATTTTTATGAATTATTGAATACAAAAAAATATTTAATAATATATATAATATTAATATTTTTTGAAGTCACTTAAAAATTAAGTCCCAATGACAATACACCATTGTGATAAATTCCTATAATTGACATGATATGTATTCTTCAACTAATACTAGTACACTTTAGTTTAGTAACCCTGCCGAGTTTATACTTATTTAGTTATAGTTATATATATATATATATATAGGTTTTTTGTACATGAACAAACTAAAACATTTTGACTTAAAAAATGTATTAACATCCTATTAATATTATAAATGCGAAAGTTTGTGTGTGTGCACGTATGAAACGTATGCGTACCTCTAGTGTCGCTAGTATTATGAAGCCGCTATGCTAGCAGTTTGAGACAATTTCTATTAAAATAGCAGAGGAGTGCGTTACCCCAGCAAAATGTTGATAAAAATGTGCTTATAAGAGATGAGAGTATAACAGATAATTAGTGCTCCGTAAGGAGTAATTTGTTTGCCTATAGCAAAATTTGTTTGCATTATAGTTTTAAAGTTATTCGGAAAAAAACAGATTTTGCTGGGGTAACGTTTGAAACATTACCCCAGCAAAATGTCTTTTCTTTAAATTATCCATTTCATCAGCCTTAGTCCACGAGGTAGGAATAACAGGCACAGTCTGCCGAAAATGAACACAAAATAGTAGGACTGTGATAGCCACTCATGAGTTGGTGTTGTCTGATATCTGGTCCACTGCTTTTAGCGCTTTACAGTTTGCCATAGTAAATTCATCCTTTATAATAAGGCTTCTATCGCGCAGCCAAATCAGTAGAAGGATTATCTACTCTACGAACACGAATCTAATCGAAACAAAACGCTGTTCTGTCTCGAGCAAAGATGTATACAGAATATTATACTAAATGATTCATAATTTATTTCCATCCTGTAATCTCGCTTATTGATACATTTTGACATAAAATGTTTTTTTTGTATTAATTATATATGACATAATGCCCGAGCCATAATTGTACAGTTAAGTACACATTTTGTATTGTTTTGTTAAAATTGTATACTTAGTAATATTAAAATTATTATACATTGTGATTTGTGAAATAGATGTTCACAATGTACATTGTGAACTCCTGTGGTAAATTAAGTTCATCTTACTTTATACTTATATCGAATATTAACAGTTTATATAATACTTACATAGACACATTTATTACAGTTCACATGTTGCCTTTACCTTTTGTAGCAATATGCAAATTGAGGCAGCCTGTAAAGCACACATTTTACTTTTTATTTTTTCTTTGCAACATAGAAACCTGTAAGTATTTAATTACCTATAGAGTTAAGTGTATTGCCTGTGTCACTTTGAATGCTACTTGAAACTGTAACTTACAAAAATTGTAATAACCTGGCGATTAAAAAGAGTGGCCTGAGTTTCTCGCCAGTTCTTCAATTCTTCTTCTTAAAATTCTTTTAAAATTGTTCTTCAGTTTGTTAGCGAACTGGTTGTAGGTTAATTTGCTGACATTTTGTAAATTTTGACGTTCATAAGTGTTAATTTAATTAACCTATATGAATTAACATATTTTCATTTTCCTTATTTATTTTCGGTTCATCTGGATATAACTTCAGTAAATCGTTCTGTATATTGTATAGCCAGCAAATATTTTACGGAAGTAGATCTTTTAGAATAAGCGGGACGGTTTGGCTGGAGATGTGCATTTAACATGTACATAACTACGTAAAATGTAAGTTTTGTCTGAAAATCAGTGGTCCGAAGGCATAGTTACCTCCTCGGTCCTCTTTATTTCCTTTTTTCTCCCACAGTATCTTTACTCTGTATGGCCACCACTGCACTGAATTTGAAACAGCACCATACACCAGCAAAACTGAATTCAAATGATGGAGCTGATAAGGATTTTCAGTTACACATGCTTTAAACAAAGCGTCATCATTCCTATGTTGATTATCTTCTAGTAAGTGCCCGTACGTAAGGTACACAATATCATGTACCCTTAGCAAAATAAGTAACACGAACAATTTCCAAAGTAGACGCATTGTACCCACAGTTTGAGTGATTTGGATGTACCGTGAAAATTACCTCGCTAGAGATTCATTATAAGTATAGATTACTGCAATATGTACATACAAATATATGTGTACATACATATATATGTATGTAAGTACATATTGCAGTATTGTAAATGTATAATATAATGCAAAATCGGTAAAGTAGAACTAATGTAATATTATCGCTAAGTAACGGATCCATGCGGACGACGTCACGGGGTAGTTTTACAGTACATACACTTATAATCAGAAATCAGAAATCAGAAATCAGAAATTTTATTTGCTAACATAGGTACATAACAAAGGTCTTGAGATCATAAAAATAGTGCGCTATGTTTTGCCTACATACAAGGCATTCAAACATTTTACAATAAGTTTATATATAATATAATATAATAAAGATACATACATACATACATACATACATAGAGTGCTAAAACATAATTCTTTTGCCTTTACCTAGTTAGGTAAAGACTGTACAAAAAAGAGTAGAATTCTTTATACTGTGCCACCGTGCCGGGTCTATTACTTTCTACATACACCTATCACTCGAAAAATACGGTATTAGTTTTGTTATGTCTAGTAGGCACTCAACAATATATTATTTAATTTTAGGATTAAAAACTCATATAGTACGATAATAAAGGAACAGAGAGTAGGATTTTCAATTTACCTAATTGTGATAATTTCACAGTCTTCAAATATTTTAGTTTGGTTAGAGACTAAGACGTTTTGTAAAGCCTTTTTTTTTCTTCCTTTCTTGCAATCAAATAAATAAATCAAAATAAGATGCATTGAAAGTAGAAGGGTAGGTATTTACTTTAGCCTAGTATCTTATCACTGATTTTATCAGCTCATGAAAAAAAATCTAACGAGGTAAATACTTGAATATTTAATCGGCATTACTTACCGATAGAATATTCAAGTACACACCGTATGTATATATAGAATGTATAGGTATTTATGCTCGTGCAAGATAACGTAGATAGTTAGGTACCTAACAGCAGCGTGTATGGTTGTTTTGTGTAGGTACCTAACTAGGTCGCAAACCGACGCATCTCACGTATAATCATTGTAATTTGAGTTCTATGCTAGCTGTACGACCGACGCCGACGTTCGTGTTCCGACCGAAGCACCTCGTACATGTCGGTCGGAATCGGAAAGCGCCCTTGCCACATGAGTAAATATCCAAGTTAGATATTTTACTCATGTGCCCACCTACCACACACCTAGTTCGAAATGATAGTAGACATAGACAATATTGTAGCAAGCTCATATTCATATCCCTAGGGTATATAACAGCAGAAATTTACTGATTCTTGAGGCCCGGTGTTGCCTTGATCTTATCATGAGCGAAAATAGGCTCACCACCTGCTACCTAGTTTACGTGGAACTAAACATAATTAAAGGATACCTAGGTAAGTATCTCAAAGAAGGTATTTTACTAAAAATATGAAGGTAGGTATACACCTACTTACAGGATATTCATGTGTTGAATCTTTTGCATTTGTATTTGTTTCAGTCGTGAAATTTTAGTCATTTTGATGAAAAATAATAATAAATGTAGGTAAATACCTATGTATTTAATACACTAAAAAAATCTAAATAACTAATCTAATTTATTTGCAACACTAAATCTATCCACACAATATTTTTTTTTTGATATTATTTATTTGCAATTATTGAATTACGTAAATAATTTTTAAAAAAACCGCATACGTCCGTCCGTCAGAAGGGCTTGCGCCGCTCTGCCGCCCTGCCTCCCGTCGCCCGCGCAGAGCCCCTGCGACGCTGATTCAGCCAACTTATCAATAACTATTGAAACATTATCCTAATAAATGAAATAAATCTATAGAGTTGACATTTGGTTTATTCCGGTTGATTCAATATAACTTTTATATTTATAACTATAGTAATTACAAAGTAATATTTCGATATAAGTGAAATCACGTTATTTTATTATCGTTAGTATAAGTTATATAATCAATTATTGTAAATAATTCTTCTACTATTCTAAAGTTCATGAATCAAAGTATATTGTAGGCAAAAAACAAAATGAATAAATAGCATTAAAATCTACTAAATATCGAGATGAAAGTCGCGGATTTCGGCGAAATTTCGTCGGAACCACCTTAACGTGGCTGATCTAGAAGTCAAACAACAGACAGACATTGAGGAAAACTGTGCGCGTTTTCTGCTAAAATATCTCCGCTCCTTCAACTTCCTTCAGAACATAATGTTATCACTACAGGATAGCCTTCTTATCCTGGGTATGGACGTCAGCCGAGATCGCAACCCCAAGAATTATATTGAATCCGTCATTAAAACCGCCTCCTGTAAACTTGGTGCTCTAAACATGCTATGTCTTCATTTTAAAACACATGTTTCTGCGTGAAGTAAGTACTGCTCTCATCTTTAGGATGACTTTGCACAGTATTGGACGCGCTCGTTGGGTTGTAGCAGCGAGCAGTCCGTATCATCGGAAGCCCACTAAGTTCCTTGAGCCTTTATAGCTGGGTAGAGACGTCGGTGCCGCCTCAATAGCCGTATTCGAGTCTTTTAATACGATGTACGAGAACGTTGGCTTTAGCGGTTCGTGTGGAGAAGAATGGAAAGAAAAGCTATCAATTTATATATAACGGCAGAGGATGATAGCTGGCTCCCCCTCTAGAAGGGATGTAGTAACGGTTTTAACGAGCCTGCCTCCCTCTTAACGGAATCCTGACTACGACATTGGCCCATTTGTCCTCTAAATTACCCATAGCTGCATCTTAAAATAATTAAGTGATTCCTACGCACTGCATATCTAAATATGTTGACTGTTCCTTTTAAACTTCTACGACTTCGGTAGTCGAATAACAATGTCTAACAGCACGCTCTGTATCTAAAAATGTTGTGTGGCCTCCGATCTTTGAATTTTGAAATCAGTCTAGTAGCACTTAAGGTTTATTGTAAAGAAACCAGATCCACGTTCTGTCTATCATTTTGACAGAACGGAGTATGCATAACAAAGTTCTATCGATGGTTGAACATGAGTGACAGCCATAGATGACAGAAGAGCACTAGGTGATCAAATGTGATGGCGTTCGCGGCGCAACCTGCTTTTTGTCGTATTGGTGGCGTGCTTCGGCGCGCCAGCAGTGACGAGTGACGAGGTGCCGCGTGTGCTCGGCGCGGGGGCCCGCCGGACCCGACACGACGGCGACACGACATGCCTGCGACCCACATACCGACCATCCAAATGTGAAAGTAAAAAGTGGTAAGTTCTCCATTCTATACGTAATTCAGCCTAGTTCGTTTTCGAAGACAAATTCAGGCCTTCAAGGAATGTACATTTCTATTTCTTGATGTTTAAGAAATCGAAATGTCTATTATAGTTTGTGATTTTTGTTGCTGGCTGTGGTATTTTCTTTTGTTTTATTTATTTGATTGCCTATGACGGTTGACCAATTTACCATCCACCAAGCACTCTAAGTCTATCCAGTGTTTTGGGTTCCACTGCCGGATTGCTATCAAGCATAGTGGAGTCATTTTGGTTGGAAGGCAACTTGCTAAGTATAAAAGATGCTTCGGCTAACTTGACAGTAGTCGTTTATGGGCTTCTAAAAAGTCAGCAATAGACATTTGACTGCTGTTTTAGACTTTGTATGAAGAAGATTTTTTTATATTAGCCTACCAAAGTGACTCCACTCTGCCTGATGGTAAGCAGTCAGTGTAAACTAGAAGTGGTGGAAACCATTCCTAAAGCCAAACTACTCGTATGGTGGCCTCGACTATGGCAGCTTAGTGAGATGCTTTTTCACGCCCCGCTTAAAAGTGTGTAAAGGTGGGAACACATGCGCTGGTAAAGAGTTCCAGGCTTTAATTGAGCGACAAAAGTATGAAGTGCTGAACCGTTTGGTTCGAGATCCTTTAGATTAATCTGTGAAAGGGTGGCACTTTAGTCCCGCACGTGTCGTTATGGTTAAAAGGGAGAGGGTGGTATTAATTCAAAGAGCTCTTCGGAACACTCTGCGTGGTAAAAGCGATAGAAGATGGCCATTGATTGACGGCCAAGATTAAGTCTGGAACTCTCTACCGGCGCATTTGTTTTCTTCTAATTTGGATCTGTATTAATCGAAGCGTGAAAGAGCATCTCATAAAGCTACCATGTAGAAGCTACCACGCCAGCAGTAGGACACAATGGCTTTTAGGATGGTGCCCACGAGTCTAGATCCACCACCATCAGAGAGTTCACCAAGGAGTTTATTTACTCTATTGTCTTAGAGCCTGAGCAGTTGCTCACCACGTGTTTGAAGAGGCAAATTAAGGATCATGTGCAGAGGCTGGTTGAAAAGTAGTCGATAGTTCTCTGATCGATGCTGAAGCCTGCAAGGTTGTGGTTGTTGCAGTGTGTCGAGCATGTCAGCGCGGTCGTCGTCGGGGTCGTGGTCGGGCAGCGCGCACCCCGCGACTAACATCATCGACCTCGACAAGTTCATGCGCGGCACCGTGCGCCCTCCGCGACGCAGAGACTACGAACAAAGGCAGAGGCGTAGGTATGTACCCAATATACATCATACATGCCCAACATCATCGACCTCAACAATTTCATGCAAACAACCACACAGAAACAACGCAGCCATACAAACAACCACACAACATAAGCACAACCAAACCACACAACATATCTACACAACAACAACACAAACATAACCACATAAACGATTACACAACCACACTACATAACAGCACAACAAAACCACACAAACACAATCACACAAACAAACACACACCATAACCACACAACATAACCAAACACCATAACCCCACAAGATAACCACACAACGCAAGCCCACAACATAACCACACAATCACACACACAACTCAACCACACTACATAACCACACAACCACACAAACACAAATAACTTTCATAAGGTGTTATCGATGTGATCTAAATGAAATAAACGTTATTCGATTCTATTCTACTTTTTGTAGTAAGCAGTTGGTTGTGGACGCTGGCGGTGTGGAGCGGAAGGTGCCCGTGTCTAGTGCGGTGGGCCCCTGTTCCGCGGCCCGGTCCCCGGGGTCCCCACTCGCCCCCCTAGACAAGCGCAGCACGGACAGTGGGGGCCCGCCGCATCCCATCAAGCGATACTCGCATGACTCGGGCATGTCTGATGGTAGCTATGTGCAGAGAAGACATCGGTCACACAGGTACTGCTCATTTACAAGTACCTATTCGTTATTGCTTTGCCTTAACTAGTTTTTGCCTGCAAACAAGTATATGGTTGACCTGACGGTTAAATAAAGTGGTAGCCATAGGCTATGGAAAGGTTGTAACTGTGTTTTTTAAACAAAGCTATTGCCTACCGGGAGGGGGAAAGACAATGAGTTTGGCAAATTAAATAAATAAAACGAGAACGGGTGAATTAACCCTATCTAGAATTTGGACAACAAGACGTCAAGAAAGCGGCAGACTGCTTTGGATCAAACATTTTCTTCGCCGAGCAACTGAAATTGTGAAATTTCGAAAGTTGCCATTATTATCAGGTGCTCATGCTCGTCTACTTTTGTCTAAATTATTTTGACAAGTCGTAGGTAACTTTGAATTTTTGTGCATAGAGATAAAGTTCAAAATGTTTGGGTCTCGTTTATTGGTATTGTTGGCACAGGCGCGTGGCAGTGGCAGAAGCATCACCAGTTGTTGCGCCGAAGACGCAGAATAGAGACCCGGGATCCAACGACTCGCTGCGCGCGTTTCGCGTCGTGTGCGAGCGAGCACTGCAGGACCAACAGGTAAAAGGCCAGGCACGATGCGTTGCGGCGGCGGCGCATTGCCGGCGTGGTGTCGCTGCGTCGTAATATTTAGAAGTATCTGTGGCATGTCACACGATGCCTTGCGGCGCCGCACCGGACTTGCAACCGCCAAGACGAGACGGGGAGGGGTGATGCGTCAGGCTTAGGTTTAAACCGCTCAGTCCAGCAATATATTGATCAAATCAAACTCAGGAATGGACCACATCTGACAGCAGGGATCGCACTTTTTAATGCTTCTATGGTATTCTGACACTTGGAATCATTATTTACTTAAAGCAAGAAATAGAGCGAGAGGGATCTTTTTCTCTCAGAAAAGTATAGAAGCCCGGAAATAGGAAACTGCGATTCCGTGCTTCCAGATATGGTTCTTCCCTTAAAGCTATTGGTTTAGGCACAGATCGCTCGCGTGGCCCGCCTGTGCGAGCGCATGACGTCCCGGCGCCCTCCTCTGTCGGACTCGTCGTCGCCGCGCTCCTCCGACATTTCTTCCTCCAGCCGCTCCACCAAGACCAGGGTTCTCAGGCTGAAGGACAAGCATCGGGTACGCAAAGAACTGATCTCGAGAAATTAAACTTTGATAGAATAATTGGGTAGTAGATAAATTGGTTTATGTTACTTGCTAGCTTAGGGCATCCGACTACTGGGCAAGGATATCTCCTCTTGACTTTCATACTTCTCGGTTTAGCCTTATTTCATTTAATTGATTGATTTATGGTTTTAAAGTAATATCTCCTATTATTTTCATCCCTCATAAACTTGTGCTGTGTAAAGTCGCTGTTTTCCATGAGACCAGAGGCCCTAGACAAGTGTCAAAGATTTCTATTCTATTCATAGAATAGATAACAAAATGTATGAGATTGACATAAGCGTCGGCGTTAGCTTATGTCAATCCAATACATTTTTCTATCTATTCTATGAATAGAATAGAAATCTTTGACACTTGTCTAGGGCCTCAGGTTCCACAAGAAGATTTCTACTTTGCGGCAGCGTCGACAACAAGCAAGTGATACTCTCGGTGTTGCAAGCGTCCATGGGCTCTTAAAACCTTGTTTGAAGAAGGACATGTCATAGCCTCCGAGAAAACCGCTTTATGTAGTTCATTCTAAGGGATCATATTTAGGAGAAATGCGTACTATACAAGCAGACTTTTTTGGAATAGTGACAGGTAATTTTGTTCTTCCGATGTCTCAGACGGAGGAGTGCAAAACGTACAAGATAATAATGAACAAGCTGGACGAGCTGGGGGGTCTGTTTCTAGCCCGAGCTCGTGTGGGGGTGGGAACGGGGGGACCGCGTCCTCCACGGCTCCGTCCCCCGCGCCGCCCCCTGCTCTCCTCTGCCTCGGTGTCGGTGTCAGACAAGCTCGTCGCGACAGAGCCCGACCTACTGCAAGTGAATCACGTATTACTTATTACACAGATTTGTAGTTTACTGCAGCACATCATCATCAAACACTCTTTGATTATTCTACCATAGATAATCCCTTAATAAATACCGCATTTACATTAATTTATGTTGACTCAGCTACAAAAGTAAGGGGCAGAGGCAGGATGCGCGGAACGAATGCGCTGCGCTGATTGCCTATTTGAAGGTGAAGCATGGGAATGCTCTGAAGTGCACCGCATTTAATTGCCGTAGTGTCTGTACTGATGGTATGCTAGCGAATGCCGGTATGAGTAATGCGTGACAGCAGCTCTGTATGCGGTAACTATTAAGGGATTATCTGTGGATACCGCTCTCTAATTTTTATCCAGAATGACACGTGCGGGATTGACGTGCCACTCTTTCACCGTGAAATGAGGGTTTTCTAAAATGACACCCACGAAGAGGCAGCACTGAGATTTCAGGTCCAGGCACCTTTCAAATCGCTTTCAATCAACTAATCAACCAATCAACCAATCAACCGTGAAACTTAAATGAATTTTGAATTTTTGTGAATAGAAGACCTTTCATCTAAGTGGCGCCAACTGGTGGCGGAAATTTTTGATATCAGCATGAGTGGGATCGACCTGAGACTCTGCCATGTAAATAGTAGAATATTGACGTAAAGTAGGATACAGTACACGATACTTAGCGGGGTAAATGCTTAGAGCATTAAAAATGACGTGTAGTGGTATGTCGCAGGCGCCGCTGTACTGTGCGCGGCGGCACGCGGTCACCGACACGCGCAGTGACCGAGCGCGACCATACTGCGCCGACAGGTACACCTTATACTTCTCGCGCGCCAAATTTATACATAGGGTCGCGACGCACATGGTGGATCGAAAATCGCCTTTCTTGGACATAGAGACTTGAATTAACAAAGCTCTTTTATTTGCTTGAAACGGGTTCTGTTGATCATTATTATACTAAAAAATGTCATGCAAGACAATTGGAAGTACAAATGAACGAGATATATTTTTTTTTTTAAATTTGTATGGAGTTACCATGATAAATGAGGATATCTCTGTCATCACAAGGTTGGCCGTTATATCCTCGCACACGTATATAATACTATTTATTTATGATTTTTTGACATACTTCGTATTGCAGTACCTCTTGCGATTTTTTTTAAAA
This sequence comes from Parascotia fuliginaria, assembly GCA_963082885.1. NCBI lineage: Eukaryota > Metazoa > Arthropoda > Insecta > Lepidoptera > Erebidae > Parascotia > Parascotia fuliginaria. The sequence goes on along the minus strand of OY720198.1, from coordinate 107,875 downwards.
ATTGTTAAAATTTTCAAAATATTTTTTCATGTTGATGACTACTTTTAATGCTTCAAATGTTTCAATATGCAAATATTAGCTCTAGTTTTCAGTATCTTATAAATCATAGTGCCTATCTATGATATCACAAAATTTCGTTTTGCTAAATACGTCTCAATACTAATGACATGGTAATAATGAATTATCTTTTAAATGAAATTTAGTCACCTCTAAGTACTCATTTGTTAATCACCTCAGTTAGGTGATCACCCCAGATAGACTAAATACTGTACCTAATGAAGTAATTAGTAAAAGAATATACAATAAATAATATTTATTATAATGGATTATAAGATTGAAACAAAGTTTAGAAATAAATGTTTATTTGTATTTACGTAAAAAAAAGTAAAACACAAAATAGTACAATAAAGATCACATTAAAATAAAATTATTTAGATAGGTATAAATTTGTATCAAAAACAAGTAAAATAGAACTGAAAAATAAAATAACAATAATAAAGTACTCAAAACAATAATAAAATAAATAAATAGCTTTTTCTAAATTTCTTCGCCACCATCAGAATCCACTTCAGAATCAGACTCTACAGTTGCCATTACATCCAAGAACTCTATCGGAGGTTCTTGAAGTTTGAGCAGGTCTAAGACTTCTTTAAAGTATATCTGCTTCTTATGAGTATCCAGCTTCCGTCTTATTGAAGAAATAAGAGGATCAGACGAGAGAATAAGCATATTGAGGATGTCCTCGTTAGATGTTTGCTTACTCTTCTACCTTGAATGGTATTCTCTAAATCTTCTGAAGTCTTTGTTGCAGGCTTCTGACGCTTCTTCCGAAAGACTCCTAATTGGTACAACAGCATTTTTTTCTAGTATATCCCCTCCATGAGTTAATAATTTGTGAACAGTTGAAGACATTTAATGCCAATTATTATAAAGTTCCACATATCTTTCGACGGTTATTTTGGTATATTTTTTAAATTTAGGTACATCTATTATCTCACCAGAAGTGATTGCCTGCAGAACACGGCAAACCTGTGAATCAAGTTTTCATCTCCTGTCCAGTAATCGCTGCAGTTTTATCAGGAAACTCAAAAAACCTTCTTGCAATATTACCATTGTTAGTTGTGCCTGATCCTTGCTTAACGATGTCGATCAAAAGATTAAGATCATCTCTGAATCGGTCTTGGATATTTTTTTTTCTTGTCTATAACAACTCCTTGTGTATTTCTTCTCTCACAGACCACTTTTTAAAATCAAGGCGATAAGCGATGTGTTATAGACATTCCATCACATTAATGCGGGCATGTAGTGGCGATAATCCAAATTCATACAAATCAGAAGAAACAGTCTTTGACGTTACGATGTTTAATTGATTCATTTCTGTCGGCTTAGCCAAACACAGATAGCAGGCCGCATTTGATTTAGCTTCTGAAAGATATGTACAAATTTTGCCGTCAATCATTGTCATCATTAATTGATGACTAATCTCATTTCCTTTGTATTTTGTAGAAATCAAAGCCTGAATTTCATTATCCATTCTAGTCTTTTCATCCAATACAACTTGTTTGCTCTCTTTCAAAAAACTAAACTGCAATATACGACAATATGTACATGAGCAGGGTTTTGGATTCGTCCATATGACATCACCTTCTGCTGTCAACTTAAGTGGGACCAAAGAGTTCATAAATATGCTAGAATCATCTTGCTCACTGTCCATTTTCTGCTTGTACCTACTTTGGTTGGATGCACCGTCAAATCTCTACTTTGATATTAAAATTAATTGCTTGCCTTGTATATCACTATTACTAGGAAGATTTTCGATAATCCTGGTCACCGTTAAATCTAGTAATGCTTGGAGTGTAATCGTAGCTGAGCTATCCGTTAAGGTCACAAATTTCTTCGGAGGGTAGCAGTGCAGCTTAGCCTTTTGAATTTTATAGTAAGACGGATATATATCCTTCGATATATAAGTCGAAATGGTCCAGTGGATAAGGCACCCGCTTCGTAAACACGAGGTAATGGGTTCGAATCCGGGCAAGTACCAATGTGATTTTTCAAATCATATGTACTTTTTAGGTTTATCTTGGACATTTCTGACTGACGGTGTAGGAAAAACATCGTGAGGAAACCTGGACTTAAATGTCTGAAATTGCCAATCCGCCTTGAGCAAGCGTGGTGATTAATGCTCATACCTACTCTATATGAGAAGAGGCCTTTGCCCTGCAGTGGGACAGTAAATAGGCTGGTATTATTATTATTATATCCTTCGAATCTTCTCGAATTGTCATTTCCCTCAAAGTGATGTATTGCCATTTCGATAATTTTAATGCAAGTAGCAAACCCAGTGCTTTCTCTGGTGAAAATAAGACGAGCAAATCTGTTTGTACGCAGTTTGGCCAGCCAATATTTGCCTAAAGCCAATTGGAATAAGAACGTCTAAAAATTTTAGGTTTGCGGTGGGACTTTATCCATCTCTTTTGAACAGCCCGTGTAAATTTACGGCAAAATTCCTTTAAGGTAACACTGTCTTCATCAGAAAGGCTAGAGCCTAATTCGAGAGGAATCGAATAATTTTTCGTGATCGAATTTAGGATTCTGACCGCTCAAAATAACAAACAAGGCCAAATTTGTAATTACACTTTCCATTATGCGCAACCACAGGGTGTAAGGGTAGGTACTATTAGATGTTAGCAGTAGATATGCTCAAAATGAACTGAAGCTACGAATTTGATTTTTTACTATTTATAGTTATTGACTAATTATGAGAGTATTACTTTTTCCTAATTACTCTCATTACGACAACCAATATGAAATTAAGGAGCATTTGTTTTTTAATTACTTAGGTACAGTATTTAGTCTATCTGGGGTGATCACCTAATTGAGGTGATTAACAAATGAGTACTTAGAGGTGACTAAATTTCATTTAAAAGATAATTCATTATTACCATGTCATTAGTATTGAGACGTATTTAGCAAAACGAACTTTTGTGATATCATAGATAGGCATTATGATTTATAAGATACCTACTGAAAACTAGAGCTAATATTTGCATATTTGAAGCATTAAAAGTAGTCATCAACATGAAAAAATATTTTGAAAACGTTAACGATTTTAAAAAAAAAAATCGCAAGAGGTACTGCAATACGAAGTATGTCAAAAAATCATAAATAAATAGTACTATATACGTGTGCGAGGATATAACGGCCAACCTTGTGATGACAGAGATATCCTCATGTATCATAGTAACACCATACAAATTTTTCAAAAAAAAATTATATCTCGTTCATTTGTACTTCCAATTGTCTTGTATGACATTTTTTAGTATAATAATGATCAACAGAACCCGTTTCAAGCTAAAAAAAAGAGCTTTGTTAATTCAAGTCTCTATGTCCAAGAAAGGCGATTTTCGATCTACTGTGCGACGTTTCACAAGACGTAGCCCTCCTTATCGCTTTCGATGACAGTGACACTAAAAATATTACTACGGTTTATTTCTTTTATTTGATAATATGACTCGCCACACCGAAATTGGTTTTAAATACCCTTCGACACGTGTGGCGATACGTATAATATGTAGGCACCACACACTTTAATATAGTGCCCATCCGTATCTTCGAAATCGGCCGAAGGTTCTGGACAAATTCGAAGATTCCTAGCAAGCGCTGAATTCGAACAAAAGTTTACGCCTGATTTGTTACATTTTACATTTAAGCAGGCCACCGCCCACTCGGTACCTCGCCCCGCATTATTACAGTTTCCGTTGTGAAGCATCTCGCTCGTCCGTGTTTGCCTTGCGTGACACATGTCATGGCGCCTCATTAGAGTAACGTTGTTATCCACAGCTTGGTAGACGCAGCCAACGGACCTATCTTGGAGACGCACACATTGTTTGAAAGAGATACCTTGCATGTGAGTCTACTTTATTTTTGATGTTCATTATCATCATTACACCAGCCGGTTACTATCCCACTGCAGGGAAACGCTTCTTCTCATACAGAGAAGGCATGCAATGATCACCACATGCGTTCAAGGTATTGGCAATTTCAGACTTTAATGTCCAGGTTTCCTTACGATGTTTTCTGAAACAAACTTAAAAAGTACGATTGAACCCTCAACTTCTTGCTTAGGTAGGTATCATAACGCAATTGTCACCCACCACGATTTACTCAGTGAGACATTATGTTCAGTTGCACTCTACGGCTGAGCGGATAGGCTTGCATGTGAGCGAGCATGTTGACCGACATGTTGGCGAGCATGTTGGAAACTACGCTCGGGATACGTCGCTGTGTACGCTGTGTAGGGGGTATTGGAGATCGTTACGACAGTGAGTCTATATCACTTTTTTTGTGTATTCTAGTTATTGACTGAATAAGGCAATTATTTTATTTATGACAACATGTTGGAGACAATAAAGGAAGGGGATGGGAATCAGTCGATCTATAGTCGTTGCCTGGAATACATTAAAATTTTTATTTTATCTACTTTTGTTAATTTGCTACTTTTCTGTGTACCTCTCCCTACACTACTAATGATTCTACAAACGTATTCTTTCTATCATCGTATCAGATCGCACCACTCTACATTGCAGCAAAGTTCATGCATACTACCTGGACACGATCCCGTCTAGCACGGTTCTTTTCCAGCGTTCATTCCTCCCACGCACGTGCTGGCTCTGGAACGAACTGCCAGCTGCGGTGTTTCCCGAGCGCTTTGACATATTCTTCTTCAAACGAGGTTTAAAGAGAGCATTAATATCACGGTAGGCAGTGGCTTCACTGAAGCCGGTAACCAGTTACCGTCACTTGAACTGGTAATGAATGCATGTTTGTGTGCGCAGGTACCTCGCGTCGCAGATATTCAGCGCGCCAGTAAACGACGGTCGGTAACAACTGATCGCTACGAGGACTATTTTGCTTAGATTGTATTTCAACTATTAAATGTTACTTGCTGGATTATTTGTCTATTTTTTTTTTTACTTATAATGTTATTATTAATTAATATGGCTTCTTCGAAACAGAGGGAAAGATCCATTGTTAGCGAGCGAGCGTGTGAATAGTTTGTTTAAGAGCATCTCTCCACTGTCAGTGAGTTAGTGAGTGAGCTAGTGAGTTAGTAGGTGAGTGTATGATCTGGTAGGTAAGTGAGTAAGTAAGTTGGCTAGTGAGTGTGTGAGCTCTTGAGTGAGCGAGTGAGTGGGTTAGAAGGTAAGTGAGCGAATGAGCGAGTAACTACGGGAGCCAGTGATTAAGTGAGCTGGTAAGTGAGAGAGCTAGTGAGCGTGTGAGCGATTGAGGAAGTGAGTCGTGTGCGTCAAGATGAAGGGACCAAGTCTTGGATTTCGGTCATACATATATAAAAGAAAAGATTAATACCATTAATCTACTATTTGCTACATTTACTATAATTTTAGCTACCTCTTCATTAGGCATATTTTTAACAAAAATTCTTGGTGATGAATGATGAAAGATGAAGGGACCAAGTCTTGGATTTCGGTCATACATATATAAAAGATTAATACCATTAATGTACTATTTGCTACCTTTGCTATAATTTTAGCTACCTCTTCATTAGGCATATTATTTAACAAAATCTTTGGTCCCTCCGTTATGACGTCAAGTTAGAGGGACCAAAACGAGACTGCTGATATACCTATTGCTCTCTGGATTGTTCTACCTAGTTAGTGTTTTAATACCTTAATCCTACCATTATAATATTGATTTGGATTGAGCGTTATATACATAGTTTTGAAAATATCGACTAATACAAGTTGATCGTATGGCTCATCTTGGCACAGCCACCATCGCTAACCGAAAATCTAATTACATGACGAATTAGTCGGTAATTAGTCGATATTACTCGCAAAATTCCAGAATTGGTCGGTCTTTCTGAACCGAGATATTTGAAATTGTTTTTTAAAAGGTAGCAAATAGTAGATTAATGGTATTAATCTTTTATATATGTATGACCGAAATCCAAGACTTGGTCCCTTCATCTTGACGCACACAGTGAGTCAGTGAGCTAGTGAGCTAGTTGATGAGTGAGCGAGTGTGTGAGTAAGCTAGTGGGTGAATGAATGAGTGAATGAGCGAGTTAGTGTGTTAGCGAGTAAATGAGTGAATGAACTGGTAGGTGAGTTAGTATGTAAGTGAGCTAGTGAGTGAGTGATTAACCTAGTTAGTAAGTGAGTGAGTGAATGAGCGAGTCAGTGAGTGAGCTAGTGGATAAGTAAGTAAGCGAGTGAGCGAGTGAGTGAGAACCAGTGAGTGAGGGAGCTAGTGATTAAGTGAGCTAGTAAGTGAGAGAGCTAGTGAGCGTGTGAGTGATTAGGCTAGTGAACGAGTGAGTGTGTGGGCCATTAAGGGAGTGAATGATTGAGCTCGTTAGTGAGTGACTGAGTGAGTGAGAGCTAATAAGTGAGCGAGTGAGTGAGAGAGCCAGTGAGTGAGGAAAAAATTTTTTTAGTGAGCTAGAGAGCTCGTGGGTGATAGAGTGTATGACAGAGTCAGTGAGTGAGTAAGAGAGTGTGTGAGTGAGAAAGCTAGTAAGCAAGTGAGTGAGTGAGCTAGTGAGCGGGTGAGTGAGTGGGTAAGCTAGTGGGTAAGTGAGTGAATGAGCGTGTGAGTGTGGGTGCCAGTAATTGAAGGAGATATTACGGTAGTAGATGCACGCTGGTTTCAGCATGAATGGGCCGTATCGACCAGGGCAGTACTACCCTAGGGTATATATACACTAGGGTAATAGTATCCGTACTATTGCGTTTCGTTCGGTGAGCTAGTGTGCCGGAGCCCAAGTCCGACTGGCCTGTTGGTCTCGGATGATCCAAATAATGCATTTGACATGTTTCATGACTTAATTATTCTTTTTTATAATTTATGCTTTCCATTGACATTAATTAGAAAAACGTCTCGTAGAAAATCGATGTAAATATCGAATGGCATTCGGCAATGTTTAAAACGGAAGAGAAAGTTACTATGGCCATGTCTATAGGAAACATCCTAACATTTGTAATAGAAATAAATTTAAATCTTATTCAGCGCGATTAAATAAGATTATTATATTAACACAAAAAATTTAAAATGATTATAAAATTAATACAGCTACGAACAAATCGAAAGCAACTTGGTCAATTATTAATCGTAAAGACAATTAAAAAATTAAAGAAGAAATCAAGCTAATTAATGATAATGGATTAATCACTTACGACCTTACGAAAATTGCCGAGTCATTCAACAAATACTTCACTAGTGGTAATATAACTAATCCAACCCCTACGAATATTAACTTTAAATTATCTGAAAGTACGCATAGCACAGGCTACGACGATGTCTGCACAAAGGTTGTAAGAAATGTTTCGACTATTATTTCACCTGTTTTGAGAAAACTTATTAATTTATATATATTTTTCGGTATATTCCCTAATAAATTAAAGATAATAATATAATAGTAATAAAACCCTTACACAAAAAGAATGACATGACTAGTGTTAGTAATTATAGGAATATTGCCCTTTTACCTATATTTAGCAAAATATTTGAGAGAGTGATAGGTAAAAACTTTAACGAATTTTTTGAAAAGAACAACGTTTTCACAGAAAAGCAAGTTGGATTTAGAAAGCAAAAAAGTATAAATTTAGCAGTGTTTCAATTTCTGAATACTATACTGTGACTGGTCTAGATAATAAGCTTATAGTTACTGCTCTCTATATGGATCTAAAAAAAGCTTTTGATTATGTGAACCATAATATCCTGTTACATAAATTAAAAGCATAAGAAGTTAGAGGACATGTCCTAAATCTCCTAAAATCATACCTCATAAACCGGATACAATGTACTCAGATTGCTAGTATATGCCCAAATCAGCGTTGTGCCGCGCTCTAAAGCGGACGTGTACGAACTTGTGATTAGTTTTGCCTACTTTTAAGCGCGGCGCAAGCCGACGCTCGGAATTAATCGTCATGTGTGACACACTCGTGGCGAATGAGTTGCTGGCGTTCCTGCAGCAGAAACTGGATGTCATGGACGAGGTGTCCGCTGTCCAGATCTGCTCCACGAATTTCAGCGAGAAGGACGTAGCTGCTGCTAAACTGCTACTGTACCGGTCGCTTAACAAATGCGACAAGATTGTGTCTCATTGGCGCGATGGGACAAAGAAAAGCTTGCAGGAGATTATCACTCTGCTTAAGGAGACCGACCCTAAAGACGTGCCGACGTTTGTGGCGAAGGACTTGAATAAGTTACCTTGTACCTTCGATCACGTCGACGTTACCAGCCTTTTGAAGGATATCGTGTTTCTTAAGGCAAGTCTAGCGGATGTGCATAAAAAACTAGAGGCATCCTAAAACACGGTCGCAGAATTGCGCATGGAACTCAGTGAGTTTCGCAATACTGTGGTCGTGGCTGCGTCACCGGATCGTGTTACTAACGTAAACACGGGGCGCCTGCTGCCTCGACACATCGCCCGCAAGCTTCGCGTCAGCAGTAAGAACACCGGCGCCGCGGAATGCTGAGTCGGCTGTATGCACTAAACGCGTGCATTGCAGCCCCGCCCCCGTCCCTGTCCCCGCGGCCCCTCTTCGCATCGCCGCGCGACCGAGTCAACGAGCTGACTCTAAGGTTACGCAGAGCATTCGTGTTGCTCCCCCGGCCAAGCCCATGCCTGAAAAGGCAACGACCCGGGCCGACGAGGATGGTTTTGTGACGGTGCAGAAAAGGAAGCGCCGCCAGCGAACCACCAAGAACTGTTGCGGTTCAGCACCGGCGGATGCTAACATGAAGCTGCGTGCCGCCGCACCGAACACCCCGGTGTACATCTCTCGCCTACACTACACCACAAAGGCAGGACATCGAGGAGTACGTGCGCCAAAAGATGAAGTACAGGCCGAGAGTGCAGCCGTTGGAGTCACGTCGCAACGTCAATTTCAAGGCGTTTGTGGTGCGAGTACCAACGTGTTATTTGCACCTCGTCATGGAGGAAACCTTTTGGCCGCAAGGTGTCGTGTTCCGTCGCTTCCGCGGACAAGTGCCACACGAACGCACAGTGACTAGTGCATGTGAAGTGTAGTTTTTAAGTTTATATTATGTATTATGTATGTTAGTCGGTAAGGTATTTATCTATGGGTTTATGCGACCCGAAATAAATGATTTATTATTATTATTATTATAAATACTTGTACAGACGCAATATATTCATCATCTTCTCTTGAGGTGGGAGTTCTTCAAGGTAGTATCCTTGGCCCTTTACTATTTATCGTTTATACAAAAATCAAATGGTAGCAGACATTAATCAAACATTTAATATAATAGTACAATGGTTAATAACAATTTATTAATTAATCTAGACAAAACTAATATTATGACATTTAGAAATAGGAAAAGTAATTTATTGAATATTGACATGATTTTTAATGAGGTTTAGGTTTAAATCTTGGTTCTAGCTTAAATTGTAAACTAGAGGTAGAAACCATGTACTAAGCTGAGTCAGTTTTCTTATGCTCAAGGCTAATAAAAAATGTGAAGCCGTCTGCCGAGATTACTGCATATCATGGTTATGTAGACTCAGTTTTAAGGTATGGCGTTATCTTTTGGGGTAACTCGGTAGACAAGGAGGTGGTATTTAAGGTCATGTATCATAAAAAAATTACGTTAAATAATAATAATAATCTTTATTTACCAGAAATATATATATAGAGGGTGAGATCAAATTAATTATCCTATCCATTAAATCAAAAGCGGTGGGCTGCGACGACATAAGTCGTCGTATGATAACACTTGTGTTGGACCAGCTTTTACCGACTATTTCCCACATCCTTAACTTTTCTCTTTTTCTGGCCATTTTCCTTGTTTGTGGCAGCAGGCGTGTGTTCGCCCTCTTCCAAAAATAAGCAATCCTTCACTTCCCTCACATTTCCGTCCAATTTCCATACTTCCTTTCCTATCCAAAGTGTTGGAGACATGTGTCCTCAGACAACTGTCTGGGTTTGTTCACCGAAACAATCTCCTATCTCCACTTCAATCTGGGTTCAGACCTGGACATAGTACAGTCTCTGCCTTGCTCAAAGTGACTAGTGATGTCAGAGCGGGCATGGAGAACACCAGGACTACTGTGCTGGTCCTGATTGATTTCTCGAACGCCTTCAACGCGGTCAACCACGACATTCTCCTATCTATCCTTTCCCAACTTATGATCCCTCCTAAGGCACTGGAATGGTTTTCCTCATATCTTCGAGGGCGTCAGCAGTCAGTAACGGTTGATGACAAGGCATCTAACTGGTGCAAGATTGAAGCTGGCGTCCCTCAAGGCGGTATTCTTTCTCCTCTTCTTTTCTCATTGTTTATCAATCTTGTCACTGATTACCTTCATAGTACGTATCATCTGTATGCTGATGATCTGCAGATTTATGACCAGGAAAGGCTAGAGAATCTGCCTGCAGCAATTGCGATATTAAACTAAGACTTGGAATGCATAAAAAATTGGTCGAGCAGGTTTGGTTTACATGTGAACCCTTCCAAGTGCCAAGCGATCGTTATTGGCAGCCCTCGCATAATTAGCAGGCTTGATGTTTCGACTCTACCATCAGTCAAGTTCAATGGCACTGTAATTCCCATTAGCTGCGATATCAGAGACCTTGGGATACAAATTGACACCACACTGAATTGGCAAGCGCAAGTCACCAATGTTAGCCGGAAGGTCACGGGCACCCTGCGATCTCTTTATCGTCTGAAGAATTTCTTACCGTCGTCTACCAAAACAATGCTCGTGCAAACCTTAATTTTTCCTATAATTGACTATGGTGATGTATGCTATCTAGACCTGAATGCAGATCTACTCAATAAACTCGACCGACTTCTCAATAATTGCATTCGATTCGTTTTCAACCTTCGTAAGTACGATCATGTATCTACTTATCGATCCCAACTGGGTTGGCTACCTATACGTCAACGTCGTAGTCTACGTGCGTTGACCAATCTTTACTACTACTGAATGCACCTACCAAGTTTTATCTCTGCATCACCCAAAGGTTGACTGGTAGAGAATGCCTCTGGCATTAAGTCCGCCTTTGTACATTTACTTCGTATTTTGTGTAAGAAGAATAAATAAATAAAATACATTGTAGTACATTACATTGACAAGCATAAGTTTAACAAAAGTACATTTTTTTACTAGAAGTTATTATTGTGGGTGTCAATGTGTTATCCTAGCTAGGCCTTAAAATAGCCTGTGTTAAGGATAAAACAGTTTCAACCCCGTATTATAGCGCAAATATTTATCAAAAATTATACAGTTCCATATTAAGCTAAGTACTACATTAAAAAAGAAGTAGTTGTGTGCGTGCGTGCGTGCGTGCGTGCATGCGTGTGTGCGAGCGTGCGTGCGTATTAATTTTAGCCTATATCCTAGAGACATATATGTATTTTTTTTAAATTAATTCTTACATTCTGAACTAGCAAATTCATTTAACATTGTGTTTTAAATTATACATTGCATGCTAATAAGCGGAATATAGTGGCACAAAATATTTGTTTCTTAACAAATGTATTAAACATCTTGTAAACCTGTATTCGCAATAAAGAACTTTGACTTTGACTTTGACTTCAACTAATTCACCTTTCAAACAAAAAAACAAAATCAAAATCGGTTCATTAATTCGGCAGCTACGATGCCACAGACACACGCACACGCACACGCATTCGCACACGCACACGCACACGCACACGCACACGCACACGCACGTGCACGCGCACGCACACGCACGCGTACGCACACCCACACGCACACGCACACATGTCAGTAGCATATTAAAAATAATTGCTTAATAAAATGAATGTACAACTCGCGTCACCGTTCGCGCATCATTTTCCATCTATAAGATCGAAACTCCTTCTTGTGTCAAGCTGTGACATCTTTTACCGTATAGTTAGACCAAGGGCCTACTACCGCCACCTCATACCACTATTATTAAAATGTTACTTTGTTTTTTGTCTTTTTCTTTTGTACCATTACAAGCAAGGATAGAGACAAAGTAAGGTTATATATAAGAATGCTAAGAGGTTGTAGGGCCCCAGAACACATCTACCTATTTAGTTTATAGTTATTTTCGCTTTATTTTTCATCTCAATATATTGATTACTAGATAAAGTATCACACAATATAGTCAAAACAAATTTAAAAGACTTTTTAGGATTAAGATGTATGTATACATTTAGATATCGATTCGAAACTGTAATGTTATTATTTAAGTATGTCATTAATGGACGTCAATTCAATTCAATCGTGAATGTTATGTCATATTTCTTTTACTTTACGCAATGTTTGTTTATAAAAGAATAGACTATTATGATATTTATCTATCTATACATATAATAAAAATGTAACCGATCGCTGTCTGTACATGGAAGATAAATGAGAAAAAAAAATATTGGGGCCTTTATCAACGCAAATAGAACCCAAAACAATGATTGTTACAATTTTTGTATGTTTGTCTGTGCGTTTGTTCACGCTAATCTCAGAAACGGCTTATCCGATTTAGATATGGTTTTCACTAATACATTGTGGTAAGCTTCACTTAACATTTAGTGTTTGTTTCATGTCAATCGGTTCATAAATGAAAAAGTTATGCCAATTTAAAGAATCAAAAAAAAAAACAGGTTACGGAATAGCTAATAGCGTTTTTATTTTTCGGATTCCTCTCATTCTAAACAATCTTGCGTTTAGTTTTAAATGAGTCCAGTTTTCAGTGAGCCTATGTTTCGCGATGACAATTAATAAAGCCCAAGGTCAGACACAACTAAAAGTAGTGGGCGTGGACCTAAGTATTAGCTGTTTTTCGCAGGGTCAGCTTTATGTGGCTCTATCACGTGTTAGCATTCCTAGCAGCCTGTATGCTTTGATCCCCGATGGCTATACGTCTAATCCATACATCCATACACCCATACATATTATATATATAAGGCTTTGTCCTGACTGACTGACTAACAGACAACGCACGGCGCACAGCCTAAACTGCTGGTCGTAGTGACTTGAAATTTGGAGGGTGTGTTTGTCTAAATGTCTAGAGGTTGTACTAAAAAAAGGTTTTTAAAATTTAATTCCTAAGTGTGTGAAAAGGGATGAAATCGATTGTATGAATCTTCTTCATTTTTTAACTAACAATTTTTAAATTTTGTTTTGGAATACTTCTATTTAAATAAAAAATATTCTTATAATTTTATTTTAACAGGGGTGGATTTAGAGGGGTGAAATTAGGGATGAAATATTCTATACAAAGATCTTTAGCTTTTGAAGCTAGCGACTTGAAATTTACAGGGAGGGGGAGAGAGGGAAAGGAGGGGAAAAAAGGAGGGAGAAAAGGGAGGGAGGAAAAGGAGGAATTGAGGAGAAGGAGGAAGGGAGGGGAAAGTGAGAGGGAAGTGATGGTGGAGTGAGAGGAAAGTGAAGGGGAAGTGTGGGGAAAATGCGGGAGAAGTGAGGGGAAAGTCAGGAAGAAGTGAGGGGAATGTTAGAGGAAAGTAAGAGGAAAGTGAGGGAAAGTGAGAGGAAAGTGACGGAGAAGAAACGGGGAAGTGAGAAGGAAGTGAGGGGGAATTGAGGAGGAAGTGAGGGTGCAGTGAGGGGGAAGTGAGAGGGAAGTGAGGGGGGAGTGAGGGGAAGTGAGGGGGAGTGAGGGTTAAGTGAGGGGTGAATGTGGTGAAAATGAGAGGAAAGTGAGGGAGACAGTAGAGGAAGGGAGAGGGAAGGAACGCGGAAAGAATGGAGTTCTCGAATGGTGGAAAAAGGGAGGGGAAGGGATAGGAAGCGATAGGAAGGGAGAGGAAAGGAGGAAAAGAAAGGAGAAGGAAGGGAGAAGAGAGGGGAAAACGAGGAGGCAAGGTAGAGGAAAGTGGAGGAAAGGGCAAGAGATGCTGGAGGAGGGGCAAGGGATGCTGAAGGAGGTGAAGAGGAGAAGGGAGAGGGGAGGAGAGGAAGGAGGAAACTGTGGAGAGTGGAGAAAAAGTGCAATAGGGAAGAAGGGGAAGGGGAAAGTTATTGTAGTGAAAATTTGCCTTAGTGTACTGTATATTGTTTTTACGAGGGATATCTTTAGGTAGGTGAAAGAGGATTTGTATAAATGGGAGATTCAAAATAGTATAAAAAACAGTATTTAAACAATATAAAAATCGTCGTTGCGCCTACAAAAGTCGCTATGTGATTTTTTAAGTATTTTGGTTTTTGATGCCATTATAATCATTATTCAAACGCATATAAGGATTAAAATGGCATCAAAAACCAAAATACGTCAAAAATCACATAGCGACTTTTGCAGGCGCAACGACGAAATGCTATCTATATACATAAAAGCAAAATGTCACTCACTCACTTATCACGAAATCTCAGAAACAACAAGTGCTAGGAATCTCAAACTTTGCATTGTCGTTCCTATTAGGATATAGGTGCTCCATCCATCCCCTAAAGTGGTTTAAAGGGGTGGCAAAGTTTGTATGCAATTTCTATACTTTTTATAGTAGGATTACCAAATTACTAGAAAATACTCTTTTTTTAATATTCAGAAACCACCCTTATTAAATGGGCAAATATGAGTCGCAAGTTTGTGTGAAAGTGGTTTGTCAGTTTTAGCGGTAGCGGGTTTAAACTGGATTCGCCATAGAGACGGATAATACTGATACAATGTACGATTGCCATAAAATCAGGCACGCAATATTCTCATAGAGGCACCCATCTGAATTTTCACCCGAACGAAGTCGCGGGCAACAGCTAGTTTATAATATTTCGTTATAAGATGCTGTGTTTACAAATAAGTCTTGTGTTCTCTGGTTTCCTAAGTATATATAGAGGTATCTCTCTGTTAGGGTAGCTCATTCTTCACTACAGCATCCATCATCATGTGCACTTTAGTGGTAAGTAATAATAATAATTATATTTTTGTTATGAAATTATGCCTAAACACCTAAAAGCCAGCTTTGAGTTAAACTTAAAAGTAATTTCTGGCAGTAATTAATATTAATGACAGACCATGAGACTTTTATAATCAAAATGTTTATTTGTTAAACATACATGATGTTTACACTGGTGTTAAAAAGTTGAATAATATTTTAGTATTTGGAGTACCTAGTTATTATAAAATGTGTATTATGGCTCTTTATTTTTGATAATTACTGAATAATCTGTTTAAACGAACTACAGTTCGTTTAAATATATATATATATATATATATAATATATTTATATATTATTCATTATATTAACTTTGTAGTCCAAGCCTGTTGACTGCCTGTTGGTCTAGTGGTTAGTGACCCTGACTGCTAAGCCGGAGGTCGTAGGTTCGATTCCCACCCAGGACAAAACTTTGTGTGATCAGCATGATTGTTTGTTCTGTGTCTGGGTGTTATTTATCTATAAACTTAATTAAATAAATTTATTTTTATTTTCCTTCACAAATTGTCTGGCTTATGCTAAAATACAGGTAGTAGAACTAGGATAATTTGCAAAGGACTGGTGCCTGAAATGGGTTTGTTAAACCTGTGCTACAGGTCACCAGGCCCCCGAAGTGACGACACAATTGCTAATGCGAAAGTGGTAGGATGGTTGATCTCTAGTTTCAGTTACAACAGTATTATCAGGCATCTAAAAGAAACTAAACCTAAATAAAATAAAAACTTAAATAACTAGTAAAATGTAAATAGTGTGTGTGTGTGTGTGTGTGTGAAGTAAGTGTAGATGTGGGTAAAAAAGTTGATGTGGATGGACTTTTGTATGTTGGACAATACGGAAGTGAAAAACAGTTACTGTAGGGGGTGAAGAAATGTATGTATTAACAAAAAAAAATGTATATAAATAGTATATCAGTTGTTTAGTACCCATAACACAAGCAAATACAATTGCTTAATTTGGGGCTAGATGGCGCTGTGTGCAAGCCTAAGTATCTATGTGGCGTATAAATTTACTTAGTTGAGGGAATCGATAGGCCCAATAATACAATGATATGAAACGACATTGTGTGACGTCACTGGTTGGATCAGCACTGGGGAGTACTGGGGACAGGTGTGGTTAGTGTGGTACACGCACTATCACGAGCCGACAGCTTATCATGAACGATAGCGAGCTTAGTCTTAATTTAATATAATTAATATTTACGTTGTGTATAGATAACCTAATACTCACATACTTTTGTGAGCATCAGCAATAGTTTGGTTGTGTTTTCTAAGCATTATTTATTTATTTATTGGAAAATATTTACAATATTTATTATTACAGATAAAAAACCCAATACAATATCATAAAAATCTAAAATTAAAAACAATATAACTAGTTACTACCTACTTAGCTAATACTATACATTTTTGTGCAACATCCTTGAATTTTGACAGGATACATTGAAAAATAATAATTTCTATAGAAATAATGTTAATAAGTCGTATTATAATTGCATTGAATTAAATATATTAATTCAGGTTACGGTTGCCACTTACCATCAGGCGTATGCTTGTTTGCCATCAAAATGCTATTAACAAACATTAGAAAAAAAATATTTGGAGGTTTTCAATAATTCCTAAAACAATACGTATTGGCACTAAAAGTTGTATCTTTGGATGCAACTCTACAATGTTTTCTATATTGTACATGGTGATAGCGGTAGGCGAAATCGGCAGTAGATAGCCAAGAGTGATTCTGGTGCTTTTAAGGTTCATAATCAATTACCATTTAACTTCATACAGATCTTTTACTCTTTCACCAGTAAAAATTCTTCGGTATTAGATCTACGCTGATTTCAGTATGAATGGGCTGGATCGTCCGGGGAAGTACTACCCTCTCATACGTACTACTGCGTTTCGTTCGGTGAGTGAGAGCGCCGGAGGCCCGATTTCCCTCTTTTCCTCTTTCCTCACCTCCTTCATTCCCTTCTCCTAACCCCATTCCCAGCCGCCATAGTGGAGGCCACCATACCAGCAGTTTAAGACGATGGCTTTTGATATAGTGGCCGGCACTTCTGGATTCCACTGACTGCTTACCATCAGGCGGGGTGGAGTCACTTTGGTAAGCTACTATAAAAAAAAACAAATAGTAATAAGTCATTTTCATTGTATTGTTGCACATAAGATTATTAGGAAAAATATATTAGATTTAGATACAATTAAAAAGATATTAAAGTTTGTTTTTAAATAACGGGTGGCGCAAAAGTAAAGACCCTATTTGGTTCAGCTATAACATTTTTTCTAAATTAGAAAACTAGATTTAGATTTTTTTAAATGTATATTTGTGCCATTAAATTTCGTACCATTAGGATTTAAAGATGATATCTTTTAAATGGTGACCTCCAGAGTTGATACACATTTGAGCCCTATTTATGACATTTTGCATAACTTGCCGTAACACTTCCTGCGTTTCCATTTCCATCTCTCAGGGCATGTCAATAAGCAGAATACTCGGTTCTGGGGCACTGATAATCCGCGCATTATTCAAGAAACACCTCTACACCCACTAAAAGTTACTGTATGGTGTGGCATCTGTGTTGACAGAGTGATCGGACCCTATTTTTTCGAAGACGCTGGAGGCAATGCGATTACTGTCACTGGAGAACGCTACAGAACCATGTTACGTGAGTTTTTGATACCCAGTTTGGACGAATTGGGGCTGGAGCACATCTGGTTTCAACAAGACGGCGCTACGGCACACACAGCGCGCGACACTATGGACTTAGTGAGGGACGCTTTTCCAGGCCGAGTTATCTCTCGTTTTGGCGATTTGCCTTGGCCTGCAAGATCACCCGATCTGACCAGTCCAGACTTCTTTCTTTGGGGTTTTTTGAAATCTCGGGTGTATGTGAACAAGCCACAGACTCTCGCAGCTCTAAAAGAAAACATTCGTCAAGAAATAACGAACATATCGCAGGAAGTGTTACGGCAAGTTATGCAAAATGTCATAAATAGGGCTCAAATGTGTATCAACTCTGGAGGTCACCATTTAAAAGATATCATCTTTAAATCCTAATGGTACGAAATTTAATGGCACAAATATACATTTAAAAAAATCTAAATCTAGTTTTCTAATTTAGAAAAAATGTTATAGCTGAACCAAATAGGGTCTTTACTTTTGCGCCACCCATTATTAGTGCATTACTATAAAAACTTAAGAAATTTACAAACTTGTGTTGTAGATGTTCCTGATAGTCGTTCTGCTGGCGGCCGCATGCTTTGCCATATCGGTCGAGATACCCATAGCTACAGAACCAGTCTATAATGATGACTCAGATAATATAACTTCAACTGCTAACATTACAGATAATGTCACTAAAACTACAGAAAATAACTATGATCCAGTCACTGGTACTGGCTCTACTACAGCATCTAAGAACAATGGACCAATCACTACAGCCAGTAAGAATCAAATACTGGCATATACAACTGCAAACATTGTATCAGCTACCAATAAAATAAATAAAAGCAATAATAAAAATAATTCTGTAGATAGCAAGCCTATAGACAAAGTCTATGTAAATGACCATAATAAAACGGAAAAGAATAATGCAAAAACAGTCAATTATAGTGATAATATTAATGTGTTGCCAGTGAATGATTACAAGCAAGAAAACAATACAGAAAAAGTAAATTCCGATGCTGTAAATTTATATGTAAAAGGTAAAAAGAAAGAAAGCAGAAAAATAACCGCTAATATTGCTACATCTACAATTACAGCATGCAGTACTACTATTAATGATAAAATGAATGCAGAAAATAATACAGAAAAGGTCAAATCAGATGATAATTCAAATAAAACTGAAGAAAACAGAGAATCAACGACTAATATTGCTACATCTACAGTTACAACAAGAAGCACTACTCTTAAAAGAACAACATATAGTACAACTACTATTAAAACGACTTATACACCTATCACATTTGTAAACAGCACATACCTCGAGGTCACAAGATCTACAGACGCTAACACAAACTCAGGTACAGGTGACTCTGACACAGGAATAAATAGCGTGACAACTATAGGGGAAGAGCTCGATGAACTAGAAGATTTTGAAGACGAGAATAATAAATAGAACTTTAATAATAAAATACAGAAATTAAACTTTCACATATTTAATATCGCCCACTGTAAGAGCAAGTTCAAACACAATATTGTATTTCAGATCCATTAAAAATAGTGATCCGGACAAAACAAAAGCGGTCCGTTTCTATATGCATTAAAAACGATTCTATAATGCGATGTGAATTTAAAACTGATCCGGTAAATACGGATGTTCTGTATAAATGCGCACTAACTAAGAAAAGTTTGTAGAAAATAGAGAAGATTAACACATTGACATTGACCTGGATCGCTTGAGGGCTGATATAGGCAGAGTTGACTGGTCTGCGGTTTACAGCTGTAATGACTTGGACACCAAGGTATCTTCTTTCACCAAGAATTTATTAGATTTGTATAATATTCACGCTCCTCTCAAGAAGGTGAAAGTTAAGCATCTACCAGCACCCTGGTTATCAAACACCATTAAAGCCTATATGTCGAAAAGAGACAAGGCTAAGCGTAAATATAAAAGATGACCAACGGAAGAGAATTGGGCGTCATACAAGAAACTGCGCAACCGCTGCGCTCGTATGTGTAGAAATGCTAAACGACGCCACATTCACACTTCCATTCAGAATCTCAACACAGCAAAAGTATGGCATTTTCTCAAGTCTCTTGGTATTGGTAAAACCTCAGTCCATAATGACGTTAACAACGTCGACCTCGACGCACTCAATGGTCAATTTTTTGAGCCACCAATTACCTTAGACTTCAATACTAAATCTTCTACATTAAATTACCTATCATCCCTTTCTCTGCCGTTAAATACTGCTTTTACTTTCCACCCGGTTGCAGACACAGACATTAAGAAAATTATCCTATCTATCTCCACAAAAGCAGTGGGTGATGATGGGCTCCAGCTCCAGATTATCAAACTTGTTCTGGAAGAAATGGTGCCTCTCATCACCCATCTGATTAATTATTCTCTCTGCACGAGTTCTGTTCCTACTTCTTGGAAGAGAGCTCGTGTAATACCTCTACCCAAAACCTCAAATTCTTCTTCTTTGTCTCAATACCGCCCAATATCTATCCTTCCTGTCCTTTCCAAAGTCCTAGAGAGTGTCGTACATAAACAACTTTTAGGTTACCTAAATGATAATAGCCTGCTAAATCCATTACAGTCTGGATTTCGCCATGGCCACAGCACTGTAACTGCACTGGTAAAAATAACAGATGATATGAGACTAACCATGGAAAACAAACTTGTAACTGTATTAGTTTTGTTGGACTTTAGCAGTGCCTTCAATTCAGTCGATTATGACATTCTCTTAGACATCCATTCCTCACTTAATGTTTCTTTGCCTGCAACTGAGTGGTTCAAATGTTATCTTCAGGGTCGCTCGCAGTCTGTACACTTTGAGGAGAAGTCCTCTGCATGGTGTGATCTTACTGCGGGTGTACCCCAAGGTGGCGTCCTTTCTCCTCTTCTCTTCTCCATTTTTATAAATGAACTCCCTAAAATCATTACTTCGAACTTTCATCTCTACGCAGATGACCTGCAGCTATATCGGCATTCTACAGTTAGTGACTTGGCTGAGACTATTACTGAAATCAACAAAGATCTAGCAAAAATTAGAAACTGGGCTCAGTCTTTTGGGCTACTCGTTAATCCAGTAAAATCACAAGCTATAATTATTGGTAGCAGGTACATGATTAACTCAATAAGTCACCAGTCTCTTCCGTCTATAACTTACAACTCTAATGCCATCTCGCTAGCAAAAAGCGTTAAGAATCTGGGTGTTATTATGGATCCGTATCTATCATGGGATACCCACATTGCAGAGGTAAGCCGGAGGGTATTCTGCTCGTTTCAGGCACTCAAGCGACTTCAGAAATTCTTACCTTTTCAAACTAAAGTTACTCTTGCACAGTCCCTTCTACTACCACTCTTAGACTATGCGGATGTCTGCTTTCTTGATGCTAAGGAGGAACACCTCAATAAACTCGAACGACTGCAGAATTTGGGTATCCGCTTCATTTTCGGTTTGCGTAAATACGACCACGTTTCGGAATTTCGTAAGAAACTGAAGTGGCTACCTATTCGGCAGCGTCGAGATACGCACATTCTTTCTCTCCTTTATTCTGTCGTTAATAGTCCCAGTTCTCCTTCCTACTTGAGTGAACGCTTTGAGTATCTTGTACCTCGTGGTAAACCTTGTCGATCTTCATCCTCTCTTCTACTTCGTACTCCTCTTCATAGTACTAGCCGTTATGACGGCTCTTTTACTGTGCACGCGGTTAGGTTGTGGAATTCTCTTCCTCACGTCATTCGTGAGAGTACTTCTGTGGATGTGTTCAAGAGAAGAACAAGAGAACATTTCCTATCTTTGGTTAAATAACAGGTATATATAAGTAGATGTATTTATTATAATTATGTAAGTTTATGCATTTATATATTTTAATATATTATGTGTGTATTATTAATATGTAAGTATATTTGTTTAAATTATGTATACACGACGTATACAATAAATTAATAGGTACTATATTTCATTTAATTTCCTTTCTGTCTGTTTGTACACTTCATTTGTTCTCACACTTGATATTTTTCCTCTTCCACTCTGAGGTTTGCTGGAAGAAAACTCACTTTTGAGTTAAGCTCGCCTTTGTACATGATATTTCTTACCAATTATGTAATATGTTCTATGTGTGTGTACAATAAAGAATAAAGAACGCAAGCGTGTGTTGATGAGAGGGTCGCAGGGTCGAACGTGTCGCGAACACTTGCCGACAAGTGGCAGAAATTTCACTTACAGTGGCTTTCTTTACTATACGATAAATTGCTTAGTTACATGTGTAATTAATAATCTTTGCATAAAACATTAATGGGCGATAGAGGTGAAGTTAGACAAACACACAGACATAGATAATACCTCAGACAAAGTCAATATACGCCTGTATGTATATGAAGTGTTAATAAATAAATAAATAAGTTATGTATATAAACAGTATTGTTATTTTTAAACTGAAAATTGATATTTTTTATTGTATTATTTGAATTAAAATTAAATGGATGCTTATTAGTTGAATTACAATCTACGATTAAAGACATTACAAGACAAGTGACGGTTTATTTAAATGGTTCTTAGATTACATTATGATTTAAGGTAATGAAGTGCTACATTGATTACAAAACTACAGTTTCCTTAATCAGCATTATTTCCTTCATTTTTCATGTCTATACATTAAATGCCTACTCATTTCTCGAGGAAGGTTACAAGCTATGTAACATCACGCTACTGGCGACGGGAGCAAAGCAGTAAGCAAAGACGCGGGTGAAACCGCGAAAAAGCTAGTAAATCAAAAACACGATTTGTGCACAAATGACTCGAGTCCACAACAGCTTCATCACGCTGACGCCGCAGTACCTACGTATAATGTCATAAGTAGCTACACTTTTAATCCGACGATCAATTACTTCGCTGAGCGTTATACCCATCGCACAGTCAGCCGCGCGACACGCGCTCCAGTTTGTTTTGTAAACGAATTGACGTGATACTGATACCGGTGGCTCTACAGTTGTACAGTGGAAGTGCAACCAGCTGTTAGTTCCATTCCCGACAAAACTGTAAGATCTATAATATGTGGGAGTTGTCTTTTAGGTTAATGTTCGATAGTCTCACCGAAGACAGCGTAAAGTATTTGCTTAGAAAAGGGACACTGGGGACACTGTTCATTTCTTGCAATAAAATATTTTAATTGTCTAAGGTGAAACATTATGATCCTTGCACACTCCTTCCTACACGGTCGGCAACGGCTCGGTTGTGTTTCTAGCATTTACTTATAAAATATGTCATAATTGCGGTTGACTTTCAAGCCCATAACCTCGTACTTAACAGACAGATGCCTAATCACTAATCGTCTACAAAATTACACAATGATAACGTGTCTAATATTATTACATATGAATTAATTATATTTATCTTTAATATTAAAGTCCACTGTTATCTACGTACACACCCATGTATGTCCCAGCGAAGGGCTCGACATGCTCACGCCTCGCGCATGCGCATGCAGCCTGGCACAGAATATTTATGAAGTCATGCATGTAGCTTAACGATGCTTTATGTTGGACTTTAGGTGGTTGGGAAAAAGTTGAAATTACAATGACTGAAATAATCCTTATACTTATATTGATTGTGTTGAAAAATTAATACGATTAAAGAAAATATAAAGCTTTCGATAAAGAAATATAAATAGTTAGGCAGACCCCTTACAAGGCCCTGAATAAGGTGACAAGCCGCCGGTGGAAGATGGCGCCTCTCGGCCGATCGAAGTGGACATAGCCTTAGGAATTATGAAAATAATATTTAAACTAATATTATAAAGAGAAAAGATTTGATTTATTATATTTTTGTTTGTTTGTTTGCAACGATTTAACTAAAATCTACGTTACCGATTTGAAAAATAAATGTAGCGGGTAACAAAAACTATTTTTTATTATGTTTAACATATTTTTGCCAATCATTTACAAAAAATTTAATTTTTTAAGCGCTCTTGTAAATTTGAATGATTCAATACGACACTATTGCAATGATATTTGCCGTATGCTTTAGTATAAGACCCAATGAAACTTTGATACCGAACCCAAGCTAGGGCGGAAGTCTTTTTTTTTTTTTTTTTTTTTTATATTAGCCTACCAAAGTGAATTAGTAATAAATAATAATAATTAGTCTTATGTAAGTATACTAAAGCTAGCAATATAATATCTTTATATATTTTATTGTATATCTATGTAAGTCGTGTTTATACACGACAATCTATAATATAAAAATGAATCGCTGAATGTGATGCTAAGCACAAACCTCGAGAACAGCTGAACCGATTTCGCTAATTCTTTTTTTATAATATTCCTTGAATTACGAGGATGGTTCTTACTGATAGTAAAATTTAAAAAATTGTCTGAGTAAAAAGACCCATACAAAATTATCTTTAATTATCCCAAAATGTTTAAAAAAATGGCCACCCGTGCGAACTACTACCCGCCCGGGGCAGGCCGCTAGTATACAATAAAAATATATAGCACAATAAATGTTTTTTTCATTCTTTCTTCCCTTCGATTCAAAACGGTAGCAAACAATCTCGGTCCATCTGATGGGTGGTAAGTATTGTATTAACCACAGTTTGTTTCGCCCCTCCATTAGCGTCTACCTAGTAGCGAAGAGTCACTTTTCCGAGGAGGGAAGCCGGTGAGACTAAAATATTTTGAAATTCGGAAGGCTAGTTAGTCTTTGAGTAGACACGCAAGCAGTGATAGGTATAAGGAGGTCAGGACATATTTTAAAAGGGAAGCCGGCAGGAATCGTGTTATATGGACGCTTCGCCACTGCTACCTACAGACAATCTATTGTAGTGATTAATTATTACACAAACATAATTAGGAGCTCGCTATCAGCGATGATAAGCGCGTAGCGTGAGCGTGGGTGTGTACAGCGCGTGTACTACACCTGTACTGGGGTTCGAGTGACGTCAGATATCAATGTCGACTCATATTATATTCATTACTAGCTTGCCGGGCCGCGATTTTACCCGCGTCTTTGCTGATTGCTCTTTTCCCGTCGCCAGTAGCGTGATGTTACATAGCCTATAACCTTCCTCGAGTACTGGGCTATCATAGCTATCATAGCTAGTTCCAGAGATTAGCGCGTTCAAATAAACAAACAAACTCTTTCGCTTTATATAATAGTATAGTTTCGCAAGCTGCTAATGCCCTAAAACATACAAAAAACGAAAGAAACAAGCAACATGCAGATGTCGCTTATTTCGACTTCCGGAAGGCATTTGATACAGTCGACAATGACATACTTCTCTCCAAAATGGCAGGTATGGGATGTACACCACACGCGCTGTCATTTTTTGCAGGCTACCTACGGGACAGATGTCAATATGTGGACTGTGGCGGATGCCTTTCGGATCCCTACCCGACGAGATCTGGTGTGAGTCAGGGCAGTAATTTAGGGCCTCTCTTATTCATTATGACAGTCAACGGTTTGCCAGGGGTGGTTAACTGGTCAACTCCTTTATTATTTGCAGATGACTTAAAACTGGTTCATAAAGTGACACAAAGCGTAGATCATACCATGCTTCAGAAAGATATAGAAGAGGTGGTTAAATGGAGTAAACAAAACAAGTTGTGCTTTAATGTGGCTAAGTGCTCAGTAATGTCTTTCAGCCGCGCGCGAGCCCCAAGTTACTACCAGTATTGTATGGACGGGACGCCACTACAGCGTTTGACCGAAGTTAAAGACTTAGGTGTACGCTTCACTCCTGACATACAATTTAGGGAACACATCATAGGGGTGTGTAAGAAAGCATACCGGAATTTGGGGTTGATGCTACGTCAGGCTAACAATTTTACAAACATCGGGGCTTTAAAAGCACTATACGAGGCACTCGTAAAAAGCCACTTAGAGTGCAACGCAGTAATATGGTCACCTCACGAAGAAAAATATAGAATAATGTTGGAACGGATTCAAAACAAATTCGTTAGGTTCATTTATTTAAAGCAGTACGGGGTGTACCCAGGTTATCCACTGTTGTACCCTACTCTGTTCATTCTGGGCATGGTAGGGTATTACAGACTTGAAGTTAGAAGGGAGGTAGGTCTTGCCATTTATCTTTTTAAAGTGATCAGAGGTAAAATACATAATCCACAAATTTTGCACGCATTCCAACTAAATGTCCCAGACGAGTACGTAGGCCGAAGGCGGCGGCCGCCGTTACTGGCGATTCCCCGCGCGCGCACCAACCTACAGCACCTAGCACCGCTCACGCGGGCGCTGCGGGTGCTCAACGCACTCTCTGACCGACTGGATATATTTTCATGTGCCCTGAACGAATACACACGAGTCGCTTATTGTGATATTGTTAAATATATTAATATTAGGTAGATAGATTTAAGATTTTTGTTTTTATGAGTAATTTTACTTTTTATGTTACTTTGAATTATTTATTTTCTTTATGATTTATTTAAGTATGTAGTTTTATGATGTGTTATTATTTTATGATGTAACTACTCTATTGCATTAGGTATTTTCCTGTAATAATAGCTGTATGTGTGTGTGTGTGTGTGTGTGTAATAAAAAAAAAAAAAAAAAAAAAAGATGTCACACAAATTTACATACGGTCTATTCGACGACAAAGGTAAAGCTTTACTGTCTGTAATATGAATAATTCACCCTTCCCCTCAAATATTTGAGATTTCCACTGATACCTGACCCTAAAACGAGATATTAAGCTTAACTTCTGGAGAATTTTGGAGATCACGAACTGAGAAGTGACTGCCTAATTAATTTCTATAACGGTCATGTATTTAATGATATTGTTTCATATAATGATCACAGGAAACCTGAATTAACCGCCATCAGATTAGAAAAGCTAATCTTCGTCGGCTAAGGGCACGCGTAACAGACGCAGAAAACCCACTCATTAGTTCGATGTAATCCAAGAGATCACACGCGTCACACTTCAGGTCTCTATAAGGAAGGCACAAGATCAACCAGTTGGGAAAGCACTGCTATCAAGAGCAGCTTATGGTGGACACGACCCTCAGACATGAGAAAGAAGAAGATTAGACTGACATCATTGTTATCATTTTAGCAGAAAGTCGTTCACTGCCGGATCCTTAGGATTGTTCCGGATTGTTAGGTAGTAGATCCACGCTGATTTCAGCATGAATGGGCTGGACCGTCCGGGGAAGTACTACCCTCTCATAGAAGATCGACTTAAGAGTAGTAGTATCCGTACTATTGCGTTTCGTTCGGTGAGTGAGAGCGCCGGAGGCCCAATTTCCCCCCTTTCCTCTTTCCTCACGTCCCTCATTTCCTTCCACTAACCCCATTCCCAGCCGCCATAGTGGACGCCACCATACCAGCAGTTTAAAACGATAGCTTTAGGTATAGTGGCCGCCACTTCTGGATTCCACTGACTGCTTACTATCAGGCGGGGTGGAGTCACTTTGGTAGGCTATACTATAAAAAAAAAAAAAAAAAAACCTTATAAGCCGCTCTCGCTCATCAGCTGTTCTTAGCATTTGGCTGGTCTACCTTGGGAACATAGTTTGTAAAGCACGGTTAATTACCCGTCATTAGCTTGTAATGACTTGTTAATTTTAATATTATTACATCACGATATGTATTTAAACAGATAAACGTTTATTGTTGATTATCTACTTTATAGTTCGCTCTGAGGATTTAGATTATTTTAATATTTCTGATATTTATATAAATAGATAATTATTGATTGATGTTCATAGATAGACTTGTCTACAAATAGTTTGTCTACATAAAGCTCAATTTCCCCCCTAACAATCTATCATTTTTATTTCCTTTTCCTACTCCACTTCCTCCACGGTAGGCAGCGACTTTGCAGAATCTCTCATATTGAAGAGGTCCATGAGCGACAGTTACCACTTACCATCAGGTGGGCTATTGGCGATTTTGAAGCATACCTCCGACAAACTCTTTCTGCCGAATGAACCGCCGACAAAATGTTTCGTTTATGAGTTTTTAACGACAAGACCTTTCAATTACTAACGATTCGCCGACGAAACGATTTAGTCATGAGCGAATGGACGACAGAATCTTTCTATTACGAAAGCTTCGCCGACAGAACGATTTATTCATGAGTGAATCGACGACAGAATCTTTCACTAAATGAATATTCGTCTTTACTTCCCAAAATGTTAATTATACATTATCTAACAGTACAGAAGAGATCTTCAAACATAATTATGTAAGACAGAACACAGCCTGAACGAAACATATTATTGGTATCTACAATTAGTAGTCTAAGTAAATGTCGCTGCTTCTGAGTAAAAATACCTCGGCCGGAACGTAAAAGGAGTTTGAGATTTTACTGCTTTAATCGCCCGGCTTCGTGAGTACCACGTTAACATACATGTCTTCGTAACATGTTCTTTTATATACATTTTGTATAAAACGATATTTCCAAATTTTTTCGTCCCGTGCATATAAAAACCCGCCACGTATGCCGCGGCCTTTACTTAGACGTTTGTTGGACTTTTTGATAAACAATAGCACAATCATTAACGAAGGGAAGGAGGGAGAGAGGACACAAATCCGTGATTACTACGCATGCCTGGCACGCATGCATCACATTTGTAATAAAAGGTATTTATCTGATACTAGTGAATAGCGACCCACTGCGGCTTGGTTTCTATAATATATGCATGTATTATATGTCTAGTTACCAACTACACCTAATAATATAATCTTCCCGGAATACATCCTCTAAACCAGAGGTTCCCAGACTTTTTTTCTCATAGACCACTTTCAAGATTATGCTGGTTTCGGTGGACCCCCTGCAGCTACATTTATACCATATGCCCAAAACTCAATAAAATATCCAAAGATTAGATCTAACTATGGAAATTTGCGGTGCGGCTGAGTTCTAACCACGAATTCATAGTTTTCGAAAAAAAAGTAAGAATTGATTGTTTAATTCATTAATTGATTGTGCTAACAGTGTAAAGTTGGCTAATCGAAAGTGAGTCAATCCAACTTTATTTTCTTGACATTTACTCACAGCACAAGGGAACAATCAATTCTCACTTATTTAATTTAGAAAACTCCCTATTCGACACATTGAACTGAA
Source organism: Parascotia fuliginaria (assembly GCA_963082885.1). Classification (NCBI taxonomy): domain Eukaryota; kingdom Metazoa; phylum Arthropoda; class Insecta; order Lepidoptera; family Erebidae; genus Parascotia; species Parascotia fuliginaria. The sequence goes on along the minus strand of OY720198.1, from coordinate 79,195 downwards.
TAAGGAATATGCACATTTTTACAAGTAACAGTCGCTGAACTTCTCACAATATTATGTTTTTTTTTTCACAATATTATCTGGCTACATTAATAGGTGAAGTCAAACCAACATTTTAGTTCTTCACTATCAAATGCAGTCAAATTGCTTACGAATTGTGAACCATTTTTTTTGTCATGCCAACGTAGACCCCTGTCGAGTCTCCAGTGAACCCCTAGGAGTCCACTTGGACCACTTTGGGAACTATTGCTCTAAACGATAATCCCAGCGTTCAGAGCTCAAATCAGTTGCGTGGTTAAGAAAAAGTTAGCGGAGAAAGTATAAATGATTGTCATAAGAGTCGTATCCATATTATTGCGTTTCGTCCGGTGAGTGAGAGTGCCGGCAGGCCAATTACCCCCTCGGTCCTTTTCATTTTCCCTTTTTCTACCTCATCCCCTTCTCCATAATCGGCAATGGCTTGGTTGTATTTTGTGACAGCCATGTCTATAGGTGACGGTTATCACTTACCATCTCGTATATGCTTGTATAAAAAATTGTGACTGTATGCCATACTTTTGATACCTAATAATATTAGTTAAATAATACCACAACAACCCACACAACGCCATCTAGGCCTCAAGAAAGCATATATTAATGGCTTGTGATATAGGTTCTTGAATGCGGATGAACATACTTATATGTATAGGTACTTTTTTTATAAATGCATAATTTATACATAGAAACACCCAGACTAATGCAAATAGCAATGTTCGTGCACACAAATATTTGCACTGAGCGGGAATCGAACCCGCGACCTCTGCGTACACAGTACCACCGAAGAACACCACACCACAGAGGTTTTCATACTGTTTACAGTCTAGAGCTATCATAACTAGATACGGCCGAGTGACGTCCTGACAATCAAACGTAGATTAATGTCACAATTAATTACGTTGCTTTGTGATTCAAACGATTATCTCTGTCCGATAATGTCAATAAGCTAATAAGCTTCAAGATATGTCCGTCGCTGCTCGCCTTCCTTTAATAGTTCACTTTGTAGCAGTATCGTACTTCCAGAGCCAGACTACTGAAAATGAAAATAAAAATGAAAATATGTTTATTCATATATGCTAATTAAATTAACACTTATGAACGTCAAAAGTTACAAAATGTCAGCAAATTAACCTACAGCCAGTTCGCTGACGAAGTAGAGCCATGAGAAGAACTGGCAAGAAACTCAGGCCACTCTTTTTAATCGCCACAATTTTTGTAAGTTACAATTTTAAGTAGCATGCAAAGTGACGCAGGCAATACACTGGTATGGTGGCCTCCACTACGGCGCCGGCATTTAGTTTACTAACGTAATAGTCTCTTGTTATAATTTTAGAAAATAGTAATACTTACCATTCTAAAAATGCATTTAAGAGTTAGAGAAATTGAACTGCGAATATGCTAGGAGACGGGCTTGTTGCGCCGGTCTCGTACCGAGGATCTCTTGATTTAGATAAATCACTGTGCCCGAGGATCGAACTTCATATCTCTGCTTGACAGGTTCAGTTCATAAGTAAGTCGCTTCAGTTAGTAAGCAAATAAAGCATTCAATAAGTATCTAACATAAGTATAAACCATATTTATTTAATAAACACCATTGCAAGATAATAAAATATCTATACTTACTAAATAAAGCGGTCTAAACTACCAGTCAGATTTGGAAATTATTTTTGTGTATGATAGCCCAGTTCTCGAAGAAGGTTATAGGCTATGTAATATCACGCCAATGGCGACGGGAGCAGAGCAGTAAGCGAAAACCCAAGACGTTACCAATTATACTGTTCTTATCTGTTTTAGGACCTCTACTATTCCTAATCATGGTAAATGACCTACGAAATTCAAAGTGTTTACTGTATGCCGACAACCTGAAACTGTATACCGAGATAGAGTCACAATCGGATTGTGTATCACTTCAGCGGGATATTGATGCACTTATGAAATGGTCAGTCTCAAATAAAATGGAATTTAATCCTTCTAAATGTTGTGCTATGAGTTTTGGGCGAATGAGAAATCCTTTACAATACATTTACAGTATCAATCATGTAGAAATTGCAAGAGTAGTTTCTATTAGGGACCTTGGTGTTGCGTTTGATTGCAAACTTACCTTTCATGAACACATTATATTTTTAGCCAAGGAATCTTTTCGCCGACTTGGTTTTGTTCTTCGAAACTGTCGTGAGTTTAATAACTACCAAGTTATCACTCTTCTTTTTAGCACGCTTGTGCGGAGTAAACTTGAGTGTAGTTCTACTTTATGGAACCCACATGAAAAACTGTATGCATTGATGTTGAAAAAAGTTCAAAAGGCATTTTTACGGTACCTCTATAAACGTAAATACGGTTATTACCCATTTATGTATCCAACAAACTTTTTGTTGGGTTACTTGGGCTACAATTCGCTACAGGTAAGACGGTCATTCGATCAACTTTTGACTGCATGTAAAATCCTACATGGAGCTATTGATGCACCTGATTTACATGCCGAGCTGTGTCAATTTTTTGTGCCCGATAATTACAACAGAGCCAGGCAGCATCCTTTGTTTGCGGTACCACGCTGTCGCACGGTTGCGCGTTCCATGTCTCCAGTACCGCGTATGTTAAAGGGGCTCAACGCTCTGCTGGCGTCAAGTCATGGGCTGGATCTGTTTGCTGATGAATGGAAGTTGATCTTGTCTGAATGTACGAAGTATTGTGAGACGTCAGAGAAAAAGTTGTTATTTTATATATTTTAAGTTTTTACTGTGTAATCAGTGTAATTGACTGTATTTTTGTCGTTCTGATTATAAAAATAAATAAATAAAATACTTTAATTATCAAACTTTACACATATTTTACTTATTGCTGTCATCTTCGAAATCCTCCTCGGCAACATCTTGCTCTTCTATTTGCTGACGTGTAACCACAGCATCCGTAGTACACATGTCAGCAGAATCATATTCAGTTGTCGTACGTATTACTTTAGTGATAGCAGATACGACAGTGTTCCGAAAATTGTCGTATCTCCTGTGTGGAACATTGTCGTATCTTCTGTGCGTGTGACTCGCAAATAAGAAACCTTTACCGTTTAAAGAACCGTCTCTTTTATTCGAGTTATGTGTGGCTGAGCCAGTTTTGACGTAAAAGTATTTCTTCTCTGTTTTATTATAGAATGTGTAGATAGAATTGTATCCTGAATGTCCGTTAGTGGTATTTGTTGTGTTAGATGCAATAAGTGGGTTATCTTGGAATTTTCCAAAGGCTGTGGCAGAGTAAGCGCCAGCTATTAGAGTGAGAGATGCGAATATCTGTAACAGACAAACAATATTTTATATAGCAACTACTACATTGTTAACAAAGATTGTACAATGTGACATTAGTGCCATAACAAATAATATATTACTGTATAGACGGCTTATAAAATAGCTAACTGGTGATTACGTTACAAAGCAAAATATAAACTACATACTTAGTAAATTAATAAACAATTATCCACGTTTTTCATATTGAATTTCAAATTTAACAAAGTACAATTAGTTAACATCTTCTCCAAACACTACCGCCCCTAGATCACTCTAAGAACTAAATGGATCAATTTTAGTTTTAATTAATTTGTTAGTATTTTTTTTATAAAAATAAGTACACTGTCACATGTTAGAATGACTCGAAACACAAGAATCTACTAAGTATCGTAAAAATATTTCATAAAAATATAGTACTTACCAGTAAAGTGCACATGTTGTTGGATCATGTAGTGAGGAGACTGAACTGAAAGCTATACTTATACACCAAGTAAATACGTCTTGACGGCACAACATATTTGTAAATCCCAGTAGAAATGTATCTAAACATACTTTAAGTGAATACCATAATAGGGTATTTCTTAAGTAAACAGTTATAGGAAATTATATATTAACAAAAACTGAACTGCATTAAATAACAATATAAATAATACTCTCTTAGACAATCGTTATTTTATTATGTTCGTTATTAATGAATAATAATATGTGAGTGACAATACTGTGATTCTAATTGATCGAGTTACTTCTCGTAGTCATATCCAAGCTTGTTGTGTTGTCCGTCGAGCCGCAGACCCAACTGTAAATGTAGATTTCATTTCAAATAATTGAAGTGCTCAATTTGTATCTTCCGGAGTGAAAGTACCGACAAACTATTGTACAGTTTGTCGTCTTACATTTACGTTACAAATCGATTTGTCTATGAAGTAATCAAAATAAAACGTAGTTTTAATGTAAAAAAATGTTTATTACTTATTTATTAAAACTAGATTCAATATATAGTCAGTCGAATTTGAAGCTCGTCAAACAATGCTAGCTGCAGGCGTGTTCGCCCGGTCCGAAGCACGCCACGTATGCCATGATGTGGGGAATCTGGTTCTGTTCGTAGAGCCCCGTGAACAGATTGTGATGAGGACCTCGAGCGAATACCGCCACGTCGTCGCCGCCGTGCGTCTCTGACTCCAAGGGTATGTCCACGTGAGACATCCAGTTTACACCTCCTGCAATCACAAAGACGTTAATATCCCATTTTTTATATTAGGCTCCCAAAGTGGCTCCTCTCTGCCTGATGGTAAGCAGTCAGTGAAATATAGAATGGCGTGGTGGCCACCACTATTGTGGCTTTGTGAGATACTTTTTCACACCCAGCTTAAAAGACCCAGGATCGGAATTATATTAGAAGGGGCGCTGGTAAAGAGTTGCTGGTAAACATTAGACAAAAGTTATAAGGTCTAATACTTACTAAAGTTAGACTCAGCAGTTACATCAGGTCTGATTCTGTTGACATGAGCACGGAAGCCGGGACCGTTAGCGTAGGATAGAGTCATGTACGGCACGTTATCCTCATCCTTGTCTCTAGAAGGGCCGAGGATGTCACGGCCACGATTGGAGTATCCGTTGAAAGCCATGACGTGTGCGTGATCTGCAGTCACTACGATCAGAGAGTCTTCTTCAGAAAGCAGTTCCGTAGCTCGTGCAACTGCCTTCTCCATCTCCAAGGTTTCATCAAGAGCTTGTTGCGCTCTGTTGTCGTGATGTCCGTGGTCGATGCGGCCTCCTTCGACGAATAAAAAGAATCCATTTTCATTACGACTTAATATCTTGATAGCTGTCTCTGTAAGTTCAGTGAGAGTAGGTTCAGTTTCTGGATTCGCTTCTGAGTTATACCGCATGTGACTGCCTTCGAATAGCCCTAGCAAATACTCCGGCAGATCGTCGTTAATATCTGTCAAGTCTTTGCGGTTCCAAACATATTTGTATGTGACGTTGCGGTCCTGCTTGTCCTGTTGCCACTCTTCAATCAGATTACGTCCATCAGTTCGCCTGCCTCTCGTGCCTTCCTCGTCTCTGATGCTGTTTGGTATAAAGGTTCGTCTGCCGCCTCCAAGAATAACCTGTCGATCAAACCAAAAATAATAAAACTTTTGTTTTAAGTGCTACCACATTGGTTTGTATTGCACTGAAGTATTAACTGACCTTGAACTTGTTTCCTGGGTGTGCGTGCACAAGTTGATGAGTGATGTCAGGACAGAAGCCTGTTTCATATCCATCTTCTATGACGTCAGCGTCGGTCTCCCAGCCGCGTTCTGCTGACTTGGCATACACACCCGCTGGAGAGGCGTGCGTCACTCGAGTTGTTGTCACGATACCTGCGTATACATCACAAATGTAACATTTTTTTTATATTAGCCTACCAAAGTGACTTCACTCTGCCTGACAAGCAGTCAGTGGGAACCGAAAGTAGTGATCTCCATTCCAAAAGTAATCATCCTCCTCGATTGAAGTTCCAGAGACCGACCCGAGACAAGATAGCAAAATGGAGTTTCCAAGGATATGAGAGAGAGCGGGGTTACTGAAGACGATATCAGAGATAGAGCCAAGTGAAGGATATGGTAACATAGGCTGATTCTTCCACTATGTTAGACACATAGCCGAAAAGAAAGAGAGAATATAAACAAGAGCAGTTCTAACCAGCATCACGTCCATCAGCTAGCGCCCATTCAGCGAGAGACTCCACTTGGTTGGTGACGTTCCTCGAAGCGGCGCAGTTGCCCCGAGCCACCGCAGCACTTACGCCGAGACAACCACGATTAGTCTTCACTCCTGTCAAGTACGAAGTAGCTGTGCAAGCTGAATCTGCTACTTGACTGTTGACGCAGTATGTCTGCAACGGAAAAGATTATTTGAAATGCTTGAAAACGTATTCTGTGAAAAGGCAACTAAAGTACTAGCTTCCCGCAGCGCGGTTTTATCCTCGTTATGTTACATCTATAGTTACTGCTCTGCTCCCATCGCTCGCAGCGTGATGATATATAGCATGTGACCTTTCTTAAGAATAGGGCAATAAAATACAAAAAGATTTAGTTCCAGAGTAACAATAAACACATACCAATAACAAACAAGCTCTTCCATTTTATATATTAAGTAGTATAGATAAACATTGTCTCACCTTGACTAGCCCTGTAGTTGGGAATGCCTCAAACGACAGTTGAGCTTCCTCTCCAGTGACACCATTTCTTTGTCCGAGCAGGATTCTAGACGCAGCGAGTGTGGGTACAGACATGCCATCACCTAAGAACATGACCACATTACGCGCTTTGCCAGTAGGTACGTTAGTGCGTAGCTTTGCTTTGAGCGCGTCTTGGGCCTGTGTGACCCAGTACTGAGCGTTGTTTTCAGCTGGGTTGGCGGACCCAGCATCATCACCAGCTCGATCCCTCGGATGGTAATGATCACCTCGCACACTCAGCGCTACCAGCGTCAACAATAGAACTTTCATGGTAAGCGTTTGTTTCGAAGACGGTGACTGGACCACGAAGCTTCGCGCTCTCAGCATTTATATGTCAAGATATCTAATCTTAACTAATTAATAGTATTAATAATTAACACATCATCGTCACCGGACCAGATCGTGGACATTTTAAAATTATCAAATATGACATTATTTTTAATCTATATAATTGTTACAAACTATACAGACAAGATAAAAATCGTAGGTTTAAAAATAATAGAAGATAGATTAGTGACAAAACTAACCGTAACTATTTCTAAAACGAACACACAGAACACGAGTTTAACATATCTACAGTTCAACACACACGTCGTAACGTTTACGCTTTCAAAGAAACTTTCACAAACGTTTACCCTCTTGGTGTCGCAAGCGTCCATAGACCACAGTTTTATTTTTATTTTATTTTATTATTCATTTAGTTCATGTGTTTGAAACTTTTTTTATTGCCTACAATGGCAGACGAGTCAAAAGCCCACCTGATGGTAAGTGGTAACTGTCGCTCATGGACTTTTACAATGCTAGGCGATCTGCAAAGCCGCTGCCTACCGTGATATTAATGCTCTCTTAAAACCTCGTTTGAAGAAGAACATGTCATAGTGCTCGAGAAACACCGCACCTGACAGTTTGTTCCAGAGCCTGAATGTACGTGGCAGAAATGTACGCTGGTGCTAGACGACGAGATCATATCCAAGTAACTAGTATGGATGAACTTAGCTGCGATGTCGAGTGGTGCGATGATAGAAAGGATACGATGGCACCAAGTCAAACAGTTCCTCAGAGCACTCCCCGTTAAACATACGATAGAGCACGCATAGAGAGCCAAAGTCCTTCCGCTGCTCCAGTGACTCCAATCACGAATATTATCAGGCAAGTCACTGACAAAAAAAAACATAAGGAACATAAACGATTTGGACGAGGGTCACATATATACCTACGGTAAAGCAGAAACCAATTTACCTGAAGCTAAAGATACGACATATCCTACTAAAAGTGCAGGCTGACAATTTTATTGTCAATCAAAGCTAAGTATTCTTCAGCCCATATAATTGGCATTTTTAGATCAGTTTCAGTAAATCTAGTCGTAACAAAAGTACCTAGTTATAATGCAGACAGCTCGTGACAAACATCTATTGTTAAATTTGACAGAAATCATTCAAAGTCAAGCGCTCTAATCGTAATTTTGGTCTGAGTGTGAGATAAACACTTCCATCTAAACACTCTTAAGCTTCGACTTATGCAAAGTTTAGATAACATCTTTAAAGTTATTACTTGACTTGCAAAGCGATAAGCATCTCTATCAGTAATTACCTAGACTTCACTCTCTCTGTCACCAAATGAAACGCAATAGTGAAATTCATACTTCGCTGCGATGTTCTATGAAATGGTAGTAGTAGTAATTATTATGCAAGCAATCATTCACCTAAAGGCAAGCTTTTAATGTAATTATCATTTAAGCCGGGTATTAGCACTATCTGCGATTACAGAACGAGTTATACAGAACACTTATCATGCACTTACCTTGAGTCACTCGTCTGTTATCCACTTATCAGCTCGGATTGGTAAATCTATGCGCATAATAAATGGAAGCTTTCATCATCATCATATCACCCGATAGAAGTCTACTGCTAATTTGTGTACATAGTCCTCCCTCAAAGCGCCATCTTTCCTGATTATTGACTGATTGCATCCAGTTTTTACCAGCCGCGCGCCCGTTGTAAATTGTCACTCCATCTAGCGGTGGGCCCATAATCTTTATTTAAGAGCGCCGACAGTCCTTTTAATTGCTCTCTCGGTCCTCTTCTTTCTCCCTTTTTCTTCCTCATCCCCTTCTTCCTTTATAGTCGGCAACGACTTAGTTGTATTTTTTACGGTTACGTGGACCGCACCTGATGGTAGGTGGTATCCCTGTTTCCACAGTGGTGGTATAAAAAAGAACTTGATTAAGTTCTTCCAGCTCTTTGATATTTCATCAAACACTAGTCAGACACTCATATAGCATCATCAGACACTGGACTGACACTCATAATTCTTCATCAGATCAGTGTCGAATACTCATATTGCATCATCAGATCATCATCAGAGCTTTGGACATTATAGTTGTTGACATTTTTGATATTATAGTTGTTAACATTTTGACATTGTGGTTGCATAATTTTTTTATAATTACATCATAGTTGTTAATTGTTTTAACATTATAAATGTTTTTTAATTGTAACATTTTAGTTTGACATTGTAGTTGCTAATAGTCATCATCATAGCAATGATGAGCATAGTAATTATGGGCATGGTCATCATGAGCAGTCATCATCAACATAGTGATCATGATTGAGACCGCGTCGGTTGGCGCATACAGACGTGCTCTTAAGCAATGTTTAATATAATTTATTTGTGACCTCCTTTAGTAAATAACTGTGTAGTGTGTAATGCAATGTTGCAAATTGTGTAGTTTCTACAAACAATGAACGCCTAACTTATTTATAATACTAGTACAGTGTAAATAAAAATGGAAAACAGTCCCCGCACCCCTAGTAAGTTGGTGCAACCCACTGATTCGGTGCCGGTTGCAGCTGTATCTACGTCAGAGCTACAGAGATGGATGTCTACCATTGAGTCGCACCTGAACGAGGTTTGCTCTATATCGACTGAAGGTAAACTCAACAGTGACCAAAAAATTAAAATCGCCAACCTATGCCGGAAAATTGGATCAGGTACTTCTCAAATGGCGGTTTTATATCAGTCGCTTAAGCAAAAAGCACTTGAAATTCAAAATTTAAATGAAGCCCTCAAAGAAAAGTGTGATCTGACTGAACATATCACCGGACTTAAGCAAGCGATTCAAGATTCCGTGCTACTGAAAACGTTTCTTTTGCTGAAATGGTCAAAAAGGGATCAAGTAGTTTTGTTCGGCCCGCAAATCTCAGCTCTGTAGTCATTTATCCGAACGACAAATTAAAAACGAGTGATGACACTAAGATCCTTGTGCAGAAATTAATTAAGCCGGAGCAAATGAAGCTACAGGTACGCGGACTTCGTAAGACGAAAAATGGAGGTGTAATAATCAGCACGGAGACCAAACGAGATGCCGAAAAAGTGAAACACGTTGTCCAGCACTCTACTTCCGGTCTTTCCACTTATGAACCCCAAAAGCGCCAACACCGCATTGTAAAAATTGGTGTGCCCTCCACATTATCAGAAAATGAGGCTTTGCGATGTGTATACGAACAAAACCTGGCCGATAGGATATCATCAATGTCCCTAGATTCTTTTTTGACCTCCACCAAACTAAGCCATAAATCTGGCAAAAAAGATGCTTCTACGTGTAATTATATTATTGAAGTGCCTGCAAATATTAGAAAAGCTCTAATTACACAATCCCGACTCTTCATAAATTGGACGTCTTGTCCTGTCAGGGACTTTACACTTGTAACAAGATGTTACAAGTGCCAGCAGTATGGACATACTGCCAAGTTCTGCAGACAAGATATGCCCACAAGATTTTGTTTTTTACATCTACTTTGTATCGCTCTGTTTAATCGATTTTATAAACGAACTAAGTTGGTAAAAAATTATCTATGTTCCCAGTTCTCCAGGATCAAAATGATATAATTAATCTGTATCTTATTTAATCATACATAGGTAATTGTTTCAGTGATTTAGCCATGATAGCATAACAAATAAACTGAGTTACTATCATTATTTATTGCATCAAATCATTTTACTTTACTGTTCTCACCTGTGGGCAGGAGCCCCCAAATACCAGCTCGACCCACTTGACTCCCTCCAACGGCGAGCTGTTCGAATCGTCGATGATCCCAATCTCACAGACAAATTGGAGTCACTGGAGCAGCGGAGGGACTTTGGCTCTCTATGCGTGCTCTATCGTATGTTCAACGGGGAGTGCTCTGAGGAACTGTTTGACTTGGTGCCATCGTCTCCTTTCTATCATCGCACCACTCGACATCGCAGCAAAGTTCATCCATACTACCTGGACACGATCTCGTCTAGCACGGTTCGTTTTCAGCGTTCATTTCTCCCACGTACGTGCAGGCTCTGGAACGAACTACCAGCTGCGGTGTTTCCCGAGCGCTATGACATGTCCTTCTTCAAACGAGGTTTAAGGAGAGCATTAATATCAAGGTAGGCAGCGGCTTCGCAGAGCCCCTGGCATTGCAGAAGTCTATGAGCGACAGTTTCCACTTACCATCAGGTGGGCTGTTGGCTCGTCTGCCACTATAGGCAATAAAAAAAAAAAAAAAAAAAAAAATGATAGAAAATATTATCCCCTAGTTCATACAACTTACCTCTAGTTAAAAATCTATTTATTCCTACTTATTTATAAATAAAGATGTTAAAAAATAAAACAATTTTCGTCTAAAATAGCCAATAAGGCTTATCAATAAAAGTTTTATTCTAGTGATTACTAGCATCTGCGCGGCTTTTCCCGCCTGGTTGTCGATAAAAAGTATACTAATGCATTGAGAGTATTTGCGTGGATGAAAAACAAACATAAAAATTTTCAGGTCTATATTTTATTACTTTGAAATTTAACAAATACAAATATTATATTTTTTGCGTTCGCTAACAACCAATGAACAAACATTTATAGCTCTTGCCTAATTACCCAGAAAAGGTAGGCAAAGGTGTATAAATACACACGGTTAGCCAGCTATGTTGGGTCGCATGTATCAAGGGGCGAGTTTGTTGTCATTTACTGGGCACAATTCCGGAAAATACTGAGATTTTTCCAATAGAAAAACCCAATATCACTTTTATCCGACCCAGGAATCGAACCCGGTACCTCATGCGTGTCACAACTGAGCCACCGAACAACCGAACTTAATCGTCATTTGGGCACTTGAAAACTTGACGATCACCAAAAGTATTCATTCATTCATTGACTGGCCTGTTGGTCTAGTGGTTAGTGACCCTGACTACTAAGCCGGAGGTCGTGGGTTCGATTCCCACCCAGGACAAACCTTTGTGTGATGAGCATGATTGTTTGTTCTGTGTCTGGGTGTAATTTATCTATAATATGTATGTATTTACAAAAACCTAGACTAATGTTTATACAAATCCTATTTGTCTGTAGATTCATACCAATTTTCAAAAATAGTTTCATATAAATACTTGTTTGTTGTTAGAAAAATAGCAAGTAAAATTTCTAACATCAGCTCCCTAAGGTAGACTTTTGTATGTATATATGTATATGTGTATAGAACACGAGTCTACGAAAACGTCAAATTTTTAAGTTTCCCTTCGCCCGATCTGGACGCGAGGGGTGTCAAAAGACGCGGCTGATCACCAGCTACAAGACGAGACTATCCCGGACACCACCAGGGTTCACGGTCAAAAGTTATTAGCGACTTTGTTCAAAAATTTACTGAAAAGTATGCGGTGACACCACTGTTTTAACTATTTTTGTGTGTTTCAGAGGGTGCAGAAGCAATCCAGAGGTATCCCTAGATAGGTCTCACCGTCCTCAAGCCAAAACAAATGATTCACAGGAATTTGGAATAGGTCTAGTGCTATAGAAAAATTAAAAACTGCAAAAATTTCGTCAAAATGTACTAAAGTCCTGAAAGATGTGTATTTTGACACGTGTTCCCGTTGGAGTATAACCAAGGGATAAAAACTACCTGCTAATTAGTCAACAAACAACATAAAACCAAAAGAAAATTTTAAAAAATAGCAAGTAAAATTTCTAACATCAGCTCCCTAAGGTAGACTTTTGTATGTATATATGTATATGTGTATAGAACACGAGTCTACGAAAACGTCAAATTTTTCAGTTTCCCTTCGCCCGATCTAAACGCGAGGGGTGTCAAAAGACGCGGCTGATCACCAGCTACAAGACGAGACTATTCCGGACACCACCAGGGTTCACGGTCAAAAGTTATTAGCGACTTTGTTCAAAAATTTACTGAAAAGTATGCGGTGACACCACTGTTTTAACTATTTTTGTGTGTTTCAGAGGGTGCAGAAGCGATCCAGAGGTATCCCTAGATAGGTCTCACCGTCCTCAAGCCAAAACAAATGATTCACAGGAATTTGGAATAGGTCTAGTGCTATAGAAAAATTAAAAAATGCAAAAATTTCGTCAAAATGTACTAAAGTCCTGAAAGATGTGTATTTTGACACGTGTTCCCGTTGGAGTATAACCAAGGGATAAAAACTACCTGCTAATTAGTCAACAAACAACATAAAACCAAAAGAAAATCCGTGGTTCTGTCCATGGTCCGCAGCGAGAGGGCTTGGGAAGGAGTCGCCTCCTTTTGCGAGGAGGTGATGCTCGCCAAGGAGGCGGCTGAGCGGAAGAGGGAGCTGACCACCTTGCTCCCCGCCCGTCGCGTCCGCCCCGGACGTCGCCGTGGGGCGCTCCGGGATCTCCAGCCACCGTAGGAGGATGCCTGCGGGCGGCGATTGGGCAATCGCCGCTCGAACAGCACAGGCCCGAGAAGGCGGCGTACGTGTTCCACGAACGCCTCTCGATGGAGGAAGGGGGGCTAGGCCCCCCAAATCAGACGGGGCCCGCTCACGTTGAGCGGGCCGTGGCCTGTCGGGGTCGCGGATGAATGCGCGAGCGTCTCCCGTGGCCCCGGCACTCTGGCCGTCTGGAGGAACACCGTGGTTTTTAGTCGGTATGCCGGTCGCTGTCTCATTGTGGCCGGAGAGTCCGACATAACCCCCGCCTCGCCCAGGCGGGTGCGTACTCGTAATGAGTTTTCCACGAAAAAAAAAAAAAAAAAAAAAAAAAAGCTTAGGTTCCCCCCCCAACGGGGTTCTCGCCTTGTCGCGGCGGGGGGGCTTAGTAGCCGTGGTTACCAAGGACCACGGTGAACCAAGAGGAACCCCAAGGAGGCGCCGCTCCTCTGGGCTTTGCCAGTAAGCCCACGATGGAGCGGCTCTGGTGGGTTGCGGTGCTGTTGGGCGGCACCGCAACTGGGTCGGGCTGCAGTGTTGCTTCGGCAACACTGCGGCTGAGGAGTGGCGGGGCCGCGGCGGGAGAGGAGTGCCGGTATAACGGTGCGCCGCTCTCCCTACCTTCCGCGGCCTCGGCGGGGCCGCAACCGCCAGATTGCGGACGCGGTGGGGCCGCAGGGGAAGAGGAGTGTCGGTATTGCGATGCGCCGTTCTCCCTATCCTCTGCGGCCGAGTTGGCCTGCGGGCGGCGATCGGGCAGTCGCCGCCGGAACAGCACGGGCCCGAGACGGCAGTGCGCGTGTTCCACACGCGCCTCTCGAAGGAGGGGGGGCTAGGCCCCTAAATTGGACTGGGCCCGCTCGCGGTGAGCGGGCCATGGCCCGTCGGGGTCGCGGATGAATGCGCAAGCGACTCCCGTGACCCCGACACTCTGGCCGTCTGGAGGAACACCGTGGGTTTTAGTCGGTATGCTGGCCGCGCTTTGAGTGCGGTCGGAGAGTCCGACATAACCCCCGCCTTGCCCGGGCGGGTGCGTATGCGTAATGCATTTCCCACGTATAAAAAAAAAAAAAAAAAGGTTAGGTTAGGTTAGGATTTTTTTTTTTTTTTTTTTTTTATTGACTTCTACCTCCAACATTATTGGAGCCTGTTCTAGGACTAATTCTCTTTGTCATACCAGTTCTCGCTTGTGTTCCTCTCGCACTTTCATTCCGCATACTTTTTCTTTCTACATTCGTCATATCTTTCATTCTTTCTAATGGGTAGGACTCCCATTTACATATCTATCTATTCTATTCTACTTACTATTACTATTTTCTTTATTTAAATAACTTTCTTAATGCTACTAACACGGGGGCAATGAGGGGGGAAAGCAGGAATATATTTTTATTTTAATAACAATTTTTCTTACTGTCTAAACTTATTCTACATTTCCTTAAAACTACTATTTACAAGAGGCAGTACAATCTTAGCTTAGGACAGAACTGATTAAAATGAACTAAAGTAATATACAACGAATTGTTTTATATAAATGCAATTTTATATATTACAATTAGGATCTTATAACTAACTTACTTCTATGCTCCTTACATTAATTTCTGGGTTATATTATATGTTAGCCTAAATATACAACTATAGTTATCTAACATACCTTTCTTATGCCTTGTTCCTATTATTTACAATTTTACAAATTTTTATACAATATTCAAGGAACATGTCTCTGTCCTTTCTACCTATTATTTCCGAGATAGAATTTCGGTCTAACTTAATGTCTAACGTGAACTCCAACCTCTGCCTCTCGCGATCATGGGCCGGGCAGTCCAGAAGGACGTGGAGGACAGACTCCAAACACGCAGGATCGCAGATGCACGATGGACTCTCCTTGCGCTTGAAGCGATGCAAGTACTCGGAGAATCCACCGTGCCCCGTCAAAACCTGGGTGAGGAATCTGTCCACCTTTATTTTACCGATGATCCGGTATGCGGCTATCACGTCGGGGAAAAACACCTTGGTGACTCCAGCCGTTTCGCCGGCACGGTACCGCTGGTTCCATTCATCAAGCGATTGCATACGAATGCTCCGCCTGATGAATGAAACCGGGCAGCTGTCGTAGTCAAAGGCGCGTTTTAGCTTCAGCGCCGCCTCCTTGGCCAGATAGTCGGCACGCTCATTCCCCTCTAGTCCTGCGTGAGCTTTGATCCAGAACAAACGGACACGTTTGTCCTGGAGCAGAGCCCTTCGCAGATGACCCCGCGCCTCGACGGCCAGGGGATGGAGGGCTTTCGGGTTTTTAAGAGTGAGCAATGCCGACAAAGAGTCGGAATAAATCCCGACTGATCCGGCCAAGTGGTCCGCGGCCATCCGCGCCGCCCGGCATATCGCCAGGAGTTCCGCCTGGTATACCGTACAGTAGGACGGCAGAGCTAGCTTGAGGGTTTTGGTTTCGGCGGCACCGGTCCATACGGACAACGCCGCCCCCACTTTGCCCTCAATCTTGCTGCCGTCCGTAAAGATGTTGTAGGTATTGGCGCAGTTCGCGTCAAATTGCTCCTGGTCTGCCAGGTACTTGAACTCCAGGTCGATATGACAGGCGGGGTGCGGAGACCGGAGAGCCAGGGTCATCCGTTCCACCTCTCGATCCCCTATCACCCGTTGGGGCACCCCCCTCCTCGTCTCGTATAAGGTCGCGGCTTCGCGAACACGGAGGTCGAGGGGGAGTATCCCAGCCAGCAACAGTGCCGAGTTCAGAGAGGTGGTCCGGTATGCCCTACATAACTTCTGCGCGAAGCCTCGCTGGACCACGTTTAGCTGCTTGCGGATACCTAGTTTGTCTACGGCCGGCGCCCAGACGGCAGCCGCATACAGGATCACGGGCTCAACCACCGCTATGTATATGGTGCGGATTACTTCAGGATGGAGGCCCCAGCTGACCTTAGCTGCACGGGCCAGCTGGTGGTAGAAAGCGACCGCGCGCTTGCAGACGCTTGCGACGTGGGCGTTGAAGGTGAGTTTACGGTCTATGACGACCCCTAGCAGCTTAATTTCGTTCGTCATGACAAAGTCGATCCCGCCCATACGGAGACGCGGGATGTCATACTTCAGTTTGCGCGTCACAACCATAGCATTTGTCTTGTGAGGCGCAAACCGAAGTTTATTAAATGCACCCCACTCCCTCACACGCACAAGGGTGGCATTGGCATGACGTTCGATTTCGAGGGCCGTCTCACCCTCAAACACCAACACCACATCGTCGGCAAACGCCTGCGCGTAGTCGCCTTTGGCCTCCAGCTCCTGAAGCAGTGGATCCAGAATCAGGTTCCACAAAATCGGCCCGCCGATAGATCCCTGCACGCAGCCCTTCCCGGTGTCTCTTTCGTGCTCCTCCCCCAAGTACCTCACCCTAGCCCGCCTGTCGCTCAGGTAGCTGCCCAAGAGCCGCCGGATGTTAATGGGGCACTTTTCCTCAGCCAGCCTGACTCTAATCTTAGGCCACCATGCGTTGTCGAAGGCGCCCTCTATATCCAGCGAGACCAGAACAACAATTCTTTTCCTCTCCAGATTGTGTCTGATATGTCTCACCAGGGTATAGAGGGCGTCCTCGGTGCTTCGCTGGGGCATAAAGCCAAACTGGCGGGTACTTAGTTTGGGCACTAGATGGTGTTGTAGCCTGGCGACTAGCATTTTCTCCAAGATTTTCCCAAGCACCGGAAGGAGCCCGATTGGACGATTCGACTTGGGAGTCGCGTAATTGGTCTTCCCCGGCTTGCGGAGGAATACTACCGTGGCCTCCTTCCAGGGCTTAGGAAAATAGTGGAGTTCGAGGCACTTGTTGAAGACGCACAAGAAGAGGTCCGGGTCCAGTTCAATCGCGTGCAGACATATATCGTCAGTAAAACCGTCCGCACCTGAGGCTTTTTTCGGGTCAAAAGACCGACTGGCCAATTTTAACTCAAGGTGAGTAAAGGGTGGGTCACCCTGGCCCGAAGAAGCGTCGATGTCGGTCCGCTCGGCCAGGACCCTCACCCGGCGGTGCTCTTCGGAGTCATGTTCTTCGGAGTCCTCCGGGTAGAAGGTCTCAGCCAAGAGTCAAGCCAAGCCCCTGGCGTCTAGCTCCTTATCGTTTACCACTAGCGGTGGATCTACGTCTCTTCTGGTAGTTCTGCCGAGGACCCTATATATACCCCCCCACATAGATTCCCCGTCCTGTCGCTCGCAAAAGGAGACCCAGCTGCGCGTTTGCGCATGCCTTACCTCGGTCTCATACCTCTCCTTCGCTTCCAGGTACTCTCCGACAACCTTGTGACGCCTGACCGGCGCAGCACTCCTAATCCTACCTTTCTTGGTGGCCACCTCGCGCTTGAGCGCTGCCAACCCCTCGTTCCACCACGGCATCGAAAGAACCTCCTTATGTTTAATGTGTGGTATAGTTTCTGTGCATGTTTTGTGTATGATGTTCTCTAATTTCGTGACTGTTTCGTCCAAATGTGTTGGTGTTTGTATATTTTGGATTGTGTCTATTGTAAAGTGTTCTTGCGTTTTAATTTGACCCATTTTCTTACGAAACTGGGCCCAATTCGCCTTTTTTGTGTAAAATTTTCTAGTGGTTTGCCTAATAGTGTTTGTGTTTATGTGTCTAGTGTTGATTGAGAAGGTTATGGCGTTGTGGTCCGAATTGGTCAGGTCTTCGCGCACGCGCCAACCGTCCACCAATCCAACTAACTGCTGTACCTTTCGCCGCCCCGGATAGTGTCAAAGGTGGGGGTTTCCCCTTGGTTCAGGAGGCAGAGACCGAGATCCTCCAGGAACCCGCGTAGTTCTTCGCCTCGGCGATCTGTCACGGGGCTGCCCCACCAGACGCATTTGGCATTGGAGTCGCCCCCGATAACAATGCTCCGAGCTCCCGTCTCACGCTGCACCCGGCGCAGATGTGCTAGGTACGAGTCCATCGGCAGGTCAGGCTCAAAGTAGAATGAGATCAGGATAATCTCCCAGTTGCGAATACGGATCCCCACCACTGAGATGTTAGTCGTGGTGAGTTTCGGGTATTGTGTAATGTTTAGGTCCGCGTCAAATACTATGATCGCGGCCTTCACAGTCCCACTTCCCTGGTCAGCGCACTGGAAGACCCTGATCCCATTCTTACTCTTCACTCGCCCTATCCCCCCGACATATGGTTCTTGCACCAAAGCAATCCGCGTACGCAGGTTAGAGGCTTCGATTAGGAGGTCGGAGTGTGCCAACCTTTTGCGCTGGAGGTTCGCCTGGAGGATGTTTAGACCCACTGTGTCCGCTGGCCTGCCCTTAGCAATATGCTACGGATGAGCGGGCGATGTCATCCCACCTCCTCCTGACGGGACAGTCCTCGCTAAAGGCGTTGTGTTCTACATGGTCGAACTTCGCCCGATGACAGTTCCGGCAGGAAGGTGGCAACACCGCCAGCGCATCCGGGCACTTAACCTTTAGGTGCGGCCCACCGCAGTGACTACAAAGGTCTGCTGGTTCCTTGCAGTACTTGCGCCCGTGGCCAAATCCTAGGCATCGCGTGCATTGGACCAGTGGAGACTGGTCCTCTGCTCGCACCCTCTGCAAGTCGACGTGGACCGAGCCCAATCCGGTTATGCGAGCCCACAGGGTGGGCGACGTACTGATGACTATGTTAGGCATGTAATTCTATCTCGGAAATAATAGGTAGAAAGGACAGAGACATGTTCCTTGAATATTGTATAAAAATTTGTAAAATTGTAAATAATAGGAACAAGGCATAAGAAAGGTATGTTAGATAACTATAGTTGTATATTTAGGCTAACATATAATATAACCCAGAAATTAATGTAAGGAGCATAGAAGTAAGTTAGTTATAAGATCCTAATTGTAATATATAAAATTGCATTTATATAAAACAATTCGTTGTATATTACTTTAGTTCATTTTAATCAGTTCTGTCCTAAGCTAAGATTGTACTGCCTCTTGTAAATAGTAGTTTTAAGGAAATGTAGAATAAGTTTAGACAGTAAGAAAAATTGTTATTAAAATAAAAAGATATTCCTGCTTTCCCCCCTCATTGCCCCCGTGTTAGTAGCATTAAGAAAGTTATTTAAATAAAGAAAATAGTAATAGTAAGTAGAATAGAATAGATAGATATGTAAATGGGAGTCCTACCCATTAGAAAGAATGAAAGATATGACGAATGTAGAAAGAAAAAGTATGCGGAATGAAAGTGCGAGAGGAACACAAGCGAGAACTGGTATGACAAAGAGAATTAGTCCTAGAACAGGCTCCAATAATGTTGGAGGTAGAAGTCAAGAAAAAAAAAAAAAAAAAAAATCCTAACCTAACCTAACCTTTTTTTTTTTTTTTTTTTTTTATACGTGGGAAATGCATTACGCATACGCACCCGCCCGGGCAAGGCGGGGGTTATGTCGGACTCTCCGACCGCACTCAAAGCGCGGCCAGCATACCGACTAAAACCCACGGTGTTCCTCCAGACGGCCAGAGTGTCGGGGTCACGGGAGTCGCTTGCGCATTCATCCGCGACCCCGACGGGCCATGGCCCGCTCACCGCGAGCGGGCCCAGTCCGATTTAGGGGCCTAGCCCCCCCTCCTTCGAGAGGCGCGTGTGGAACACGCGCACTGCCGTCTCGGGCCCGTGCTGTTCCGGCGGCGACTGCCCGATCGCCGCCCGCAGGCCAACTCGGCCGCAGAGGATAGGGAGAACGGCGCATCGCAATACCGACACTCCTCTTCCCCTGCGGCCCCACCGCGTCCGCAATCTGGCGGTTGCGGCCCCGCCGAGGCCGCGGAAGGTAGGGAGAGCGGCGCACCGTTATACCGGCACTCCTCTCCCGCCGCGGCCCCGCCACTCCTCAGCCGCAGTGTTGCCGAAGCAACACTGCAGCCCGACCCAGTTGCGGTGCCGCCCAACAGCACCGCAACCCACCAGAGCCGCTCCATCGTGGGCTTACTGGCAAAGCCCAGAGGAGCGGCGCCTCCTTGGGGTTCCTCTTGGTTCACCGTGGTCCTTGGTAACCACGGCTACTAAGCCCCCCCGCCGCGACAAGGCGAGAACCCCGTTGGGGGGGAACCTAACCTTTTTTTTTTTTTTTTTTTTTTTTTTCGTGGAAAACTCATTACGAGTACGCACCCGCCTGGGCGAGGCGGGGGTTATGTCGGACTCTCCGGCCACAATGAGACAGCGACCGGCATACCGACTAAAAACCACGGTGTTCCTCCAGACGGCCAGAGTGCCGGGACCACGGGAGACGCTCGCGCATTCATCCGCGACCCCGACAGGCCACGGCCCGCTCAACGTGAGCGGGCCCCGTCTGATTTGGGGGGCCTGGCCCCCCTTCCTCCATCGAGAGGCGTTCGTGGAACACGTACGCCGCCTTCTCGGGCCTGTGCTGTTCGAGCGGCGATTGCCCAATCGCCGCCCGCAGGCATCCTCCTACGGTGGCTGGAGATCCCGGAGCGCCCCACGGCGACGTCCGGTGCGTGCGCGACGGGCGGGGAGCAAGGTGGTCAGCTCCCTCTCCCGCTCGGCCGCCTCCTTTGCGAGCATCACCTCCTCGCAGAAGGAGGCGACACCTTCCCAAGCCCTCTCGCTGCGGACCATAGACTGAACCACAGCCGGCAGCGAGAGTCGGGCCGTCGCGAGCGCCGCAACTAGGTCGCGGCGCTGGTCCGCCCACGCTGGACACTTTAGGTTAGGTTAGGTTAGGTTAGGTTAGGTTGGGGGACCCCCCCACAGTGCTTACGTCCTCGTCGTGTCCCCTGGTAACGACCCAGTCCTGACCACCGTAACGGAGTGGCAGGCTGGGCTCGGCTAAAGTGCACTGTGCATCGTAGCTCTATTTCTTGTATTGCGTGCTACGATCGTCGAAGGCTATGCCTAAACCTGCGCGGGACGCCCTCGGGCGTTTCCTTAAACCTAAAAAAGGCCCTTCTCAGGGCCAACCAAAAGACCCCTCACAGGGCCAATCTGACGCCTCGGCGTCCGAAGCTGGCCGCGCGCCGTCTGCAGCCAGCCTATTCGGAGAGGTCGAGAACTCCGACAACGAGTCGCTCAGCTCACGCGGCGTCTCGGACGCGGGTGAGCCCCGGTCGGTGTCGCGCAAGCGCGCCTACCGGAGAGGAGGGTCCGAATGCTCCTCAGCGTCGGGCTCGGCGGGGCTGTCAAAGGCAAAAAAGCCTGCAACAGCCGCCGACACCCACGTCGTGGGTCTGGCGGACGCCCAACGCCAGTTGGATCTGGCTCGGCGGGAACAGCTTCAACAAGAGCTGGAGGAGCGAGTTGCTGCCAAGGAGCAACGCGCGCGTGCTGCTCGGGCCAGGTCCGGGTACGGCGCTTCCCGCGTGTTGTACTCGGACCACTCCCTGGCTGAGCTGGAGCGGATGGCGGAAGAGGATGAAGAGGAGATAGCGGAGGTCGCCTCTAAGTCCTCAAATCTTAAAGGGACGTTCCAGAAGGCCCTTAAATGCCGGGCCGCGAGCATGCGCGGCATCGTCGAGGAGCTCGTCAGAAGGACGGCGACCGACGAGACACGGCAACTGCAGGCGAAAGTCGATCGTCTGCAGTCGGAGGTCAGCCAACTCCACCAGAAGCTGGCTGACGCCACCGCCCGGCCGAACCAGGCCGCACCACTGCCTGCATTGGAGGCCCCCTCCTCCAACCTTGAGGATATCATCCGCAAGGTTGTAATGGAGGAGCGAGCCTTCACTAGAGCCTGCCTAGCGGGCATCGAGGACCGGCTCTTACCGGAGAGGCGCCTCCGACCGCCACTTGCGGCGGACAAGCAGGGACAGCCGGGTCCGTCCTCGCAAGGGAAGGACGTCGTTCTCCCTTCTGCCACTCCGTCCGGCCAGCAGGGTTGGACCGAAGTGGTCGGGAAAGGGAAGGGGAAGGGCAAGGGGAAAAAGACCCAGCCTTCCACCCCCATCCCTGCCGCCGCGCCTCCCAGCCAGTCGCAGACGGCTGGAGGGAGAAAGGGGAAGGGGAAGGGAAAAGGCAAAAAGACGGCGCCGGCCGTCCCTGCCGTTCCCGCCACCACGACCCCCAGTCAGCCGCAGACTAGCGGGAGTAAGAGGAAGGGAAAGGGGCGGGGCGGGAATAAGGGCAAACTTGTTCCCCCCAAGACCGCGGCCGTCGTGGTGACGCTGACCGCGGAGGCTGCGGAGCGGGGCGAGACTTACGCGTCCGTACTGCTGCGGGCGCGCGCCAATGCCGATCCCACCCAACTGGGGATTGGCAAAGTCTCCTGCAGGCGGACCCAAACCGGGGCTCGAATCTTCGAGTTCCCGGGGGCGGAAGGCAACGCCAGTGCTGACCTCTTCGCAGCCAAGCTGCAGGAGGTCATAGCGGACTCGGCGAAGGTGGCCCGCCCGGTGAAGATGGCGGCCTTAGAGGTGACCGACCTCGACGATTCGGTCACCAAAGAGGAGGTGGTGGCGGCGGTCGCAGCGATCGGGGGCTGCAGCGTCGCAGCGGTGCAAGGCCGGGACATCAGACCCGGCCGCGGCGGCATGGGCACCATGCGGTTCGAGTGCCCAGTCGTCGCTGCCAAAGCCGTTCTTGAAAAAGGACGGCTTTGTGTTGGTTTCAGCTCGGGTGCGGTCCGGGCACTTGTAGACACGCCTCTGCGCTGCTACAGGTGCTTCGGCATTGGCCACACCCGAGCCCTCTGTCCGTCCACGGTGGACAGGTCGGACAGCTGCTACCGCTGCGGCAAGGACGGCCACAAAGCCGCCTCCTGCACGGCCGCCACGCCGCACTGCGCGGTCTGTGCCGCCAGTGGCCGCCCGGCGGGCCACGTTATGAAGGGGAGGATGTGTAATCCTCCCCCCAAGAAGGGTAAAGTACAGGCGCCGGTCGGGCCTGCTACTAACGCCGTCGTTCCCGTGGCGGGAACCTCGGCGGCTGCGGAGGAGGAGGGTGCGATGTCCGACTGATGGATAGGGTCATCGAACATCGCATCCTCCAGGCGAACACCAACCACTGCCGGGCAGCCCAGGACCTGCTGATGCAGACCATGGCTGAGTGGTTGGTGGACTTGGCGGTGGTCGCCGAGCCTTACTCGGTCCCCGGGCATTGGCTGGGCGACCGGGACGGCCTGGTCGCACTCACATCGCGGTCTTCCACAGACTCCCCTCCCCTCTCGCTCTTAGAGAGGGGACCGGGATACGTGGCCGCCGCGTGGGGGGATGTGGCCCTAGTAGGGGTCTATTTCTCCCCAAACCGCCCGCTCTCAGACTTTGAGGACTTCCTGGAGGTCCTCACTGCAGTCGTAGGGAGGGCGGTGCCACGCCAGGTCGTCGTGTTGGGCGACCTGAACGCCAAGTCGGCGGCCTGGGGCAACCCGGCTGCCTCGTGTGACGTCCGGGGGCGCGCCGTCGAATTTTGGGCGGCGTCATGCGGAGTGTCCCTCCTCAACAGGGGGGCGGTCCACACGTGTGTGCGGCAGCGGGGAGGTTCGGTGGTTGACGTCTCGTTCGCCACCCCCGTGCTGGCCGCACGCATCGTGAACTGGCGGGTGGAGATGGTGGAAACCTTGTCGGACCACCGATACGTGCGGTTCGACATTTCCACCCAGGGTCCCCGGGGGCAGTTGGCCCGCTCTTGTAGGTCACCCTTCCCTCGGTGGGCTCTCACTCGCCTGGACCGGGAGGCAGCCAGGGAGGCGGCCTTCCTCCAGGACTGGCTGTCGCCCCCTGTTGAGGCCCCGGACGTCGACGCCGCAGCGGTCCGGCTCAGGGGATCCCTGACCGAGGTATGCAACTCCAGCATGCCTCGCTCTCGCCGTCCGCCTCCTCGTCGCGCCGTGTATTGGTGGACGGAGGAACTGGCGGGGCTCCGTGCCGCCTGTGTGGCGGCCAGGCGGGCCTACACGCGGAGCCGCCGACGCAGCGCCCGTAGTCAGGCGGACGAGGACCGCCTCTACGCCTCGTACCGAGAGGCGAAGACGGCCCTCAAGACAGCTATGTGCGCTGCCAAGGACTCGGCGAGGGCCGAGATGCTGGAGGATCTGGACAGGGATCCCTACGGGAGACCATACAAGGCGGCGCGGAACAAACTGCGCCCCCATGGTCCCCCTCTGACCGAGACCCTCGAGCCGGTGCTGTTGGATGGGGTGGTACGGTCCCTGTTCCCGCGCAGGACCGACTTCACCCCACCAACGATGGACCCCCCGCCGCGTGCGGCCCCACCGGAGGAAGGGGTCCCTCCGGTGACTGCGGAGGAATTCCACGCGGGGGTCCTCAGCCTCCGCGCCAAGAAGACGGCCCCTGGACCGGACGGCGTCCCTGCTCGGGTGCTGGCCATAGCTGCCACTCAAATGGAGGACAGGTTTCGGGACCTTTTCAGCGCGTGCTTTGCGGCTGGAAGGTTCCCGAAGCCTTGGAAGGAGGGGCAGCTGTGCCTCCTCCGTAAAGAGGGACGCCCGGTCGATTCCCCCTCGGCATACCGGCCCATCGTTCTTCTCGATGAGGTCGGTAAAATGTTCGAGGGGATTATCGCCTGCCGGCTTAACAGCCATCTGCAGGGAGTAGGGCCAGACCTGTCGGACGCCCAGTTCGGTTTCCGACAGGGTCGGTCCACCATTGATGCGTTGGCCCTACTCAGGGGCCAGGTGAAGGAGGCAGTTGAGGTGGGGGGCGGAGTGTTGGCGGTGTCATTCGACATAGCCAACGCCTTCAACTCCGTGCCCCACTCGACTATATTGGAGGCACTCCGATATCACGGAGTGCCTCAGTACTTGAGGGGCCTCCTGGCTAACTACTTGGAGGACCGCGAGGTCCTCCTTGTGGACAAAATGGCTAGGCTGAGGCGATATAGCGCGGAGTCCGGTGTTCCACAGGGGTCGGTGCTGGGGCCCACCCTGTGGAACATCGGGTTCGATTGGCTCCTGCGGGGGGCCCTCCTCCCGGGCACGAGTGTCATATGCCGGCATCCTGCGGAGCATGGCCCTGTATGGGGCCCCCATCTGGGCGGACTCCCTCCACAGGAGGGAGAATGCCACCGCTCTCCGCAGGCCACAGAGGGCCATTGCACAGCGGGTGGCGAGGGCCTACCGCTCAGTGGGTTTTTCGGCGGCGTGCGCTCTGGCGGGCACCCCTCCTTGGGAGCTCGAGGCGTGGGTCCTCGCCAGAGTGTACGAGTGGGTGGCGCACCGAAAGGCGCTTGGAGAGCGCCCCGTTGCGGAGGAGCGGGAGGCCGTGAGGCGGGAGGCGAGGGACGCCATCGTCGTCCACTGGACGGACGACCTCGCCACCGCCACCTTTGGCCGCCGGACCCTGGACGCGCTCGGGCCAGTTCTGCGGGAATGGCTCGAGCGGCCGCACGGTTTCCTCTCGTTTCGTCTTGTGCAGGTGCTGTCAGGGCACGGCTGCTTTAGGGAGGAGACCCCGGCGTGCCACGACTGTGGCGCGGCGGAGGACACAGCGCAGCACACCCTCGAGGTCTGCCCGGCTTGGTCTGAGCCGCGCCGCAGTCTGATTGCGGAGATCGGCCAGGACCTCTCGCTTTCCGGCGTAGTTCGTTCCATGCTGGGAAGCGAGGGGGCTTGGGCTGCGGTCGCCTCCTTTTGCGAGGACGTCATTTCGCAAAAGGAGGCGGCGGAGCGCGCGCGGGAGGACGACCCTCTGGCTGCGCCACTCCGAAGGCGAAGGAGAGGTCGGAGAAGACACCATCTTCTCCCTCCTTGCGGTGGTGATGGGCGGGCGACAGGCGCGGGGGCGCTTCCGCCCGCATTGCACTCCACACCACCTCCGCCGGACATTCCCGACCCTCCCCTCATGGGGAGGACGTGAGGGGCCCGCCATGAAGGCGGGCAATCGTCGGAGGGGGACTGGACGTAAAGGCTACGCCGGTTTCCCAGTTCCCCTCCAGTCAGACGATGCGGGAATGCCGCTGGGTCGTTTTAGTGGGTATACCGGGCTGCAAGCCCGGGGAGTCCCACATAACCCCCCATTCCCCCAAATGGGCGGGTATGCGTAATTGCATTTTTTCCCAGCGCAAACAAAAAAAAAAAAAAAAAAAAAAAAAAGGTTAGGTTAGGTTAGGTTCTCTGGCGGGCACCCCTCCTTGGGAGCTCGAGGCGTGGGTCCTCGCCAGAGTGTACGAGTGGGTGGCGCGCCGAAAGGCGCTCGGAGAGTGCCCCGTTGCAGAGGAGCGGGAGGCAGTGAGGCGGGAGGCGAGGAACGCCATCGTTGTCCACTGGACGGACGACCTCGCCACCGCCACCTTTGGCCGCCGGACCCTGGACGCGCTCGGGCCAGTTCTGCGGGAATGGCTCGAGCGGTCGCACGGTTTCCTCTCTTTTCGTCTGGTGCAGGTGCTGTCAGGGCACGGCTGCTTTGGCTCGCACCTGCACAGGATCGGGAGGGAGGAAGCCCCGGCGTGCCACGCCTGCGGCGCGGCGGAGGACACAGCGCAGCACACCCTCGAGGTCTGCCCGGCTTGGTCTGAGCCGCGCCGCAGTCTTATTGCGGAGATCGGCCAGGACCTCTCGCTTTCCGGCGTAGTTCGTTCCATGCTGGGGAGCGAGGGGGCTTGGGCTGCGGTCGCCTCCTTTTGCGAGGACGTCGTCTCGCAAAAGGAGGCGGCGGAGCGCGCGCGGGAGGACGACCCTCTCGCTGCGCCGCTCCGAAGGCGAAGAAGAGGTCGGAGAAGACGTCACCTTCTCCCTCCTCGCGGTGGTGATGGGCGGGCGATAGGCGCGGGGGCGCCTGCGCTCGCATTGCACTCCACACCACCTCCGCCGGACATTCCCGACCCTCCCCCCCATGGGGAGGACGTGAGGGGCCCGCCGTGAAGGCGGGCGATCGTCGGAGGGGGACTGGACGTAAAGGCTACGCCGGTTTCCCAGTTCCCCCCCAGTCAGACGATGCGGGAATGCCGCTGGGTCGTTTTAGTGGGTATACCGGGCTGCCAGCCCGGGGAGTCCCACATAACCCCCCATTCCCCCAAATGGGCGGGTATGCGTAATTGCATTTTTTCCCAGCGCAAACAAAAAAAAAAAAAAAAAAAAAAAAAAAAAAAAAAAAAAAAAAAAAAGGTTAGGTTAGGTTGGGGGCACTTCCCCCCCAACGGGGTTCTCGCCTTGTCGCGGCGGGGGGGCTTAGTAGCCGTGGTTACCAAGGACCACGGTGAACCAAGAGGAACCCCAAGGAGGCGCCGCTCCTCTGGGCTTTGCCAGTAAGCCCACGATGGCGCGGCTCTGGTGGGTTGCGGTGCTGTTTGGGCGGCACCGCAACTGGGTCGGGCTGCAGTGTTGCTTCGGCGACACTGCGGCTGAGGAGTGGCGGGGCCGCGGCGGGAGAGGAGTGCCGGTATAACGGTGCGCCGCTCTCCCTACCTTCCGCGGCCTCGGCGGGGCCGCAACCGCCAGATTGCGGACGCGGTGGGGCCGCAGGGGAAGAGGAGTGTCGGTATTGCGATGCGCCGTTCTCCCTATCCTCTGCGGCCGAGTTGGCCTGCGGGCGGCGATCGGGCAGTCGCCGCCCGAACAGCACGGGCCCGAGACGGCAGTGCGCGTGTTCCGCACGCGCCTCTCGAAGGAGGGGGGGCTAGGCCCCTAAATCGGACGGGGCCCGCTCGCGGTGAGCGGGCCATGGCTCGTCGGGGTCGCGGATGAATGCGCAAGCGACTCCCGTGACCCCGACACTCTGGCCGTCTGGAGGAACACCGTGGGTTTTAGTCGGTATGCTGGCCGCGCTTTGAGTGCGGTCGGAGAGTCCGACATAACCCCCGCCTTGCCCGGGCGGGTGCGTATGCGTAATGCATTTCCCACGTAAAAAAAAAAAAAAGGTTGGGGGCACTTCCCCCCCAACGGGGTTCTCGCCTTGTCGCGGCGGGGGGGCTTAGTAGCCGTGGTTACCAAGGACCACGGTGAACCAAGAGGAACCCCAAGGAGGCGCCGCTCCTCTGGGCTTTGCCAGTAAGCCCACGATGGAGCGGCTCTGGTGGGCTGCAGTGTTGCTTCGGCGACACTGCGGCTGAGGAGTGGCGGGGCCGCGGCGGGAGAGGAGTGCCGGTATAACGGTGCGCCGCTCTCCCTACCTTCCGCGGCCTCGGCGGGGCCGCAACCGCCAGATTGCGGACTCGGTGGGGCCGCAGGGGAAGAGGAGTGTCGGTATTGCGATGCGCCGTTCTCCCTATCCTCGAGGGAACCCACCCTCGTTAATAAAAGTAGTACAAATATGAAATCGACGAAAAGTAAAACAATTACCCAGGTGGGTTCCGTCTGCACCGCAGACGGGGAATCCCACACCGGCGGAGTCCCGCCGGTCAGCCCCCATCGTATTCTGGGGGGGGCAACTGATCGTCCCGCTGTCTCAGCACGTGACAGCACAACCAAAGTCCCGGAGGAGCTGCGCACGCCCAGTCCTGCGCGCCCGGGCAGTGCACAGTCGTGCAGCATGGAGGAGTTAGGCGCGCTGTCTTCGGGCAGCGAGCCTATGATCGTCGCGGAGGGTGGCGCTTCATCCAGGGAGTTCTGGAGGAAGCGCTCCCATGCCGATGAGAACAACCCGGGGTCGGATTCGGCCTCGGGTTCGGAGGAGGCGCCAGTTGGCTCGCGCACACGCGCTGCAAAGCGTGGAAGGGGCCAGGGTGCCCTCAAACACGGCAGATACGTCGGCGTCCGGCAGCGGAGGCCAAGCGCGCGGCGGCCCGTGAGGCTGAGGAGGCCGACTCGGACCGCCGTATCGCAGAGGTCACCCAGCGGGTCTCGGCCGATAGGGCATCCCGGCTGTCGGAGGTGCTTTCGGATGCCTCCGACGTAGAGGAGCTCTCGGCTGGTGCCTTGAGGGAGCGTATGGAGGTCGCGGTAGGTGCAATCCGCACCATTGCCAAGATCTCCAAGCACCTGAAAGGCACCAGCCAAAAGGGCTTGAAGGATGCGGCGACATCCATTGCCGAGGTGGCTGAGGTCCTGTTCAACAGGACCTCCAACGAGGAGGTAAGGCGGCTGCGGGCCGAAAACGCCCGCATGGCTGCCCAGATGCAGGCGCTGCGGGCTGACCTCGCTGCGATCCGCCGCGAGCAGCCGGCGTCGGACGACACGGCGGCACGGAGAGGCGAGCCGGATTTACTCCAGCTCATTAAACAGTTGAGCGCTCGCTTCTCCGTCCTGGAGGGAAAAGTGTTGCGTCCCCCTCTCGCGGCGGATCGAAGAACTTTCGCGGCTGTGGCAGCGAGCCCGTCGCCCCAGTCTGCAGCCTCAAAAGCTGCACCACCTGCGTCGCCTGCAAAGAAGGCAGCAGTTCTGCCTGCTGCCGCACGACCAGGCCCTGCGGCCAAAAAAAAAGGAGGACCAACGCCAGCGCAGGCTGCGGCTCCCGCTCCCAGGCCCAGAGAGGGCGAATGGGAGACGGCGGGAGCCAAAAAGAAAAAAAAGAAGGCCTCAAGAAAGGCGGCAAAGAAAGCTGCCAAAAAGCAGGCGGCGTTACGCGCCCCCCGCTCGGCTGCGGTAGTTCTCACTCTGCAGCCGGCGGCCGTCGGGAGGGGGGCGACGTACGCCCAGGTTCTGGCCACGGCAAAGGCCCAAATAAACCCTGCCGAATTGGGTATAGCGACGGGTCTCCGGTGCAAGTCCACCCGCACTGGAGCCCGTCTGCTGGAGATACCCGGCACCACCAGCGGCGATAAAGCGGACGTCCTCGCCGAAAAGCTGAGGACGCTGTTTCCGGCGGAGGACGTTCGCGTCTCCAGGCCCGTCAAATGCGCGGATCTTCGCGTTTCGGGCCTGGATGACTCTGTGGCGGCTGGCGAATTGGTCGCCGCCGTCGCAAGGGCTGGGGGCTGTGCCCCAGGGCTCGTGAAGTCCGGCGAAGTAAAGCCGGACCGCAGCGGGCTGGGCACAGCCCTAGTGAGTTGTCCCGTGGCGGCGGCCAAGAAACTGGCCGACGCCAAACGCCTGCTGGTGGGATGGGTCTCCGCCCAGGTCAGGCTGTTGGAGGCCAGGCCGACCCGGTGCTTCCGGTGCCTGCAGATTGGCCACGTGGGTGCTGGCTGCAAGGCTGAAGACCGCAGTGGTTGTTGTTTCCGCTGCGGTCAACCCGGTCATAAGGCCGGCACCTGCGGGGCTGCGCCGCACTGCGTGGTGTGTGCGGCGGCAAGCAGGCCGGCGGATCACCGGATCGGCAGAGCCTGCAACAGGCCGGCCAAGAAGGGCCAAAAAGGGCCAAAAGCCGTGGCCAAACCGCCGGCCAGTAAACCGGCTGGCGGCAAGGAACCTGAACGTCTCGTGGGGGGAGCGGAGATGGACTGCCAGTGATGGCCCCACTCCGCTTCCTCCAAGGGAACCTCAACCACTGCGCCAGGGCTCAGGACCTCCTCCTGCAGACCATGGCGCAGTGGAATATTAATGTGACGGTGGTCGCCGAGCCATACTACGTTCCGCCCCGGGATGACTGGGTGTCGGACCGGGATGGCTCGGTGGCCATCATGTCGTCGCCCACAGTGCCCCTCGTTTGCTGTTCGAGGGGCCAGGGCTTTGTGGCAGCGCGCCTAGATAGTCTCGTGGTGGTTGGGGTGTATTTCTCCCCCAACCGCCCTCTCGCCGACTTTGAGGCATTTTTAGCCCTAGTGGGTACCGTCGTCGCTCGAAGCCACCCTCACCCCGTTCTCGTCCTCAGGGACTTCAATGCCAAATCCTTGGCTTGGGGTTCCCCGGCCACGGACGTCAGGGGTGAGGTGCTCGAGGAGTGGGCCGTGGCACACGGCCTACTCGTTCTCAACCGGGGAGCCGTTAACACGTGCGTGCGTCAGCGGGGCGGGTCGATTGTCGATCTCGCCTTCGCCAGCCCCGCACTAGCCCGCCGTGTCGAAGGCTGGCGCGTCATTGAGGAGGTGGAGACTCTGTCGGATCATTTATATATCCGATTTGACGTCTCCGCCGAAAACCATGGCGTGCCGGCCAGAGCGGCCCCGGGAGAGAACAGTCCGCGTTGGTCTTTGAGACAACTGGATCGGGAGGCGCTCCTGGAGGCTTCCATCGTTCAGGCCTGGGTGAGAGCACCGGACAGGCCTGAGAACATCGAGATGGAGGCCGAGTGGTTCCGGGAAGCGATGTCGCAAATTTGCGACGCGGCGATGCCGCGGGTCCGATGCAGACCCGCCAAGCGTCAGGTGTACTGGTGGTCGCAGGCGATCGCACAATTGCGTCGCGACTGTGTCGCGGCGCGCCGCCAGTACACCAGACTCCGCAGGAGGCGTCGCCGCCCTCCCGGTGCCGAGGCCAGGGAGGCAGAGCTGTACGAGGCGTACAGAGCGGCCAAAAAACGGCTGCAGGCAGCCATCTCGCGGGCCAAAGATCAGGCCCGCGAGCAGTTCTTGGAGACTCTGGACCGTGATCTGGGGGCGTCCATACCTTTTGGTACGGGGCAAACTTCGCCCGTGGGCGCCTCCACTGTCCCAGAGTCTCCAGCCACAACTGCTGGAAGAGGTGGTGGCTGCTCTGTTCCCTCAGAGGGCGGAGCACCCTCCTCCGCTGATGGTTCTGCCTCCCATGGCTCCCAACGCGGACGACGACGACGTACCCGAAGTGACCCGGGTAGAGCTTCGAGCTGCGGTGAAGAGGCTTCAAGCCAAAAACACCGCGCCAGGACCGGACGGCATTCCAGGCCGTGCGTGGGTCCTGGCCCTTCGGGAGCTCGAGCCCCGACTGTTAGGGCTCCTCAGTGCGTGCCTTGAGGAGGGCCGATTTCCGCTGCTGTGGAAAACCGGCAAGCTGGTCCTCCTCAAGAAGGAGGGGCGCCTGGCGGAAAACCAGTTTGGTTTTCGCCGTGGGCGCTCCACCGTGCATGCTATCATGCGCGTGAGGAGTCTGGCGGAGGAAGCGTTGTCCCGGGGCGAGGTGGTGTTGGCGGTGTCGCTCGACATCGCCAACGCGTTCAACTCCTTGCCCTGGAGCTGCGTCAGGGAGGCACTCGTGTATCATCGAGTGCCGACCTACCTCCGCCACATTGTCGGGGCCTATCTTAGTGATAGAGCGGTAGTTTACCCGGGTCGCAATGCTCTCGGTCGGCGAGAGATGACCTGCGGTGTTCCACAGGGATCGGTCCTTGGTCCGCTCCTGTGGAACATCGGCTATGACTGGGTCATACGAGGCGGTCTTCTCCCGGGCGTCGTCGTGACCTGTTATGCCGACGACACTCTGGTCACAGCCCGGGGGCAGGACTACAGGCGCGCTGCTATTACAGCGACAGCAGGTGTCGCGCAAGTCGTGGGTCGCATCCGGCGGTTGGGTCTCGAGGTGGCCCTGGCCAAATCGGAGGCCGTTTGTTTTCACGGTCCCCGAAAGGGGCCACCTCAGGGCTCCCACATCATTGTTGGGGGCGTCCGGATCGGCGTCGAGTCGACGCTGAAGTATCTCGGCGTCGTCCTCGACAGCCGGTGGAACTTTGTCGAGCATTTCCGCCGGCTGGCGCCCAAATTATTGGGCGCCGCCGCTGCCTTGGCAAGGCTGCTCCCCAACCTCGGGGGGCCCAGCCCAACCTGTCGGAAATTGTACGGAGGGATCGTGCGGTCCATGGCCCTGTACGGAGCGCCCGTATGGGCTGCCAACCTGGCAGCCCGGAACGTTGCCGTACTACGGAGGCCGCAACGGGCCATGGCCGTGCGCATGGTGCGCGGCTACCGCACGATCTCGTTCGAAGCTGCGACCCTATTGGCCGGATCCCCGCCCTGGGACCTGGAAGCCGAAGTCCTCGCGTCGTTATTCCGATGGCGCGAGGAGGCGGCGGAGCGGGACCTGCGACCTCTGCCTCGAGAGATCGAGGCGCAGCGGTCCCAGCTCCGCACAGTCTTGCGCGACTTGCGCGACCAACTGCAGGGCACGCCACGGTAGTGGCGGTAAGTCCCGTCCTCGAGGAGTGGCTGGAGAGGAGGCACGGCGTCCTCACGTTCCGGCTGACACAGGTACTCACCGGTCACGGGTGCTTCGGCACGTACCTGTGTCTCATAGGCCGGGAGCAGACGTCCGTCTGCCA
This sequence comes from Parascotia fuliginaria, assembly GCA_963082885.1. Classification (NCBI taxonomy): domain Eukaryota; kingdom Metazoa; phylum Arthropoda; class Insecta; order Lepidoptera; family Erebidae; genus Parascotia; species Parascotia fuliginaria. Next base: position 45,973 of record OY720198.1, on the reverse strand, counting down.
CCATTGCGGGGTCTGCCCGCGCGACACGGCGCTCCACACGCTCGTGGAGTGTCCAGCGTGGGCGGACCAGCGCCGCGACCTAGTTGCGGCGCTCGCGACGGCCCAACTCTCGCTGCCGGCCGTGGTTCTGTCCATGGTCCGCAGCGAGAGGGCTTGGGAGGGGGTCGCCTCCTTTTGCGAGCAGGTAATGCTCGCCAAGGAGGCGGCCGAGCGGGAGAGGGAGCTGACCGCCTTGCTCCCCGCCCGTCGCGTCCGCCCCGGACGTCGCCGTGGGGCGCTCCGGGATCTCCAGCCACCGTAGGAGGATGCCTGCGGGCGGCGATTGGGCAATCGCCGCTCGAACAGCACAGGCCCGAGAAGGCGGCGTACGTGTTCCACGAACGCCTCTCGATGGAGGAAGGGGGGCTAGGCCCCCCAAATCAGACGGGGCCCGCTCACGTTGAGCGGGCCGTGGCCCGTCGGGGTCGCGGATGAATGCGCGAGCGTCTCCCGTGGCCCCGGCACTCTGGCCGTCTGGAGGAACACCGTGGGTTTTAGTCGGTATGCCGGCCGCTGTCTCATTGTGGCCGGAGAGTCCGACATAACCCCCGCCTCGCCCAGGCGGGTGCGTACTCGTAATGAGTTTCCCACGAAAAAAAAAAAAAAAAAAGGTTCGGGGCGAGGTGCTGTTGGCGGTGTCGCTCGACATCGCCAACGCGTTCAACTCCTTGCCCTGGAGCTGCGTTAGGGAGGCACTCGTTTACCATCGAGTGCCGACCTACCTCCGCCGAATTGTCGGGGCCTATCTTAGTGATAGAGCGGTAGTTTACCCGGGTCGCAATGCTCTCGGTCGGCGAGAGATGACCTGCGGTGTTCCGCAGGGATCGGTTCTCGGTCCGCTCCTGTGGAACATCGGCTATGACTGGGTCATACGAGGCGTCCTTCTCCCTGGTGTCGTCGTGACGTGTTATGCCGACGACACCCTTGTCACGGCTCGGGGGAAGGACTATAGGCGCGCTGCCATCTCAGCTACGGCTGGGGTCGCGCAAGTCGTGGGTCGCATCCGGCGGTTGGGTCTCGAGGTGGCCCTGGCCAAATCGGAGGCCGTTTGTTTTCACGGTCCCCGAAAAGGGCCACCTCAGGGCTCCCACATTATTGTTGGGGGCGTACGGATCGGCGTCGAGTCGACGCTGAGATATCTCGGCGTCGTCCTCGACAGCCGGTGGAATTTTGTCGAACATTTCCGCCGGCTGGCGCCCAAGTTATTGGGCGCCGCCGCCGCCCTGGCGAGGCTGCTCCCCAACCTCGGGGGGCCCAGCTCAACCTGCCGGAGACTGTATGGAGGGATCGTGCGGTCCATGGCCCTGTACGGAGCGCCCGTATGGGCTGCCAACTTGGCGGCCCGGAACGTTTCCGTCTTACGGAGGCCGCAACGGGCCATGGCCGTGCGCATGGTGCGCGGCTACCGCACGATCTCCTTTGAGGCTGCGACCCTTTTGGCCGGATCCCCGCCCTGGGACCTGGAAGCCGAAGTCCTCGCGTCGTTGTTCCGATGGCGCGAGGAGGCGGCGGAGCGGGACCTGCGACCTCTGCCTCGAGAGATCGAGGCGCAGCGGTCCCAGCTCCGCACAGTCCTGGTGGCGGAGTGGAAGGCGCGACTTGCGCGACCAACTGCAGGGCACGCCACGGTGGTGGCGGTAAGTCCCGTCCTCGAGGAGTGGCTGGAGAGGAGGCACGGCGTCCTCACGTTCCGGCTGACACAGGTACTCACCGGTCACGGGTGCTTCGGCACGTACCTGTGTCTCATAGGCCGGGAGCAGACGTCCGTCTGCCACCATTGCGGGGTCTGCCCGCGCGACACGGCGCTCCACACGCTCGTGGAGTGTCCAGCGTGGGCGGACCAGCGCCGCGACCTAGTTGCGGCGCTCGCGACGGCCCGGCTCTCGCTGCCGGCCGTGGTTCTGTCCATGGTCCGCAGCGAGAGGGCTTGGGAGGGGGTCGCCTCCTTTTGCGAGCAGGTAATGCTCGCCAAGGAGGCGGCCGAGCGGGAGAGGGAGCTGACCACCTTGCTCCCCGCCCGTCGCGTCCGCCCCGGACGTCGCCATGGGGCGCTCCGGGATCTCCAGCCACCGTAGGAGGATGCCTGCGGGCGGCGATTGGGCAATCGCCGCTCGAACAGCACAGGCCCGAGAAGGCGGCGTACGTGTTCCACGAACGCCTCTCGATGGAGGAAGGGGGGCTAGGCCCCCCAAATCAGACGGGGCCCGCTCACGTTGAGCGGGCCGTGGCCCGTCGGGGTCGCGGATGAATGCGCGAGCGTCTCCCGTGACCCCGGTACTCTGGCCGTCTGGAGTAACACCGTGGGTTTTAGTCGGTATGCCGGTCGCTGTCTCATTGTGGCCGGAGAGTCCGACATAACCCCCGCCTCGCCCAGGCGGGTGCGTACTCGTAATGAGTTTCCCACGAAAAAAAAAAAAAAAAAAAAAAGGTTAGGTTAGGTTAGGTTGGGGCACTATTAGGACAACCTCCCCGTGTGCCTGGATGCCGTGGTTCCTATCTGGATACGTCCGGTGGGAAGTGCATGCGTCCAGGCCGGTGTGCCCTGGGCGTCTGTCAATCATTCCCAGGTTTGATTTCAGGCCTGGAAATCATTGGCAGATGGCGAATAGTCCTACAGAGGGGTCTCCTCGGAGACCTCCAACTCGTAGACCTGGCTCTCTCGCGAGAGCCGGGAGCGAGGGCCGAAGCCTCTAGGGGTATAGGCTGCGAGGAAGAAAACCTCTATAAAAAATTACCCCCGCTTTCCACATGTCTCTCTGTTAAGCAGAGAGCATTGTGGAGAGTCCAGGGTAGGGCAGTGTCGGATTCTCCGGCACTGCTCTGCCAACTCGTAAACCCGGCTCTCTCGCGGGAGTCGGGAGCGAGGGTCGCCTCCCTCCGGGGTGGGGGCTGCGAGGAAGAAAACCTCTATAAAAAATTACCCTAGGAAGGGCCTGGCATGCTTTTGCTGCCAGGCACTTCATCTCGTAATCCCGACCCAGCGGTGTTGGGGGCGAGGGCCGCCACCCTTCGGGGTGGGGGCTGCGAGGAAGAAAACCTCTATAAAAAATTACCTTCAGGCGGGCCTGGCATGCATCCTTGCTGCCGGGCATCGTGTCAGGGGCGACGGATTTGTTCTGATGCAGACAACCGTTCGGCCCGACCCGTAATCCTGAACGGACAGGGATGGGGGTCTTCGGACCGCGTGGAAGAAAACCACTATAAAAAATTACCCGAAGCCTAAGCTTGGCGCCGGCCAGGGGCTGCATGGCCGAGGGGAACTCGGTCCCAAGGCGTCACCGAGGGAACTTAGAGCGAATTCCGCCCTGAGTTCCTTCGGGTTCTCAAAAACCCTCGAGGGAACCCACCCTCGTTAATAAAAGTAACAAAAATCATGAAAACGACGTGTAGTAAAAGAATTACCCAGGTGGGTTCCGTCTGCTCCGCAGACGGGGAATCCCACACCGGCGGAGTCCCGCCGGTCAGCCCCCATCGTATTCTGGGGGGGGCAACTAACCGTCCTAACAAAGACCCGGAGATGCTGCGCACGCCCAGTCCTGCGCGCCCGGGCAGCACACACTCGTGTGCTATGGAGGAGGGAGGCATGCTGTCCTCTGACAGCGAGCCCCTGATCGTCACGGAGGGTGGCGCTAACTGCGGTCCGACGCAGACCCGCCAAGCGTCAGGTGTACTGGTGGTCGCAGGCGATCGCACAACTGCGTCGCGACTGTGTCGCGGCGCGCCGCCAGTACACCAGACTCCGCAGGAGGCGTCGCCGCCCTCCCGATGCCGAGGCCAGGGAGGCAGAGCTGTACGAGGCGTACAGAGCGGCCAAAAAACGGCTGCAGGCAGCCATCTCGCGGGCCAAAGATCAGGCCCGCGAGCAGTTCTTGGAGACTCTGGACCGTGATCCGTGGGGGCGTCCATACCTTTTGGTACGGGGCAAACTTCGCCCGTGGGCGCCTCCACTGTCCCAGAGTCTCCAGCCACAACTGCTGGAGGAAGTGGTGGCTGCTCTGTTCCCTCAGAGGGCGGAGCACCCTCCTCCGCTGATGGTTCTGCCTCCCATGGCTCCCAACGCGGACGACGACGACGTACCCGAGGTGACCCGGGTAGAGCTTCGAGCTGCGGTGAAGAGGCTTCAAGCCAAAAACACCGCGCCAGGACCGGACGGCATTTCAGGCCGTGCGTGGGTCCTGGCCCTTCGGGAGCTCGAGCCCCGACTGTTAGGACTCCTCAGTGCGTGCCTTGAGGAGGGCCGATTTCCGCTGCTGTGGAAAACCGGCAAGCTGGTCCTCCTCAAGAAGGAGGGGCGCCCGGCGGACTCTCCGTCCGCCTACCGGCCCATCGTGCTTCTCGACGAGGTGGCGAAGCTCTTCGAGCGTGTCATTGCGAGCCGCCTCGTCGAGCACCTCAGCGAAGTCGGGCCGGATCTGGCGGAAAACCAGTTTGGTTTTCGCCGTGGGCGCTCCACCGTGCATGCTATCATGCGTGTGAGGAGTCTGGCGGAGGACGCGCTGTCCCGGGGCGAGGTGGTGTTGGCGGTGTCGCTCGACATCGCCAACGCGTTCAACTCCTTGCCCTGGAGCTGCGTCAGGGAGGCACTCGTGTACCATCGAGTGCCGACCTACCTCCGCCGCATTGTCGGGGCCTATCTTAGTGATAGAGCGGTAGTTTACCCGGGTCGCAATGCTCTCGGTCGGCGAGAGATGACCTGCGGTGTTCCACAGGGATCGGTCCTTGGTCCGCTCCTGTGGAACATCGGTTATGACTGGGTCATACGAGGCGTCCTTCTCCCTGGTGTCGTCGTGACTTGTTATGCCGACGACACCCTTGTCACGGCACGGGGGAAGGACTACAGGCGCGCTGCCATCTCAGCTACGGCTGGGGTCGCGCAAGTCGTGGGTCGCATCCGGCGGTTGGGTCTCGAGGTGGCCCTGGCCAAATCGGAGGCCGTTTGTTTTCACGGTCCCCGAAAGGGGCCACCTCAGGGCTCCCACATCATTGTTGGGGGCGTACGGATCGGCGTCGAGTCGACGCTGAGATATCTCGGCGTCGTCACACGCTCGTGGAGTGTCCAGCGTGGGCGGACCAGCGCCGCGACCTAGTTGCGGCGCTCGCGACAGCCCGACTCTCGCTGCCGGCCGTGGTTCTGTCCATGGTCCGCAGCGAGAGGGCTTGGGAGGGGGTCGCCTCCTTTTGCGAGCAGGTAATGCTCGCCAAGGAGGCGGCCGAGCGGGAGAGGGAGCTGACCACCTTGCTCCCCGCCCGTCGCGCCCGCCCCGGACGTCGCCGTGGGGCGCTCCGGGATCTCCAGCCACCGTAGGAGGATGCCTGCGGGCGGCGATTGGGCAATCGCCGCTCGAACAGCACAGGCCCGAGAAGGCGGCGTACGTGTTCCACGAACGCCTCTCGATGGAGGAAGGGGGGCTAGGCCCCCCAAATCAGACGGGGCCCGCTCACGTTGAGCGGGCCGTGGCCCGTCGGGGTCGCGGATGAATGCGCGAGCGTCTCCCGTGACCCCGGCACCCCGACCCGGCCCGCGAATGTCTCCCCTAACATAATCAGGGACCTTGTTTTATTTTTAATGAGTTCATAGCCAAGTTTTTTCTTTTTAATTTTTACAAAGGTCTTATTCTATCTTATTACAATAATATACATAAGTACTTTGACAATTAACGTAATCTATTTCTTATTATAGTTGTTTCCAACTAATTGCATTACATTTCCAATTTATTTTAATACATTTAATAACAATTTTGGTCTTAATAGCAATAAAAATATTTTCCATTTATAATAATTTTGATAATAACTAATTAATAACAATAACAATAATAATAGTACTATAGTTATACAGTTTCTGTATTACAGTTTTGGCGTTTTTTGACATATTCGTCCCTATTTTAATTTTTTAGAATCTCTTTCCAACCTCACAACTATATCTCGCGTGAAAGTGGTATCTATCGTACAATTGAGGGCAATATGGGCAATTTGATAATATAATTCGTACATACTATAGATATATTTGTGTATATAGTTGTCGCGTTTTGTGTGTGGCAACTTCTTCTGCCGGTTTGTCGACTCTTTCAATTTCGCCGACCTCTGGTTGTACTTTATATCGAAATAAAGACTCAGCTTTATTTTTATTTTTGAGGTAAGATGGGTGCTGATCGAAATTGAAAGAGCCGACCTGGTGTCGCTTGTTGTTTTTTGCTTGGTGTGTTCGCTCTTACAGGTCATCCCTAACGCAGCGCATACGGCAAGCTTATTACCAAGTAATTTTAGCATCATATGCGCAGCTGAAAGGGGCCCGTCAGCGTGGGGTGCCTGGTTTGTTTCCACGTCGTCCTGCACTCGCCGGTTACCCCACTCGAATTCATGTAGTGAAGCAATTTCTCTGTAGTGAATGTCAAGTGGCAGTATACCGACGAAGGCAAGAGACAATTGGAAATCGGCTTGGGCGACTTTACATAGGCGACTAACTATGGCAATTATCGAAGAGCCATCGGACGAGACTAGTATGGCGGGTGTTCCCTCGAGTAGGTGTTTGGCCGATGGGTTGCCAACGTTGCCCTCAGCAATACGACACGGACGACCGTGCTATTGCGTCCCATTTTGCGCGTGTAGGACATTCGATGCTGTATACCGAATGGTCTACGTCGGCTGCCTTTGCTAAGGTGCAATTTTTGCAGATAGGAGCCTGGCCTGCCGCCACTCGCGGGCAGTCTGCCTTAACATGATCGCCGCCACAATGATAACATTGGTCCGTCGACTCCGTGCACTGTTTCCGTCCGTGGCCACATGCCAGGCACCTAGTGCATTGTACCAAAGGCGACTGGTCCTCTACTTTTACCCTCTGAAGGTCTATGTATATCCTTCCGACCGACGTTAACCTGTTCCAGAGGGCGGGTGAGACCCGGAGGACAGCGTGGCACTCAAGTGGGTTCCTCGCCCTCCTCCGGTATCGCACCTCGAAGTTAACCTCTTCGGTCGTCAGGTCCCTCAAAAGAGTCTTGTTCTGCGTTTCTAGGGCTCTTTTTATGTGGTCGTCCGTGTTGTACCTCAGAAGGTTCTTGAGGACAACAAGAGGGTTTTTGGTTTTGGCCTCCTCTGTTTTTAGCTGGTTATTGGTCCTGAGCTGCGTTTCAGCTTTTGTCAGCTCGGATCTACTGGCGCAGCTCAGAACGACCTTGCCCTCGCGAACCTTTCGGAGCCTTTCCACCTGCAGTCCTGTATTCTTCGCGTCTAAAGTGTCTTTTATTTTGTCGATCACATCCCCACTTGTATCGCAGCAATCGACCGAGGAGATGATCACCGAGAACATAGGCTTCTTTGCTATTTCAGCGTATGTGGGAATAGAGGCAGATGCGCACGCACCAGGCTCCGTAACGGATTTAGTTAGTGCGCCCGCTATTTGTGTTACGCCTTCTATTCCCTTTAGCAGTTCTTCGCTATGAGACCTTTCGCTCTCTGAGATCAAGGCTGTTGTCTCTAAAGCCGACTTAACAGCCAAAGCAGTCTGGGTGTTATCCTTGACAGCTTTTATGTTCTCGGTCAGCACCTCTCTCAGTTCGGCAGTGAGATCCTTTTCTTTTCCGTTTATTTGTGTCTGTGTAGGTCTATTTTTGAGCTTTTTGTCTAATGCTACCACCATCTCGTAGAGCTTGTTTACAGACTTCAAGGTATTGCTCTTATCTTCTTTGCTCATTCTTGGAGCATTCAAAGAAGTTGTGATCTCTTTCAATAGAGCTTTTGCTGAGTCGGTGTAGCTTTTTTGCTTCGTTGGGGTTGGTGTTTTGGTGATCGTCTGTGAGGTGGATGCTTCAAAGCCACTAACAATGCCCCTTACCATCTCACGGGACCGATTCAACGGTTGAGACTGACCCGAGACTGGAGGTGTACTCAGGTCCGGTGTAATTGGTTTGTCATAAGTCTTGTTGAATGAGTCCCGCGTTCGGCTTAGGGAGGCAGGCTTAGTCGGGGGTGTACGAGTACACATGTTGGAGACTTGCGGGCTTAGGATAACTAAAGTGTGAGTGTGTATGGGTGTAAAGGGTCCAATACGACACTAATATTCTAATATAGATGTGACACTATTTGATTCAATAAATAATTAACGATATATTCGGGTCAAGTGGTGAGGTTAAACAGAATAACACTTAAACCTATTACAGTAACTAAGTAAATAAATAAAGTCGATCGTTCAAATTGTCTTGCACACACCCCCTCACGCCCGAGCGCAGTCCCGAGGGGAGTACCCGACAGGCTGCAGCACAAGATGTTTGTTGTCAAAACAACTGACAGTTGTTGCCACCGGCCTGCCAGGCAGAACCAAGAGGCTTGATCAGGAGCGAGGAGTGGTTGCAAGTGTCACTATTGCGAATGTTATCCTTAAGATAGTATAATTTGTCCTAGATGATGTAAAATATATGTATAACTTAACCTAAATATTTCCCCAAAAATGGTGGAAATATAGTCATAAAATAATGTAAAAATTTTAAATTTTTACTGTCAGATGTATAGAGTCTGTATAAATACAATTTGTCACTTAGCCTAGTAATTAAAATAAAATAATACAAATAATTTTTTAAAATTTTAGCCTATATACCTTACCAAAAGGTTAATGTATAGTCAATTTTGTAGTAAAATGCTACAAATTCAAAAATAAGATCAGTTGGGGGATGCCCACCAGGGTCAGAAGCAATGTGGTAATGTCAAAAAACCAAAAAGAAGAAAAAGAAGGAGCAAGAAAGAAGTAGAAGATAAAAGAAGAAGAGCTAGAGCAATGTCTGTGGTCCCCAGAGGAAGCCCGGAGCACGCCGATACCGACAGAGAAAACCGCACTCTTCTATCTATGATAGTTGCTGAGATATCCGAGTTGCGCGCCGGTGGGTTGTAAACCGGGTTGAAGTCAACAAGATTTCTTTTGTTGATATCTCAGCTTCCAATAGTCCTAGAACTATGGGAGTTGGCTTCCCTGAACGGCCCCGACGCGACGCGTCTTGTGGCACCCCTGGTTACGACAGAAATTTCGAGTGTCCCAATTTGGGTTGAAGTGATACCAGATGATACCTCTGGTCCTGGAGAGCACCCCACAAAAAGTCGCAGCGTTCTGACACTATTTTTGACAAAGTTATGGCCGTTTGAAAATTTTCAAGATGGCGGCCTAACTGTCAAAGTCAAACTTTGACTTGAGATATCTCCCGTTCCAGGCGTCGCAGAACACTGGTGTTTGGGTTGAGGATAATGAGAATTTTGTTTTCTTACTGATTTTAATAAAATTCAACCCCAAAAATTTTTCAACCCCAATTTGGAAGAGACCTAATTTAAACAATAGTTCAAGCAATGCCCTCACTAGCAACCCAAAGCAGATATTTCTACGACACCTGGTTCAGAAGATATACAAGTTTTAAAAATTTTCAAGATGGCGGCCGGAGGTGCTGAAAAAGTCTAACTTCTACAATTTTTGGAGTAGACTAGTCGTGTCTTATATCTAGAGATAGGGAATTTTATCCCGAGCACGAATCCAGTGTCAAAACAATTTTTAATTGAATATTTTCAAATATATTTACTAAAAACATAAAAAATTTAATAACTCTGTAAATAATTAATATAAAATTGTAATTAAAATTGTATAATTTTCTATAAATAAGCTATTATTATAATAATTATTGAGATTTTAAAATATTCAATTAAATACATAAAAATTTTTAAAAATAGTAAAAATATAGTTTTTGTTATAAAAAATTTTAAAATAATAATACAAAAATTTTAAAAACTAGATGGTCGCCTTGTCCGGGTGAGCGCGCAACCTGCTGCTGTCAGAAACAGTGGTGTCACCGATCTTGTTTCAAAGATATTAGAGGTCAAAGTTTTGACCTTTGTCAATTTTTAATTTAAAAACTACTAATAGTTTTTAAAATCAGAAAGCGGCATTTAGGTGTACGTGAATAGGTCTTACCTTCAGTATTTTTTCCAGCTTCGCAGCGCTGCTCCTTCTGTTTTTCCGACCACGTGTGCGAGTTGGTTTTTCAGTGACCCTACTTCAGGGTCACGTGTGCGGGTGGTGGTTCCACCACCAAAAGATGGGGGGCACAAAAGCGCACTAGGCCACTATTTTTGCAACACTGTAACACTTGTATTTTTGCTTTTATTTCACTTTTAGTGAATAATTTTTACCACATAACCTCACAAATTGGTGTTTTTTCAGTTATTGTACTTCACTATATTACACGATTTTCACAGTTTTAGTGTCACTTTGTAGGGCTCACTAACGCGCAACTTTTGATGCTACGCACGTCACAATCGGGCTAGAAAAACCCACTAAACTGAATTTTTAAAGTACGGAGCTAGGCAAAAATGCTGCTTACGCGACCAAGAACCGGTCAAGACTGGTTAGGTTAGGTTAGGTTAGGTTAGGTTAGGTTAGGTTAGGTTAGGTTAGGTTAGGTTAGGTTTTTTTTTTTTTTTTTTAATATGACCGCACTTTAAAGTGCGGCCGGCCAAGGGATCCTCTAACGGAGTCAGAGCTCTTGTTTTCTGTTTTTAATTAATTACTTATTTGTTAGTTTTTGGTGGGTTTAGGGTTGGGGAATTTCTATTTTCTATACTTTAGCTGTTTACCAAATATTACTTATTTTATTTACAAATTATATTAACAAAATTTTAGCCTAATTCTATTTAAATTTTACATTTCAATTTACAAAAATTTTTATTTACACATATAATTTTAATTTAATGATTACTTTTTTAATACATATGTTTTACTATGGATCTGCACCACAGTGCAGGGCGTGTTTGCAAATGTGCAAGCATAGTTTGCAAGTTTGAAGACCGCCGCTGCACTGCAGTGCAGAGCTCAGCCATATTCAAAACATAAACAGAAATACAGACAGCAAACGAACAAAGACAGCAAATGAAATACATAAATACCCAACAGACATGGTTAGGTTAGGTTAGGTTAGGTTAGGTTAGGTTAGGTTAGGTTAGGTTGGGGCACTATAAGGACAACCTCCCCGTGTGCCTGGATGCCGTGGTTTCTATCCGGATACGTCCGGTGGGAAGTGCATGTGTCCAGGCCGGTGTGCCCTGGGCGTCTGTCAATCAATTCCAGGTTTGATTTCAGGCCTGGAATTCATTGGCAAGATGGCGAATAGTCCTTCAGAGGGGTCTCCTCGGAGACCTCCAACTCGTAGACCTGGCTCTCTCGCGAGAGCCGGGAACGAGGGCCGAAGCCTCTAGGGGTATAGGCTGCGAGGAAGAAAACCTCTATAAAAAATTACCCCCGCTTTCCACATGTCTCTCTGTTAAGCAGAGAGCATTGTGGAGAGTCCAGGGTGGGGCGGTGTCGGACCCCGGCACTGCTCTGCCAACTCGTAAACCCGGCTCTCTCGCGGGAGTCGGGAGCGAGGGCCGCCTCCCTCCGGGGTGGGGGCTGCGAGGAAGAAAACCTCTATAAAAAATTACCCTAGGAAGGGCCTGGCATGCATTTTGCTGCCAGGCACTTCATCTCGTAATCCCGACCCAGCGGTGTTGGGGGCGAGGGCCGCCACCCTTCGGGGTGGGGGCTGCGAGGAAGAAAACCTCTATAAAAAATTACCTTCAGGCGGGCCTGGCATGCATCCTTGCTGCCGGGCATCGTGTCAGGGGCGACGGACTTGTTCTGATGCAGACAACCGTTCGGCCCGACCCGTAATCCTGAACGGACAGGGATGGGGGTCTTCGGACCGCGTGGAAGAAAACCACTATAAAAAATTACCCGAAGCTCAAGCTTGGCGCCGGCCAGGGGCTGCATGGCCGAGGGGAACTCGGTCCCAAGGCGTCACCGAGGGAACTCAGGGTGAGTTCCGCCCTGAGTTCCTTCGGGTACTCAAAAACCCTCGAGGGAACCCACCCTCGTTAATAAAAGTAATAATCACCATGAAAACGACGAAAGGTAATACAACTACCCAGGTGGGTTCCGTCTGCGCTGCAGACGGGGAATCCCACACCGGCGGAGTCCCGCCGGTCAGCCCCCATCGTATTCTGGGGGGGGCAACCAATCGTCCCGCTGTTTCAGGACGTAACAGCAAAACAAAAGACCCGGAGGTGCTGCGCACGCCCAGTCCTGCGCGCCCGGGCAGTACACAGTCGTGTAGTATGGAGGAGTTAGGCGCGCTGTCTTCGGGCAGCGAGCCGATGATCGTCGCGGAGGGTGGCGCTTCATCCAGGGAGTTCTGGAGGAAGCGCTCCCATACCGACGAAAACAACCCGGGGTCGGATTCGGCCTCGGGTTCGGAGGAGGCGCCAGTCGGCTCGCGCACCAGAGCCGCAAAGCGCGGACGGGGCCAGGGCGCCCTTAAGCACGGCAAATATGTCGGTGTTGGCCAGGCCCGCAAGGAGGCGGCGGAGGCCAGGCGTGCGGCGGCCCGCGAGGCTGAGGAAGCCGATTCGGACCGCTGTATCGCTGAGGTCACCCAGCGGGTCTCGGCCGATAGGGCGTCCCGGCTGTCGGAGGTGCTAACAGATGCCTCTGACGTGGAGGAGCTCTCGGCTGGTGCCTTGAGGGAGCGTATGGAGGTCGCGGTAGGTGCAATACGCACCATTGCCAAGATCTCCAAGCATCTGAAAGGCACCAGCCAAAAAGGGCTGAAGGATGCGGCGGCAACCATCGCCGAGGTGACAGAGGTCCTCTTCAACAGGACCTCCAACGAAGAAGTAAGGCGGCTGCGGGCCGAAAATGCACGCATGGCTGCGCAGATGCAGGTGCTGAGGGAGGAGCACCAGGCGCTGCGGGCTGACATCGCTGCGATCCGCCGCGAGCAGCCGGCGTCGGATGACACGGCGGCACGGAGAGGCGAGCCGGATTTACTCCAGCTCATTAAGCAGTTGAGCGCTCGCTTCTCCGTCCTGGAGGGAAAAGTCCTGCGTCCCCCTCTCGCGGCGGACCGAAGAACTTTCGCGGCGGTGGCAGCGAGCCCGTCGCCCCAGCCTGCGGCCTCAAAAGCAGCACCACCTAAGTCGCCTGCAAAAAAGGCAGCAGTTCTGCCTGCTGCCGCGCGACCGGGCCCTGCGGCCAGGAAAAAAGAAGGACCAATGCCAGTGCAGGCTGCGGCTCCCGCTCCCAAGCCCAAAGCGGGCGGATGGGAGACGGCGGGAGCCAAAGCCAAACAGAAGAAGGCCCAAAAAAAGGCCGCCAAGAAGGCTGCCAAGAAGCAGGCGGCCCTACGTGCTCCCCGCTCGGCTGCAGTAGTTCTCACACTGCAGCCGGCGGCCGTCGAGAGGGGGACGACGTACGCACAGGTTCTGGCCACGGCTAAGGCCCAAATAAACCCGGCCGAATTGGGTATAGCGGCGGGTCTCCGGTGCAAGTCCACCCGCACTGGAGCCCGTTTGCTGGAGATACCCGGCACCACCAGCGGCGATAAAGCGGACGTTCTCGCTGAAAAGCTGAGGACGCTGTTTCCAGCGGAGGACGTTCGCGTCTCCAGGCCCGTCAAATGCGCGGACCTTCGCGTTTCGGGCCTGGATGACTCCGTGGCGGCTGGCGAATTGGTCGCCGCCGTCGCAAGGGCTGGGGGCTGTGCCCCAGGGCTCGTGAAGTCCGGCGAAGTAAAGCCGGACCGCAGCGGGCTGGGCACAGCCCTAGTGAGTTGTCCCGTGGCGGCGGCCAAGAAACTGGCCGACGCCAAACGCCTGCTGGTGGGATGGGTCTCCGCCCAGGTCAGGCTGTTGGAGGCTAGGCCGACCCGGTGCTTCCGGTGCCTGCAGATTGGCCACGTTGGTGCTGGCTGCAAGGCGGAAGACCGCAGTGGTTGTTGTTTCCGCTGCGGTCAAACCGGGCATAAGGCCGCCACCTGCGGGGCCGCGCCGCACTGCGTTGTATGTGCGGCGGCAAGCAGGCCGGCGGATCACCGGGTCGGCAGGGCCTGCAACAGGCCGGCCAAAAAGAGGGGCCAAAAAGGGCCAAAAGCCGTGGCCAAACCGCCAGCCAGTAAACCGGCTGGCGGCAAAAAACCAGATAGTCCCGAGGAGGGAGCGGAGATGGACTGCCAGTGATGGCCCCACTCCGCTTCCTCCAGGGAAACCTCAACCACTGCGCCAGGGCTCAGGACCTCCTCCTGCAGACCATGGCGCAGTGGAACATTAGTGTGGCAGTGGTCGCCGAGCCATATTTCGTCCCGCCCCGGGACGACTGGGTGTCGGACCAGGGTGGCTCGGTGGCCATCATGTCTTCGCCCACAGTGCCCCTCGTGTGCTGTTCGAGGGGCCAGGGCTTTGTGGCAGCGCGCCTAGATAGTCTCGTGGTGGTTGGGGTGTATTTCTCCCCCAACCGCCCTCTCGCCGACTTTGAGGCTTTTTTAGCCCTAGTGGGTACCGTCGTCGCTCGAAGCCACCCTCACCCCGTTCTCGTCCTCGGGGACTTCAACGCCAAATCCACGGCTTGGGGTTCCCCGGCCACGGACGTCAGGGGTGAGGTGCTCGAGGAGTGGGCCGTGGCACACGGCCTACTCGTTCTCAACCGGGGAGCCGTTAACACGTGCGTGCGTCAGCGGGGCGGGTCGATTGTCGATCTCGCCTTCGCCAGCCCCGCACTAGCCCGCCGTGTCGTAGGCTGGCGCGTCATCGAGGAGGTGGAGACTCTGTCGGATCACTTATACATCCGATTCGACGTCTCCGCCGAAAACCATGGCGCGCCGGCCAGAGCGGCCCCGGGAGAGAACAGTCCGCGTTGGTCTTTGAGACAACTGGATCAGGAGGCGCTCCTGGAGGCTTCCATCGTTCAGGCCTGGGTGAGAGCACCGGACAGGCCTGAGAACATCGAGATGGAGGCCGAGTGGTTCCAGGAAGCGATGTCGCAAATTTGCGACGCGGCGATGCCGCGGGTCCGACGCAGACCCGCCAAGCGTCAGGTGTACTGGTGGTCGCAGGCGATCGCACAACTGCGTCGCGACTGTGTCGCGGCGCGCCGCCAGTACACCAGACTCCGCAGGAGGCGTCGCCGCCCTCCCGATGCCGAGGCCAGGGAGGCAGAGCTGTACGAGGCGTACAGAGCGGCCAAAAAACGGCTGCAGGCAGCCATCTCGCGGGCCAAAGATCAGGCCCGCGAGCAGTTCTTGGAGACTCTGGACCGTGATCCGTGGGGGCGTCCATACCTTTTGGTACGGGGCAAACTTCGCCCGTGGGCGCCTCCACTGTCCCAGAGTCTCCAGCCACAGCTGCTGGAGGAGGTGGTGGCTGCTCTGTTCCCTCAGAGGGCGGAGCACCCTCCTCCGTTGATGGTTCTGCCTCCCATGGCTCCCAACGCGGACGACGACGACGTACCCGAAGTGACCCGGGTAGAGCTTCGAGCTGCGGTGAAGAGGCTTCAAGCCAAAAACACCGCGCCAGGACCGGACGGCATTCCAGGCCGTGCGTGGGTCCTGGCCCTTCGGGAGCTCGAGCCCCGACTGTTAGGGCTCCTCAGTGCGTGCCTTGAGGAGGGCCGATTTCCGCTGCTGTGGAAAACCGGCAAGCTGGTCCTCCTCAAGAAGGAGGGGCGCCCGGCGGACTCTCCGTCCGCCTACCGGCCCATCGTGCTTCTCGACGAGGTGGCGAAGCTCTTCGAGCGTGTCATCGCGAGCCGCCTCGTCGAGCACCTTAGTGAAGTCGGGCCGGATTTGGCGGAAAACCAGTTTGGTTTTCGCCGCGGGCGCTCCACCGTGCATGCCATCATGCGCGTGAGGAGTCTGGCGGAGGACGCGTTGTCCCGGGGCGAGGTGGTGTTGGCGGTGTCGCTCGACATCGCCAACGCGTTCAACTCCTTGCCCTGGAGCTGCGTCAGGGAGGCACTCGTGTACCATCGAGTGCCGACCTACCTCCGCCGCATTGTCGGGGCCTATCTTAGTGATAGAGCGGTAGTTTACCCGGGTCGCAATGCTCTCGGTCGGCGAGAGATGACCTGCGGTGTTCCACAGGGATCAGTTCTTGGTCCGCTCCTGTGGAACATCGGCTATGACTGGGTCATACGAGGCGTTCTTCTCCCTGGTGTCGTCGTGACGTGTTATGCCGACGACACCCTTGTCACGGCTCGGGGGAAGGACTATAGGCGCGCTGCCATCTCAGCTACGGCTGGGGTCGCGCAAGTCGTGGGTCGCATCCGGCGGTTGGGTCTCGAGGTGGCCCTGGCCAAATCGGAGGCCGTTTGTTTTCACGGTCCCCGAAAGGGGCCACCTCAGGGCTCCCACATCATTGTTGGGGGCGTCCGGATCGGCGTCGAGTCGACGCTGAAGTATCTCGGCGTCGTCCTCGACAGCCGGTGGAACTTCGTCGAACATTTCCGCCGGCTGGCGCCCAAGTTATTGGGCGCCGCCGCTGCCTTGGCAAGGCTGCTCCCCAACCTCGGGGGGCCCAGCCCAACCTGCCGGAGACTGTATGGAGGGATCGTGCGGTCCATGGCCCTGTACGGAGCGCCCGTATGGGCTGCCAACCTGGCAGCCCGGAACGTTGCCGTACTGCGGAGGCCGCAACGGGCCATGGCCGTGCGCATGGTGCGCGGCTACCGCACGATCTCGTTCGAAGCAGCGACCCTATTGGCCGGATCCCCGCCCTGGGACCTGGAAGCCGAAGTCCTCGCGTCGTTATTCCGATGGCGCGAGGAGGCGGCGGAGCGGGACCTGCGACCTCTGCCTCGAGAAATCGAGGCGCAGCGGTCCCAGCTCCGCACAGTCCTAGTGGCGGAGTGGAAGGCGCGACTTGCGCGACCAACTGCAGGGCACGCCACGGTGGTGGCGGTAAGTCCCGTCCTCGAGGAGTGGCTGGAGAGGAGGCACGGCGTCCTCACGTTCCGGCTGACACAGGTACTCACCGGTCACGGGTGCTTCGGCACGTACCTGTGTCTCATAGGCCGGGAGCAGACGTCCGTCTGCCACCACTGCGGGGTCTGCCCGCGCGACACGGCGCTCCACACGCTCGTGGAGTGTCCAGCGTGGGCGGACCAGCGCCGCGACCTAGTTGCGGCGCTCGCGACGGCCCAACTCTCGCTGCCGGCCGTGGTTCTGTCCATGGTCCGCAGCGAGAGGGCTTGGGAGGGGGTCGCCTCCTTTTGCGAGCAGGTAATGCTCGCCAAGGAGGCGGCCGAGCGGGAGAGGGAGCTGACCACCTTGCTCCCCGCCCGTCGCGCCCGCCCCGGACGTCGCCGTGGGGCGCTCCGGGATCTCCAGCCACCGTAGGAGGATGCCTGCGGGCGGCGATTGGGCAATCGCCGCTCGAACAGCACAGGCCCGAGAAGGCGGCGTACGTGTTCCACGAACGCCTCTCGATGGAGGAAGGGGGGCTAGGCCCCCCAAATCAGACGGGGCCCGCTCACGTTGAGCGGGCCATGGCCCGTCGGGGTCGCGGATGAATGCGCGAGCGTCTCCCGTGACCCCGGCACTCTGGCCGTCTGGAGGAACACCGTGGGTTTTAGTCGGTATGCCGGTCGCTGTCTCATTGTGGCCGGAGAGTCCGACATAACCCCCGCCTCGCCCAGGCGGGTGCGTACTCGTAATGAGTTTCCCACGAAAAAAAAAAAAAAAAAAAAAAAGGTTAGGTTAGGTTAGGTTAGGTTAGGTTAGGTTAGGTTAGGTTAGGTTAGGTTAGGTTAGGTTAGGTTAGGTTAGGTTAGGTTAGGTTAGGTTAGGTTAGGTTAGGTTAGGTTAGGTTAGGTTAGGTTAGGTTAGGTTAGGTTAGGTTAGGTTAGGTTAGGTTAGGTTAGGTTAGGTTAGGTTAGGTTAGGTTAGGTTTTTTTTTTTTTTTTTTTTTTTTTTTTTTTTTTTTTATATTGACCGCACTTTTAAAGTGCGGCCGGCCAAAGGATCCTCTGACATTATCAGAGACCTGATTTGCCAGTTGAATTTATTTGCGTTATTTAAATATTTTTAGTAGATTAGGGTTAGGGAAGTAGCTTATATTTTTATACGTGTTTTATGTACTATTTTGCCAGGATACTTTTAATTTACAATATTTTAGTTACTAATATTACCATTAATTTGTTACTTTTAATTTACAGAAACTTTATCTACTTTAAATTCTAAATTTAGTGGACAAACATACACAATTAAATAACTTAAAAAATACAAAATATAATATTTCCTACTAAGTCTGCACCACAGTGCAGGGCGTGTTTGCAAAAGTGCAATCTTAGTTTGCAAGTTTGGAAGCCGCCGCTGCACTGTAGTGCAGAGTATGAGCTGTTCCCTACCTGACACAAATGAAAGAAACACACTGCGAAAGACAATACAACGAGGAGACCGAACACATAATAGGACACGACATTGAATACCCCTCCATTGTGCACACTGCACAGGCCGACACTAAGAGCCGACCACAGCGCATTGCCAACTTCTCCCTCAAAATGGAGGGAGACTGCTACCGGTACTCTTCTCTGGCATGCATTTCTTATAATGCTGTCCAAGAGACAGAGCCGTGCAGGTCCTGGACTGCGCTGTGGTGCGGTGCTGGTAAATGTAGAGTGCGGTCTGTACAGTATGCACAAATGGACAACGCACGGCAAGCTTCTGCGTCTGGGCTGTGCACCGGCAGCCTCGCTCCAGTGGGGCACCTTAGCAATAGGCCACTGCTGACCTTGCCAAGGTGTCCCACTTTCTCCGGACTGGGCACTGCGAATCGAAGGCGTTGTGCCCTGTGTCAGGACACCCGGCCTTCGTGCAATTGCAGCAGGAGGGCCGCTCCGCAAGCTTCTCCTTGCACGCATCTTTGCGGTGCGGCCCCCCGCAATGGCTGCACACGTCCTCGGTGTCCTGACACAGCCGCCTTGTGTGCCCGTAACCTAAGCACCGAGAGCACTGCACCAGGGGGGACTGGTCCTCGACTCTGACCCGCTGGAGGTCAATATGGACGGCCCCGGCCCCCGTCAGGCAGCCCCACAATCGGGGTGACACCTTCACCACGATGTGGGCCACCAACGGGTTCCTGGTCCTCTTCCGATATCGGACCTCCATCCGGTCATCGTCCCCGCTGATGTCCTTGAGGAGGTGCTTGTTCTGCGCCCTAAGCGCCTTCAGCACCTCCTCATCGCTGTTGTAGGACATTACGTCCTTAAGGACGATCAGCGGGTCCCTGCCTGCAATGCTCTCAATGTGTAGGTCCTTTCCATTTGCCCGGAGCTTGGTCTTCACACGTTCAAGCTCTTCTGCCGATGCACAACCCAGGATCACTCTTTGGTCCTTGACCTTTCTAAGTCTGTCCACCTGGACCCCTTCTTTTATAGCCTCTGCGGCGCTTCTAATTTTTGCTACAACTTGGTCACCGGTGTCCATTTCGTCGTTTGATTTAATAATTATCGAGTGCATGGCCGACGCTCCCCAAGCTTGGGGCTTCGGGGGTCCGGCCACTGCACTCGCGTAGGACACCGGTGCCTTACGCAACTCCTCTCTGAGGCCCTCTATTTCCTTTTTATTTTCCATCAATAGCTTGCCATGTTCTTCTAATTTAGTTATTAGTGCCGCCTCACTTGTCGGCTCTTTGATTTCAACCACCGGATCCTTGGCCAATGTCTCAACCTTCCCACCACGTTCGGCCGCCTGCTCCTTCACAATCTGATACAGCCTATCAACGGCCTCCAGCACGTCGTTCTTGATGTCAGTGCGGAGGTTGCGGCTGTTGTTGATTTGGGTTTTAGCCCTTATCAACAACGCCTTGGCCTCCGCGAGACGGCTGGGATGTTTCGGTTTGGTCTCCTTGACGACCGGAGCCGGGGCCGCCTTGTTTTTCGGCGCAGCGGTTTTTAGGGGAGGCGACGTCGAAGACCTCAGCTTCGACTCGATCTCCCCTATGCTACGCCTGACCTGCGCTACCCCGGAACCGGTCGCCACAGGAGCCGCCGTCTGCGACGTGCTGGGCTCTTTTGTAGGAGTGCGGAAGCCGAACATGGTGAGCCTAACTTTGTGAGATATACAATCAAAATTAAAATAAAAGTTTGTAAAAGTTATATATGAGGTTGTGATTAAATAATAATTAAAACTTAAAGATTAATATACAATTAAACAGATAAAATGCAAAAGCACAGACAACACAATTAATCTAAGTAACTTATAGTCAATAAACTATAAGTTAGGTGTAAATAAATTAAATTAAATTAAATAATTAAATAAAATCGTCAATAAAAATTTAATAAAATAATAGAATTGTCAATGTAAAATTAATGAATAAAATAATAAATTTTTTACAGACAATAGTCCAATATAAAAGTCAATGACACAATAAGAATAGTTTAAAATAAAAATCAAAAATTTTCTATTTTACTTTTTTTTTAATTTGCCCCCTATGTCTGGTGTACAGCTTAAAAGCTTACTGTCGTAAATTGTAAATAAATAGAGGGTGGGTTTGGGCGGGCAAATTTTCAAGTTCCCTTCGCCCGATCTGGACGCGAGGGGTGTCAAAAGACGCGGCTGATCACCAGCTACAAGACGAGACTATCCCGGACACCACCAGGGTTCACGGTCAAAAGTTATTAGCGACTTTGTTCAAAAATTTACTGAAAAGTATGCGGTGACACCACTGTTTTAACTATTTTTGTGTGTTTCAGAGGGTGCAGAAGCGATCCAGAGGTATCCCTAGATAGGTCTCACCGTCCTCAAGCCAAAACAAATGATACACAGGAATTTGGAATAGGTCTAGTGCTATAGAAAAATTAAAAACTGCAAAAATTTCGTCAAAATGTACTAAAGTCCTGAAAGATGTGTAATTTGACACGTGTTCCCGTTGGAGTATAACCAAGGGATAAAAACTACCTGCTAATTAGTCAACAAACAACATAAAACCAAAAGAAAATTTCAAAAAATAGCAAGTAAAATTTCTAACATCAGCTCCCTAAGGTAGACTTTTGTATGTATATATGTATATGTGTATAGAACACGAGTCTACTAAAACGTCAAAAACGTCAAAATTTTTCAAGTTCCCTTCGCCCGATCTGGACGCGAGGGGTGTCAAAAGACGCGGCTGATCACCAGCTACAAGACGAGACTATCCCGGACACCACCAGGGTTCACGGTCAAAAGTTATTAGCGACTTTGTTCAAAAATTTACTGAAAAGTATGCGGTGACACCACTGTTTTAACTATTTTTGTGTGTTTCAGAGGGTGCAGAAGCGATCCAGAGGTATCCCTAGATAGGTCTCACCGTCCTCAAGCCAAAACAAATGATACACAGGAATTTGGAATAGGTCTAGTGCTATAGAAAAATTAAAAACTGCAAAAATTTCGTCAAAATGTACTAAAGTCCTGAAAGATGTGTAATTTGACACGTGTTCCCGTTGGAGTATAACCAAGGGATAAAAACTACCTGCTAATTAGTCAACAAACAACATAAAACCAAAAGAAAATTTCAAAAAATAGCAAGTAAAATTTCTAACATCAGCTCCCTAAGGTAGACTTTTGTATGTATATATGTATATGTGTATAGAACACGAGTCTACTAAAACGTCAAAAACGTCAAAATTTTTCAAGTTCCCTTCGCCCGATCTGGACGCGAGGGGTGTCAAAAGACGCGGCTGATCACCAGCTACAAGACGAGACTATCCCGGACACCACCAGGGTTCACGGTCAAAAGTTATTAGCGACTTTGTTCAAAAATTTACTGAAAAGTATGCGGTGACACCACTGTTTTAACTATTTTTGTGTGTTTCAGAGGGTGCAGAAGCGATCCAGAGGTATCCCTAGATAGGTCTCACCGTCCTCAAGCCAAAACAAATGATACACAGGAATTTGGAATAGGTCTAGTGCTATAGAAAAATTAAAAACTGCAAAAATTTCGTCAAAATGTACTAAAGTCCTGAAAGATGTGTAATTTGACACGTGTTCCCGTTGGAGTATAACCAAGGGATAAAAACTACCTGCTAATTAGTCAACAAACAACATAAAACCAAAAGAAAATTTCAAAAAATAGCAAGTAAAATTTCTAACATCAGCTCCCTAAGGTAGACTTTTGTATGTATATATGTATATGTGTATAGAACACGAGTCTACTAAAACGTCAAAAACGTCAAAATTTTTCAAGTTCCCTTCGCCCGATCTGGACGCGAGGGGTGTCAAAAGACGCGGCTGATCACCAGCTACAAGACGAGACTATCCCGGACACCACCAGGGTTCACGGTCAAAAGTTATTAGCGACTTTGTTCAAAAATTTACTGAAAAGTATGCGGTGACACCACTGTTTTAACTATTTTTGTGTGTTTCAGAGGGTGCAGAAGCGATCCAGAGGTATCCCTAGATAGGTCTCACCGTCCTCAAGCCAAAACAAATGATACACAGGAATTTGGAATAGGTCTAGTGCTATAGAAAAATTAAAAACTGCAAAAATTTCGTCAAAATGTACTAAAGTCCTGAAAGATGTGTAATTTGACACGTGTTCCCGTTGGAGTATAACCAAGGGATAAAAACTACCTGCTAATTAGTCAACAAACAACATAAAACCAAAAGAAAATTTCAAAAAATAGCAAGTAAAATTTCTAACATCAGCTCCCTAAGGTAGACTTTTGTATGTATATATGTATATGTGTATAGAACACGAGTCTACTAAAACGTCAAAAACGTCAAAATTTTTCAAGTTCCCTTCGCCCGATCTGGACGCGAGGGGTGTCAAAAGACGCGGCTGATCACCAGCTACAAGACGAGACTATCCCGGACACCACCAGGGTTCACGGTCAAAAGTTATTAGCGACTTTGTTCAAAAATTTACTGAAAAGTATGCGGTGACACCACTGTTTTAACTATTTTTGTGTGTTTCAGAGGGTGCAGAAGCGATCCAGAGGTATCCCTAGATAGGTCTCACCGTCCTCAAGCCAAAACAAATGATACACAGGAATTTGGAATAGGTCTAGTGCTATAGAAAAATTAAAAACTGCAAAAATTTCGTCAAAATGTACTAAAGTCCTGAAAGATGTGTAATTTGACACGTGTTCCCGTTGGAGTATAACCAAGGGATAAAAACTACCTGCTAATTAGTCAACAAACAACATAAAACCAAAAGAAAATTTCAAAAAATAGCAAGTAAAATTTCTAACATCAGCTCCCTAAGGTAGACTTTTGTATGTATATATGTATATGTGTATAGAACACGAGTCTACTAAAACGTCAAAAACGTCAAAATTTTTCAAGTTCCCTTCGCCCGATCTGGACGCGAGGGGTGTCAAAAGACGCGGCTGATCACCAGCTACAAGACGAGACTATCCCGGACACCACCAGGGTTCACGGTCAAAAGTTATTAGCGACTTTGTTCAAAAATTTACTGAAAAGTATGCGGTGACACCACTGTTTTAACTATTTTTGTGTGTTTCAGAGGGTGCAGAAGCGATCCAGAGGTATCCCTAGATAGGTCTCACCGTCCTCAAGCCAAAACAAATGATACACAGGAATTTGGAATAGGTCTAGTGCTATAGAAAAATTAAAAACTGCAAAAATTTCGTCAAAATGTACTAAAGTCCTGAAAGATGTGTAATTTGACACGTGTTCCCGTTGGAGTATAACCAAGGGATAAAAACTACCTGCTAATTAGTCAACAAACAACATAAAACCAAAAGAAAATTTCAAAAAATAGCAAGTAAAATTTCTAACATCAGCTCCCTAAGGTAGACTTTTGTATGTATATATGTATATGTGTATAGAACACGAGTCTACTAAAACGTCAAAAACGTCAAAATTTTTCAAGTTCCCTTCGCCCGATCTGGACGCGAGGGGTGTCAAAAGACGCGGCTGATCACCAGCTACAAGACGAGACTATCCCGGACACCACCAGGGTTCACGGTCAAAAGTTATTAGCGACTTTGTTCAAAAATTTACTGAAAAGTATGCGGTGACACCACTGTTTTAACTATTTTTGTGTGTTTCAGAGGGTGCAGAAGCGATCCAGAGGTATCCCTAGATAGGTCTCACCGTCCTCAAGCCAAAACAAATGATACACAGGAATTTGGAATAGGTCTAGTGCTATAGAAAAATTAAAAACTGCAAAAATTTCGTCAAAATGTACTAAAGTCCTGAAAGATGTGTAATTTGACACGTGTTCCCGTTGGAGTATAACCAAGGGATAAAAACTACCTGCTAATTAGTCAACAAACAACATAAAACCAAAAGAAAATTTCAAAAAATAGCAAGTAAAATTTCTAACATCAGCTCCCTAAGGTAGACTTTTGTATGTATATATGTATATGTGTATAGAACACGAGTCTACTAAAACGTCAAAAACGTCAAAATTTTTCAAGTTCCCTTCGCCCGATCTGGACGCGAGGGGTGTCAAAAGACGCGGCTGATCACCAGCTACAAGACGAGACTATCCCGGACACCACCAGGGTTCACGGTCAAAAGTTATTAGCGACTTTGTTCAAAAATTTACTGAAAAGTATGCGGTGACACCACTGTTTTAACTATTTTTGTGTGTTTCAGAGGGTGCAGAAGCGATCCAGAGGTATCCCTAGATAGGTCTCACCGTCCTCAAGCCAAAACAAATGATACACAGGAATTTGGAATAGGTCTAGTGCTATAGAAAAATTAAAAACTGCAAAAATTTCGTCAAAATGTACTAAAGTCCTGAAAGATGTGTAATTTGACACGTGTTCCCGTTGGAGTATAACCAAGGGATAAAAACTACCTGCTAATTAGTCAACAAACAACATAAAACCAAAAGAAAATTTCAAAAAATAGCAAGTAAAATTTCTAACATCAGCTCCCTAAGGTAGACTTTTGTATGTATATATGTATATGTGTATAGAACACGAGTCTACTAAAACGTCAAAAACGTCAAAATTTTTCAAGTTCCCTTCGCCCGATCTGGACGCGAGGGGTGTCAAAAGACGCGGCTGATCACCAGCTACAAGACGAGACTATCCCGGACACCACCAGGGTTCACGGTCAAAAGTTATTAGCGACTTTGTTCAAAAATTTACTGAAAAGTATGCGGTGACACCACTGTTTTAACTATTTTTGTGTGTTTCAGAGGGTGCAGAAGCGATCCAGAGGTATCCCTAGATAGGTCTCACCGTCCTCAAGCCAAAACAAATGATACACAGGAATTTGGAATAGGTCTAGTGCTATAGAAAAATTAAAAACTGCAAAAATTTCGTCAAAATGTACTAAAGTCCTGAAAGATGTGTAATTTGACACGTGTTCCCGTTGGAGTATAACCAAGGGATAAAAACTACCTGCTAATTAGTCAACAAACAACATAAAACCAAAAGAAAATTTCAAAAAATAGCAAGTAAAATTTCTAACATCAGCTCCCTAAGGTAGACTTTTGTATGTATATATGTATATGTGTATAGAACACGAGTCTACTAAAACGTCAAAAACGTCAAAATTTTTCAAGTTCCCTTCGCCCGATCTGGACGCGAGGGGTGTCAAAAGACGCGGCTGATCACCAGCTACAAGACGAGACTATCCCGGACACCACCAGGGTTCACGGTCAAAAGTTATTAGCGACTTTGTTCAAAAATTTACTGAAAAGTATGCGGTGACACCACTGTTTTAACTATTTTTGTGTGTTTCAGAGGGTGCAGAAGCGATCCAGAGGTATCCCTAGATAGGTCTCACCGTCCTCAAGCCAAAACAAATGATACACAGGAATTTGGAATAGGTCTAGTGCTATAGAAAAATTAAAAACTGCAAAAATTTCGTCAAAATGTACTAAAGTCCTGAAAGATGTGTAATTTGACACGTGTTCCCGTTGGAGTATAACCAAGGGATAAAAACTACCTGCTAATTAGTCAACAAACAACATAAAACCAAAAGAAAATTTCAAAAAATAGCAAGTAAAATTTCTAACATCAGCTCCCTAAGGTAGACTTTTGTATGTATATATGTATATGTGTATAGAACACGAGTCTACTAAAACGTCAAAAACGTCAAAATTTTTCAAGTTCCCTTCGCCCGATCTGGACGCGAGGGGTGTCAAAAGACGCGGCTGATCACCAGCTACAAGACGAGACTATCCCGGACACCACCAGGGTTCACGGTCAAAAGTTATTAGCGACTTTGTTCAAAAATTTACTGAAAAGTATGCGGTGACACCACTGTTTTAACTATTTTTGTGTGTTTCAGAGGGTGCAGAAGCGATCCAGAGGTATCCCTAGATAGGTCTCACCGTCCTCAAGCCAAAACAAATGATACACAGGAATTTGGAATAGGTCTAGTGCTATAGAAAAATTAAAAACTGCAAAAATTTCGTCAAAATGTACTAAAGTCCTGAAAGATGTGTAATTTGACACGTGTTCCCGTTGGAGTATAACCAAGGGATAAAAACTACCTGCTAATTAGTCAACAAACAACATAAAACCAAAAGAAAATTTCAAAAAATAGCAAGTAAAATTTCTAACATCAGCTCCCTAAGGTAGACTTTTGTATGTATATATGTATATGTG
The DNA here is from genome assembly GCA_963082885.1 of Parascotia fuliginaria. NCBI lineage: Eukaryota > Metazoa > Arthropoda > Insecta > Lepidoptera > Erebidae > Parascotia > Parascotia fuliginaria. The sequence goes on along the minus strand of OY720198.1, from coordinate 19,590 downwards.
TATAGAACACGAGTCTACTAAAACGTCAAAAACGTCAAAATTTTTCAAGTTCCCTTCGCCCGATCTGGACGCGAGGGGTGTCAAAAGACGCGGCTGATCACCAGCTACAAGACGAGACTATCCCGGACACCACCAGGGTTCACGGTCAAAAGTTATTAGCGACTTTGTTCAAAAATTTACTGAAAAGTATGCGGTGACACCACTGTTTTAACTATTTTTGTGTGTTTCAGAGGGTGCAGAAGCGATCCAGAGGTATCCCTAGATAGGTCTCACCGTCCTCAAGCCAAAACAAATGATACACAGGAATTTGGAATAGGTCTAGTGCTATAGAAAAATTAAAAACTGCAAAAATTTCGTCAAAATGTACTAAAGTCCTGAAAGATGTGTAATTTGACACGTGTTCCCGTTGGAGTATAACCAAGGGATAAAAACTACCTGCTAATTAGTCAACAAACAACATAAAACCAAAAGAAAATTTCAAAAAATAGCAAGTAAAATTTCTAACATCAGCTCCCTAAGGTAGACTTTTGTATGTATATATGTATATGTGTATAGAACACGAGTCTACTAAAACGTCAAAAACGTCAAAATTTTTCAAGTTCCCTTCGCCCGATCTGGACGCGAGGGGTGTCAAAAGACGCGGCTGATCACCAGCTACAAGACGAGACTATCCCGGACACCACCAGGGTTCACGGTCAAAAGTTATTAGCGACTTTGTTCAAAAATTTACTGAAAAGTATGCGGTGACACCACTGTTTTAACTATTTTTGTGTGTTTCAGAGGGTGCAGAAGCGATCCAGAGGTATCCCTAGATAGGTCTCACCGTCCTCAAGCCAAAACAAATGATACACAGGAATTTGGAATAGGTCTAGTGCTATAGAAAAATTAAAAACTGCAAAAATTTCGTCAAAATGTACTAAAGTCCTGAAAGATGTGTAATTTGACACGTGTTCCCGTTGGAGTATAACCAAGGGATAAAAACTACCTGCTAATTAGTCAACAAACAACATAAAACCAAAAGAAAATTTCAAAAAATAGCAAGTAAAATTTCTAACATCAGCTCCCTAAGGTAGACTTTTGTATGTATATATGTATATGTGTATAGAACACGAGTCTACTAAAACGTCAAAAACGTCAAAATTTTTCAAGTTCCCTTCGCCCGATCTGGACGCGAGGGGTGTCAAAAGACGCGGCTGATCACCAGCTACAAGACGAGACTATCCCGGACACCACCAGGGTTCACGGTCAAAAGTTATTAGCGACTTTGTTCAAAAATTTACTGAAAAGTATGCGGTGACACCACTGTTTTAACTATTTTTGTGTGTTTCAGAGGGTGCAGAAGCGATCCAGAGGTATCCCTAGATAGGTCTCACCGTCCTCAAGCCAAAACAAATGATACACAGGAATTTGGAATAGGTCTAGTGCTATAGAAAAATTAAAAACTGCAAAAATTTCGTCAAAATGTACTAAAGTCCTGAAAGATGTGTAATTTGACACGTGTTCCCGTTGGAGTATAACCAAGGGATAAAAACTACCTGCTAATTAGTCAACAAACAACATAAAACCAAAAGAAAATTTCAAAAAATAGCAAGTAAAATTTCTAACATCAGCTCCCTAAGGTAGACTTTTGTATGTATATATGTATATGTGTATAGAACACGAGTCTACTAAAACGTCAAAAACGTCAAAATTTTTCAAGTTCCCTTCGCCCGATCTGGACGCGAGGGGTGTCAAAAGACGCGGCTGATCACCAGCTACAAGACGAGACTATCCCGGACACCACCAGGGTTCACGGTCAAAAGTTATTAGCGACTTTGTTCAAAAATTTACTGAAAAGTATGCGGTGACACCACTGTTTTAACTATTTTTGTGTGTTTCAGAGGGTGCAGAAGCGATCCAGAGGTATCCCTAGATAGGTCTCACCGTCCTCAAGCCAAAACAAATGATACACAGGAATTTGGAATAGGTCTAGTGCTATAGAAAAATTAAAAACTGCAAAAATTTCGTCAAAATGTACTAAAGTCCTGAAAGATGTGTAATTTGACACGTGTTCCCGTTGGAGTATAACCAAGGGATAAAAACTACCTGCTAATTAGTCAACAAACAACATAAAACCAAAAGAAAATTTCAAAAAATAGCAAGTGGTTAGGTTAGGTTAGGTTAGGTTAGGTTAGGTTAGGTTAGGTTAGGTTAGGTTAGGTTAGGTTAGGTTAGGTTAGGTTAAGTCGGGCCGGATCTGGCGGAAAACCAGTTTGGTTTTCGCCGCGGGCGCTCCACCGTGCATGCCATCATGCGCGTGAGGAGTCTGGCGGAGGACGCGTTGTCCCGGGGCGAGGTGGTGTTGGCGGTGTCGCTCGACATCGCCAACGCATTCAACTCCTTGCCCTGGAGCTGCGTTAGGGAGGCACTCGTCTACCATCGAGTGCCGACCTACCTCCGCCGAATTGTCGGGGCCTATCTTAGTGATAGAGCGGTAGTTTACCCGGGTCGCAATGCTCTCGGTCGGCGAGAGATGACCTGCGGTGTTCCACAGGGATCGGTTCTCGGTCCGCTCCTGTGGAACATCGGCTATGACTGGGTCATACGAGGCGTCCTTCTCCCTGGTGTCGTCGTGACGTGCTATGCCGACGACACCCTCGTCACGGCTCGGGGGAAGGACTACAGGCGCGCTGCCATCGCAGCTACGGCTGGTGTCGCGCAAGTCGTGGGTCGCATCCGGCGGTTGGGTCTCGAGGTGGCCCTGGCCAAATCGGAGGCCGTTTGTTTCCACGGTCCCCGAAAAGGGCCACCTCAGGGCTCCCATATTATTGTTGGGGGCGTACGGATCGGCGTCGAGTCGACGCTGAGATATCTCGGCGTCGTCCTCGACAGCCGGTGGAACTTCGTCGAGCATTTCCGCCGGCTGGCGCCCAAGTTATTGGGCGCCGCCGCCGCCTTGGCAAGGCTGCTCCCCAACCTCGGGGGGCCCAGCTCAACCTGCCGGAGACTGTATGGAGGGATCGTGCGGTCCATGGCCCTATACGGAGCGCCCGTATGGGCTGCCAACCTGGCAGCCCGGAACGTTTCCGTATTACGGAGGCCGCAACGGGCCATGGCCGTGCGCATGGTGCGCGGCTACCGCACGATCTCCTTCGAGGCTGCGACCCTATTGGCCGGATCCCCGCCCTGGGACCTGGAAGCCGAAGTCCTCGCGTCGTTATTCCGATGGCGCGAGGAGGCGGCGGAGCGGGACCTGCGACCTCTGCCTCGAGAAATCGAGGCGCAGCGGTCCCAGCTCCGCACAGTCCTAGTGGCGGAGTGGAAGGCGCGACTTGCGCGACCAAGTGCAGGGCACGCCACGGTGGTGGCGGTAAGTCCCGTCCTAGAGGAGTGGCTGGAGAGGAGGCACGGCGTCCTCACGTTCCGGCTGACACAGGTACTCACCGGTCACGGGTGCTTCGGCACGTACCTGTGTCTCATAGGCCGGGAGCAGACGTCCGTCTGCCACCATTGCGGGGTCTGCCCGCGCGACACGGCGCTCCACACGCTCGTGGAGTGTCCAGCGTGGGCGGACCAGCGCCGCGACCTTGTTGCGGCGCTCGCGACGGCCCAACTCTCGCTGCCGGCTGTGGTTCTGTCCATGGTCCGCAGCGAGAGGGCTTGGGAGGGGGTCGCCTCCTTTTGCGAGCAGGTAATGCTCGCCAAGGAGGCGGCCGAGCGGGAGAGGGAGCTGACCACCTTGCTCCCCGCCCGTCGCGTCCGCCCCGGACGTCGCCGTGGGGCGCTCCGGGATCTCCAGCCACCGTAGGAGGATGCCTGCGGGCGGCGATTGGGCAATCGCCGCTCGAACAGCACAGGCCCGAGAAGGCGGCGTACGTGTTCCACGAACGCCTCTCGATGGAGGAAGGGGGGCTAGGCCCCCCAAATCAGACGGGGCCCGCTCACGCTGAGCGGGCCGTGGCCCGTCGGGGTCGCGGATGAATGCGCGAGCGTCTCCCGTGACCCCGGCACTCTGGCCGTCTGGAGGAACACCGTGGGTTTTAGTCGGTATGCCGGTCGCTGTCTCATTGTGGCCGGAGAGTCCGACATAACCCCCGCCTCGCCCAGGCGGGTGCGTACTCGTAATGAGTTTCCCACGAAAAAAAAAAAAAAAAAAAAAAAAGGTTAGGTTAGGTTAGGTTAGGTTAGGTTAGGTTAGGTTAGGTTAGGTTAGGTTAGGTTAGGTTAGGTTAGGTTAGGTTAGGTTAGGTTAGGTTAGGTTAGGTTAGGTTAGGTTAGGTTAGGTTAGGTTAGGTTAGGTTAGGTTAGGTTAGGTTAGGTTAGGTTAGGTTAGGTTAGGTTAGGTTAGGTTAGGTTAGGTTAGGTTAGGTTAGGTTAGGTTAGGTTAGGTTAGGTTAGGTTAGGTTAGGTTAGGTTAGGTTAGGTTAGGTTAGGTTAGGTTAGGTTAGGTTAGGTTAGGTTAGGTTAGGTTAGGTTAGGTTAGGTTAGGTTAGGTTAGGTTAGGTTAGGTTAGGTTAGGTTAGGTTAGGTTAGGTTAGGTTAGGTTAGGTTAGGTTAGGTTAGGTTAGGTTAGGTTAGGTTAGGTTAGGTTAGGTTAGGTTAGGTTAGGTTAGGTTAGGTTAGGTTAGGTTAGGTTAGGTTAGGTTAGGTTAGGTTAGGTTAGGTTAGGTTAGGTTAGGTTAGGTTAGGTTAGGTTAGGTTAGGTTAGGTTAGGTTAGGTTAGGTTAGGTTAGGTTAGGTTAGGTTAGGTTAGGTTAGGTTAGGTTAGGTTAGGTTAGGTTAGGTTAGGTTAGGTTAGGTTAGGTTAGGTTAGGTTAGGTTAGGTTAGGTTAGGTTAGGTTAGGTTAGGTTAGGTTAGGTTAGGTTAGGTTAGGTTAGGTTAGGTTAGGTTAGGTTAGGTTAGGTTAGGTTAGGTTAGGTTAGGTTAGGTTAGGTTAGGTTAGGTTAGGTTAGGTTAGGTTAGGTTAGGTTAGGTTAGGTTAGGTTAGGTTAGGTTAGGTTAGGTTAGGTTAGGTTAGGTTAGGTTAGGTTAGGTTAGGTTAGGTTAGGTTAGGTTAGGTTAGGTTAGGTTAGGTTAGGTTAGGTTAGGTTAGGTTAGGTTAGGTTAGGTTAGGTTAGGTTAGGTTAGGTTAGGTTAGGTTAGGTTAGGTTAGGTTAGGTTAGGTTAGGTTAGGTTAGGTTAGGTTAGGTTAGGTTAGGTTAGGTTAGGTTAGGTTAGGTTAGGTTAGGTTAGGTTAGGTTAGGTTAGGTTAGGTTAGGTTAGGTTAGGTTAGGTTAGGTTAGGTTAGGTTAGGTTAGGTTAGGTTAGGTTAGGTTAGGTTAGGTTAGGTTAGGTTAGGTTAGGTTAGGTTAGGTTAGGTTAGGTTAGGTTAGGTTAGGTTAGGTTAGGTTAGGTTAGGTTAGGTTAGGTTAGGTTAGGTTAGGTTAGGTTAGGTTAGGTTAGGTTAGGTTAGGTTAGGTTAGGTTAGGTTAGGTTAGGTTAGGTTAGGTTAGGTTAGGTTAGGTTAGGTTAGGTTAGGTTAGGTTAGGTTAGGTTAGGTTAGGTTAGGTTAGGTTAGGTTAGGTTAGGTTAGGTTAGGTTAGGTTAGGTTAGGTTAGGTTAGGTTAGGTTAGGTTAGGTTAGGTTAGGTTAGGTTAGGTTAGGTTAGGTTAGGTTAGGTTAGGTTAGGTTAGGTTAGGTTAGGTTAGGTTAGGTTAGGTTAGGTTAGGTTAGGTTAGGTTAGGTTAGGTTAGGTTAGGTTAGGTTAGGTTAGGTTAGGTTAGGTTAGGTTAGGTTAGGTTAGGTTAGGTTAGGTTAGGTTAGGTTAGGTTAGGTTAGGTTAGGTTAGGTTAGGTTAGGTTAGGTTAGGTTAGGTTAGGTTAGGTTAGGTTAGGTTAGGTTAGGTTAGGTTAGGTTAGGTTAGGTTAGGTTAGGTTAGGTTAGGTTAGGTTAGGTTAGGTTAGGTTAGGTTAGGTTAGGTTAGGTTAGGTTAGGTTAGGTTAGGTTAGGTTAGGTTAGGTTAGGTTAGGTTAGGTTAGGTTAGGTTAGGTTAGGTTAGGTTAGGTTAGGTTAGGTTAGGTTAGGTTAGGTTAGGTTAGGTTAGGTTAGGTTAGGTTAGGTTAGGTTAGGTTAGGTTAGGTTAGGTTAGGTTAGGTTAGGTTAGGTTAGGTTAGGTTAGGTTAGGTTAGGTTAGGTTAGGTTAGGTTAGGTTAGGTTAGGTTAGGTTAGGTTAGGTTAGGTTAGGTTAGGTTAGGTTAGGTTAGGTTAGGTTAGGTTAGGTTAGGTTAGGTTAGGTTAGGTTAGGTTAGGTTAGGTTAGGTTAGGTTAGGTTAGGTTAGGTTAGGTTAGGTTAGGTTAGGTTAGGTTAGGTTAGGTTAGGTTAGGTTAGGTTAGGTTAGGTTAGGTTAGGTTAGGTTAGGTTAGGTTAGGTTAGGTTAGGTTAGGTTAGGTTAGGTTAGGTTAGGTTAGGTTAGGTTAGGTTAGGTTAGGTTAGGTTAGGTTAGGTTAGGTTAGGTTAGGTTAGGTTAGGTTAGGTTAGGTTAGGTTAGGTTAGGTTAGGTTAGGTTAGGTTAGGTTAGGTTAGGTTAGGTTAGGTTAGGTTAGGTTAGGTTAGGTTAGGTTAGGTTAGGTTAGGTTAGGTTAGGTTAGGTTAGGTTAGGTTAGGTTAGGTTAGGTTAGGTTAGGTTAGGTTAGGTTAGGTTAGGTTAGGTTAGGTTAGGTTAGGTTAGGTTAGGTTAGGTTAGGTTAGGTTAGGTTAGGTTAGGTTAGGTTAGGTTAGGTTAGGTTAGGTTAGGTTAGGTTAGGTTAGGTTAGGTTAGGTTAGGTTAGGTTAGGTTAGGTTAGGTTAGGTTAGGTTAGGTTAGGTTAGGTTAGGTTAGGTTAGGTTAGGTTAGGTTAGGTTAGGTTAGGTTAGGTTAGGTTAGGTTAGGTTAGGTTAGGTTAGGTTAGGTTAGGTTAGGTTAGGTTAGGTTAGGTTAGGTTAGGTTAGGTTAGGTTAGGTTAGGTTAGGTTAGGTTAGGTTAGGTTAGGTTAGGTTAGGTTAGGTTAGGTTAGGTTAGGTTAGGTTAGGTTAGGTTAGGTTAGGTTAGGTTAGGTTAGGTTAGGTTAGGTTAGGTTAGGTTAGGTTAGGTTAGGTTAGGTTAGGTTAGGTTAGGTTAGGTTAGGTTAGGTTAGGTTAGGTTAGGTTAGGTTAGGTTAGGTTAGGTTAGGTTAGGTTAGGTTAGGTTAGGTTAGGTATAGGTTAGGTTAGGTTAGGTTAGGTTAGGTTAGGTTAGGTTAGGTTAGGTTAGGTTAGGTTAGGTTAGGTTAGGTTAGGTTAGGTTAGGTTAGGTTAGGTTAGGTTAGGTTAGGTTAGGTTAGGTTAGGTTAGGTTAGGTTAGGTTAGGTTAGGTTAGGTTAGGTTAGGTTAGGTTAGGTTAGGTTAGGTTAGGTTAGGTTAGGTTAGGTTAGGTTAGGTTAGGTTAGGTTAGGTTAGGTTAGGTTAGGTTAGGTTAGGTTAGGTTAGGTTAGGTTAGGTTAGGTTAGGTTAGGTTAGGTTAGGTTAGGTTAGGTTAGGTTAGGTTAGGTTAGGTTAGGTTAGGTTAGGTTAGGTTAGGTTAGGTTAGGTTAGGTTAGGTTAGGTTAGGTTAGGTTAGGTTAGGTTAGGTTAGGTTAGGTTAGGTTAGGTTAGGTTAGGTTAGGTTAGGTTAGGTTAGGTTAGGTTAGGTTAGGTTAGGTTAGGTTAGGTTAGGTTAGGTTAGGTTAGGTTAGGTTAGGTTAGGTTAGGTTAGGTTAGGTTAGGTTAGGTTAGGTTAGGTTAGGTTAGGTTAGGTTAGGTTAGGTTAGGTTAGGTTAGGTTAGGTTAGGTTAGGTTAGGTTAGGTTAGGTTAGGTTAGGTTAGGTTAGGTTAGGTTAGGTTAGGTTAGGTTAGGTTAGGTTAGGTTAGGTTAGGTTAGGTTAGGTTAGGTTAGGTTAGGTTAGGTTAGGTTAGGTTAGGTTAGGTTAGGTTAGGTTAGGTTAGGTTAGGTTAGGTTAGGTTAGGTTAGGTTAGGTTAGGTTAGGTTAGGTTAGGTTAGGTTAGGTTAGGTTAGGTTAGGTTAGGTTAGGTTAGGTTAGGTTAGGTTAGGTTAGGTTAGGTTAGGTTAGGTTAGGTTAGGTTAGGTTAGGTTAGGTTAGGTTAGGTTAGGTTAGGTTAGGTTAGGTTAGGTTAGGTTAGGTTAGGTTAGGTTAGGTTAGGTTAGGTTAGGTTAGGTTAGGTTAGGTTAGGTTAGGTTAGGTTAGGTTAGGTTAGGTTAGGTTAGGTTAGGTTAGGTTAGGTTAGGTTAGGTTAGGTTAGGTTAGGTTAGGTTAGGTTAGGTTAGGTTAGGTTAGGTTAGGTTAGGTTAGGTTAGGTTAGGTTAGGTTAGGTTAGGTTAGGTTAGGTTAGGTTAGGTTAGGTTAGGTTAGGTTAGGTTAGGTTAGGTTAGGTTAGGTTAGGTTAGGTTAGGTTAGGTTAGGTTAGGTTAGGTTAGGTTAGGTTAGGTTAGGTTAGGTTAGGTTAGGTTAGGTTAGGTTAGGTTAGGTTAGGTTAGGTTAGGTTAGGTTAGGTTAGGTTAGGTTAGGTTAGGTTAGGTTAGGTTAGGTTAGGTTAGGTTAGGTTAGGTTAGGTTAGGTTAGGTTAGGTTAGGTTAGGTTAGGTTAGGTTAGGTTAGGTTAGGTTAGGTTAGGTTAGGTTAGGTTAGGTTAGGTTAGGTTAGGTTAGGTTAGGTTAGGTTAGGTTAGGTTAGGTTAGGTTAGGTTAGGTTAGGTTAGGTTAGGTTAGGTTAGGTTAGGTTAGGTTAGGTTAGGTTAGGTTAGGTTAGGTTAGGTTAGGTTAGGTTAGGTTAGGTTAGGTTAGGTTAGGTTAGGTTAGGTTAGGTTAGGTTAGGTTAGGTTAGGTTAGGTTAGGTTAGGTTAGGTTAGGTTAGGTTAGGTTAGGTTAGGTTAGGTTAGGTTAGGTTAGGTTAGGTTAGGTTAGGTTAGGTTAGGTTAGGTTAGGTTAGGTTAGGTTAGGTTAGGTTAGGTTAGGTTAGGTTAGGTTAGGTTAGGTTAGGTTAGGTTAGGTTAGGTTAGGTTAGGTTAGGTTAGGTTAGGTTAGGTTAGGTTAGGTTAGGTTAGGTTAGGTTAGGTTAGGTTAGGTTAGGTTAGGTTAGGTTAGGTTAGGTTAGGTTAGGTTAGGTTAGGTTAGGTTAGGTTAGGTTAGGTTAGGTTAGGTTAGGTTAGGTTAGGTTAGGTTAGGTTAGGTTAGGTTAGGTTAGGTTAGGTTAGGTTAGGTTAGGTTAGGTTAGGTTAGGTTAGGTTAGGTTAGGTTAGGTTAGGTTAGGTTAGGTTAGGTTAGGTTAGGTTAGGTTAGGTTAGGTTAGGTTAGGTTAGGTTAGGTTAGGTTAGGTTAGGTTAGGTTAGGTTAGGTTAGGTTAGGTTAGGTTAGGTTAGGTTAGGTTAGGTTAGGTTAGGTTAGGTTAGGTTAGGTTAGGTTAGGTTAGGTTAGGTTAGGTTAGGTTAGGTTAGGTTAGGTTAGGTTAGGTTAGGTTAGGTTAGGTTAGGTTAGGTTAGGTTAGGTTAGGTTAGGTTAGGTTAGGTTAGGTTAGGTTAGGTTAGGTTAGGTTAGGTTAGGTTAGGTTAGGTTAGGTTAGGTTAGGTTAGGTTAGGTTAGGTTAGGTTAGGTTAGGTTAGGTTAGGTTAGGTTAGGTTAGGTTAGGTTAGGTTAGGTTAGGTTAGGTTAGGTTAGGTTAGGTTAGGTTAGGTTAGGTTAGGTTAGGTTAGGTTAGGTTAGGTTAGGTTAGGTTAGGTTAGGTTAGGTTAGGTTAGGTTAGGTTAGGTTAGGTTAGGTTAGGTTAGGTTAGGTTAGGTTAGGTTAGGTTAGGTTAGGTTAGGTTAGGTTAGGTTAGGTTAGGTTAGGTTAGGTTAGGTTAGGTTAGGTTAGGTTAGGTTAGGTTAGGTTAGGTTAGGTTAGGTTAGGTTAGGTTAGGTTAGGTTAGGTTAGGTTAGGTTAGGTTAGGTTAGGTTAGGTTAGGTTAGGTTAGGTTAGGTTAGGTTAGGTTAGGTTAGGTTAGGTTAGGTTAGGTTAGGTTAGGTTAGGTTAGGTTAGGTTAGGTTAGGTTAGGTTAGGTTAGGTTAGGTTAGGTTAGGTTAGGTTAGGTTAGGTTAGGTTAGGTTAGGTTAGGTTAGGTTAGGTTAGGTTAGGTTAGGTTAGGTTAGGTTAGGTTAGGTTAGGTTAGGTTAGGTTAGGTTAGGTTAGGTTAGGTTAGGTTAGGTTAGGTTAGGTTAGGTTAGGTTAGGTTAGGTTAGGTTAGGTTAGGTTAGGTTAGGTTAGGTTAGGTTAGGTTAGGTTAGGTTAGGTTAGGTTAGGTTAGGTTAGGTTAGGTTAGGTTAGGTTAGGTTAGGTTAGGTTAGGTTAGGTTAGGTTAGGTTAGGTTAGGTTAGGTTAGGTTAGGTTAGGTTAGGTTAGGTTAGGTTAGGTTAGGTTAGGTTAGGTTAGGTTAGGTTAGGTTAGGTTAGGTTAGGTTAGGTTAGGTTAGGTTAGGTTAGGTTAGGTTAGGTTAGGTTAGGTTAGGTTAGGTTAGGTTAGGTTAGGTTAGGTTAGGTTAGGTTAGGTTAGGTTAGGTTAGGTTAGGTTAGGTTAGGTTAGGTTAGGTTAGGTTAGGTTAGGTTAGGTTAGGTTAGGTTAGGTTAGGTTAGGTTAGGTTAGGTTAGGTTAGGTTAGGTTAGGTTAGGTTAGGTTAGGTTAGGTTAGGTTAGGTTAGGTTAGGTTAGGTTAGGTTAGGTTAGGTTAGGTTAGGTTAGGTTAGGTTAGGTTAGGTTAGGTTAGGTTAGGTTAGGTTAGGTTAGGTTAGGTTAGGTTAGGTTAGGTTAGGTTAGGTTAGGTTAGGTTAGGTTAGGTTAGGTTAGGTTAGGTTAGGTTAGGTTAGGTTAGGTTAGGTTAGGTTAGGTTAGGTTAGGTTAGGTTAGGTTAGGTTAGGTTAGGTTAGGTTAGGTTAGGTTAGGTTAGGTTAGGTTAGGTTAGGTTAGGTTAGGTTAGGTTAGGTTAGGTTAGGTTAGGTTAGGTTAGGTTAGGTTAGGTTAGGTTAGGTTAGGTTAGGTTAGGTTAGGTTAGGTTAGGTTAGGTTAGGTTAGGTTAGGTTAGGTTAGGTTAGGTTAGGTTAGGTTAGGTTAGGTTAGGTTAGGTTAGGTTAGGTTAGGTTAGGTTAGGTTAGGTTAGGTTAGGTTAGGTTAGGTTAGGTTAGGTTAGGTTAGGTTAGGTTAGGTTAGGTTAGGTTAGGTTAGGTTAGGTTAGGTTAGGTTAGGTTAGGTTAGGTTAGGTTAGGTTAGGTTAGGTTAGGTTAGGTTAGGTTAGGTTAGGTTAGGTTAGGTTAGGTTAGGTTAGGTTAGGTTAGGTTAGGTTAGGTTAGGTTAGGTTAGGTTAGGTTAGGTTAGGTTAGGTTAGGTTAGGTTAGGTTAGGTTAGGTTAGGTTAGGTTAGGTTAGGTTAGGTTAGGTTAGGTTAGGTTAGGTTAGGTTAGGTTAGGTTAGGTTAGGTTAGGTTAGGTTAGGTTAGGTTAGGTTAGGTTAGGTTAGGTTAGGTTAGGTTAGGTTAGGTTAGGTTAGGTTAGGTTAGGTTAGGTTAGGTTAGGTTAGGTTAGGTTAGGTTAGGTTAGGTTAGGTTAGGTTAGGTTAGGTTAGGTTAGGTTAGGTTAGGTTAGGTTAGGTTAGGTTAGGTTAGGTTAGGTTAGGTTAGGTTAGGTTAGGTTAGGTTAGGTTAGGTTAGGTTAGGTTAGGTTAGGTTAGGTTAGGTTAGGTTAGGTTAGGTTAGGTTAGGTTAGGTTAGGTTAGGTTAGGTTAGGTTAGGTTAGGTTAGGTTAGGTTAGGTTAGGTTAGGTTAGGTTAGGTTAGGTTAGGTTAGGTTAGGTTAGGTTAGGTTAGGTTAGGTTAGGTTAGGTTAGGTTAGGTTAGGTTAGGTTAGGTTAGGTTAGGTTAGGTTAGGTTAGGTTAGGTTAGGTTAGGTTAGGTTAGGTTAGGTTAGGTTAGGTTAGGTTAGGTTAGGTTAGGTTAGGTTAGGTTAGGTTAGGTTAGGTTAGGTTAGGTTAGGTTAGGTTAGGTTAGGTTAGGTTAGGTTAGGTTAGGTTAGGTTAGGTTAGGTTAGGTTAGGTTAGGTTAGGTTAGGTTAGGTTAGGTTAGGTTAGGTTAGGTTAGGTTAGGTTAGGTTAGGTTAGGTTAGGTTAGGTTAGGTTAGGTTAGGTTAGGTTAGGTTAGGTTAGGTTAGGTTAGGTTAGGTTAGGTTAGGTTAGGTTAGGTTAGGTTAGGTTAGGTTAGGTTAGGTTAGGTTAGGTTAGGTTAGGTTAGGTTAGGTTAGGTTAGGTTAGGTTAGGTTAGGTTAGGTTAGGTTAGGTTAGGTTAGGTTAGGTTAGGTTAGGTTAGGTTAGGTTAGGTTAGGTTAGGTTAGGTTAGGTTAGGTTAGGTTAGGTTAGGTTAGGTTAGGTTAGGTTAGGTTAGGTTAGGTTAGGTTAGGTTAGGTTAGGTTAGGTTAGGTTAGGTTAGGTTAGGTTAGGTTAGGTTAGGTTAGGTTAGGTTAGGTTAGGTTAGGTTAGGTTAGGTTAGGTTAGGTTAGGTTAGGTTAGGTTAGGTTAGGTTAGGTTAGGTTAGGTTAGGTTAGGTTAGGTTAGGTTAGGTTAGGTTAGGTTAGGTTAGGTTAGGTTAGGTTAGGTTAGGTTAGGTTAGGTTAGGTTAGGTTAGGTTAGGTTAGGTTAGGTTAGGTTAGGTTAGGTTAGGTTAGGTTAGGTTAGGTTAGGTTAGGTTAGGTTAGGTTAGGTTAGGTTAGGTTAGGTTAGGTTAGGTTAGGTTAGGTTAGGTTAGGTTAGGTTAGGTTAGGTTAGGTTAGGTTAGGTTAGGTTAGGTTAGGTTAGGTTAGGTTAGGTTAGGTTAGGTTAGGTTAGGTTAGGTTAGGTTAGGTTAGGTTAGGTTAGGTTAGGTTAGGTTAGGTTAGGTTAGGTTAGGTTAGGTTAGGTTAGGTTAGGTTAGGTTAGGTTAGGTTAGGTTAGGTTAGGTTAGGTTAGGTTAGGTTAGGTTAGGTTAGGTTAGGTTAGGTTAGGTTAGGTTAGGTTAGGTTAGGTTAGGTTAGGTTAGGTTAGGTTAGGTTAGGTTAGGTTAGGTTAGGTTAGGTTAGGTTAGGTTAGGTTAGGTTAGGTTAGGTTAGGTTAGGTTAGGTTAGGTTAGGTTAGGTTAGGTTAGGTTAGGTTAGGTTAGGTTAGGTTAGGTTAGGTTAGGTTAGGTTAGGTTAGGTTAGGTTAGGTTAGGTTAGGTTAGGTTAGGTTAGGTTAGGTTAGGTTAGGTTAGGTTAGGTTAGGTTAGGTTAGGTTAGGTTAGGTTAGGTTAGGTTAGGTTAGGTTAGGTTAGGTTAGGTTAGGTTAGGTTAGGTTAGGTTAGGTTAGGTTAGGTTAGGTTAGGTTAGGTTAGGTTAGGTTAGGTTAGGTTAGGTTAGGTTAGGTTAGGTTAGGTTAGGTTAGGTTAGGTTAGGTTAGGTTAGGTTAGGTTAGGTTAGGTTAGGTTAGGTTAGGTTAGGTTAGGTTAGGTTAGGTTAGGTTAGGTTAGGTTAGGTTAGGTTAGGTTAGGTTAGGTTAGGTTAGGTTAGGTTAGGTTAGGTTAGGTTAGGTTAGGTTAGGTTAGGTTAGGTTAGGTTAGGTTAGGTTAGGTTAGGTTAGGTTAGGTTAGGTTAGGTTAGGTTAGGTTAGGTTAGGTTAGGTTAGGTTAGGTTAGGTTAGGTTAGGTTAGGTTAGGTTAGGTTAGGTTAGGTTAGGTTAGGTTAGGTTAGGTTAGGTTAGGTTAGGTTAGGTTAGGTTAGGTTAGGTTAGGTTAGGTTAGGTTAGGTTAGGTTAGGTTAGGTTAGGTTAGGTTAGGTTAGGTTAGGTTAGGTTAGGTTAGGTTAGGTTAGGTTAGGTTAGGTTAGGTTAGGTTAGGTTAGGTTAGGTTAGGTTAGGTTAGGTTAGGTTAGGTTAGGTTAGGTTAGGTTAGGTTAGGTTAGGTTAGGTTAGGTTAGGTTAGGTTAGGTTAGGTTAGGTTAGGTTAGGTTAGGTTAGGTTAGGTTAGGTTAGGTTAGGTTAGGTTAGGTTAGGTTAGGTTAGGTTAGGTTAGGTTAGGTTAGGTTAGGTTAGGTTAGGTTAGGTTAGGTTAGGTTAGGTTAGGTTAGGTTAGGTTAGGTTAGGTTAGGTTAGGTTAGGTTAGGTTAGGTTAGGTTAGGTTAGGTTAGGTTAGGTTAGGTTAGGTTAGGTTAGGTTAGGTTAGGTTAGGTTAGGTTAGGTTAGGTTAGGTTAGGTTAGGTTAGGTTAGGTTAGGTTAGGTTAGGTTAGGTTAGGTTAGGTTAGGTTAGGTTAGGTTAGGTTAGGTTAGGTTAGGTTAGGTTAGGTTAGGTTAGGTTAGGTTAGGTTAGGTTAGGTTAGGTTAGGTTAGGTTAGGTTAGGTTAGGTTAGGTTAGGTTAGGTTAGGTTAGGTTAGGTTAGGTTAGGTTAGGTTAGGTTAGGTTAGGTTAGGTTAGGTTAGGTTAGGTTAGGTTAGGTTAGGTTAGGTTAGGTTAGGTTAGGTTAGGTTAGGTTAGGTTAGGTTAGGTTAGGTTAGGTTAGGTTAGGTTAGGTTAGGTTAGGTTAGGTTAGGTTAGGTTAGGTTAGGTTAGGTTAGGTTAGGTTAGGTTAGGTTAGGTTAGGTTAGGTTAGGTTAGGTTAGGTTAGGTTAGGTTAGGTTAGGTTAGGTTAGGTTAGGTTAGGTTAGGTTAGGTTAGGTTAGGTTAGGTTAGGTTAGGTTAGGTTAGGTTAGGTTAGGTTAGGTTAGGTTAGGTTAGGTTAGGTTAGGTTAGGTTAGGTTAGGTTAGGTTAGGTTAGGTTAGGTTAGGTTAGGTTAGGTTAGGTTAGGTTAGGTTAGGTTAGGTTAGGTTAGGTTAGGTTAGGTTAGGTTAGGTTAGGTTAGGTTAGGTTAGGTTAGGTTAGGTTAGGTTAGGTTAGGTTAGGTTAGGTTAGGTTAGGTTAGGTTAGGTTAGGTTAGGTTAGGTTAGGTTAGGTTAGGTTAGGTTAGGTTAGGTTAGGTTAGGTTAGGTTAGGTTAGGTTAGGTTAGGTTAGGTTAGGTTAGGTTAGGTTAGGTTAGGTTAGGTTAGGTTAGGTTAGGTTAGGTTAGGTTAGGTTAGGTTAGGTTAGGTTAGGTTAGGTTAGGTTAGGTTAGGTTAGGTTAGGTTAGGTTAGGTTAGGTTAGGTTAGGTTAGGTTAGGTTAGGTTAGGTTAGGTTAGGTTAGGTTAGGTTAGGTTAGGTTAGGTTAGGTTAGGTTAGGTTAGGTTAGGTTAGGTTAGGTTAGGTTAGGTTAGGTTAGGTTAGGTTAGGTTAGGTTAGGTTAGGTTAGGTTAGGTTAGGTTAGGTTAGGTTAGGTTAGGTTAGGTTAGGTTAGGTTAGGTTAGGTTAGGTTAGGTTAGGTTAGGTTAGGTTAGGTTAGGTTAGGTTAGGTTAGGTTAGGTTAGGTTAGGTTAGGTTAGGTTAGGTTAGGTTAGGTTAGGTTAGGTTAGGTTAGGTTAGGTTAGGTTAGGTTAGGTTAGGTTAGGTTAGGTTAGGTTAGGTTAGGTTAGGTTAGGTTAGGTTAGGTTAGGTTAGGTTAGGTTAGGTTAGGTTAGGTTAGGTTAGGTTAGGTTAGGTTAGGTTAGGTTAGGTTAGGTTAGGTTAGGTTAGGTTAGGTTAGGTTAGGTTAGGTTAGGTTAGGTTAGGTTAGGTTAGGTTAGGTTAGGTTAGGTTAGGTTAGGTTAGGTTAGGTTAGGTTAGGTTAGGTTAGGTTAGGTTAGGTTAGGTTAGGTTAGGTTAGGTTAGGTTAGGTTAGGTTAGGTTAGGTTAGGTTAGGTTAGGTTAGGTTAGGTTAGGTTAGGTTAGGTTAGGTTAGGTTAGGTTAGGTTAGGTTAGGTTAGGTTAGGTTAGGTTAGGTTAGGTTAGGTTAGGTTAGGTTAGGTTAGGTTAGGTTAGGTTAGGTTAGGTTAGGTTAGGTTAGGTTAGGTTAGGTTAGGTTAGGTTAGGTTAGGTTAGGTTAGGTTAGGTTAGGTTAGGTTAGGTTAGGTTAGGTTAGGTTAGGTTAGGTTAGGTTAGGTTAGGTTAGGTTAGGTTAGGTTAGGTTAGGTTAGGTTAGGTTAGGTTAGGTTAGGTTAGGTTAGGTTAGGTTAGGTTAGGTTAGGTTAGGTTAGGTTAGGTTAGGTTAGGTTAGGTTAGGTTAGGTTAGGTTAGGTTAGGTTAGGTTAGGTTAGGTTAGGTTAGGTTAGGTTAGGTTAGGTTAGGTTAGGTTAGGTTAGGTTAGGTTAGGTTAGGTTAGGTTAGGTTAGGTTAGGTTAGGTTAGGTTAGGTTAGGTTAGGTTAGGTTAGGTTAGGTTAGGTTAGGTTAGGTTAGGTTAGGTTAGGTTAGGTTAGGTTAGGTTAGGTTAGGTTAGGTTAGGTTAGGTTAGGTTAGGTTAGGTTAGGTTAGGTTAGGTTAGGTTAGGTTAGGTTAGGTTAGGTTAGGTTAGGTTAGGTTAGGTTAGGTTAGGTTAGGTTAGGTTAGGTTAGGTTAGGTTAGGTTAGGTTAGGTTAGGTTAGGTTAGGTTAGGTTAGGTTAGGTTAGGTTAGGTTAGGTTAGGTTAGGTTAGGTTAGGTTAGGTTAGGTTAGGTTAGGTTAGGTTAGGTTAGGTTAGGTTAGGTTAGGTTAGGTTAGGTTAGGTTAGGTTAGGTTAGGTTAGGTTAGGTTAGGTTAGGTTAGGTTAGGTTAGGTTAGGTTAGGTTAGGTTAGGTTAGGTTAGGTTAGGTTAGGTTAGGTTAGGTTAGGTTAGGTTAGGTTAGGTTAGGTTAGGTTAGGTTAGGTTAGGTTAGGTTAGGTTAGGTTAGGTTAGGTTAGGTTAGGTTAGGTTAGGTTAGGTTAGGTTAGGTTAGGTTAGGTTAGGTTAGGTTAGGTTAGGTTAGGTTAGGTTAGGTTAGGTTAGGTTAGGTTAGGTTAGGTTAGGTTAGGTTAGGTTAGGTTAGGTTAGGTTAGGTTAGGTTAGGTTAGGTTAGGTTAGGTTAGGTTAGGTTAGGTTAGGTTAGGTTAGGTTAGGTTAGGTTAGGTTAGGTTAGGTTAGGTTAGGTTAGGTTAGGTTAGGTTAGGTTAGGTTAGGTTAGGTTAGGTTAGGTTAGGTTAGGTTAGGTTAGGTTAGGTTAGGTTAGGTTAGGTTAGGTTAGGTTAGGTTAGGTTAGGTTAGGTTAGGTTAGGTTAGGTTAGGTTAGGTTAGGTTAGGTTAGGTTAGGTTAGGTTAGGTTAGGTTAGGTTAGGTTAGGTTAGGTTAGGTTAGGTTAGGTTAGGTTAGGTTAGGTTAGGTTAGGTTAGGTTAGGTTAGGTTAGGTTAGGTTAGGTTAGGTTAGGTTAGGTTAGGTTAGGTTAGGTTAGGTTAGGTTAGGTTAGGTTAGGTTAGGTTAGGTTAGGTTAGGTTAGGTTAGGTTAGGTTAGGTTAGGTTAGGTTAGGTTAGGTTAGGTTAGGTTAGGTTAGGTTAGGTTAGGTTAGGTTAGGTTAGGTTAGGTTAGGTTAGGTTAGGTTAGGTTAGGTTAGGTTAGGTTAGGTTAGGTTAGGTTAGGTTAGGTTAGGTTAGGTTAGGTTAGGTTAGGTTAGGTTAGGTTAGGTTAGGTTAGGTTAGGTTAGGTTAGGTTAGGTTAGGTTAGGTTAGGTTAGGTTAGGTTAGGTTAGGTTAGGTTAGGTTAGGTTAGGTTAGGTTAGGTTAGGTTAGGTTAGGTTAGGTTAGGTTAGGTTAGGTTAGGTTAGGTTAGGTTAGGTTAGGTTAGGTTAGGTTAGGTTAGGTTAGGTTAGGTTAGGTTAGGTTAGGTTAGGTTAGGTTAGGTTAGGTTAGGTTAGGTTAGGTTAGGTTAGGTTAGGTTAGGTTAGGTTAGGTTAGGTTAGGTTAGGTTAGGTTAGGTTAGGTTAGGTTAGGTTAGGTTAGGTTAGGTTAGGTTAGGTTAGGTTAGGTTAGGTTAGGTTAGGTTAGGTTAGGTTAGGTTAGGTTAGGTTAGGTTAGGTTAGGTTAGGTTAGGTTAGGTTAGGTTAGGTTAGGTTAGGTTAGGTTAGGTTAGGTTAGGTTAGGTTAGGTTAGGTTAGGTTAGGTTAGGTTAGGTTAGGTTAGGTTAGGTTAGGTTAGGTTAGGTTAGGTTAGGTTAGGTTAGGTTAGGTTAGGTTAGGTTAGGTTAGGTTAGGTTAGGTTAGGTTAGGTTAGGTTAGGTTAGGTTAGGTTAGGTTAGGTTAGGTTAGGTTAGGTTAGGTTAGGTTAGGTTAGGTTAGGTTAGGTTAGGTTAGGTTAGGTTAGGTTAGGTTAGGTTAGGTTAGGTTAGGTTAGGTTAGGTTAGGTTAGGTTAGGTTAGGTTAGGTTAGGTTAGGTTAGGTTAGGTTAGGTTAGGTTAGGTTAGGTTAGGTTAGGTTAGGTTAGGTTAGGTTAGGTTAGGTTAGGTTAGGTTAGGTTAGGTTAGGTTAGGTTAGGTTAGGTTAGGTTAGGTTAGGTTAGGTTAGGTTAGGTTAGGTTAGGTTAGGTTAGGTTAGGTTAGGTTAGGTTAGGTTAGGTTAGGTTAGGTTAGGTTAGGTTAGGTTAGGTTAGGTTAGGTTAGGTTAGGTTAGGTTAGGTTAGGTTAGGTTAGGTTAGGTTAGGTTAGGTTAGGTTAGGTTAGGTTAGGTTAGGTTAGGTTAGGTTAGGTTAGGTTAGGTTAGGTTAGGTTAGGTTAGGTTAGGTTAGGTTAGGTTAGGTTAGGTTAGGTTAGGTTAGGTTAGGTTAGGTTAGGTTAGGTTAGGTTAGGTTAGGTTAGGTTAGGTTAGGTTAGGTTAGGTTAGGTTAGGTTAGGTTAGGTTAGGTTAGGTTAGGTTAGGTTAGGTTAGGTTAGGTTAGGTTAGGTTAGGTTAGGTTAGGTTAGGTTAGGTTAGGTTAGGTTAGGTTAGGTTAGGTTAGGTTAGGTTAGGTTAGGTTAGGTTAGGTTAGGTTAGGTTAGGTTAGGTTAGGTTAGGTTAGGTTAGGTTAGGTTAGGTTAGGTTAGGTTAGGTTAGGTTAGGTTAGGTTAGGTTAGGTTAGGTTAGGTTAGGTTAGGTTAGGTTAGGTTAGGTTAGGTTAGGTTAGGTTAGGTTAGGTTAGGTTAGGTTAGGTTAGGTTAGGTTAGGTTAGGTTAGGTTAGGTTAGGTTAGGTTAGGTTAGGTTAGGTTAGGTTAGGTTAGGTTAGGTTAGGTTAGGTTAGGTTAGGTTAGGTTAGGTTAGGTTAGGTTAGGTTAGGTTAGGTTAGGTTAGGTTAGGTTAGGTTAGGTTAGGTTAGGTTAGGTTAGGTTAGGTTAGGTTAGGTTAGGTTAGGTTAGGTTAGGTTAGGTTAGGTTAGGTTAGGTTAGGTTAGGTTAGGTTAGGTTAGGTTAGGTTAGGTTAGGTTAGGTTAGGTTAGGTTAGGTTAGGTTAGGTTAGGTTAGGTTAGGTTAGGTTAGGTTAGGTTAGGTTAGGTTAGGTTAGGTTAGGTTAGGTTAGGTTAGGTTAGGTTAGGTTAGGTTAGGTTAGGTTAGGTTAGGTTAGGTTAGGTTAGGTTAGGTTAGGTTAGGTTAGGTTAGGTTAGGTTAGGTTAGGTTAGGTTAGGTTAGGTTAGGTTAGGTTAGGTTAGGTTAGGTTAGGTTAGGTTAGGTTAGGTTAGGTTAGGT